>JAJJXM010000005.1:627875-1255750 GCA_024516155.1 Pyronema omphalodes
CATAAAACCTCCGTTCAGGTGATGTAAAGAAGACAATGCTATCCGAATAATATTTAATGATTAGTGAACTCAGCTGCATAGACCGTTACTTTGTTGCACGTCTGAGTTTATTGACGATCGACTATACTCGCGAACACCGCATCACACTACAGTACACCATGCTGTAACTAGAGAAAGCTTATCGCTTGGGGCTCATCACTTGGGGCTCATCTCTCATCTCTCATCTCATCTCTCGCTGTCCCAGCTCGGGCCCCGTGACGTGTGTATATCTGCATATCATTTTTCTTCTATACATTAGCTGGATTCAGTGATGAACAGCTACATCATCCAGGCTAATAAAAAATTTACGGTGCACAGTATGATATATGATATATCATGTATCATGTAACCAAATTTCGTATAAAAACAGAAGAAATTCCATGAACCTTTGCATCACATCGTCTTCTTACAGGTGAATTCAATTTATCGGTTAATTTGCGTTTTTTTGCTTGTTTATCGGTTTATCTGTTTATCGGTCTATTTATTCGTCCGTTCACATTCCGCACTATATCGGAAATTAAATACTGTCCGATATAATTATCGCGACTTGATATTTCTCCTTATAACTTATCAAGCAACTCCCTATCAACATCACAAACTCCCTATCACTATCACGTACCTCCCTATCAAGTCCCTCCGCTACACAGACATTTTCTGTAGGTTAGGTTTATAGATTATGGATAAAGCCACGGGTATATCACGGCTATTCATGCCATCATATCTAGCGCTTAGACCTTGGGGGCTTGATCATGATTACCGTAGTTTCGAATTGAGCTCAGCCGAATTGAGTCAATGGGATGTGTGCGCTTAGACCTTGTGGGTTGTTTGTTTCCCGGTAAAGGGGAGAAATGTGAAGCAGCGTGAAGGAAAGGTAGGGAAAGGTAGCTAAAGGTAGCCAAAGGTAGGCAAGGGGAAGCAAAGGAAATCACAGAGACTCACAGATACTTCACAAGGAACCCGTTGAAATCACAGCTCAAGAAGTTAGAACCGAAGAAAATTCCAACCTATATCCAAACCGCCACCGCCACCGCTAAATTAGATTTAGATTTATCTATTCATATATCTATCTATTCATTCATCTATCTATCTATATTCCCTCCAGTGGCTGAACAACTATACAAAGTTAGGTACATAACTAACCCAAACGCACTTGAAAGTTAAAACATTTCACCATGGTTTCTTTACTATTTTCACCAAGGCCGTCTAATTCGAGTCTTGATGTAGGATAGCGTGGAATCATGCGTGTATTTTCTGATTTTATGATTTGATATGTAGTAAGATGTACCTATTTACCATCTTCTCTCGGCTACGTCACATGGCGATACTATAGATAGATGCACTGAATACCCTAGAAACTTAGAACCCTAGAAACTTAGAACCCTAGAAACTTAGAACCCTAGAAACTTAGAACCCCAAAACCCTAAAACCCTAAAACCCTAGATACTCTACATACCCTAGATACAAATCCCAAAGCCCAAAGTCGACACCACCAACAATACCGACACCATCCAACAAAGCAAGACACATGCCACCCTTCATATACCCATAAACCGGTTATCATAGGCCCTATAAATCTCAACTTCCCTAACCTCTCCACCTTCACCAGTTGCGGCAAAAAATATATAATATTTCCCCGATTACCTGGTATTATCTACGACTTTCATAGGCCGTGGATTTATTATTTATTGAGGTATCTACTATAGATCTATTCTAGACTGTGGGTTATAATAATGTGATAAACAGATAAACAGATAAACAGATAAACAGATAAACAGATAAACAGATAAACAGATAAACAGATAAACAGATAAACAGATAAACAGATAAACAGATAAACAGATAAACAGATAAACAGATAAACAGATAAACAGATAAACAGATAAACAGATAAACAGATAAACAGATAAACAGATAAACAGATAAACAGATAAACAGATAAATAGCTATCCTTTCTCACAGTACATACAGTTAGAAAACACATAAATCCAAGTGACTAGGTAGGATATAGGTACTACTTACGAGTATTTTTATATGCTGCAGCTAGAGAAACTTGGATTGTTGTGTTGCTGGTAATATTATTGATTTGTTTATATGCGCTATATATACTTCCACTTTTTTCGTTTGTTACTGTTGGTTTCATGGCTTTGGTGGAGGGATATAGGTGGATGGATTTGTATCTGTAGCTGGAGCTGTGGTTTATGGGTTGGTTGTTGGTTGTAACCGCGGCTTGGGGTGTAGGCTGTGATGATTGTGGAATTTGCGGTGATTAATTCGTGGTTCATGGCTGACTATGTACCGCTCGCTAAACATATTATTTCTATTAAGTAGCCAGCGCTATCATCAAAGGCTCCGGTGGCTTAGGGGTAAAGCGCGACACTAGTAATGTCGAGATCCGCGGTTCAAATCCGCGTCGGAGCTTTCTTTTTTGTTTTACTTCCTCCTACATATTGATACGATACATATCTCCTGCTCCGTGCCGTTATCAGGGCTTGATGAACCGTGATGGAACGATAAAGGTCATGACCTAAGGACTTTTGGGTCTGTGTTGCAGTTGAAGTATGTACATATGTATATTTAAGTCTATGATTCTGAATTTCATTCTACATAATCGAAGCTCGTAAGCTATCGTGTTTTAATCTATCTACTGTACCGTATCTTTTCAAAAGATGGTTGCGGTTGAAGTTACGCAGAATAGAATTCACAAATTCATAAATTCAATATTTAATCCCTCTCATAACCAACTTCATGTGTATATACGCTCCGGTTCGATTTAATCCTGGCTAAATGAACCATCCAACCAGAGTATCCAGATTTCAATCCCATATTCCATGAACCAATGAACCAATGACGATGATGCAGCGCTTCATATCCGTTGTGCATACGCATAAGGTTCTGACATGAGAAACGGGCCGGGTGATACATAGAATTAGAATAAACGATGGAATTCTATTGGATTGGTTCATCGATTCATCGATTCATTGGTTTATCCATGAAAGCACCGGTTTATCGATTTATCCATGAAAGTACCGGTTGATATTTCAGGGGTTTCCTCTCCTTTCCTTTCCTTTCCTTTCCTTTCTTTCCTAGATCTATGGAATAGAATAGACGAGCTGAGCTGAGCCGGGAAGCTCACGGTATGATACCGAGGACCTTGTGGAGTCGTCGGGAATATAGAGTAAGCCACACCGCCATAGCCATAGCCACAGCCACAGCTCAAAGAAGGAAGATACAGGAAAGCCATTCGTTGATTAGTCGGTTGTTGATTACAGAGTCGGATTTGTTTGGCGCCAGAGGAGCGTGCGGGTGTGGCGTCAGGGGATGGATGGGATGGGATGGATGCCTGGGATGATGGGTGTTCTACATATGGTGGTATGGATACATATGGTGGTATGGATAAACGAGCTGGAAAGAGGGTTCCCCTGAGTTCGCTCTGCTGGTGATGGTGACATCTCGAGTTGCATGAGCGAAATTCTATGAGAGTGGCTTGTTTTCTCGAAGCTTCTGGGTCCTGGGAAGATATATGGATTTTTTAGGGATGAAGTTGACTTTGCTAACTTGATTAAGGCTCCAAAAGGTATCTCGTTCTCTCGTATCCTTATCCCTCTTATCCTTCGTATCCTTCGTATCTAAATGTCTTATCCTTCATATGATGCTATGGTTACCATACCATATCCTTCCTACGACTGGTACAGTATCTAAATTTCTTATCCCTCGGTTCTATCCGCCCCCCTCTCTCCCAATGAACCGGCTTGGCACCCTTCGCACCCTCAGATCATCCCTCGGCACGCCGAGCTTGTTGAAATTTTTGGAAATTGAAACTTGACCCTGGTGCCGATTATCGGGTATCGGGTACAGTACTGTAAGCTCACGGTTCGGACTTTACCAAGACACCAGGAAACGAAGAAAAGTTTAGCTGGTGCTGCCACTGGTGCTGGTGCTGGTGTTGATGATCCGGTGAATCCGTGGTGAACCTTTGGTGAAACTGAAAGCTTGAAAATTTAAGATTTGAGGGAAGGGGAAATAGACTGTGGACACGTCATGGATTTTTCTTGTCTTTTGTCTCTTGTTTTTCGTCCCTTGTCCCTTGTGCCTGTTTTTGTTTTTTTTTTTTTTGTTGGAGAATTGAGATGTGGATTGAGATGCGCGGGATGCTGATGCTGATGCTGATGCTGATGTTGTGCAACTCTGCTATCGCGGGTTGAAGTGTGTGAGACTGTGAGACTTTTGATGGGTTTAAAGCAGCGGCGAGCGTTTTCAGTGTCAGCGTTGTCAGCGTTTTCAGCGATTCGGCAGGAAGGCGTCATCGGACATTCAGATTTCTTTTTTATTAATGAGTTGTTGCCACCATCATCAACCGTCCAGTGTCCACCAGGAGATTCAGATTCAGATTCAGATTCACGCTTCACGCTTCACGCTTCACCAGTATTTAGTATGCCTCCCCCTAACAATTCTATTAACGCTCATCACCTTACCCCCCACCCACCCCCCTTCCCCCCCCCAACACCCCTCCGAAAACCCCCCCCCCCCCCCCTCTAACACCCCCCCTCGAACACCGGAAGCCCTATCATCTTAAGCGTGTGATGTGATGTGATGCGTTGCTGCGTCGTTGGCTCGCTCAATCCGCCTGGGACTCCACCGTGCGCGGATGGTTGATAGCTGCCATCCCCAGAAGAAGGCAAAGATCAGGGGAAGTGTACGCTAGTCCGAAAGTGGTCCGATACTCTTATCCTTGCGTGCATAAGACACGCCCCGTGCACGCAGAGGGGAGAAGCAGAAGCAGCAGCAGCAGCAGCAGCAAAGACCAGACGGACAAGCAAGCAAAAAGGAAGAAAGTCAGAACAACATTTTCTCTCCTGAACACAGACACAACCAAACGACTCCAGATCCCCCCCCCAAAAAAGACAAAATCTCACGAACGAACGATCGCCTGAAATATAATACAAAAAAGGCCACAGCAATCTTGAAATCCAACCTTCTAAATAACTACCACCTCTCCAAAAAAAAAGGTCCCAGTAAGGAGGACACGTCCGCATACCGGCCGAACGCCTGGACTTGCCGCTGTTGGAGTGAGCCGCGTCCTGTCAATCAACAACAACATCAACACCTCCAACCCCTCGATATCCGTGAAGGAGAACGAAGGACGAACAAACGAAGCAAAGACTGTATTTCCAAACTACTCTACATCTTGGATGGACTAGTTGTCATTACAATCAGTTTCCAAAATTCTACCCGAAATACACACAATCTTTTAAAAACAACATATCTCAACAATGGCTGGGTAAATCATCTCATCTCCAGCTCATCTACGCGCGCGCAATGCTAACCTCCACAGAATCGGAGAAGGTCTCCGTTCCTTCTGGCATGCAATGACCAGTAACGATCGTCACGCATCCCACGACAGTTCACAGCGGATGTCGTATCACGCAGGCATGAACCCACCTATGGGCGGCGTCGGTCGAAACCCTCGTTTATCTACAATTACCACTCCTCCATCCGGCGCGCGTCCCTACAGCGAAGACGACCCCGCCAACCGTTCCACTACCGCACTCCACGGCGGTTACTCCCCTCGTCCTAACGGCGGCGCGCCTAGCCCAAACACTCCCTACTCTCCTGGGCAGAGATCTTCAGTCGTCCAGAATGCCGCTGGTGATGGTATTGCCCTTCAGGACTTTGGACTTGATGGTCAACCTCCTAGTCCCCCGGTTGCTCACTCCTGGCAAAGAATCGAGGTTTGGGCTGAGGAAAATTACCCCGAGTTGTTTGACCAGCTCTGTACTCCGGCTTCTTTGAACGACATCAACGAGCTGGAATACTCTCTTGACTGCTCCCTACCTCTCGACGTCCGGGAATCCCTCACCATTCACGATGGTCAAGAGCGTGGTGGTCGTCCCACTGGTGCCATCTTCTCCGGTATGCTCCTCGACTGTGAAGAGATCCTTGACGAATGGAAAAACTGGCGCGTTGTCGAGGCGGAATACATGCAACCCTCGGGACCCTCGGACTCCTCTGAAGCCGGTCCTTCATCCGCGAGTATCGGCAAGTCAGGCCTAGCAGCAAAACAAAACTGCCAGCCAGATGACACAGTCCAGAAAGTGTACTCCCACCCCGGCTGGATTCCAATGGTCCGTGACTGGGGTGGAAACTACCTAGCCATTGATCTTGCCCCTGGCCCAAGAGGAACCTGGGGTCAAGTCATCATCTTTGGACGGGATTACGATACGAAATATGTTGTATCAAGAAGCTGGGCACATTTCTTAGCCATGTATGCCGACGACCTACAATCCCCTCACTGGTACGTCGACGAAGACTCCGGAGATCTCAAACTTCGGGATCCAAAAGCCCCACGATCAGAGCCTAGCTACTTTGAAATCCTCCGTGTGAGGAATGAACGAAAATTCGGAAAACGTCGCATGAGCAGACCTCCTAGTCAGCCTAGCTCAAGACCAGGTTCCAGCCCCGGATCACCACACCTTAACCCCACCACCGGAGAACGAAGAGGCGGCCTTACTAGACCCCCAAAAACTCCAAATACTATGGATGGAAACCATCTTATGCCCCCCAGCAAGAAATCTGCTGCGAAACAAATGAGAACTGTAACAGAGGAACCGGTTAAACCTCAGATCCCAGCTTCTGTACCGGTTGTTGTTGCCCCTACCCCTGTAAAAGCCCCGGAAGTGGAAAAGAGTGTGCTGCTGGATGAACCCTTGGAGGAGAAGAAACCCGCAACAGAGGAAAAGGAGATTGAGGAGAAAGAGGAGGTTAAAAACCTTAAAAGACAGTCGAGTGATTTGATGGTTGCTTCATCGCCTGCAGAGGAGAAGAAGGATGCTCAGGAGAAGACTACTGAGGTTTAAGTGTTGTTTGTCTCTATCTGGGCTGGGCATAGCAAGGCGAAACAAGACGAAGTAAGACGAGTTGAAAGACGAGTCAAAGGAGGGGGGCGAAGGAAGGCGAAGTAAGGCGAAGAGAAACGAGAAGGAGCGGGCAGCGAAGAGCAGGGAGCAGAGGAAAGAGAAAGAAAGAAAGAAAGAAGAGAAAGAGAAGAGGAGGGATTTAATGGCTTGCTTTTGATTTTGAATAATGCAGATGATACTCATGCTCATGCTCATGGTCAATTAAATATGAATTTTTTTTTTCAGTTCAGTTCAGTTCAGTTCTTTTTCAGGTGTGCTTGCTTTATTCTTCTGTTCTGTGAGATTGTGAGATTGTGGGATTGTGGGATTGTGAGATTGTGAGATTGTGAGATTGTGAGATTGTGAGATTGTGGATTTTAGGAGGGGATTGGAGGGGATTGGAGGGGATTGGAGGGGATTGGAGGGGATTGGAGGGGATGGGAGTGGATGGGTTGGATGGGATGGGTTGGCTGGTGGAAATATGTGGAAATAGGTGGAAATGTTGGGTGATTAAAGAGAGCTGGATGCAAGAGAGCTGGATGCAAGCGGGGTGGGTGATGCGGGGTGGATATAAAAGGGGTTAGGTTAGGTTAGGTTGCGTTAGGTTAAGTTTAGCTAGTTGTACTGTTGTACTGTTGTACTGTTGTAGTTGTAGTTGTTCTAGGATACGGAATGCGGGATGCGGGATGCGGGATGCTGGATACTGGATGAAGAAAGAAGGAAGAAGGAAGAATGATCAATGTCTTTATGTTTTTTTTTTTTTTTCGTGGTTTTTGCGTTTTTTTGTGTTTTTTTGTGTTTTTTGTGTTTTTTTGTGTTTTTTTGTGTTTTTTTGTGTTTTTTTGTGTTTTTTTGTGTTTTTTTGTGTTTTTTTGCTGTAACTTGTATCTTTGTCTTTGTGTCTTTGTGTCTTTGTGTTTTTTTTGCTGTAACTTGTATCTTTGTCTTTGTGTCTTTGTGTCTTTGTGTTTTTTTGCTGTAACTTGTGTTTTTTTTTTCTTGCTATGATATGTGAATTTGAACTTCTTGTTTTTTTTTCTTTTGAGGTTTTGAGGTTTTGAGGTTTTGAGGTTTTGTTAAGAGGGGTTACAATCAAATTGATTGTTTTTGTATTTTTGTATTTTTACGTTGAAGTTTTTGAGAGGGCTTAACCAATTAATCAATCAATCAACCAATTGATTGATTGATTGATTTTGTTTTGTTTTTGTTTTTTGCGTAATGTTGGATGCTTATTATACTTATCACACTTATTATACTTATTATTCTGATGCTACGCTTTTATTGTTTTTGTATTTTTTTTATTGGTTTTATTGGTTTATTGGAAGTTGCTGGTTTATTTGTTTTTTTGCCCTTTTTGTCCCTTTTTTTTGTTCTTTTTGTTCTTTTTTATTTATTTATTTATTTATTTATACCAACACCCCCACCCCCACCCCCGCCCCACCTCTTCGTTTTGTTTTGTTTTGTTGCTCTTTTTTATTTGTTGATTTGTTGATTTATTCATACCCGCTCGGGTTATTTATTTATACCCCACCACCGCCCCCGCCCCTACTTCTTTGCTTTTCTTTATTTGTTTCCTATTTGCGGACGTCGGAAGTTGATAGTCGACAGTCGATAAAGTCGAGATTTTCGAGATTTTTGATTTTTTTGATAATGAAAAGGAGATTATTATTCTTAGCGATGCTGGGGTTGGTATAGTTGTTAGTGGTGATTATTGGTGGTGGTGATTATTGGTGGTGATTATTGGTGGTGATTATTATCGGCGGCGGTGAGATGGGGAGGGGAAAGAGGAAAAGGTAGTGATGGTGGGGGAAGGGGGATTGATATGAGGAGGTATGTAGGTATGTGACGTAATTTATTTGTATAACTATAACTCAATATAAGTTTTTGTATAGCTATGGATGTAAATATAAGATACAATAACGAAAAGTTAAATATAAAGAATAAAAATGCATGTATCTTAGGTACATATAATGGATTCTTTTTATCCATAATAGTGAATACGTTTACACCCATTTGAGATTCTTATCGATAGTGGATCATATCATATATATCATCTAAATATCTAAATAATTATAATCTGCAGTCGACTTATGTAATGCCCCATAATAGCAAAGATCAGCGCTGAGCAAACCAGAGTGTTATAACCAATGGTGCTTTTATACCACGCACCACGAACGAAAACCCAGCACTAGAAGGCATCTCTGATACATCTCGGTAACCTTCAGGCTCCGCAACCACACAAGCTTACCCGCCACCATGCATCACAACGAACCGGCATGGAAACCAGTTTTCGAGCTTGATAGCATTCCGAATCTTTATGTCACTTGCAGGTAGTTGCCATCCATCCATCCATCCATCTATAAAACAAAACAATCTCACCATCCATCAATCCTGAATTCCATAATTACAGCTTGCCGCGACCATCGTATCACAACAATCTATACCGACAAACAAAAAAACCGAAGAACCAGATAAGTAACAGAGCAAAAAAAAGGTTAGGTAAGTTAAGGTTAAGGTTATGTACCCCGCCATAGCGACATACCTTCCCCGGAGCCTTTTTTAAGCCATGATGATACTGATAAACGAAAGTAAACGAAAGTAAACGAAAGCAAGCGAAAGTAAACGAAAGCAAACGGAACAGAACAGAACCTGGACCAGTAATAAAAGAACCAAGATGAGTGTTCCGGCTATGGCAACAAGCTTGCTACGATTACGATGCTTCTTTCGACGCAGCAAGTATGTTGCCATGGCTGGAATACTCACCTTGTTTTTTTTTCTCTATTACTGGTCCAGGTCTGTTCCAACTACTTTCGCTGGCTTTCGCTGGCATTCGCTTCTCAGTATCCATTATACCTCAAAAGAGGCTCCGGGGAAAGTATGTTGCTATGGCTATGGCTATGGCTATGGTTATGGCTGGTCTCGCCTTTTTTTCGCTCTATTACAGGTCTGGTGCTTCGACTTTTTTACTTGTCTGTATGAATTATTGTGATGCGGCGATCGCATCATGCTGTGATTATGGAATTCATTAAAATGGACGGGGGAATTGTGTTTTTATATATACATAGATGCCGAAAATTGAAATGTTTTTTTTTTCGGAGGTGTGGGGGGAGGAGATAGGTGGCTTTGGTTATGGGGATGGGATTTTTTGGGATTTTTTGGGATTTTTTTGGGGTTTCTTGGTGTTCTGCAGTGTATGATGAAAATCAAATCGAATCAAATCAATGATATTTTGCCTGGAAAATTCTGATCCAGCTATGTAAGGAATGGACATGATCACGGTTTTAAATGCCCTGAAAATATGGGGAGGGGTTCGGATTGTTATCACTTCAGGGACTTTTGATGGGACTGATGGGTAACTTGTTTTTAGGATTTTGGGATATGGGTTAGTTAGGTTTTATCTCGCATGGCAGGATGGGAAGTATGCGATCATCTTTTTCATTTTAGTTGGTTGGTTGGTTTGATTTATGTACGTAATCTACAACCTGTACATTACAATAAGCAAAGATAATAGCAAAGCAACTCCTAGATCCTTCCACAGCGCCTTGGGAGTAAAATATGCAGTATCACCCTTCTCCTATCCATCATTATCACATATATATACCACGCAAGATGCAGCCAAATACCCCCCCCCCCCCCCCGATTATCCAACAGCACCACCTTCACGCACCCTCTACCCAGCCGCATAAAACCACGGCTTCTGAACTCTTTCCGCCGGAGTCTTAACTGGCACAGGTACCGTCTCTTCAAACTCCCTCAACCCCACCGGCATCTCCACACTCCCATCCTCCAGCGTACTCTTCAACAACGGCACAACCACTCCACATTCCCAATTCCTACAATTCAGCTTGACCTGTTTCGTCTTCCTATCCATAACCAGTTTCCCCCAAGCCGATTCCGATAGATTCGCAGATCCTAAATAAGCCCAAGCACAAGCCCTCTCATCCTTCATCTTTGTTGCAGGTCTCGCAAAGAGAATTTTATTATGCATTAATACCCCGTCACGAACGGATCGACAGTCGTGGATTAAGTTCCGGGGGAATGTTGCTGCGCTCCAGAAGGTGCGTTGGAAACAGATTGTGCCGCCGCAATCGGGGCCGCCGTTGGATGAGGAAACGGTGGTGGAGGAGGGGAAGTAGATGCGGAAATTGGAGGGGAGGTTTGGCGGGGAGGGGTCTGGTTCGTGGGGGTTGCTGGGACCGGTGGACTTTTTGGTTTTTTGGGGGGCTGCTGTTTTTGTTTTCATGGCGATGATGTCGAGGCCTTGTGCGGCTTGGTAGAGGGAGGTGAGGAATTCATCTTTTAGAGCACCGAGGGAGGAGGTCTGGTGGTGGTTAGTATTGTGTCACCTCCCCATGGATCATCGAAAGGGAAAGATGGAACTTACTATATAATCAATCTCCAACCCCTTGCCAGAGTCGTATCCAAGCTGTTTAATAGCTGTAGCTAAACCCGGATATCCAGTACACCTAGCATCCTCCCCCAAAATGCTTCCTCCAATGGTATGGACAAATGCCATTTTTTCTGTTGCTGAGAAATCATAACCTACGATCTTATTGAGGATACTTTCTGGGACATCTTGTGCACCGACGAAACGTAGGAGCTCTTGCATAAAAAATGTTTGCTCTGGGTTGATTGATGGAAGCTTTGGGAGGTCGATTAGGAATACCATCTGTCTTTGTCAGTCACTCGTCTTCTCTTGATCATAGGCCGAAAGCTAGAAAAAAATTGGGTAAAATAACTTACGTTCTCCATAATACCGCCCAAATCACCCCAATCATAATCCGTCAAATTTCCAGTAGGCACAACAATACGCAACCACTCCTTCTCTCCATCTTTATGGAACAATAACATCAATTTGCTATGCATAATATTGACCTGCCCCTCGAGCTTCGGAAAACAAAGCTTCAGAAGGGGAACAAAAGACAGCATCTCAGTGATGTCTTTCCGTTCCTCTTCCGTTTTGGCATGGATAATAAATAAACATTTATGATCTCTCCGACTAGGAAGCTGTTGGAGAACCCATTCATAATCCCATTGGAAAGATGAAAGAACCGTAGTAACCAGGGTTGTAGACTGGATCACATCTTTAAAGGTAATAGTTTCCGGCCCATTTTCTGCTCCTTTGATATATGTCTTCTTAACAACCCCCGCGGGGTACCAAGCATGCGCATCAGTAGGAGGACCGGAGGGGAGGACGTAGGGATTTGATGCACTGCCGGCCTTTCCTTTTCCTTTTGGCGGAGGCGTGGCGGAACGGGAAGCAGTTTTTTCGGATTTCACAGGGTTAGGTACGCCACCATAGAAAGATGCAGGAGGTACAGCTTCCTGTTGCTCTTGAGCCTGTTGAGCACGGCGTCTTGCCTCGCGCTCAATAGCAAAAGCTTTAAAATCGATTTTGCTATTCGCTGAGGATGTGGTAGAGGAGTTTTCGACATTTTCCGGTGCAGTATTTCTATTTTGGCTCTTTGAAGAGATTCCAATTTCTGGACTTTCCGGAATTTCAATAGATTTCCCTTTTGTGGTTTTTGTCCTCTTTTCAGGACTGTTGACAATATCGATAATCGAGAGTCTTCGTCTTAGTTTAGGGCTCTCTGGAATCTCAGTGGCTTTTGTCCTTCTTGCTGGACTTGCTGGGATTTCTTGTGCTGAGATTTGTGCTGAACCTCGACGGGATTTAACCACTGGGCTTCCGGGGAGACTATCTGCTGCCTTTCCTCTTCTCACAGGGCTCCTGGGAACAGAAGGAATCTCAACCGCCGACATAGTCTGTCTATTTCCAAAAGCAGGAACAGCTTTCTCTTTCCCTTTTTCTTTCGTAACCTCTCCCTGTCTAGAAGACGGCCTCGAATTTGCTTTAGAATTTTCCCTCCGTGCAGCCTGTGGAGCCTGCAGAATTTGAGCCGGCTCCAACAACGGCAAAGGCGAAACTCTCTCCGACCTAGAATCAAGATTCCGAACATCCCTTTTTCTCTTCTCCTTCTCATTTTCCTTTTCCTCTGGTTGTTGAACTTCCGAAGGAAACATCCTCTCCAGCTGCATCTCCCGTTCCAAAGCCTCCCTTTCCTCCCTCTCCATCACCGCCGTCGATGGCCTAACCAAAACCTCCTCTTCACAATTATCCTCTTCATCACTACTAACCAAATTCACCGTATTCCTACTTCTTATTCCCTGGGCTTGAGTAATTTTTCGTTTTCGCTCTGGTGGTTCCCTTGATGTCCTTAATTCCCTTGAATCCCTTGATTCCCTGGTAGGATCCCGGGGATCCCGGGGATCCCATTTCCTCCCCGCCGCATCCGGCGTAACAAGATTTATCGTCTCCCCCGCAATCCTAGTTCTCTCCACCGGACCACCCGTTTTCCCCGCAGCATGACGTTTACTCCTTCCAACTTCCTGACCCTTCAATCCCCCCTCGGAAAGATCAATAGGTGATGAAGCCCCATGCCTAACCCGCTTCCGGGATACTATATCCGGTGATAAATCAATAGTTTGTTGTTCGCGTTTTCTGGTGAAGGTGGAGGGCGGGAGAAGGTCTTCGTCGGAGTCGGGGATGTCGAAGATTGAGGCTTCGGGCATTGCTGTGACGGGGGAGGGATGTAGTAGCTTGATGGTTTGGTGTATGGTATAACTGAGGCTGCAATTTGGTAGCAGTAGCGGTAGTGGTAGTGGCGCGGACTCCAGTGGACTAATGGTAGTCGGGGAGGTTGCGTTCGAGGTTGAGTTCGTGGTTACGTGGGTTGCTGGGAGACGCGTATTGGACGCGTAGAGTGGCGGCGTGTAATCCTGGTTAATTATAATATCGCGTGTGTATGGCGTGGGGTGGATTGCGTAGATTCGAGGGGAAACTCACTTCTTGCTTTACACTGGAAATAATAATAGCAATTTCAGGAAGACAAAGCGTGTTATTGAGTTGGGTTATTAACTAGATAGCTGCACTGTGAAGGGCAGGGAGGGGGATTTGTTTTGTTTCGAATCGGATTTCTGGTTGTTGGTTGACATCACTTGCACAAACGTTGGAACCGATCAAGCAATTTTTTGTGCTTGTCATGTTCGAAGTGCAGCCCGTTATTGGAGCCTGCTATCGTCCAAGTTCGTTTGGAAAAAGCCTTGCAGTTGATATGAAACCAGTGGTTCGAATGTTATTTTCACTCCATCGAGGTGAGTATACATTTTTAGATTAATTGTAAACATCAACAAATTCCATTAGGTATTCCGCAACATAACAGGCGTACTCAAAGCGTATCAGACAACCCTCCCATCATTCCCACCAAACCAACCAAATAAAAATGCGTAAAAAATCCAACAGCTAAAATTTTAATAACGATGTTTTACAAGAAAGCGAACTTGGCTGTTCTAAACTTCCCAACATCCCTCCTGTTTGTCTATTTGTAATATATTTTGCAGTTATCATCGTCGTGTCCAGTCATTCTTGTGGTCCCGGGTATACGAGAAACACAAGATTCTATAATGAAGAAACTCCTTCCTAACGCCGCGAACTCACACCCCCACTTCCCGCCACAAACTCCTAGTTCTTCAATCCGTCACGCATGCTAGCGGAGCTGGCAGACATGGGCTGTACAGTGGGGAGAATTCCGGTCTTGACTCCCTGGGACTTGACCTTGGCAAGTGCGTAGACAATTCCGGAAACAAATCCAATGAAGATAGCCTAATCAGTGACATTAGCATTGTGGGTTCGTAAAAATAGGCACTCGGGAAGTGGGGGCAGAAGTAGCTTACCGAAACGGAGGGGAAGGTGACGGGAGCGTCGAAGAAGATTAATCCGGAGACGGCGATGGGGAGCTTGTTGAGAGCTCCGACCATGGAGTAGGTGGTGGAGGAAGCAACACGGACACACCAAGCGGAGGTGTAAGAGATGAGGACGGAGGAAAGACCAGAGAACAAGATGGCGAACATAATGGAGCTACGCTGCTCGGCGGGGAAGTTGCGCTCCATGTTGGCGGAAGACCAGTCCTCGAGGAAGAGGGAGAAGACAATGATCACGGGAATGGAGAGAAGGTTGTTGTAGAACATAGTGTCAAAGTCCTTGAAGTTGGTCAACTTGATACGCTTGCGCATACCGAGAACGTAGGCAGCGGAGGACAAGCAGTTGACAAGCATCCAGATGTATCCAGCGTTAAGAGTAGAGAGGGCGGTAGCGGTCTCGCCGGAGCTGTTTCCATAGGATCCAATGGCGGCGTTGATATCGGCCCAGGCGGCAACAATGGAAGAGAGAACCATCAATCCGAAGGAGAACAAGGTCATGTTGGTGACGGATCCACCGAACCAGAGGACCTCTCCGTAGGCGATGAGGATGATAGTCAAGTTCTTGAAGATAGTGTAGACGGGAACAGAGAGGTACTGAATAGCCTTGGAACCGGTGTAGATCATAGAAATGAGGAGGAGAGAAATGGGGAACCACTTGCGTCCCTCCTCCATCTTGAAGTCACGGAAGTTGATCATTCCCATGAACTTTCCGGTCTGGATAGCGACAATGCAAATGATGTTCTTCAGGATTGTCAGCATATATCCAGTGTAGCAGCAAACGCGTTATCGCTTACCTGGAACGCCAAAAGCAAGAAGTTGAGGTTGAAGTCCGCGCCCAAAATGTATTTGTTCGTTAAGGTCATCAAGATACTGGCAACACAGTAACTGAGAATTGCAGCAACTGGGCTCGACGAGAGTGAGACAGCAGGCGCGGGACGCGCAGGCGAGTATGGTCGTTTGTCCTCTCCCATTTCGACGCGGAAGGACTCTTCCTGTTTCTCTCTCTCGGCCATCGTTGTAATTGTTGTAGTGTTGGATAGATGTGTATTAGATTATGGAGTTACGTCGATAAGGTGGACGGATTAGAGTGGGATGGTGTCGTGGCAAGAAGGTCGGAGCGTGGAAAAGTAGTTAAAAGGGCCCGACGAGCTTGTGTAGCCGCAACGGTTATCAAAACAGATGGTACAGAAAAACGAATGTTGAAGTCACTGCCACTCGAGAAGAAAGCGAATGGGGAGACGAAAGGTATAAACTGCTGGGGCGGTGGCTGAAGGTGGTGATTCAGGAGACTGACGGGGAGGTGCCGTTCATAAGTGAAGATATTCGCCTGTCAGAAAAGGGGAAGGGGCGATTGGGATAACCACCACCCTAACCCATGTGAGTGCATATTTTATGCATTTTCAAATATCACTAGAAAACTACTATATTTTACTGTTCTGAGTAATACGTACCCTATGTAGATAAGACGGTGCAGACTGAAACATTAAACGGTAATCTCGTTTTGAGGGGTGGCGTTTGGGAATTGGAAGTTCCTTCGAGTGGAACGAATCTATTTGCGGGCGGTTGTCGATACGGATCGCTGCCTTCGGGATTGCGTTTTTCAACGGTTGTCTCATCCAAACAGTGTGTACTTTTTCGAAACATTCCCAAAATGATAGACAAATCATCCGGAAAGCTTGATCGGCATCTCCGGTGATTCTCTGCATCCGCTGAGTTGCATCAACTGAAAAAGGCCCGAGATTTGATCGGCCGCAGCCACGACATAACAACACGAATATCAATTCTTTCTTCGGCTTCGGAAGAATGAGACTCCGGGATACCTGCTTTGAAGAGTTCAGAGTTGTCTCGATGAGCCCTTCCAGTCTCAATAAGTGCTTGTACGGTCAATTTGGGCTTCAATGATCTACCATATCCATATTCTCCACGAACAGATTACTGGGTCAATTATTGCAGTGCTAAGCTTCCGCCGAGATGCCACGAGAGGTTCGCTAATCTCTTTCTTGGAATCTTCTCCGAGGAGATGCCGAAAGAATCTAGTCTCAGGCTGATTATGAAATATCCAACTGGCAGGAATTCTCACGATGTCTACTTCCACAAGAAAGTCAAATTAGAATTTGCCGGAAACGGAAACTTGAAGCATATCAGCGTTGTGCCACGGGAGTTTGAGATTGATTGATTGATTTGTTCATAAACGTCCCCAACCGTAAGGTTATGAGATTGATTGAGGTACGTACTTAAAAAAAAAATGTTAATTTTTATTTTCAAAAGTTGACGATAGATAGAGTTTGTCTCTATTATCAATACCAGCTATATTCAACAAGCTGTCGATGCTACAAATGCCGATATATCAGCAAACAAATTCACCACGTACAACACATTACAAACCCATTTGGCAGCATCTTCGGCATCGTGTACAATTGCTTATTGCAGCATTCCAGCTTCTCGAAGGGCAGCTCACCTTCGACGCTACTCTTTTTGTGTGTTGTGATTCTCGTTGTTCGCAGGGGCCGCTTTTGGCACAGCAGGGTAGTGACGATGATCCGGCGCCGGAAGGCCTGCTGAAACGCCCTACAGAAGAATCCAAGCCTCCTGAAAGTGACGGAATAATTTACCAGTCAACCACAGCGCGCTAAAAAAAACAGCAGAGCCGCAACCCCACCAGCCCCACGTTCAAGGCGAACAACCCGCAGCCAGGATGTCGGAGCCAACAAACAACACCAAACATGGCTACTGTCGAGAACCCGTTCGTGGCGATTGGAGGAAACCGTCATCCTCAGGCGGCTGAGTGGTCACCAAGCGGAACTCTTGCTTTTGGTGCTGGAAGAGTTATTGCTCTTTGGAACCCTGATGTGAGTTCTGCAACTACTGCGCATGCGAAGCATAGCTGAACAGCAACTGACCGCCGATACAACAGGATGCGAAGCTTCGTGGTGTCACAACCACACTTAAAGGTCACACCGATAAGGTTAACGTCGTTCGCTTTCTCCCCCACAATGACAACATAATTCTTTCCGGATCCGTCGACAAAACCGTCCGTGTCTGGCGTCAGACTGAGGAGGGCTACAACCTTGTAGCTACTGTTGACAACGTCCATGAGGGATCTATTAACGCGATCGCAACTTGTCCCCAACATCCTACGATATTTGCTTCAGCTTCTGCCGATGGAGTTGTTGCTATCCACTCCCTCGAAGTTTCCGCAGACAAGGTCGAGGTCAAGCACCTCCAGTCACTCTCCACAAAGCCCAAGTTCTACCCACTATCACTCGCCCTTTATGGACTTCCGAAATCCAACGCCTTGATCCTTGCCGTCGCTGGCTCAACTACCAACATCTCCGTATACATCGCCCCCTCCCCCGGTGCCAACTTTATCCACCAGGCCAACCTCGCCGGCCATGAGAACTGGGTCCGCTCCCTCACCTTCACGCACGAGGACCCAAGCTCAACCGACTCCGACCTTATCCTCGCATCATCCTCTCAGGATCTCTACGTCCGTCTCTGGCGAGTCCATCAGGGAGAAACCCTTCCTCCGGTATCTACCAACCGTGAGACCAAGACCTATGGCTTTGCCTCCCAGCTCTCCAACAAGCCGCACATGTTGCGCTTACCTGAGACCTCAGAGGTCTGGTCAGTAACCTTCGAAGCCCTTCTAATCGGCCACGAAGACTGGGTATACACCGCTGCCTGGAACCCTAGCTCCAAGACCACTGCAGCTCTCCAGCTTCTCTCCTGCTCGGCCGACAACTCCATCTCCGTCTGGGCTCCTGAGGAATCCTCCGGTATCTGGGTCCCCGTCCACCGTTTTGGTGAGATTTCCGACCTCAAGGGAGCTTCCACCGCTACGGGATCTGCGGGTGGAATGTGGAACTGTCTCTGGTCCCCTGACGGGACTGCCGTTGCTGCTTTAACCAAGAACGGATCATGGAGAATCTGGCGGTATAACGTCGACTCGGACCGTTGGCTACCCGGTATTGGTATCTCCGGCCACACTAAGAACGCCACCGGAATCTCCTGGTCTCCCGATGGAAGCTACCTTCTCACTACTTCCCTTGACCAGACCACCAGATTATTCTCCCAGTGGACCGCCAGAGAGGAGGGATCATCAAGTTGGCATGAGTTCTCCCGTCCTCAAATTCACGGATACGACATCAACTGCATTGCCTCAATTGCCGGAAACCAATTCGTCTCAGGAGCCGAAGAGAAGCTACTACGTGTCTTCGACGAACCCAAAGCCATCGCCTCTATTCTCTCCTCCCACTGCGGTGTCACCAGCAACTCCGATATTTCTGCCCTCCCCGGTGCCGCCGGTCTCCCTGTTCTAGGTCTCTCCAACAAGCCTATCGATGTCTCCGCTCCTTCACCCATGGAGAACGGCCACATCCCCGACGACGACGACGAAGAGGCAGTAAAGCAGGAACACAACCTCCCCACAGACACACCTCCCCTGGAAAACGACCTTAGCCGCCACACCCTATGGCCAGAAGTCGAGAAGCTCTACGGTCACGGATACGAGATCTCCGCACTAGCCGCATCACCGGTGGCTCCAATTATTGCAACCGCATGTAAAGCGTCAACGCTAGAGCATGCTGTGATTAGGTTATATGACGGCAACAACAATTGGCGGGAAATCAAACCGAACTTGGAATCACATGCATTAACAGTTACTAACATCTCCTTCTCGCAAGATGGAACAAAAATCCTATCGGTGGGAAGAGATCGTGCTTGGAGTGTTTTTGCGATTGTTGAGGGACAGTGGAAGTTACTGCAGAGACAGGATAAGGCTCATACTAGGATTGTTTATGATTGTGCTTGGTTACCGGGAGGAAGGGAATTTGTTACTGTGTCGAGAGATAAGTCAGTTAAAGTCTGGACAGAAAAGGATGGAAACTGGGTTGCGGGAGCTACACAGAAGTTTAGTGGACCGGTGACAGCGGTGGATGTAACAGAGAAGGAGGATGGGAAGGCTTGGGTTATGGTGGGATTGGAGGATGGAGGATTGGAGATTTATCAGGCGGAAGGAGAGGGGTGGAATCAATGGACTCAGGTTAAGAGGATTGATACAAACATGACGCCGGATTTGGCGGTTAATAAGATTTGTTGGAGACCGAAGAAGGACGGTGAGGTTGCGGTGGCCAGTGAGGATGGAAGTGTTAGGGTTTTTAGGGTTGTGGTTTAGGTTGCGAAGTTCTTTGGGATTGGGTTGGGTTGGGAAAAGTTTGGGTTGGTTTCTTGTAATTTTGTTTGGTTTTACGTAGCATTAACATGGAATTTGGTTTGCGGACATCATAAAGAGTCGTGAATCCTGTTTAAGGGATTTGATTGGCACTGAAATTGTAATTCCATCTTGCGACTCCGTTAAATTGGTTTAGTGGCCGCACGCATACACTTGAGTAGGTGAGGCGAATTTTGAGATGTTAGCATGGTACCGGAAACTTAATACAGAGTTGTTCTACCCAACTTCTCTTAAAATCCAACCCTCCTATCTTCTAAGACAATTTACTCTGTACCATAATCTCACCCCCAGTTCTCTTGTATTCTTTAGAATTCTGAATTATATCGCCAGCAAACGCCACAGCTAACTAGTTCATTATAAGGGCTTTCTCCAAACTTCAAATCATTTCTAAATGTAGAGGGCAACACGATACAAAGCTGCCCACTTCCGCATGTCACAATTGGCCCGTAGAAGAAGTCACTTATGATAAACCAGTGAACTTCACTAACGAGTACAACTTTGAGCATAATATATTCTCACAAATTCACAATCTGTAGATTTACTTGCAATTAGTATATTTTTTCCAGCTGGTGTGACTTCAAGGCCGATTTGTAACAATAAAGCTCTTAAACAACACTGAAATATTCCCACTCCGGTCATTATTGGATCTATCAAACCCCAACCTTACCCCGGAAAACTTTAAATCAATCACCCACGGGGTATCACATCATGGTTCACCTAAACTGCCATCTGCATTACATGTATCACCAGCACCCAACCCCGGGATTTTTCGTCTCTATCCCCAATACTTCTATTTACATCGTCACTAATTTCACAACAAATGATAACCCTAAAAACGAACCAAAAATGAGAAAACTGGACGAGAGAAAACACCATTCAGATCCCGGGAGATGTAGCTTGGCGTCGGTTTATCTCTCTGATATTCAGATGAGTTTCACGCCGACGAGGTGCGCGGAATATTTTGCTGTCTCCATCTTCTACGTCCACTTCGTCACCTTCACCACCTTCGCCACCTTCATCTTCTTCATCCTCCTCATAAATAACATCAAACGCAACTTTCGGCCTAATAGTAGCAACATTCCTAACACCATCCACTCCACCGCCATCCTGTTCTTTAACCACAGCACCTGCCGCCGAAGTTTCAACGGGTACACCGCACGAAACCCTCTTCCCCCCCCTCATAGTATCCGTATCTTTATCCCACTGTTTCTCTTCAGCTATAGTAGTCGACACCGGGTCTTCAACCAGCCGTTCTTCATTCCTGGGTCTGCAGATAATCCAGCATCCCAGGTTCAAGAAGCTAAACCGGTATCGGTGAGATGTATAGTTTTTCTTGGGGAGTTGATTGGGGTATGTGATGTTGTTGATAGCTTCGTTGCCTTGGTCGGTGCTGGTGTTGGTGATTGATGGTTCTTGGTTTGGAGGAAGTTGGTTGCTTTGGTCCGGGGGAGGATAGAGACGGTATCTACGGTGAGAAACGGGCCGTTTTTTGCGGAGGGGCATGTCTTTTTTTTATTTTTATTTTTATTTTTTTTCTTTGGGGTCGTTGAGTGGTTGGTTTTAGTAAGTGGTTGTTTGGAGATCTTCTGCAGGGTTTTTGAGTTACAGTTGGCAGTTTGTATGAAGCGAGGAGTTTTGATAATCCGCGGGGGGGTTTTCTGGGTTCGTGCTGGTTAAGGTTGCGTTACAACTTACATGACCGGTTCACTTTCCGGTAGGGGGGTAAGTTGGAAAAATCGGGGAATGGAATAAAAGGGAGGAATCTTTGTGGGAGGGTTCTTGCCTTGCCATTAGCTAGGCGGTTTCTTGGTCGTGGTTACATGGCGGAAGTCAGTACTAGATATTGAAAGGAGCGAGAGGGCGTTTGGGGATGAGATGGTAGTTAAATGGTTCCTGGTTCTCGTAGCCGGAGGTTTGTGGTAAGATGGGTTTTGGGGGTGTATACGGTTGGGACGGGAGGTTGCAGCAGGTTTTCGGGTGGTACCGATTGGATGGGAGAAGGTTCATGTCATGCGATTTCTTACCTCCCGAGCCTTGGATGAGGATAATTTGTGGTTGTACGGTGTCTTGGTCTGTAGAAACTCCCCGAGGTAACTAATTGCTTAAGCTTTCATTTCGGATCTGTCACTCGCCCGCTTATTGAAAAATTACTTACCGGTAACACGGTTTTACTCGTTCTCCTTATTACGACTTTTGATTTTCTCTTTGTATCTTAGTTCCCCGAAGTTCTGATAGCCATAGGTTGTACCCACAGTTCTCTCATTTGTTTGAGACATCCTAATAAACCCTCGTCGTTCGGATTTTGATTTTGTCTAGCATATATTATAATCTGTTTCTACAGATTCACAGCGCATGCTGATGGGCTGTCACGGAACAATTAGAGATAAAGTTCTCTAGATTCACCAGCGTATGACTTCGGTATTCTTGGACCCTTCAACGCTAATATAGAATGGGGTCTATTATGAGTCTTCCTCGGTATGGCATTCTTTTTTGATGCAGATGTATTTCACTGTTACCACAGTCAAAATTGTACGTGTATGGACTTTCTGTTCAGGGTCCCAATGATTATCATCTGACTATGGGCTTTTTGAGTCACGGAGTAGCGGCAACAAACATTTGACTCGTTCCCAACGATCTCTTTCGAATCATTGTGTAAAACAGACTTGTTTAAGATGTGGGTGATGTTGCACATCCTGTACCCGTGAACGAAAAAAGACCCGATATACATAGAAAGACTAAGAATATAAATTACAAACACACTTCAAATCTCTCCAGTGTCCCTAATTTATTATTGTATCTTCTCAAAATAGCTTCGGCTCGTGCAGAACTCCGTGGAAAATTTCAGGTATCCGTCTTACGCGATTACTTCATTCCGGCTCGGGGAAAAAAGTATATTAATTATATTCAATAATTTCAGTTACTGGGTATCTTCAAAAACTCAACAACTTTGGGAACTTTTTAAATACCGAGAACCATCTAAATACGTTTCATCGTGCATTAATCCCCACATGGCTCGCTTGTTATGGTAGGGATATCATAAAGCGGGTGCATACATAATGCGCTACATGTGGAGTACAGGAAGGGGGCTGTCTCCTGGAGCATGTGGCAGAAGTTTTGAAACAACTCCCGTTTATGGCTTATTTGACTGCCGATAACTTCTTGCCGTTAAACTCGAGGGCCAATGTGAAATCCCGTGAACTTTGGCATGATACCAAAAATGTTACACCACCAAAACATTGGTCGTTGCATTTGGATAC
Organism: Pyronema omphalodes; assembly: GCA_024516155.1. NCBI lineage: Eukaryota > Fungi > Ascomycota > Pezizomycetes > Pezizales > Pyronemataceae > Pyronema > Pyronema omphalodes. The sequence continues at coordinate 651,056 of JAJJXM010000005.1, forward strand.
CCATATTACACTGGATACAGTCAAAAGCCTTTAACAACACAATAAATCATCGTGACACAGCCATAATCAAAGAAACCAATGCCTTGGCTTGCAGGTAAATAACGTTGCGTCATTTCCCCCATGGCGCAGCCTTTAATTTTTCGACCTCTTCATTTTATTCTGGTACCCGTTATTTGTACAACGCGTACTTAATGGATTCTGATAGACTTCTCTCGTCTGTCTCTTTTACCTAGTAAATTTCTAGCATCTTCTCAGAGTGCAAAGGGCGTAGATAACGGAATCGTTTCTTTTGAACTTCTCATTTCCGCTTTCCTACCGCATCTTCCGATACAAATTGACGAATGAATTTTCCGGGACATTTCCCACGCGATGAGAGTTCATATATCCAGACAGTCTAGGTTTAGCATGATACAGTGTAGGTATCCGTGTCTCTAGCAACCGCCTGCATTAGGAACTTGGTTTGGCTTTGCCTTTTGTTTAGTTTTACAGATGAAACCCTAGGAGATTTTCTGCTCTTAAATTTGAAGCCCATAATGTTAGACAGAGCTCGTTATTGCCGTGAAGTATGTAAATCTTTATAGAGAATTTATATATTTATATATTAAATCATACTTTGACCAAGTCTTAAAAGGCCTATTAAGGGTGCGAAGAAAAGCCTAATTCCCGTCCTCGTGGCCAAGACCACGTGACGAGGTCACCTGGCAGGGAGTTTTCATCTTTATCGAGTTCAGGGAGGGTTATGGGTTACTCAATGAGAATCTGGGTCTCATGATATGCCGGAGCTTGCCGTGGTTTAATCGAAAGGCATATCGTTAACCGACAAATTTCTGGGGATTTTGTGCAAGTGGCCTAAAATCTATGCACCATAGGTCCCTTACGGTTCGGAGCCTTCAGGTAGCGGTGCCACATCCTAAATGCAATTAATACTTTGTTGCAGTAAATGAAATAATTGATTGAAACCAAGAATATAAACCCTCTGCCACGGTTATCTTAGATTCGTTACGTGGTGCTAGCCATGTCGCATACATCATAGCCTTTTAGTCTCTTGGTTGGCTTCTGCTGCATATGCACAAAAGCTTTGTGTCTTGGATATAAACCAAGAATAAATGCACTCAGACTACATTGTTTCTTTATGTAAACCTCTGACTTCGACATGACAAGGCTCCAAGTTGAGCAAACTTGTCTCTCATTTCTTGAAAGCCAAAATACTATATAGACTTTAGAGCTTCAACATCACCAGAGCTAAAGTTAAATCCTAATATTATCTCTTCGATTTTCAGCATTATTCGAATTATTGTGCATTTGATTGCTAGATCTTCCATCAACTTCGAAATGATAACTCCTTTTCCGACCGTTGTAATAGCGGGAGTCGACAATTAGACCGTTGGGTTACAGGCAGCCTACCGTTTCCGCGGATGGTGACAAATCCAAGCCGCCTAAATAATAAAGACACAGAAGCCCCAGAGTCTGAGAAGACTTTAATGCTTGCGGAGGCTCAATTCTGTGGGATTTGACTGACGGCTGCAGATGGACTGTCAACGGTTTAAAAAAAAACTTGGGGGTAAAAAAGGTCGAGCAAATCCTTGTTTAGCATTGTTATATCAGGTGAATTCAAGCCCTTATGCAAATAACTTTCTCATAGTTCATACAATGTTCTGAACTGACTTTAATTGGATGATTGTCTTGGCGAATGCAACCCTGAGAAGTTCATGTTTAGCGAGCCCTAATCGTATCTGATCGTGTGTTGCAGGGACTTACGCGTTACAGCTAGTGAAATAAATTAACCTCAGCCCTGTTAGTGGCTTCCTAGCGGCTTCTTCAACGAGGTTCTTTGCTCATCTCCGCAGAAACTCTAAACCACACTACCACCTGTTCACCATGAGATTACTAGTAGGCGACGACGTTGGCCAAGCGAAGGGTTTGTAAACTTTCCAAATTCCTTGGTTCACCTGTATTAACTGACAATCAAGTTATCGAGACTGTCGCTGGCATTGACACGACACTACCCACGTCGGCGCGTGCGACAACGACTTCTTTTTTCCCTCCTTCGCGAACGCGTCCAATTCAACATGCTTTGAAGGTCACCTACAAAGACCGCGCCGGCCTCGTACTACCTCTTTTTCCGTTATCTCTCGCGGCCATATTCTAATAAAATTCAGGTCGCAGTTTTCTCCAAAGGCGGCTTGATTCGAATTTTCGACCCTAGCTCCTCGCCCACCAGCGCCGACATCGCTTTCTCCCATACGCTCGATGTACCCTCCGACACCGAAACCCTTGCGTTGGGTGTAACTGGTACCAAGCTATACGCCGCCGTTGCGACCGGACACGTTCTTTTCCTCGACCTCACCAGCGGTTCCTACCAGATCGCTACTCTTCCCGGACCCATCAGCGCATTTGCGGCGACAGAAAACCTCTCAGCTGTTGCCACTGGTGGTGAGAACAAGGAGATTGAAATCTTTACTCCTGGAACTGACGGCGCATGGTCATCGGTCTGGAAGTCAAGGAATGTCAAGCCTAACCATCTTAAACTCGAGATTCCTGTGCACTCCTCGCAGCTTAAATTCCTTCCTTCGGTTGAAGGATCTTTCAGATTGATTGCGTCGTCTTACTATGGTCATATCCGCGTCTACGACACTGCTATCTCGAGACGCCCTGTATTCGCCGCCCAACCCTCCAAAACTGGAATCCAGAAGATGACAATCCATCCGACTGCAGAAATTGCGGCGCCTGAAGAGCCATTAATTTCTGTGAAGGGAATGGAGGCAGACAAGGCCTCATTGGCAAAGGACCTCAGGGTTATCTACACCAACACATCTGGCGCTTTCGCCATCTACTCTTTGATGGAGCGCCGAGAAGTTGGAATTTATAAGGCATTGGAGGGAGCTGTTAATGGTATTGCGTTGGATGAGGAGAACAATTTGGTTGCCGGGGTTGGATTCGGAAGATATTTGGCAGTATTTGATGCGGTATCAAGGACGATGAAGAGCAGAGTTTACACCAAGACAGTTGGATGCTGCGTGTTAGTATTGGACGGTACAGACCCTGTGGTGGAGCAGCCAGATCAAGAGAAGGAGGAGGATGTATGGGAGAATATGCGGGAAGTGAACAGTGAAGATGATTTAGAACGAGTCATCAATGTCAGAGTTAAGAGGAAGAAGGATGGACCGAGGGAGGAAGGAGGAAAAAAGCCGAGGGTCGAGGAATAATGTAGCGGTAGAGTTGCTCGAAGGGACGGTATTTCTTTTGTTACGATATTCCATCATCATGGTTTTTAGGAAGGAGTTACGGGGGCAGTAAAAGTTTGATCATAGTTAAATTTATGTATAAGCGGAATAATTGACAGAATAGCCCGTTTGGTTCGACAAAGATTGTATAAGCACATAAGGAATTCACAATGTATTTTGATTAATTTCCTATGAATTCACCATAAATAATATTGCACCTTCACACCGAGCAGAGATAGGTGGGCGTGTTATTTGCTACTTTTGATTGACTAAATTTTAACTTGTAATTAATCAAGAAAGCTGGCGTTACAGTATCAATATATGATAAGGGATAAATTATGCAATTGCTCCGGTAGCTTTAGCTACTGTGATGTGGAGTTTTTTCGGCGACTAAATGAAATCTGACTGCAAATTGCCTGGATATATGGCAACCTACTCATCATATTATCCACATGTAGCGATTGTTGTTGAGAAAAAAATCATCCGCGCAATATCGATTGGTAATAGGATACCGGACTATAATGTTATTATTAACATTACTTTTACTATATCTATTATCTTTTTTTGCTTGCAAGACAGGATCCCGGACTTCATTAGCAACGTTCCAACTTCCTGTTAATTCAGGATTGGTGTCAGTTAAGTGGGCTTTATCTCGTACTGTAGGTGGTGTAGGAACGATGTGGTTATGGGTGGAATAAGAATAAATATGATGAGCCCGAAGACGGCGGAATGATGAAACCTGATAACCCCACAAAGATCTACAATACAATTGAAAGTTAACAAGATAGCCCACCACAGACTTGAAGTCGGTGGAATTATGCAGGGGAAAGGCAGAATTTGCATTGCTGGAAAATGATTGTGGACACAGGAGTATCATAGATCGGTAGACTTGTTTGAGGGTTTATTCCATGCATTGCGTTTCGGCTTCTTATATTTTCGTATTATGTTTATACGTTCGTAGCGTCTGTTGTAATATAATTGGATAGACTATATTTTTACCTACCGATGGTCTGATTGCTGGGAGAATTTCATGTACATAGTATACTGTGAATCAGGGCAATAACCGACTAAATATTGGTGGCCAATCCAGATTACAGAAGCTCAGAGACACCAGCCTTGGCTGTGGCTTGGCACAGAATCATTAAAGGTACAAACTCGTTTGTCGCGGCTAACTTGACGCAACAAGCAGTGATTTCGCCAACATCCGCTGGTTCTATCAATTGATTGTGTCGACTATTTGGACTTGAGGTTGGCGGTATTAACACTCAGTACCGGCAGAAAATTTAGTGGCACATCAAACAAAAGATGTTTCTTGAAACACGCCCTTTTCATATTTTGACTCAGCGGGATGGGACTTTCTTTAAGCGCGGCATGCGAAGCAATCGAGAATCGTGACTGAACTGCGCGAACTTCGACTTAGCTCCTTATACACCCCTCCAAAAAATTTCTCTAAAGGTAACATAAGTATACGGCGCTCTGTCACAAAGCGTCGGAAATCAAATGTAAAGTGGCTGTACTACTAGTACCGACGTTTCTCAATTCTTTCAATTCTCATAGGCGTTATATATTCGTTTGCTCCAGAGCTCATGCAGAGCGCCTAGCATTAGCTCCGCCATTTCCCACACCTCAACATGTTGCACGGTCAATCATGTGAGCCAAGCCCAACTCTGCGAACCCCCAGTCAGTCTGAAATAGCTTTGAAGATAAAGGCCGAAGCTCTGCCTGTGACAATGAAATATAAGAAGTACATAAACCTCACTAAGACTGAACGCGGAACTTGAAACATCTCCCACGCAGCAGAAGAATAGGTTTTGTACCCCCAAGATAACGTTTCATAGTATGTCTTGTTGGTTTTGGGGAGAGGGAGTATAGGGAGGGGGCGGGAGGCTTCCGCCTATTCGCCGCGAGGGTATTTGGCTTGTTTCATAGAGTATAGTCGGACCTATGGGCGAGCGTCTACTACTACCAGTACAGCAACCCTCCTCCAGGTAATATCGTAATTAAAAACCCTGGGGTGCCTGGGTTCGTAACATGTCGCGATACCAGTTGACCATATTGCTGGGACAAAGCTTCCTATGGAACGACACGGAGTTTGAACCAAGGATTTGGGATGTTTTGTCGAGAAGCTGATCGCTAGAACAGAGGCTCTCTGGATCGTCGAAAAAGGCAACCATATCGCTGAGTGGTCATGGGTGAAGGCGAGAGTGAGCTCATCAGGAAAGAAATAGATTCGGGACTATGCCGAGAGAGGAATTGCAGATTGGAAAGCTTTGGGGGAGAATGTCAGTATCTTTATATAACATAAACAAGGGCAGTGGAAGTTGATTGGACGATTACCTATTATTTGCCCGATGATTCAGAGGACAGTGATTCGAGTACTGTGGAAGCTCCTTCTGCCTAGAGAACAGCTGCAGTGCTGCCCGCTGAAGACAGAGATCATAGGCCATTTAACTTCATATATGCAAACCGGAAATTAGATGGCAGAGTTGTTTCCATTGCAAAAAGTGATATTGTCACCACTGGAGGACGGAGTAGCCGGTGCTTCCAGTGTTTGCCGAAGCAGATCCTATAGCAGCCCAACATCCAGCAATTCTAATGGCCCATGTAACATCAGGTTATTCCGCTAGAGGGTCCCTCCACGCCTTAGCAACAATGCTACATCTCGACGGTTTTAACAAGACATCAATTTGTAGATTGCGTTATTACTGTTCAAAATCGTTGGGAACGGCTTTCGAATCGGCGAAATGTTTGCCGACAGACAGGCCGACAGCGAGAGCAAATTCGACGACAGCGTGACGTTGCCGGTGTTGGTAGACAAATTTGGCGGCGGAGTGGCAGGTAGCGGGATGACATCTGCCGACAGCTTGGCCCGTGGAGCAAAGGTGGATCTTAAACAGATCATTCACCTACTCATGTCACTGGCGTTCTGCTACATATAAACTCCATGAAAGCTCGATCCTCTCAAAATTATAGTCACACCCTCCACCCTCTTGCTTATGACGAAAATCTTCTCCCATTACACAATGGCACCGTGACAATCTCACCGATTCTGATGCTACCAATAAGCCGCAGGACCAACACTCACCATCCCGACCTAAATCATCCTCAACTGGAGATGGTCCCGATACGGCACCTATGAATTCGACACGAATAACCACACCACCTGAGGGTAACTCAGAAGGATTTTCCCCGCAGTCACCAACATTTTAAGGTCCAGTTTTGACCACAGTTTCCGAGGTCCTGAAGATTGTCAAGCACCTTTTTGCTTTGTGGCCTGGCCGATTTGGGCTCAGTACAGGAGCGGAAGCAAGATGCAATGGTGGGTTCCCATTACTCATTAATGTGCAGTACGGCGTTAACAAGAATTGGAAGTGTTTGACTGAAACACACCGTGAAATCTCCAAAGGCGAACAACATCAATCTTACGAGACCTTCGATGAATATATGCACGCCAAGCTACTGCCAGTCAGCGCCCGCAGAATGTCATGGGATTCAATGGAAGGAAATGGCCTAGGTAGCCCACCCCGGAGGATTCCGTTAGTGGAAGATGAGGAACCTACTCACTGTTGCTCATGCAGTATGGAAACACCTATACAAAATGCGCAGCATATTTCATTGCTTCAACCCAGTGATGTGATACACTATCATGATACTAAACAGGATTGTGAAAAAGAAGTTGGGCTAGATGTGAAGAACAAGCCAGCAGCAAATGAAACAACATGTAATGACGAAATACAGGTGCAACGGCTTCCTCGGCTTTTGCAGAACATGAGTGAACATAATGCATCAAAGAAACGAAAGAGAGGGGCTGACGGTTATGAACCAGTGAATTTGAAAAGGGCAAGGCATCATTAATACCTACATACGTAAGGTATTCACTTGATATTGGTTTGAAGTGTCATGAAATCATGGTGAAGGTCTGTTTTTGAAATTGTACGATTTTTAGAGCGTAAATTGCTGGTGTTTCGAAACATTTGTTTTGACATTATTTGTTCTGTTTTTGTTTGCTTCTCATCATTTGTTGTCTTTGATTTGATACACTATATCCTATATGCTGATAAACATGGTTTATTTTTGTTGAGTTGAATGGGGAAAGGTGCTTTTGTCTTTTTCTGAGGAAGGGGTCAGGGCAGAGTTGGTAAAGATACCTAACCTGCAGGAAGTTGAAGATTTAGCAAACTTCAGTTTTCAGAGATAGAAAAGAAAAATCTGTATGATTGCGAGAATCGCGAAAGCCAGCAAGACGGACTGAGACCTTTCTCTTGAATAGGTCGCTTCATGTCAGAGATGTCTATAGTTTTTTCCAAAAGGAATTATGCAAAGAGCATTAAATGAATAGTTCAAATGAGTGCGTTCCTGTGATCTGCTGTGCCGCTGATATTCACGCTTTAGACTGATTCATCTGAATTTTAATTCTTCCCTTTTCAGTCTATCATGCTAGCCTCCTTTAATCCTGCATTCACATAGATTTTTACTTTTCTACCCGATCACATGACTGTTCTCTTATTTCTTCATCAAATCAAGTATCTTTCTTTAATCATGTGCACAAGTTCTCCAATCAGCGTCAGTGGGGAAAAATGCATATCACAATTTCTTTTTTTCATCATTTCAATGATCTTCGTGTCAAAAGTGGTCTCTGGCATGAATATTGTGTTTCTTTATCTTTCCGTTTTAATTAGAGCAGCCGTCACCATCAATGCACCAACAGCAGGGTAAGTTTCTATGTTTTTTTTCTTTCTTGACTTTGGAATTTACGGTTGTCGAGTGACAGCATTGAAAATCATAGTGGAAAAACAAAACAATTGCGTGAGAAAAATGATGATGTCCGGCTGGAAAACTGGCGTCTTTTTTTTGTTCTATGTAGTGATAGACTCATTGTTTGATGATGCATCGTAATATCTCCGGATTCAATAGTGCAAATCTATTATCTTATGGGTCATGAAGAACAAGATAAGAAAAACGATAACGGGATAGTGAAATAACGGAATGATGAAACGAAAGAAGTTGGTTATTATTATCAACAGAATTTGTAAACCGAATCAGGATCATCGTTTCAGAAACCTTTTACTGGTTCAGACAATCTTCCAATGTACGTCATTATATGAGTATGTTCATGAAGCATTACACTTCGGTCAGATATCCCGCTTACTATCGAGGATAATCACAGTACCTGAATAACCTTTGAATTTAGCTTAACACCAACGTTTCACTTGTGATTATGTTCCCATAGTATACCAGCGTCCCGGGTACGTCACAATACAGTCGATGATGGGAGGCAATTCTTACGATTGCTCGGGAAGATATGGTTAACGTCATGTAGAGTTACAGTCTTTGAGAGAAACTTAATATATAATCTGTTTTCTAGAATTTATTTATTTATTGAATCATACGCTGACCGAGGCCTAAAAGGCCCATGCAGGACTACTGTTTTCTAGAATCTCGAAGACTTTTAAAGGGTTATTCAGACAAATAATAGCCTACTCACCATATTTGACTTCAGGTAGAAGGGGCGAACTACGTATGAGTCCAAGAGTAAGTCCAGCGTTCTATTGCAGTATTACTCCGCCCAACTTATTTTTCCCATGCCAAATTAAATGCCAAGATAATTTCCTCCCATGGAGCACCAAATATCTTTGACTACGGTCAAAGTTGGCGATCATAAAGATCTTCATCCTTCACCTCTTCTCAGGAAATTCTTAAAGTTTGGGCGAGCGTGGCTCGGCGAATCATGTTAATCAAGGCCAGAAGCCCCTCAAAAGTGAAACGTCGTTTATTGCATTCTATATCGGCCTCGCATGTAAGTCATAAATCGTTATCACTTATTTCCCATAATCACCTTCTAAAACAGCACAAATCTATTCCTAAGAAACTTCAGCAACGTCTTAGTCAGAGTTAGGCAGGGTCCGTCCAGTCCGGTCCTAGCAGTGGATCGGACCGGATCGTCATTTGCGGTCCCGTTTGTTAGTAGGACCAGGGCTGGCCGTCCTTGGGGCACCATGGACCCGACGGACCGCGGGTGGCCGTGGGTGACCATGAATAGGGCCGCGAACGGTCACTCGCGAGAAAACCGTTTTTTACCACGGCTTATGGTGTTTTGCAGAGAAAATTCCGATGCATTGCACGAATTATCACCAGGTATATTTTATTTTTCACAAAAAAAAAAAACAATACAATGCTAATGAATAACAACGCTCCTTCTCCCCCCCCCCCCCCCCCCCCCACGAAAATGCATCCTCCCCCGGCACATTGGAGTTTATTACCTTAAGTCTGCCGAGTAGGCGCCGTTGTAGAGAGCGCGGTAAACTACTCATTCAACTCTTGCAACTGCATAGATGTTGCAGTAACTATGAGAACATCATGACATTTTTGCTCTGTTGGGAATCGAGTGATGGCTGTTGATGTTCGACTTACAGCGGCAACGAAAGAAGTTGAATATTCTTGCAGGTATAAGATGAAATCTGAAAGATAGAAGGAACATCTATAGCAGAACCGTACCTTACTAAGAAACATCAATAATATCAAGCTACCATAAGCAGTCAAACTCTTTTATGGTGAAGTGTGCACCACTGCACGTGAGGTGGGGTGTAGGTTTTATTAAAGTGCTGCGTTGAGTTCACCTACTACAGTGATGAAAGGCCTATAATGTCTGGAAAACTTAAACCAAACCGTCCCCTGTAAATTAGCTTACTCGGAAACCCACGGTCCTGCCGTCACCTGCCGTCGGCCCCGTCCAGTCTTTTTGGTTCTGTAGACGGGACCGGACCACATAGCAACCGTCCGTCCGAAGTTGCGGACGGGACCGGACGACCAGAGTGGTCCCGTCCGGTCCGCCGTCCTGGACGGACCATGCCAAACTCTGGTCTTGATCATGGCATCCACCACCTTCCTTCTCATCATTTGTGCATTCTTATCAGCTGCTATACTATACGGAACTAGACTTTTCTGCTTTACTTTATCTCTATACTATAATGTTTTCATTACTTTTCAGGATAACAATTCTCTTAGGCAATCCTCTCGCGCAAGAAACATTTATTCCAATTAAATCATCACGTGATGTAGACGTAAACCGCGGCTTGTCGATTTGATCTCAATAAGGCCGGGAAATTGGAACAAGACTTCATGCCAATGGGCTTTTGACAACCTACGTATCGTAATACAGAGATATTTTCATAGAAATAAACTTGGCCATGTAGGTTATATCGAAACATACCGATTTTGGAGGAGATAGGGTGATTCAGGAACCTGGGCATTGAGGAAATGAAAGAGATCGAGTTTAGGCACAGAGCCAAGCATACCATGTAGGGCACAGATGGATAATAAATGTAGTTGACTTCTTGGGATGTTTATTGGAAAAATATCTGTCGATTATAAGTTATTCCGTGAGGAAAGATACGCTTGTCACGGGAAGTTGCTGTGTTAGACTTGCATGAAAATGTCCGCAACTGTTATTCAAAATCCCGAAACCCACCTAAAGGTTCACAAGAGAGTCCATGTAAAAGTCCCGTAGTAAAGCTATCTGTATCCACCCGCTGCCTTAGTTATCGTAATTAAGTACTGTTGTGGTATTCGAGTGATTCATTGTGATGCGCTGGAATCACTGCATCTTTCTTTGGTTGAAGGTTCGCGAACAGGCTCTTCATAGACGTTACATTCAAGAGACGTATATATCAATGAAGGCACGTATACTCAGGTCTATATATACAATGCATGAAAGGATCTTACTGTAGTAGGCATTGGGATATAAACCATACTACGCCATTACCGCGCCTGTCGCAGAAGATAAACCAGAGAAGTCTTCAGTACTCTCCCTCAATTCTCTACGCTCACAGATAGTTTTGAAATTTGATTTTGAGAATCAGAATTCGTAAATCTACAATCATATCTCCGCATGACGAGGTGTCTATTCCGGATAATTCAACGTTAATAAACAAATCAACGTTGAGAATTTTCCAGGATTAAGTGAACTTCGCGAGTCGTTCCAAAGAATACAATCGTGATTACAGGCAAGGCAACCTTTAATCTCGGTTGATAAGGGTATAAACCCTACCATATAAGTAACATGTAAGGGGCATGTTTATAGTTAGAATGCTGTCAGTTACGGGGGCTTGCAACTGTTTGAAACCTTCTGAAACACAAGCATTTAATGTGTATGATTCAAACCGTGTCCATAGAGTTTATTGATCATTGGGTAAGACTTTATTTCCATTTATATATGATTGCACAAAGATTTAGAGCAAAACAAAAGTAAGCTATAAAGCTCTTCCAACAAGCATGACATCATGACTAGCTTCCATTACGTGGAGATAGTAATCTAAAGAGTGCAGGTACAACAGTACGAAGGTCATTCGTTGAGTGCGGCGATTGAGGGGTGCGGGCTGCCGAGAGGGATCAAGGCTATGCCGCTATGGAAGGCATATCAGATTGCATCGGCACAGGAAAGGCACTAAAGAAACCTACCAGGTTGTTTTGTACAACTGAAATACAATCAAAATATTGAGATACTAGTTGTGGGTATTAAGAACAAGTTTATTGGACGCAGTTTACATCTCGACCTAAACTGTGGTAGATATTCAGGTTTTTTCAGGTTCTCTTACATATTTATGAGAGCCTGAAAAGTACATCTTTTTTTGCGTGATAGATAAAGCCTCCATTCTTCCGCAAGTATTGCCCTTTCGGAAATCATGATATCGGATGTAGAATAAGACAAAACGAAAATGCAATGACCCTTTCATACTGGGATTGAATCACGTGGGTAATAGAGTTGCCTCATACGATGAACCACAGAAAATGATCTGTAATACCAATTTAGTGGAAGCATACGCTAGCAGGTTTCTTATCGCCGCTATGTGCTTCGTGATCTGCTGCGTGATCACAAGTTGGGCACCCTGTGAGATTTTTCGAAGGCATCTGCGTCAGGATCTTTACCAGAGGCTTCTCACGGTCGCAGATATGTATTTTAACACAGTTTTTCGCCGGATCTAGCGCCAATCTTCACGGATAACACTGGTAGAATGGCAAGGGATACTTATTCTTGGACTGAAAAGTATCTGGCTTTCCCAGCAGCGCCTTTCCTAACGCCTGGTTATTTGTAGTAATTCTTTCTTGTATATCTTTGGAATCCACGGTTGGGTATATTCCTCCGAAGGGCTCGGGTGAACTTCGAATACACAAACATTACATGTTCTTAGATCTTCGATAAAATGCCGTGATGCAGCATAGATTTCAATCTCGTCATATCTTCTACTTTTAGTATGCTATTAAATCTCATCAGGTTTCCAGAAAGCCTTGACTTCCATGCTGGACTTCTCGAACCTTTGTCGATCCTGGGATAGTTCTTGACAACCCTTTTTTTATCCGCCTCAACCGCACATCCTAAATCTCGCCTATGGTAGTAGAAAAAAGGAGTACACAATACCGGCCACACCATGAATCCAGAATCTACATACAGCTTGAAATAAGAGATGATTTTCTTCAACTACATCATTTTGCAGACTATTCATGTGTTAGTGACATGGCATTCCCGCTAGGATTCTCTAAGGTTTATGTAAGGGATTCCATCAAGGGAGTTGCAAAATGACGGCACTGGCCATGTAAGGGATCCTGGACCTATTGAAAATCCGTCACTCGTAAACTTGGTAAACGGACTTATGATGACGTTTTTGGATTAGATCAGCAAGCAACGGATGGGTACCGACCGATGGATGAGATAAGATGAAAACGGAAGTTGAAAGGCTTAATATTTGTGCCTGACTCTACATGTGTTGGTACAGAGCGATGCGCCGGAATTCGATACATAATACAGGTGTATACATGGCAATGCACTGTACTTGAGAAGTATTACTTCATTCGCTGAATAATCAGTTATTGACTATTAACTGTCAAGACATGATAAATAAAATATGACACCACTACAGTTATATAAAATCTGTTGTGTGACGGCACGTTTACCTGCTGTAGCTTAAACATTCCGGACTCCTGAGTTCCGTTCTGTAATAAAGCATGTACTATACGGAAGCAGTTTAAGGTTCTTAAAGTACTGATTTGCAGAGCCTAACGCCTACACAATGCTTCTGGAAACAAGGCTACTGATAGTGTGCAACCCTAAGTGCTTCAACCCGTAAATGTAGCCTGATTTCTCGTTCTAAAACAGAAATATTGGAGTCACATTACTGACCGAAATGAAATGTTCAACTGATTGGTCATGTTATACAAACAAGCGAAATTGGATAACCTCATGACACAAGGCCGTTCAATACTTCACGGTTGATTCGCTGATCAGCGGATTACAATGGTGCGTGAAAGCCGCTGAATTACCCAACCAGCTGAACCACTCCTGTAACAAGGATTATATTACGCGCTTCATTTCTTGCAAGAATTTTGAAGACATCAACAGTCATTTCCAATGGTCTTTTTTCAGTTTAAAAATGTTAGTGAAAAATTGCATGAGGCTGAGCTGAGATGTATCCAAACTTTCACATTCCGAGAAGAGCCATGTATCGATCAATGTTCGCGAACTTACTGTGAAGCTATCAATCACGATTCATCTTCCAGGTGTATTCTCTGACGTTTGACTCATTGTTTCAACTAGTTACCTGATAAGTAATCCATGGTTTTCGTTATTTTGTTTTTTGTGCTATTCAAACATTCAGCAATAGTATACTGACCAGGTAAAACTTTATCTTCATAGATTCTACCGGTCATAAATATGAGCTGCAGATCCTTATGAGAGTATAGAAGTAACCAACTATCTTTGAAAAGCTACCATTCATGAAAAGAAAGAAAACGGGTTGGAATTGAATATAATGATTCATGTGGTAAGTAGGTATTTTATTCTAAACTTTCCAAAGAAAAAAACCGTTAAAATATTGATGTATTCATTCCATAGAAGGGCTGTGCATATTGCATTTCACCTATCATTGGCTCATGGTAGGTACATTCCATACCAACGATTCATATCATTCCTTACCCCGATACTTTGGTCTACTACTAGCTCTATAGGGTACATACCTTATGAATCAAATACCAAAGACGATATGACACCATCCCTAATCCATGGTACCCACTGCAGGGCTAGGATATTTTTTGAAGCGAAAACTGAAATATACTCACATAATACCGGGTGAACAAACACAAAGACATTGGAATAGTAACATCCAGAGTTTAAAGATCAAAAAGGAAATAACTTTGATTTCCTCGTGCACGTGTACTATATATCTGGAACGGTACATAGCTATGCTGCACTCTTAGCCACTGCGTTATAATGAAACGTGTATGCTAGAGACGCTATCTAGCTATTTAACCTCCTAAACCTATATTCTTTAGAATTGAAGGTTAGATCTCAATAAGAAAGCTAGAATAACATGGAAACATGCCGAATGTCCACCGTCACTATTAAGCAGTACCAGCTATCCCCATCGCCACGTCTCTTAATCATGAAACACAGAATAAAAAATAAAAAATACAGAATACAGAATACAGAATACAGAATACAGAATACAGAATACAGAATACAGAATACAGAATACAGAATACAGAATACAGAATACAGAATACAGAATACAGAATACAGAATACAGAATACAGAATACAGAATACAGAATACAGAATACAGAATACAGAATACAGAATACAGAATACAGAATACAGAATACAGAATACAGAATACAGAATACAGAATACAGAATACAGAATACAGAATACAGAATACAGAATACAGAATACAGAATACAGAATACAGAATACAGAATACAGAATACAGAATACAGAATACAGAATACAGAATACAGAATTTGAACCCCAGATTGTCTATATATCAACATCTCGACTAGCTACTGCACCAAGGCTTGTGTCTATGCTATCTAGATATGATTGGGTTTCTATAGACTCAAGCTCTATAAACCGTAATACTAACTCAGCTATAGACTATGAATAGATTTTGTATATCTAATCCTTAACCATTCAATCTCCAAAAGTCCAAACTTCCAAATTCCGACCTTGTTAGCCCAACATCAAACTTCCAACTCAGAAATCCGAATACCGAACTCCGCACTCTAAACTTCAAAGCCAAATGCCAGATTCCAGAAAGGAAAATTCATAATACTTTTTGTACATACAGCATCATTTATAGTGCAGCGCTTCAATGAGACTACGAGGCTTCATGGGATCATCAATTTTAATAGTTATGGGGTTATATCTATGGATACCCATGGATTTATGGTGTCTATCCCTTGGTCTATCTCATGAGCAGAACCGCGGCGCTGCTTCTGGTCGCCTTCAGGGAATGGCTTATGCTCTGGCTTGACTAGTATGCGAATGATATACAAATATGAAGATTCCGAAGATTCCGAAGATTCCGAAGATTCCGAAGATTCCGAAGAGTAAAATGTAGTGAATGGAATCAAGATCAGATTACGAAATGCATGCTAAAAAAATACCCCTGCTGCGGTTACTTCAGTTCCCAGGGCTCACTGCGTTAGGGATAATGACGGACGTAACAGCCTAGGCGGGGAGTTAAACCAGACCTCCCAACTGTATCATAGCCATAGCCAGTTTCCAGGGTAAAATTATAAACCAGAAAAACTGAACTGACAATTCACAGTTGGTTGGTGTAGTTTTTGTGTTCCGGATACCTACACAGTTAGTTCAGTTTTGAGGGGTCCATAGAACCTTCAACCAGGTAACTGCAAGGCACTGATTAAACGGACTCGGTAAATAATAAATAAAATAACAAACCAGTTTAACCGCATCGAACACCAGTACATGCGGGAATAAATAATGTATTCAACCTCGTTTGAACCCAAGTATTTCAACCCTCTTTATTCCACCAGTTCCTGGTAATCAGGTTTCCCCACTTTTACAAAATGGCGGTGAACATGCTCTAAGTTCCCGCGATGACTACTGAGTCTGAGCTGCTGTTTTCCGAATGCAAGCAGACTATTATATCGGACCGCCAGTCGATGTAGGTAGGTAGATACTCTATATATAGGCCATCGAGGGGCTCAAGAACTTCAATCATAACAGGCGTCAGTTGTGATTTCTGGAGACCCAATTAGGATAGAATTTTGTTCTGTATGCACTGAATAATATTCATTGCCCTTTCATAAATTAGTTTCTCTGGATAAACCAGTTTTCGCGGTTTTGAACAGTTCACCTGGTTTGCCAAGCCTTGCATTCAATTTGGTTAACTGGTTTTCGCAGTTCAACGGTTCAACGGTTCAACCAGTTTATACTACTGACAGTAAACTGAACTGGGTCGCTGTACAGTTCTCATATTCTAACAGTCCATACAGTCCGTTTTGGCCGTTATTTGAAACTGGTTTGTAAGACTGGGAGGTCTGAGTTAAACCATTTCTTAGGTATGGTATGTCATGACAGCTCACAGGTTCATGGTAGATATTAATACTCAACACCGATTGTAAAATAAATATTGGACATTTTTCATTCAGTGGATTTTTTATTTATTTGTCTATTGTACTTTAGAGTTTTAACATATATCTTCAACTCACCTCAATTGCACATGCGAATGCGGGCCATTCACAATAAATGCATGTACCACGTATCAGTACATAGCGTAGTTCTCAAAGTCTCTTTCAAACGTTTTTTTTTTTTTTTTTTTTTTTTTTTCAACTGTTTGCTTATCAAGGTTTTGACAAGTTTCCTTCCGTTTCCGCTTCCGTTTCCGTTTCCGCATCTGCCACGGTAGCTTTTAAAGCCGCTGTATGTATGGTATGGTGAACGCCGCCTCAACAGCAGCATCATGCAGCAACATGCTTCCCCGGGAATCACGGGATTTCCAGGATCCACTCAACCTCAACATCAACCTCAACATCAACATCAACCTCAACGAAGGTATGTACATCGTTGTCTCCAAAATTATTCATCCTGGCTGGTCTGCTGCTTAGAACTTTCAAAAAAAAATGTCTATTTTTTTTTCATTCCTTTTTTTTTGTCTTTTATATATGGTATATACTCTCCCCGGAACATCTATAGCCAGTTGCTAATTAATACGCTGTTTTTTTTATATGCTTTATGGCACATGAACCCTTGTATCGGGATCGGGATCGGGATCTTGGCATGTACATATGGTGGATGCAGGTTAATGGAGGTCCGTAGATGGTTGATGCTGGATACTGGATGCTGAATTAAATTAATCTGTAGCCCTGCAGTCCTGTGAGAATTGAAGTTTTGAACATTCGTGTACAGTGATTTTGTAATCGTTTTTGCTACAGTCTTTTACTCACTTACTCGTTCTTTATAGTACTCACTTTACTTCGGTTTACTTCACTTACTACACTCAATTTACTTTACAGTCACTTCGCCCTGCCTTAAGCGAACCCCCCCTCTCCCCAGGAAAAAAAAAAAAAAAAAGCGAATCCAAAGGCAAAGACATATGTATGCAGAGACGCAGAGACGCAGAGTCGCAGACGTTGGTGAAACCAGAATTGGTTTAGCTTGGTAGATACCGCTGAGACTCGAGTCGCAGACTTGACACGACTCTGTCTGCGGCCTGGCTTCACACAGCTTCTCGCGGATGAAGAAGACGAGGATAAAGATGGAGATGGAGATGGAGACGAAGATGGAATATGGAGATAAAGAACTTTTTATATAGGTTCTTAAGTTCTTAAGTTCTTCGCCGCTGTCGTTGCTATGTATGATGTATCCTCGTTTTCCTGTCATCGCTACAGCCTATGTACATACAGGCGATGCATATCCTCGCCGGCTTGAAATGCGGGCAATCTTCCAATCTTCCAATCTTCCAATCTCAATCTCTCAATCAATCGGTATAATGCCCGGACATTCAACGGTATGTAATAATCTTTACATACAAAACTGTTGAACGATTGTTTCCTTCCACTTACAACCAACTTCAAGGCCTTCTGTTTTGTCTCTCCATTTCCATTTCCATCTCCCTCTCTGCTAGTGTCCGTGTCCGTGTCTATGTCTATGTCTCTCTGTGTATCCCCGCCACGCGAGTAGCCGAGGGTTGCTGTCTTGTCTTGTCTTGTCTTGTCTTGTCTTGTCTTGTCTTGTCTCTTATGCTGCTGCTGCTGCTGCTGCCGCTGCGCGCTGTTGCTGGCACCGTGGCGGCGATCCCTCTCCCGATTCCCCACTGTCTGCAACGTTGTCGTCGGGAGCAGATAGATGGATATCCAACATCGGGCACGGCGGCATAGTTTCGTTGGATAGGTATCGGTAGATAGATAGATAGATACCGTGGAATTGTATGATCTGTACATCTGTATGTCTGTATGTCTGTATGTCTACATGGTCTGTATGGTCTGGTCTGTCTATCTGTATGTCTGTATGTCTGCACGGTACGGTACGGTATGACATAACTTCAAGAAAACGAAGCAACCGAACGGACGCCAGACCTCCGGAACGAATTTCATATCGACTGTACTTGTGTACCCCGGAGTCTAGAGTCTAGAGTCTGGACCCGACCGGCTAGTATACAGTCGACTGTATGTATTCCTACATACATATTTACCCGCCATTCCTACATACATAGCAAGCAAGCAAGAAAGCAAGCAGTCGGGGAAAGCAGAAAGCAGTCGGGAAAGCTACATAGGCTACTGAACCGTCTATGAAAGCCGGCCAAGGCTGTTGAGTGCGAGTGCGTTCTATGCTGCCTATATTCTAGCAAAGACCTTCATCTTCAGACTTCCTGGCACTAGGTGGTTCTATACCTTGGAATCGTTTCCTGTCCGACAACGTCCCGTCGTCCTAACTGTCATGTCCCATGCTACATGTGTTCTGATAAGATTGAGATGAAGATAGTGATGCAGATGGAGATGGAGGTAAAAAAAAACCCTAGGAACTTGGAAACTTGGAAACCCAGAAACCCCAGAAATTTCCAGCTATATATCTATATCTATATCTGTATCCGCATCTATATCTATATCGATATCTATATCTTCTACTCGGTACCGCCTGGGACCGCCAGACTACCTAAGGCCGCTTTATGCATACTGTACCTTATAAACAAAGGTACCCCCCCATTTCAGATGACAAAAAATAAAGCAATATACGTATCATATGTATGTATAGTTGAAATAACTAAAATAACTAAAATAACTAAAATATCCATCTATGTATGTTATATATATATATAAAAGAACTACTAAAAGAACTAGGAAATAATTTTATGCATTGATGTAGTGATGCATTGATGTATAAAGTAGAAGTAGAAGTATGGTGTATGGTGTATGGAAACACCTAAGTAAAGCCAGCCAGCAACTCGTCCCTTATACTCGTGCAAGTACTCACCTGCGTCTCTGCGTGGATAAATAGCTGGCCGGGTGTATGTATGCGTGCATAGGTGTATATATTTCATGGCTTGATATGGTATGGTATGGTATGGAATAGAGGAGAGTAGAGTAGGAATAGAGTGGGAATAGAGATGGAGGCAGAGTAGAGGCAGCAGGGACAAGTAGAGGTAGCAGGGCTAAGTAGATACAGAGGTAGGATAGAAACAGCAGGCTGCGGGATGTAGATGGACAGATTTTCGGAATTTATAGATGTACATATAGATGTACAGATATTTACTACTATGACTTCTGGTGTTTTGGGATGTCTTTGGGATGTGTTTGGGATGTCTTTGGGACGGGTATGGGTATGGGTATGTTTGTATGCATAGTAACATCATATCATACGTCTCTACACTTCTCTGGATAGATGCACGGTTGAATATATAGATATATAGATAAATAGATAGATGCACGGCTGAATATGGATATGGATTGTATGTGGATATGGATTGTATGTGGATATGGATTGTATGTGGATTGGATGAACGGGGGTTCATAGCCCATAGCCCATATCCCATAGCCCATGGTCCATAGCCCATGGTCCATCATTTCTTTTTTACACTATACAAGTAATAAGTTACAACGGTTCGGTATACATATACATACGATATCAACTGTACAATGTACACTGTGTAACAAAGGTTTCTATATATGCAGGTATGTAGTTGTTGTTCTTATTGAACTGTTTAACACGGACAACTCGAGCGGCGGAAAATATTTCGCTGGCTGGCTGGAAGTATGTAGGTACAGGTTGCGGATTTATCAATAGATAGATAGCAGCGGCTGTAAAATGCAACATGTTGAATGTTGAATGTTGATTATTGATTATTTATTATTGATTATTGGATGCTGGATGCTGGATGCTGGACGTGGAATGGGGAATGGGGAATGTCTATTTACGGTGAACTGTTTTCACGGCGAAAGCGAGCGTTATGATTCCGAATTCCTCGGAAAGTATAGTACATACCTACAAAACAACTCGGTGTCATGGTGGAGTAAACGTCGGCATGATTAAGGCCGGTGATCAAAATTCCTAGATGGAATCTCCACCTCATTCCACTGTCCCACCGTCCCACCGAATCCATGGTCGCTGGTTGCTGGTTGCTGGTCGCTGGTCGCTGTTTGTTCCTATGCGTCGGTTCGGTTGGGAAGGGTTCAACGCTAAGAGGTGGCCGCGTGACACTGCCATACCCTAGAAACATTTTATGCGGCAACTGTTGTTGGAATATCATCATCATCATCAGCATCATCACTCTGTCATCATCATCAGGAAGGTAAGGTGATGACGGTGAAGGTGAAATGATGTAGATATATTGGCTGGAGAAAATTTGCCATCGCCGCCGCCTCCATTTCCTTCACTTCCATTCCCTTCCCTTCACTTCCTTTTCCTTCCCTTTCCTTCCCTTTCGTTCGTTCGTTCGTTCGTTCGTTCGTTCCCTACACAGCAGTTGCAAACTTGGTGTGTGGGTGCAAAAAACCAGCTGGCTGTCTCGCACGTCTCGTTCCTGAACTTTCGCTTCTAAATGCTGCATCAAGATTTGGTTTTATGCTATTCTTCCCGTGGAATCTTTATTCACAAGGTACGATTGGTGAAGATGAGCGGAAAGCGTAGATCCATGAATGTGGAATTTGTTTCTGATCTGATGAATGCTGTGCCTGACATCAGTGTTTAGCTGAACAACGAGACATCGAATGAACGAAAAAAACGAATGAACGAACGAATGAAGGAAGGAAGGACAAAACTCGTGTCGTCAAAACAGAATTTTAAAGTGAAGCTTGAAACCGGCTGTCCAGTGTCCACTTGCCTTTCAAAACAGTTAGCCCGTTCGTTCTTATCTCGAAATCTTACGGGCACTCACCTATGTGTCCCTTTGGTGTCCCTTTGCTAAATGTTTCATTTGGTTTGCTGAAGTCACACACTGGCCCCCCCGCCTCTCTCTCCCTCTCCGAGCGGATTTTTATACCTGATCTACAGATAAATTTCTTTTTAAAATTTCCTCTTTACACATAGAAATAACAGAAATTATGGCGGATTTGCCTTGTCTATTTACCGGGTCTAGCGCTGGGAGGCTAGCTGTCCCAGACGCGGAGCTGCTGCCTATGTATGCCATCATACTGGGACTCGTCTATTTCGTTATGGTGCTAGAGACTGTAGAGGGAAAAGGTGGAACGGAAATACCACGTCTTTGTGGTATCGTAGCCTTTGTATCCTTCACCGGGAGGCCGGGGCGGGGGGCAGAGTTGATGCCTTTGGACCACCTTTCATACATACTCAAATACTCGGACTGCCTGTATACATATACGGGCCACTGCTGCTGTAACGGTTTCCGTGATGTTCACCGTGAGAATGGGCTCCTCTGTTGTCCCGGTCAAGGTGTAACGAGCCAAACTCTAATAACTGACGCCCTAAATGCTCCATCATGCCCCCGCCTCCTCCCTCGTGCTTGTTGTGCCTCTGCGACGCTGCTGAGGTTAAGACATCGCGACAAGTTAACGGCTAGAATTATCCACTGCCGAACTCTTCCAGCCTTTCTCCTTCCTCTTTGCTCTGCTGGACGTTCTGTCCAATTCAGGTTTGCTTAGAAGGTACATACACCTACATCTCAACGGTGAAGTTCTACCGATCTATCGTCGTTTAGTTATTCCTTCCCCGCTCCGGTCCGCTGCGTTCGTTCCTCCTCTGTGCTTGTCCTCCTGCTTGTGTCTGCTTGTGTCTGCTCGTTCTTCTGTGCTATCTACCTTTTCTGCTCGTCCTGCTGTGCTCCACCTCCACTGTGCTTCTCTCCCCTCGTTCCCTCGCCCCCTCGCCCCCTCGCCCCCTCGTCCCTTCGTCCCCTCGTCCTCCTCTCCTCGACCCTTCTCTCCTCCCTCCGACTTTCCTACTTCTCAACCCCCGCACCTTCAAAACGAAAAAAACAAACACCTGTATCTTCTTTTCTCAAGCCCACGATCTCTTGCTGTTGTTGCTGCTTCTTCTGCTGTCGACTGTTGAAACCCCATCATCATCATCATCATCATCGTCACCCTCAACCCCACTACAGCCCCGCCAGCAACCGCCCCAAGCGCATCCATAAATCCTACCTTGCTGCTCTCGCCACGCCAACAGTAACTTGCAAAAAAGCCAGCGACACTTCCTTCCTTCAACTTCATCTGTGAGCCCGCACCGCCATCTCAAGTCACCCCCGTTGTTACTTCATTCCGCCTACGCTGTTGAGCAGACGGGCACCTAGCCAGTTCGGTCTCTTCGAGATACATACAAGCCCCTCGTGGAGATAGCCTTCCCCGAAAGATCAAGGCCGCTAGAGTTGTGCACTAGATTTCCTTCGACCGCTTGCTGGACTCTCGATCCATCATACCTCCGGTCGCTAGCTTACTGTGAGCACCTCGAGTCTTCTAACTGCCTGCCTGCCTGCCTGCCTGCCCACCTGCCCACCTGCTGCAAGAGTCTCTACTTGCTTTCCCCCAGTTCCCTCCCAAAACCCTAAGAGGAGAGAGAGTAGGGGGAGAGAGGGAGATAGAGAGAGACAGAGAGAGACAGAGAGAGAGAGAGTACTTGCTGCCTGTCCATCTGCCCCCCCCCCCCCAACCCCATCATATCCCATCATACCCATCTCCATATTCATTCTCCCCTCCTCGTCCACCTGTCCAACCCCCCATATCCCACTAAACAGGTACATACCCACACACCGCCCTCCCTCCTCCTCCCCCCCCCTCTCCCCCTCTCCCAGCGCCAATTCTACTACCCACTCATACTACTACCACTACTACTACCTACCACCACCACCACTACCCATACTACTACCACTACTACCACCACTACCACTACTACTACTACTATCCACCACACCACACATCATCCACACCCCCCCCCCCCCCCGCCCCCACCTCTCCTTCTTCTACTCCGTCGCCTCTATCTGATCCCCCTTTTCGATATTTCTACGCACGCCCTGTTAGAATCTCACAGCATCTCAATCGTCAAAAGGTCTAACATCGCGTCTTACTCTGCTCGGCCAGTTGCGAGATCCATTACTTCTCCGGTCACCTGCACACCTGCAACACAACCTAGTGAACCCAACCGATCCACCACCTCGCAACCCTCAACCCCTCTTTACCAACGTCATCGAGTATCATCCGTCCGCCGGTTCAGCTTCTTGAATCACCAACTACCATCTCCTCATTCGGTGTCGAGATAGTTAATTCGCACGCTTCGACTCAGTACTGCGTATTGGTATTGGTTGCTCCTGTTGCCGTTCGCCACTCACACGCCTCCGCTTGCCTTTCTCCTCCGTCTCGCCGAAGCCACAACGTGCCAAATTCCGGCTCGCTACTTCATCCGTCACGGCTTTAGTATCGAGTTTCCTCATCATTCAATAGCAATCGTATCTCTCACATCAGCGTTCGGTTTTCATTCGTCATCGACGACGATACCACCCACAGGTTAGCGGGATCATTTAATGTCGCAGAGCAGACCAGCTCAGTTCTCGGGACTACGGATGGGGGGTTAGTTCGCTACTGTTATGATGGCACTTTTGATGGATGCGATTTGAACTGACGCTGTGTGTATACAGAGGTAATTCGTGAGAAGGTGCAGGATGGAATGACTGGTGAGACCAGGGAGATTACCTACACCCAATGCAAGATTGTGGGCAACGGATCCTTTGGTGTCGTCTTTCAGACCAAGCTGTCACCAAGCAATGAGGATGCGGCCATCAAGCGTGTTCTCCAAGACAAGCGGTTCAAGGTTCGTACGACTCGCGGAGAGACCGTGTTGATATCGCGACAGACTGGACTGACACCCTGCGGAACAGAACCGAGAGCTTCAGATCATGCGCATCGTGCGGCACCCCAACATTGTCGAGCTCAAAGCGTTCTACTACTCTAATGGCGAGCGGGTATTACTCCTTCACGCGCCCTACTTGATTATATGGATATCTGATACTGTGATCCTAGAAAGATGAGGTCTACCTCAACCTCGTTTTGGAGTTCGTCCCCGAGACCGTCTACAGGGCTTCCAGATTCTTCCACAAGATGAAGACTACTATGCCTTCGCTAGAAGTCAAGCTCTACATTTACCAGCTTTTCCGTTCGCTCGCATACATCCACTCGCAGGGTATCTGTCACCGAGATATCAAGCCTCAGAACTTGTTGTTGGACCCTGCATCTGGAATCTTGAAGCTTTGCGATTTCGGTAGTGCTAAGATCTTGGTTGAGAACGAGCCCAATGTGTCGTACATTTGTTCGCGTTACTACCGTGCTCCCGAGCTTATCTTCGGAGCTACTAATTACACTCCCAAGATTGGTTTGTCCCCACTTTCGGTGGTGTAACGTTGTCGCGACAACTGCTGACGTCTTTGTCTAGATGTATGGTCAACTGGATGTGTCATGGCCGAATTGATGCTTGGACAGCCTCTTTTCCCTGGTGAATCTGGAATTGACCAGCTTGTGGAGATCATCAAGGTTCTGGGTACACCCACCCGGGAACAGATTCGGACAATGAACCCGAACTACATGGAGCACAAGTTCCCGCAAATTAAGCCCCATCCATTTTCTAAGGTCGGTAATCTTAATTTAGCTGCTAGCGCGCATCGCTAATGTTCCCCGCAGGTTTTCCGCAAAGCCACTCCTGATGCGATAGACCTTATCTCCAAATTGTTGGAGTACACCCCGACGCAGCGCCTGTCCGCGATCGATGCTCTAACTCATCCCTTCTTTGACGAGCTACGGGACCCCAACACTAAACTCCCAGACTCCCGCGGTCTTAACAACAACGGACCAAGGGATTTGCCGGAGCTATTCAACTTTTCTCGGCATGGTATGTCGCATGCACCGCATGCACCGACACTCTTTATTACCCAGGTTTTGATAAGCTAACCAAATTTACAGAGCTCTCTATCCAGCCCTCGCTCAACAAAAAGTTGGTACCGGAACACGCACGCGCGGCGCTATTGGCTAAGGGGTTGGATATTGATAACTTTACTCCTATGACGAAGGAAGAGATGATGGCCAAGCTCGATTGATAGTCTTAATCGACAGTTTGTTTCTAATCGCTTTTGAATACCAACTCATGGGAGTGTTTCTTTATATCCAGGCAGCGGAGGGTTGGGTTAAAAACGCCGCCAGGTTTCTCGAACAATGGAAGAATAGCTTACGACGGGCAACGTCGTAAATTGGGTGGCATATTTTTTTTTCTAAGTTAGCATTGGTTTTTTAAACGCGGAGAGTTTAGTTGCAAGGCTTGGTTGCTTGTGTAGTTTGTTATCCGAATTCGCAATCGCGTTTGTCTGCTAGCCTGTGCCTTTTTTTTTACTTTGTACACGGTTTTTTTTTTTCTTCTTTTTTCTTTTCTAAGTTCACTATTTCAATACCGTTTTTTCCACAAGTTTTATCGCACTGCCGCGCCTTTTTTTTCAGCTTTTCCTTTTCCAAACAATGAGCCCAATTAATCGGTGGTTAATGAAAATACCGCATAGGGCATTGAGCTTTCGGCGGGTACTTTTACTTTTTTTTTTTGCTCTTCTTCGGTTCCGTTCGGTTTGGTTTCTTTGTTCTGGGACAAAAAAATTGTGATGCAGAAACAGAAATAAGGCAGAGGAAAAGGTATAAGTAAAAGCAAAAGCGTAAGATATTGTCATTGCGATGTGGATGTGGATGGGGGATGGGGATGGGGATGGGGATGGGGATGGGGATGGGGATGGGGATGGGTATAAAACTTGAACTTGAACTTGACTTGAACTTGGAACTTGGAACTTGAACTTGAACTTGAACTTGAACTTGAACTTGACTTGAACTTGAACTGCGAACTGCGAACTTGAACTGCGAACTGCGAACTTGGAAATGTTGCTATGCTATGAGGTGAATGAGGTGAATGGGAATTTATTATCATATAGCTTTTATACCATGCTGAGTTTAGTGCAGTGCTGTGCAGTGGAATTGGTTGAAGGGGGATAGGGGGGTGGGAGGGGAGTAGCTTGGGAGTAGGATGGATGAGGGGATGGGAGGGGAGGGGAGGAGGGGAGGGGATGGGAGTAGCTTGGGAGTAGGGGGAGGGGATGGGATAGCATGGGGGATAAGAGGGGATGGAGCGGAGGAGGGGATGGCATGGGGGATAGGATGTGATGTGATGTGAGAAGAGGAATAGAGGATAGAGTGGAAGATTGGAAGATTGGAAGATTGGAAGATTGGATTGGAAGATTGGATGAACAGAAAAAAGAATGGGAATAAGAATAACAATGGCGGGAAAGAATTAGAAATAAGAGAAAGGAGATTTTTTGTATCAATGAATGGACGCTGGTGGGAGTAATAGGAGCAATAGGAGCAATGACAGCAATAGGAGCAATAGGAGCAATAGGAGCAATAGGAGCAATAGGAGCAATAGGAGCAATAGGAGCAATAGGAGCAATAGGAGCAATGACCGCAATAGATGCATGGATATAACAACAACGATAACAACGATAAAAATGATACCAATGATAATTCAAATGAAAGTGAGAATCAAAAAAAAAAAAAATTGATCCCAACCCCTTCTTTCCGAACTTCTTCCTTTCTTTAAATCCATACGGTCTATTTATCTTACATATCGTGATTTTTTTTCGCTGCTGGTAGTATAGGGAAACAAAAAAAAATATTGGTTTTGCTGGTTGGAATGGTTACGGCAACGCATCTGTACATGGAGGGACAAAAAGACTTTGCATTTTTAATTTGCATTTACACTTTTCACTTTTCAGGATTCATCTGTTGCAACGCAGCAGTGCAACAGAGGAAGAGTGCCCACCTACCAAAATAAATGGTCGCCACAACGACGCAGCCACACCGCTGACTAAAACACCGACAGATGCGCATCACAAAATCGCAAGCGCGTACCGATGCTGCACTGCGCAGAGACGACGTTTTGCCTCAACACCTGAAGACGCAGCGTGATACTTTACTTGGGCATTGATATATGGATGAAATGTTGAATTTACGTGTAATGTGTTATTTTACAATGTTATCCTGTATCTCTATATCTCAGGTCTGTCTTTTCACGGCGTCATGCACCAGAGTTTTCTCCACCATGGTCTCTACTACCAAGATTGCCACCGCAGAGTGGACACAGGTGACCAATGCTCCCGCTATGGAGGATGACTCGGAAGGAATAAGAATAGGTTGGGAAACACTGATCAAATCTGAGAACGAGCATGAAGCAGTTCTGATCGAACAAGACGTACTATAATACTGTAAAAAACAAATACTAAAGACAGATACATAATTAAGTTCCTAGATAGCCGAAGGACAGCAAAAGCGAGAAATGAGTATTGAGCCAGAAAAGCCGAATAAAGGAAGTGCGAGGAAGAAGAGAAAAGGATGAGACGAAAACTGAAGAGAGGCGAGTGGAGAAGTCTGAAAAGAATAGGAAAAAGGCTAGCGCGAAGTGAGAGAGGCGGAGAGAAGGGGAGCGGAGATGAGTGAAACGGAGCAGAGAAGAGAGTAGTGGAGAAGAGAGGAGCGGTGAGACGAGGAGCGGTGAAGACGGAAGTAGAGCGGTGAGGAGAGAAGCGGAGAGAAAAGAAGAGCAGAGGAGAGCTGAGGAGAGCAGAGGATAGCTGGGGAGAGCAGGGTTAGGGTAACCCTAATCAGCAGTGTGGCTGTGTCGTTGCGTTGCAACAGATGAATCCTGAAAAATGAAAATTGCAAAATGCAAATTAAAAATGCAAAGTTTTTTTGTCCCTCCATGTACAGATGCGTTGCCGTAATGGTGCGGTTTGGTTTGCTGCTTTTTTGTTTGACCATGGCGTCGGCTTGGATAAAGGATTATAACTTTATGCACGGATGCATGCATGCATGGAGAAATCATAGTAACGTTTCGTGGGTACTATGCTAGGTAGAAGTTTGGTAGGTTTTGATAGCAGGAAATGGTTTGATGATGGTATGATCATGGTGTGATACATGGTATGATGTATGATGGTACAGTGATGGT
Source organism: Pyronema omphalodes (assembly GCA_024516155.1). Lineage (NCBI taxonomy): Eukaryota > Fungi > Ascomycota > Pezizomycetes > Pezizales > Pyronemataceae > Pyronema > Pyronema omphalodes. The sequence goes on from JAJJXM010000005.1 coordinate 679,540, forward strand.
ACAGTGATGGTATGATGATGTAAAACCGATGAACAATAACCGTTACGCATGATAGTAAAAGAGAGATGTAGGTTAATAGTATACAATAGTAAATCCTGAATGCAATTGTTCATACACTCTCATGCTCTATATACACACTCTTATATACCTAGCTATAAGCTAGCTATAAGCTAGCTCAAAACTCTAACGATACATAAGAGCTTGGAACTTGTGGGTTTACATGTTACTAATACGACTGATAAATGGATCGATAGATATAAAAATCAACCGAGCACCAGGGATAGATAGAAGTTGGCAAACCGGAGATCCGTAAAGTTGGAAGTTGAGACAGATAGATAGATAGATAAACAAAAAATAATTTTAAAAAGCTGTCATCTATGCTGAACCATAACTGGTCTCTGGAAATTCTCAGGCTTGGTAGTTTTTGGTTTGTCTATATATATCTTTATCTAATTGACTATGGGTAGTGCTGGTGATAGTGGTTCTAATGGGTTTCAATGCCCACAGTTGGGGAATTAGAGAAGCCGGAGTGGAAAGGTAGATTAAATATAGATAGAATTGGTACGAACTGCAGTCTGCGCAACTTTGACAGTGGATAGGTAGGTCGGTAGGTAGGGAAGATATCTGTACGTATATATACATATATAACGGAGATGTACAAGTAGGAAGATGTATGGACGTAATATAGCAAATAGCAAATAGCAAATAGCAAACAGTAAGATGTTTATATGTTTCTTAGAATACTAAATGCTTATACTACCCATAATGTAACCAATGGATAGATATAAATAAACAGATAGACAACTCGTAGTAGATGTCGTCTCGGTTGTATTGCGCCTGGGTAATTACTCTAACATTTTGTTTTATTAATACTGGTGTTAGGGTTATTAATCTAGAAAATAATCAATACTCAGATAAGACATCCATTTATCATAAACGACAGCTGTACATATAAACAGCGACGGTAAAATGAAATAAAAAAAATTTAAAAACACAAGTGAGATTTCAACTTTTGGTTTTAAATTTTGAGGCGTTTAGGTTCGGGCCGTTGACCAAATTATATTTTACAGGGATACTTTAATATACCTCACCTCGATCATTTGATCAGTCATTCAGGTAATAATCCTTGGGTTTGACGTCGACAATGCTAAAGCACTCAAGGAAAAGCTACATCATGTATGCAGCATGTATATCTGATTCAAATCAACAAAGTGGTGAATCAACAAAGCAACGAATCAATAAATCATTAACTTTTGAAACAGCTCAACTGAAACTATGTGTATGCACCATGTACTATGTAGCAAGAACTTGTTTACTATAGTACATTTGACACAGCTATATATGTACAGCGGATAACACTCTAAACTCTGCATATCATATCGATCATATGGATTATGGATACGAAACGCGGGTGGGGAGGCGGGTAACATGGTAATATGATAAAGATCGGTGATACCTGTAGCTGAGATGTACCTAATGCCTAAACTGGAAGGCTGCAGATGCAAATGCAGATTTGGATGCAGAATAAATATATAGATGCAAAAATGTGACTTTTTGGCGGCATTTTGCATGTGGAAGTGATTGATTGTATAATTTGGATTGAATGGGGGAAGGAGCTGCGACACGTGTATGGGTGAAGTATCTACAATTCAGTGTGTACTTGCCACTTAATAGCCTCAACTAATGCTGTACAAAAATTTAAAGAAAGTATGCTGGCGGGCTGGTGTGTATATCATAAATGCCTGTGTTTTAATTTTTTTTTTTTGACAAATAGAGTAGCGTATGAATATGTTTACTGCGTAAGCATAACAACAATAAAAAAAAATTAAACAAAAAGATAACTCGTCCTAATATCTCTGCCACTGCGAGTACAGAATTGGTGGAATTCACATATAGACTTCGTATATTACTTATCCGAAAAAATCATTTACTAAATATGGACTGATAGGAGATATGCAATGAATTTAGCTTATGCAGTGATGAGGAGGAGAATTTATCCGCCGAAAAATCACGGGATGATGTCTAAGCTGATGGTATGAGACAAGGGGGCACTCGGTGGTGGATCAAATACCACACACCCCATGTTATTCGGACATAGGAATACAAAAACAGCCCTAATAAATATGGGGGCTTCCTGAGAAACAGTGAAGATTTAATAGCCCTGTGATAGCCAATTTTAACCATTCTTATCAATTCGTATTTGAAGGTTTATGGAGGGAAGTTGTCTTGGCGTTTACACTGATGCGGGGGATAAAAGTAGGGCGTAGTGATACAACAGTGCGCCCGATTTACCCTTGTACCCGAATACGTGCATCAATTGGGAAACATTTATGATACTGTTAGGCAGGACGACAAAAAAGTGGATATTTCTGATATGTTGACGTTGTTAGTTTGTATGTAGGGTAGGGTAGGATGGGCTTAGTTTCCCAAGTGACCTTTTAGCAATGATGCTCAATGATGTGTGGCGGGGATGAGGTGGGCGGATCTTGGTGGATAATTCGCTGGTGATGAATAATATGCAGTGATATACAGTGATTCACCGGTGACGTTGGATTTCATTCTTGACTGTTCGGATGTAGGCTGGATTTTAAAGTACGCTTATCAGAAGCTTTTTAACGGTTGAAATGGATTCCCAACTTCCCCGGTCGATTACTATCAGTCGTCCCCGGTTCTGATGAATAAGTCTTCCGACTCTACCCGGGTTTGATGCCAACCGTCCTGGTGGACATGAGCTACAGGCACAAGCAGCTCCCGGGATACCACGCGAAAAGCTTCATCCCCGCACCCCGCGCCCCATCCCCGCATTCTAGAACCTCCGTTCTTTCTGTTCACACTCCGCGCACTACAAAACCGATTACCCGTTATTTAAAAAACCAAACCTCCGGACATTTCATCATCTAACCTCCATGCAAAGTGCTCACAAACAGAATCGTGTCCTTCTTTTCCAGCACATAGTTTTCCTCTCCCTCCAACTCCCAATCCGCGTCGTTGATTAGGACCAAAATTCCTGGGCGCCTAAAATGTACTGTCTTAGGGGAAGTTATTGAAAAAGGAAAGACGAAACTTACACAGTACCATTAACAACAAAGAGCTCTGTTCGGGTATCAACCATGTGCTTGTCCACCAGGATATTGACGAGCTGCCCAACTGTGGTGCCTTCAGGAACCTCCAGCGAAAGGCTTCGCTCACTGGCGAAGAGAAGCTCGAGACCACCGCTGTTATGAAATTATTAGTCGGTATTCTACCAGGCAATTGTTAGGTGGTACTCACCTGAACTCTACTGTTATCGGAATGTTCGCCATAGTGGTTGGTTTCAAAGTGTTTCAAAGAAACTTTAAAGGCAGAGACTAGGGCCATAAGCTTCTGTGGGTGGTGGCACACGTCGCCAGGCCAGGTATGCCAAGCCAGTCAGCATCTCGTTCCTTCGCGGATTCTAGACGCGCTTGAGTTCTGAGAACATTGTAAAGCACCACGACGCGAACGACTTTCACAACCACTGCTACCCGAAAACACCGGCGTCATTCGGGTCATTTTAACGGAAAAGATAACTCAAACGAAGCAGAAGTAACTCGCTAAATAATGGGTGATTTCTATCGTGGAGGTCGTGACGGCGGGAATAGACGCCCGCCAAAGAGAAGATACAGATCTGGTTCGTACCTACCTTCTTTACGGGCAAGCATAGCGAGAGGTGGCAATCAAAGGAGCTGGAAAAACGGAAGCTACAAAGAACATATTCTGATGCAAATAATCTACAGAGGAGGAAGAAGGCGAGCACCAGCGCCGTCCTCGCTACGACCGTGAAGATGCGCTCCAGCGCCTCCGACGCGAAACGATTCAGATCGCCGAGAGCCCTCTCGTAAAAATTGAGGATGCCGTCAAGAATATTGCTATGGCATATATCAACAGTGTCTTTGAGAATGACGAGTTTAGACCTGGTTACTTGCAATGTTTACATGACTTGTATGTGTAGCCTTGATTTCATGCTGCCTTGTTTCACATTTTCCTACACGGTGTCGAATATAAAACCAATACTAATAGTATAAAATAGAGTTACCGAGCAGCCATTCAAGATCCCCTTCGTAGCTACAATCGTCAGAGTTGCAAACGCCGAAAACGGTGAGGCAGGAAAGGCCGTGTTGGATCACATGGCGGAAGCTCTCCAGAGCTACATCAACCAGGGACTGTTCCAACAGGTCAAGCTCATTCTTAGGTTCTTTGCATGTTTAGGTGATGTTTTGGGAGAGCTTGGTGTTGCGCCCGTGCTCGACGACATGATTACAAAGCTTGAATCTTACAAGAAGGAGGGCGATGAGGTAAGCGGCTCGTAACCCCAAGGCCCAGCCATTGCTAACGGAGGTTTAGGGATTGGTCTTGGAGCTCACCTACATTATTCTCATTACCCTTCCCTACGCAAGGGTTTCGGAATCCAAATTCGGAGATGCTGAGGCAAAAGACATGCTTGCAAGAATTGCGCCATACGCCGAGATCAACCATGTGATGCAGGCTATGTACGACCCATTTAGCGGAAACCCTTCACCGTACAGAGATACCAGTGGCCAAGGAAACCACGTAAGTCTAGATTTGGGGAACCTCTGATGAGCGCAGTTACTGACCTATACTTAGATGGTCCGCGTCTTGTACCACAACTTGGAATCCGCTTTGAATACTGAAGCTGAGGACGATTTCTCCGGCATCAAGTGCCTGCCAACCCCATGGAAAGATATTGCGCCGGTCGCCGGAACAGAGTACCCCATGCCTACTTTGGAGTTCCCCGATGAGTTCCCCGTCGACAAGTCTCTCCTCCAGCCAGAGATTTACTTCTCCGTCTTTGCCGACCAGCCCATCGAGACTGTTCCTCCGCCATCAGACCTCGCAGGTACTATCTTCCGCGACACAATCGTTGATACCATCAACATTTTGGACTGCAACCGTCTCTCCGTTTCCAGATTCCTTATTGAAATCGACTGTTTCTACAACCCCAAGTCTTTCATTAAGCGTGCAACTCCTTATGACAGGGTCAATGAGGTTGCCGAATCCGCCGACTCTGATGACCCATCTACATGGAAGCCTGAAGACGTTGCTGTCGATGCTATCTTCAGCCAGCTCTTCCGCCTTCCCGCCCCTTGTCACAAGCTCGTCTACTACCACAGTATCTTGACCGAGCTCTGTAAGCTTGCACCAGCAGCTATCGCACCTTCCCTCGGACGTGCAATCCGTTTCATGTACCGTAACCTTGAGATCATCGACATTGAGCTTATTAACCGCTTTGTCGACTGGTTCTCCCACCATCTCTCCAACTTTGGTTACACCTGGAAATGGACTGAGTGGTCTGAGCACCTCAACTTCCCCGACGTCCATCCCAAGAAGGCTTTCATCCTTGGATCACTCGAGAAGGAGATTCGTCTCTCTTTCGCCACAAGAATTAAGGGAACTCTCCCTGATGCATTTAGAGAGCTCATCTCTGAAGAGCGTGAGAAGGAGCAGCCCGTTTTCAAATTCGACTTGGATGAGAACCCCTTCAAGGTTGCAGGAAAGGAACTCTTGGTAGCAGTTTCCGAGCGTAAGGAAGACGCTGAGATTGAGCCTTTGATTGCAGCCATCGCCACCGCTGCCGCTGAGGCTGGCCTTGCGGATGAAGCCGACCCCCGCGAGTACGCTCGTGATGCCTACATCACCTGTATCTGCCACATCGGAGCCAAGTCTCTTTCTCACGTCCTCTCCTGTATCGAGCGGTGTAAAGACAAGCTTTTGTCCATTGGTCACGAACATCCCGATGCTCGGAGACAGATCGTCGGATCGGTTCTTAGCTACTGGAAAGACCAGCCCGGTATTGGAGCAAACGTGGTTGATAAGTTGCTTAACTACAGTGTTGTTACTCCGCTAAGTGTCATTGAGTGGGTCTTGCTAGATGCTGGTCCAGAGGCTTTGGCAAAGACTTATGCGTGGGAAATGGTAGCGACCACTATCCATAAGGTTAACAATCGTGTGAGGCAGATATTGGCTGCGAAATCGAGTGTGCTTGGCGCCGAGGGAGTTCCCGAGGATCAGATTGCCATTTTCCAGGCAACGCTGAACAGTGCGCAGGATGAGCAAGCTGAGATTCTGGCATATGTCGAGAAGAGACTATCTGAGCTTGCTACCTTTGAGGATGCGGGTGATGAGGTTGATGTGGAGAGTATTGCCTGGATCCAATGGTGGGCTAAGGGTTGGTTAAGGGCCTTTAGAAGAATGTTTGAGGTGACGGAGGGGAACGCCGATTCAGTCATGGCCGAGAGCTCATGATTTGGTGTAATTTCTTTTTGAGGAGTATTTAGGTGATATAAAATAGCCATGGTAATACAATACACGAGCCAATGTTTTTTTGTTTTTAAAAATCAATAGAAAAATGGTTTTAACAACATTCCAATTCGTCAATGCTTCGTGAATTCATTTCGCTCATCTATCATCTATACATGCAGGATGTCTACACTCGAAACTTTTACAACCTCGGCACCTCAAGCCCACTCATGGTTCCCCTTCTTCTCCTCACACCATCCGGCGCAAGCTCCAACATCTCCCCCTCCCTACTCTGCTCCCTCGTAGTTTTCTTTCGTGGCCAAAGGCTAGGTAATACTATCTGTTGGAACTTTGGTTCCACGCATCTTTCATCAATCCACTGATGCAGCTTGCTCTCCACCAGTTGTGCAATCTTCGGTACATCCTGCAATCGACTCCTACTTCCCAACAAACTCTTGACACTTATATCCAATCTATAATCATCCAAGAAACTAAACGCTAAAGTCGTACTTGTATTGCTGCTTGATGGAATAAAAGCGATTTGCAACGTCCCCGAAAACCTCAATATCGAAACCGCCAAAGCCACGGGAAGAACCGCAACCCCAGGCTTAGGCCAATTCAACATCAGCTTCGTTTCGATTCCCAATGTTAGGACGTCATTGAGATCTACATCCATACGGGCTTGGAGCTTCGTTGGATCATCTTCGCTGGGTGATATCCGACAGTTACTGAAAATTGGGAATTCCTCGCCTAGTGCAACTTCGCTGATGATGATTTCGGAAAGGAAGTCGGGTTTCTTGCCGGAGTTTAGGACATTGCGGAGAGAGTTCAGTAATGCGTCGTCTCGGACGGCGTCGGCGCGAAATTGTGCAAGGGTCTGCGCTATGAGGACGTTGAACCAATCTAGCGACTCGGGCTGGTGAGAGGAGACGTTGTAGTAGGTTTTGCTTAGGATTGTTGAGATTGTTGCAGGCGGTGGGTTTCGGAGAAGGGAAGAGCGCTTTTTGGTGATCACTCGTCGCTTTGTGGGGTAGATGTTCTCCGAGGGTGAGGGGCCGAAAATGAAGAATCGAATAAAGATTATGATTACGATTATCACGGAAAATTGGCCGAGGAGGAGACCGTGGGTGAAAGACCAGCTGTTGGTGGGGTTAGTGAAAAGTTAAGCGGCGTAGTGATGGGGAGAGTCGCGAACTTGGAACGTCCAGAGGTCAGGGCGACATATTCGGAGAGTGGGATGTGAACTTCTAGGAGCTCATTAGCGACGACACGCGAGCTCCCGCTTTTTAGATCAGGTACGCACCTTGCGGCATTGACAGCGGGGTAATGCTGAGTACAGCGGGGACTTGTGTAACTGATATTACCGGCGCTGGTACGGGTGTTTTGTATGAGGCGACGCAGTGAGAAGCGCGAATTGCGTTCACGGGTGAAGAGGGACAGACTCGGTGGGTGTGGTCCATTCCGCCATTAGCAAAAGGGATCTTTTGGTGCAATTCGAGGGCGGGACGGGAAGTGTGACGTATGAACTTCGTTAGCGCGCTCTAATTCCTGGGGGTAAAAAATACTAGTGGAGCAGAGCCGCTGCGGCTGAAAAAACACGCGCTAGAGGTGGGTGGAAAATTCGGAGCTGCGGTTTGCAACTTCAACATCACACGCGATAAAGTCAAAATGCAGCTCTCAGAAGAATCCAAGGTGCGCGTCGATATTCGAGTGATGGCGAGAAGAAGCTCATAACTAATAATATTTCTAGGAGAGAATCTCCCGTCTCATCGACATCTCCCGTGTCGCTATCCACTATGGATACCTTCCCCTCATCCTCTACCTTGGATACACCCGCAGCGAGCCCAAGCCCGCTTTGATCCGGTATGCTCAATTTCTCCGCCGGCTTCAGTTGTCACGACCATTACTGACTCGGTATTATAGCCTCATCTCGCCCTTGGCATAAATTCAAAACCGGAGAAGTGGAAAATGACGACGCAGTAATGTCCTGTACGACTATTCGTGGATAGATGGAGATATAGGATTCCCAAAAGCTGGAGGAGATCAGTGTGTATTATTATCACTACATCACCGCACCAAAATGTCTATTCTTTTGCAGCCGGGCAATAAACCGAGCAAAGCCGAAATCCTGTTCCCGTAGTCCAGCTTTGAGTGAAACTTCCCGTGACAATCCCGAATTCGGCTGCTTCAAGCGCCGGCGTGTAACATCCTGTAAACCTGTAATCCAGCGGCTATTAGACATCTGAAACTGCGGAGTTCCGTCGGTGTAACGCGCTGTGCTGTGACAAGCGTCCTCAAAAATGCGCGGCGAAATGCGATGGTGGTGATAGTGCCCCACCAATCCACCACCCTTGTCGATGACATCTTCTGCATAGTAACAACACCGTGATGGCCGCTCTGCCCGCTCGACATTTCCCATCGCCGACTCCAATCCCCTGCCGATGCTGCTGCCAGACACCGCCGTAAATACAGATAGAATCTACCGCATCTCCTCTCTTTCACTGCCACTCTACGACGCGAAAGCGTAGCGACAAGTTTGGACAGCAACAACGAGCAACATGTCGAAACCGCCTGATACCGTTAAGAAGAAGGGCCTTGGGTATCCTCCCTCAGTCGTCGAGCCCTGCGCAGGTCTCACCGCAGGTCTGCTATCTACCTTAGTGGTGCATCCTCTCGACGTGATAAAAATACGTCTACAGAGTAAGTTCCCATGGTTCATCTATCTCGCCTCATCCCGTCCCGCGTACGCTAACAATTTTAGTTGACCGCACTCCTGGAGTTAACAAATTCGGTACTTCTTACCGTCTCCTCAAGAATATCCACCAGCTTGAAGGATCGCTGTACCGCGGTCTTGCAATCAATGTCATTGGCAACATGTCTAGCTGGGGTCTGTTCTTTTTCTTGTGCGTATCCCATAACTTCTGGGCAACTGAGGCAATATTTAATACTTCGGCAGGTACGCCGACTTTAAGAAGCGTATAGCCGCCAAAGACGGCAGTGTTTCGGATGTAGGTTACTGGTTTACATCTGCCGCTGCTGGAGTTACTACTGCGGTTATTACCAATCCTCTCTGGGTTATCAAGACTCGCATGCTCTCGACCGCCGCTTCAACTCCCGGAGCTTATCCGTCCATGATGCAGGGCTTTAAGATGATCTACAAATCCGAAGGACTTAGGGGCTTCATGCGTGGTTTGGTGCCTTCGCTCGTGGGTGTTACCCATGGCTCCTTTCAGATTACTTTTTACGAGAAGCTGAAGGACTGGAGAATGAGAAACCTTGCAGAGGGAGAGGAGCTCACCAAGCTGGATACGATTTGTTTTTCTGCTTCTAGTAAGATCGGAGCAGGCATGGTTACCTACCCTGCCAAAATCATCCAGTCTCGTATCCAGGCAGAGAAGGGAGCCATCGGCCCGTTGGAGGTGTGCCGACAGCTGTACAGGGTAGAGGGACCACAGGCTTTCTTCAAGGGGTGAGTAGGGTCATTTGTTTATTTGTTTATTTGTTTTGTTTCGAACTAACAATGCCTTCAGTCTCGCACCCAACACTTTCCGTGTCCTCCCGGCTACATGCATCACCTTCCTAACGTACGAGACCGTTAGAAACCACCTTGGCTAAAAAAACACCAACTTCACCATCACCATAATTATCTTTCCTCCCTTTCGCAGGTTATCCAGCCAACAACAATACCATTTGCGGAGGGTGTGTACAATGTTTTTTTATTTTGTACGATTGGGTGGGTTTGGAGTTTTTTTTTGTGTTCAGCCAGTTGCAGTGCGGGTTCAGTCTTCAATTTCGTCGATGGTTTTTTTTTGTTACCCCTGTGGATCAATATTCTCCGTGGTACTGTGAGGGGTTATTTTTTAGGTTTCGGGATTTAATGGGGTGTAGCAATCTGTACCGAAGACGATTTAAATGGCAGTGAAGAAGATATCATTTTTATGTAGCTGCGGCGTTTTTGTCTTTTCTTTTCTTTTCTTTTCGGTTCGATTGTTTAGTACAGCATCCGGTACATAGCTTTCGTACATGTCTAGCGATAATAGATATCTCATGCACACCGAAATTGTTCCTAGTTCTTTTTTTTTCGGGTTTGACTGCTATACTGAGTGTGAAACTGAAGTATGATTGTAGAAGCTTCAGTCATAATTAAGGACTAAACAGCTCGATCAGCATCATTATGTCTTCTAATCAGAGCTGTAAGTCAGAACACCGTAGCCCCTACGGGACGTACCCGTTGAAGCCCAGCCTGGTGAACAGGAGCTGAAAACAACCCCTTTTCGGTGTATGATCGAAATATAAACCAAATCCATCAGCTTTACCGGGCACCAGAGAGATAACTCCAGAACTTGTCTAAAGTTCTACTTATTGCATCTAAATTGTGTAATAATATGTAAATGGAAATGAAGTCTAACCCAATAATCAATAAACTATGTGAACATGGTTTGAATCATACACATTACATGCTTGTGTTTCCGAAGGTTCCAAACAGTTGCAAGCCCTCGTAACTAACAGCATGCTAACCAGGTAAGATGAGGAAACATGTTGCTTACTTAATACAAACATTTCCTTTACATGTTATTTCTATGGTGGGGTTTATACCTTTATCAACCGATATTAAAGGCTGCCCTGCCTGTAATTATTGTTGTATTCTTTAGAACGGCTCGCGAAGCTCACTTAATGCTGGAAAATTCTCAATGTTGATTTATTTACTAACTTTGAATCATCCGGAATAGACACCTCGTAATGCGGAGATATGATTGTAGATTTACGAATTCTGATTCTGGAAATGAAGGTTTAAAACTACCGGTGAGCATAGAGAATCAAAGAAGAGCACTGAAAGCTTCTCTGGTTTATCTTCTGCGACAGGCGCGGTAATGGCGTAGTATAGGTTATATCCCGATACCTACTACAGTAGGATCCCTTCATTCATTGTACATATAAACCTGAGTATAGATGTCTTCATTAATATATACATCTCCTGAATGTAGCGTCTGTGAAGAGCCTGTTCGCGAACTTTCAACCAAAGGAAGATGCAGTGATTCCAAAGCATCACTGTGAATCACTCGAATAGCACTACAGTACTTAATTACGATAACTTAGGTAGCGGATGAATACATATACCTTTACTGCAGAACTTTTGCGTGGGCTCTCTTGTGAACCTTTAGGTGGGTTTCGGGATTTTGAATAACAGTTGCGGACATTTTCATGCAAGTCTAACACAGCAAATTCCCGTCGTAAGCGTATCTTTCATCACGGAATAACTTATAATCGACAGATATTTTTCCAATAAACATTCCAAGAAGTCAGCCACGTTTATTATCCATCTGTACCCTACATTGTATGCTTGGCGCTGTGACTAAACTCGATCTCGTTCGCTTTCATGAATGCCCCGGCCGTGGCTTCCTGAAGCACCAAATTTCCTTCAAACTCGGCGTTTTTCGGGATAGCCTACATGACCAACTCTCTTTCCATGAAGTAATCTCTATATTAGGATACGTAGGTTGTCTAAAGGCCATTGGCATACATCTTCTTTAATTTCCCGTCCTTGTTGAGATGGAATTGATAAGCCGCGGTTTACGCCTGGATCACGTGATGGTATAATTGAAATAAATGTTTCTTCCGCGAGAGAATTGCCTGAAAGGAGTGTTAGCCTGAAAAGTAATGAAAACATTATAGTATGAAGATAAAGTAAAGGAGAAAAGTCTAGTACCGTATGGTATAGCAGCTGATATGAATGCACAAATGATAAGAAGGAAGGTGGTGGATGTCATGATTAAGACCAGAGTTTGGCATGGTTCGTCCAGGACGGCGGACCGGACGGGACCACTCTGGTCGTCCGGTCCCGTCCACGGAACCAAAAAGACTGGACGGGGTCGACGGCAGGTGACGGCAGGACCGTGGGTTTCCAAGTTAGCTAATTTGCAGGCGGCGGTTTGGTTCAAGTTTGCCAGACATTATAGGCCGCGGCAGAGACGATTTCAGCACTGTAGTAGGTGAACTCAATACTACACTTTAATAAAATCTACACCCCCCCTCAGGTGCAGTGGTGCACACTTCACCATAAAAGAGTTTGACTGCTTATGGTAGCTTGATATTATTGATGTTTCTTAGTAAAGTACGGTTCTGCTTTAAATATTCCTTCTATCTTTCACATTTCAACTTCTACCTCCCAGAATATTCAACTTCTTTCGTTGCCGCTGTAAGTCGAACATCAACAGCCATCACTCGATTCCCAACAGAGCAAAAATATCATGATGTTCTCATAGTTACTGCAACATCCATGTAGTTTCAAGAGCTGGATGAGTAGCTCACCGCGCTCTCTACAACGGGGCCTACTCAGCAGACTTAAGGCAATAAACCTTACGGTTGGGAACGTTTAAGAATCAATCAATCAATCAATCAAATAAGGCAATAAACTCCAATGTGCCGGGAAAGGATGCATTTTCGTGGGGGGAGGAGAGTTCTTATTCATTAGCATGGTATTGTCTCTTTTTTTTTTTTGGAAAAAATTACATATGGCTGGTTTTAATTTATGAAATGCATCGGAATTTTCTCTGCAAAACACCATAAACCGAGGTAGAAGACGGTTTGTTCGCGAGTGACCGTTCCTGACCCTAGTTATGATCAGACCTCCCAGTCGTACAAACCAGTTCAAAATGACGACCAAAACGGACTGTACGGACTGTTGGAATATGAGAACTGTACGGCGACACAGTTCAGTTTACTGTCAGTAATATAAACTGGTTAAACTGCGAAAACCAGTTAACTGAATGCAAGGCTTGGCAAACCAGGTGAACTGTTTAAAACTGCCAAAACTGGTTTGTCCAGAGGAACTGGTTTATGAAGGGGCAATAAATATTATTCAGTGCATACATAACAAAATTGGATCCTAATTTGGTCCCCAGAAATAACAACTGACGCCTACGATTGAAGCTCTTGAGCCCCTCAATGCCCTCCAGAGTGTCTGCCTGCATCGAATGAAGGTCCGATATAATGATTTTCTTGTATTCGGAAAACGCAGCTCAGACTCGGAAGTCATCGCAAGAACTGAGAGAAAGTTCACCGCCATTTTGTCAAGGCTAGGAAATCTGGCTACCAGAAGCTGGCGAAATGAGCAAGGTTGAGATACTGGCAGGCTCGGCCACCGGTGGGTTCAAACGAGGTTGAATACGTTATTTATTCCTGCATGCACTGGTTCCCGATGCAGTTGAACTGGTTTGTATTTATCGAGTCCGTTTAATCAGTGCACTGCAGTTACCTGGTTCTATGGAGCCCTCAAAACTGAACCAACTGTCTATCCGGGACATCAAAACTGCACCAACTAACTGTGAATTGTCAGTTCAGTTTACCTGGTTTACAATTTTACCCGGTAAACTGGCTATACGGCTGGGAGGTCTGAATAACCCTTCGAAAGTCTTCTAAATTCTAGAAAACAGATTCTGTATTAAGTTTCTCTTAAAGACTATAACTGTACATGACATTAACCAAATCTTCTAGAGCAATTGTAAGATTTTCCTCCCATCATCGACTGTATTGTGACGTACCCGGGACTCTGGTATACTACTGTGACATAATCAGAAGTTAAACGTTGGTGTTAAGCCAAATTCAAAGGTTATTCAGGTACTGTGATTATCCTCGATAGGAAGGGGGATATCTGGCCGAAGTGTAATGCTTCATGAACATAATCATACAATGACGTACATTGGAAGACCGTCTGAATTAGTAAAAGGTTTCCGAAACGATGATACTGATTCGTTTTACAAATTCTGTTGATAATGATAACCAACTTCTTTCGTTCCATCATTCCGTTATTCCATTATCCTGTTATCGTTTTTCTTATCTTGTTCGCCATGGCTCATAAGATAATACACTTGTACTGCGGAATCCGCAGATATTACAAGAAATCGTCAAGCAATGAGTCAATCACTAGAATAAAAGAAACCCGGTTTGAAAACCAAAAATCATGCTTTTTCTCGCGCAGCTGCTTTGTTTTTCCACTCTTATTTTCAATGCCATCACTCGATAGCCGTAAATTCCAAAGTCAGGAAGAAGGAAGAAGGAAAAAAAATATAGGAAATTACCCCGCGGCTGACGCATTGACGGTGACGGTTGCTCCCATTAAAATGGAAAGATAAAAAACAAAATACGCATGCCAGAGACCACTTTTGACTCGAATAACTTCAGAAAGGTGAAAATAAAAACTTGATGTCAAATTTCTTCTACCGATTCCCATTGGTGAATTTGTGCACACGATAAAAGAAAGTTACTTGATTTAATGAGAAAATGAGAGAAATGTCATCCGATCGGGCAGAGTGATACAGTGGACCTTGTGATTAAGCGCTCCGGTCTCGAGCCTCAATGCACTGAAGAATCTGACATCCTGGCAGCACAAAGTACCATCATGGGTGACGCATAATGGCTCTGGGGAAGGGTAGCTTGGTTCTTTCTCTCGATTTTTTGCAGGATTGTTCGGAGAATGCGGAGCGGAATGGAAGGGGGGATGAATCAATTGACTTGACGTCACTGGAAGTTCCCAGTCTTTGTATTATTTATCTCGTCAGCTGCGTCCAAACACTGCTTCCTTTTTTTCCCTCAAAGTTCTGTTGTAGTCGAAGATGCAGCAAAACTGCAGTTATCAGGGATAAGTGTAAAGTAAAACTCAATATGAATGCAGGAGGGGAGAAAGCCAGCAGGATGGATAGAAAAGCCACACTTGACTTAATTGGTCTATGGCCTGGATATCAGCAGCATAACAAATCATAGTCAAGCAGTCATTTGAATCTCATGATCTTCCAACAATTCATTGGTTACAACTATACATATCATAATACACCAAGCCAAAGGACCCAACATTATCCGCCCATCTTACTGGCTTCTTTTTATCCTACAATCATATCGAGTTTTAGTTTTACTTGGCCTTGGCAGCTTCAGCCTTCTACATCTTCGACCTCCTTCACAGAGCTTTTGACATCTAGCAACTCTGTCTTAACTCCTGGCTAAGAAAACGTCAAGAACACCTTTCGCCGTTAAATCCACAACTTCAAACCCTCTTGTCAACATAGGGCATATAGTGAAACAAACCAACTACAATAATTGAAGAAAAATGTAAAAAAAATAGAGCAAACATAACAGCAAAACCGATATTGCCCAACACTAGCCATTTACTCTCCAAAAACTTCGGGACTCTGATGACCAATATCCTTCCGGAATCCGAGGACAATTGAAAGCGTTAACCCGTGAATACCGGGTATACATATATTTACCAAGAGAGTCCAGGGATTGCTGAAACATTGCAGATTTGTTTATTGATTCTATTATCTGGTGTTTAGTCTTCGGCAAACTTTCTTTTCCTTGCTGTCCTATCAGTATGTTGGCTCTCCGGAGACATACTTGATCTCTGTACATGTGATGTGTCACAATGAGGTTGGCGTTCTCTCTTGATTAGCTGGCCCTTCACGTCCGGTTCATCCTTAATATTTGTCTCTCGCTTAACGAAACCATCATCGTTAGCATCACCATTCTTGACCTCATTAACGGGATACTTCAGCAGAAAATCCTGGCTATCTTGATCTGGCTCTTCCATACATGCACCGCATTGAGGACCCTGGATGTGTTCAGGCACCGGAATTCTTCTGGGTGGACTACCAAGCCCATTTTTTCTGAGCTCCGCCCATAACATCTGCCGAATATTGATCGGGAGAGACTTGACGTGCATATATTCGTCGAAGGTCTCATAAAATTGATACCATTCGCCTTCACAGGTTTCACGGTACGTTTCATTAAAACCCTTCTATGTTTTATTAGTACCATATTGCGCATTAATGAGTAATGGGAACCTACCATCGCATCTTTCGTTCTCACCTGCCCCGAGCCCAGATCGGCGAGCCCAGCAAACAAAATTAGAGAATCGGCAATGTCAAGCATCTCAGAAACAGTAGGGTGAGGATTGAGGAAGCGCCTTAAGAGGTGACCGGCCTCGGTAGTGATATGACTTTCTAGATCAACAGGCCGTTTGGATAGGGTTGATGGTTCTTTCGGTTGTCCTCTAGGATTTCTTGAAGTCACTGGTTGGGATCGATACGGTGTGACTGCTGAGAGTATGTGAGTAGGTATTGGACCTGGAAGTGGAGGTAACCGCGGTGGATATACTGCTGCGCCACCCTCAGACGGTGCGGGAATCTGCATTGAGCCCGTGTATGTGGTACCAGGAACACCTCTATCTGAGGATGAGTTATATCGGGATGCCGAGTGTCGGTTCCCCGGTTCCTGAGTAGCGTCATGGTCGGGCGAAGGTGAAAACTCATCAATCTGCCGTTGTCTTGATGCAGGCACATGGAGGAAGTCGCCGACTGGGCATGCGGATTTGGAATTGAAAGGCGTAGTCATTTCAAAATTGGAGAAGATTGTTAAAGAGACAAAGAGGGCGGAGAGATTTGATGCAACGTCGTTGAGAAGATCGAGCTTTCATGGAGTTTATATGCAGCAGAACGCCAGCAACATGAGTCGGTGAATGATCTGTTCAACATCCACCTTTGCTCCACGGGCCCAGCTGTCGGCAGATGTTATCCCGCTGCCTGCCACTTCGCCGCCAAATGTGTCTACCAATACCGGCAACGTCCCGCTGTCGGCAAACCTGCTTCTGTTGTCCGCCCATCCGTCGGCAAATGTATTTACCAGCACCGGCAAAATCCACCTATCGCCGAATTTGCTCTCGCTGTCGGCCCGTCTGTCGGCAAACATTTCGCCGATTCGAAAGCCGTTCCCAACGATTTTGAATAGTAATAACGCAATCTACACATTGATGTCTTGTTGAAACCGTCGAGGTGTAGCATTGTTGCTAAGGCGTGGAGGGACCCTCTAGCGGAATAATCTGATGTTACATGGCCCATTAGGATTGCTGGATGCTGGGCTGCTTGAGGATCTGCTTCGGCGAACACTGCAAGCACCGGATACTTCGTCCTCCAGTGGTAACAGTATCACTTTTTGCAATGGGAACAACTCTGTCATCTAATTTCCAGTTTGCATATATGAAGTTGAATGGCCCATGATCTCTGTATTCAGCGGGCAGCACTGCAGCTGTTCTCCGAGTAGAAGGAACCACAGTCCTTTTCCATTAGTGTTATACTGGGAACTGATGTCTGAAATCGATCATATGGCTCCTCACTTTCCGCTGCTCGATGTTCGACCTGTCTTCCTCCACCTTGGTGGCACTCCTCCTTGTTCCACTTGCTCGGTCCCGGGTGGTTGGTGTTGCAGTTGTTGATAATGGATCATAGTGCTCAAGGGACTTCCGCAGTACTCGAATCACCGTCCTCAGAATAATCAGGGAAATCATAGGTAATTGTCCAATCGACTTCCATTGTCCTTGTCTATGTTATATGCAGATACTGAAATTCTCCCCAAAGCTTTCCAATCTTCAATTTCTCTCTCTTCATAGTCTAAAATCCATTTCTCTCCCGATGATCGCACTCTCGCCTTTACCAATGACCACTCAGCGATATGGTTACCTTTTTCGACGACCCAGAGAGTCTCTATTTTAGCAATCAGCTTATCGGGAAAACGTCCCAAATTCTTGGTTCAAACTCCACGTCGTTCCACAGGAAGCTCTGTGTCAGCAATATGGTCAACTGGTATCGCGACATGTTACGAACCCAGGCACTCATCCAGTTACCGTTATTCATGTATCAATTTACGCTGAAAATTCAAGACCGACCTTTATGTCGCCGATACAATGGTCCCAATTGCCTAAAAGTTGGAACAGATTCAGTCAACGCAATCCTGCACGCACCCATACATCAGCTCCTATGAGTTTCCTTATCTCGCTGCAAGCCCCATCATTTAGATATCTACTGCCAGAACTCCTCATATTTTTAGGATACAAGGCCACTTCTAACACAACCTGAAGAATAATCTACTCATCAAATTTCGAACACACAATCAGATGATACCTAGTGACCCCAGAGCCGTTGAACCCAACTTCAGTCATCAATGAGAAATCAATTTCGAACACTTCTGCGATGCCGGGTGACGAAAATTGCAAATTTTCAGTTATCCAGCACGGTGCTACAGTCTCTGCATCTGGATCCTGAATTACAATTCCATGGGATATCTATATTTCGGAGAACTTTCTGCTTCGCGCGAATTACAATTTATTTCATTCTCTGCTGGCATCTATGCACAAATTCGGAATTTATACCACTGATCCGGCCTCCTCAATTGCCATACATTATTCTTATTCCTATTCTTATGGGGGTATTTTCACGAAAACCATATCGTATCTCTACATCATACCATCTACAATTCGAGATAAACTTAAAGCCTAGTTAACTACCCATATAACCCCATCCTGAATCAGCTGGGAGGAACCGGAAGTTTCGACATTAACGTTACCAACGAAGCCCTGTATCATATCTTTGATTCCTTCGAACAAAAATAAATATAAATATACAAATAATCAATTATTCCAGCCATCCACAAACTCATACTACTCTACAATCCAAAGACCCCCCAAACCTCCAACCGTGAGATACCACAAGAACTCCTCCTCCAATCATCACTCCCCCAATCTCGAAATTAGTCATCATAACAATCTTCCATTCTCCAGCACATTTTCTTCCCAACATTTTCTCCACTGCCAGCGCCACTCCTTATTCCCAAAGCTCAAACCCCCATATGGAAATTTCGTGCATTATTGAGAATTCTAATTATAGAGAGATTAGAATAGGGTAGTTATATCTACGAAGCCTTGGGAGGTTTCACTTATGAATCTTTTCTATTTCAACAGGAGTAAAATGTTATGGTTAGTGAAGGCGTTTTCGTGAGTGAATGGGGGAACTAGAGGAAGGTCATGTGATATGATGGAGTGATATGGGGGAGTGATATGGGGGAGTGAGTACCCGACGACCTAGCCCCCATAGACTGAAGAGCCTGGTATTGAGGCAATGATGAGTGTGACGTATAATGAAGTGTAACATGTGAGGCATCATGGCTGTATGACAAGGTTAGTTATCATTTGAGTTCGGGAAATGCGAAGCGAAATTGACGGAATGTTTACTGTGTAATCACCTGGCTGAATGTTTTTTCTACTACTACTATGTATGCTGATAAATGAGGATATATTCCTGTTGACTATACTATTGTTTTGCGGTAAAGAAGTCAAGACGTATTCAGGAAAGATTCGAAACTCTGCAAAGCGGACGATGTGGTGAAACTATAGTTTTCACGGATAAGTTCAAGGAAAATTCTTTATGATTGTTGGAGTAGAGAAAATTGGCAATTTGGGTAGATACAGTTTATCTGGATTGCTTGCTTTATGGTGGGAAGTTAGATAGTATGTATAGTTGAATGGAGAAGGAAAGAAAAATTCACGGACCCGGTACACTCAACTTCATTGGTCCAATGGCTGCACATCAACAGCGCAAAAAGTCACAGTCACGCATTTTTTTGCAAAAGTTCATACTAGATAAACTATACACATTATAAAGCTCCGAACCATGAAGCAACCAAGTCAAGTGGACCGTATCTGTCCATCTTGCTGGCTTCTTCCACTCCCACGATTATACAGATTTTTGCTTGAACTTAGCCTTGAAGACTGCAGCTTACTGCATCTTCAGCTTTACAGAGATTCGGATCTTTCTCAAGTCTTCCTTGCTCCTTTCGTACAATAAAATACTACAGCACCTTATCCGTCCAACTCAGCTGGAATGAACCCCCTGTATCGCCATAGAGAATATAATGTAACAAATCGAAGATCAATGAAATCCCGGGAATGCTAACCAATTCAGAATAAACAGAAAAGCAAAAGAAATATCTTAAACGTTAGTAATAAGCCTTCCAAATACTCCCTAAGTGATAAAAATCTGACATCCTCCCCATAATTCTTGTAATACAATCAAAAGGGTCGTAAGGTGCATCCTTTACGTATGTACATCCTCCAAAACAATGTTTCTCTCTAGCAGACGTTCCAAAAAGCACTAGCAATTCTCTGCCCATAACATATTGATGTCTTCATCGCTCCTATCAATCTCTCTGAATTCTCGGCCTGTGCGCGGTGTGCGACCCTCCCTATCTTTCCTCTTCGTTCCAGTACTATATTCAGACTCGTTCTCCATAGGTACATCAAGTTTTTGCACTTGTAAGGTCTCGAAATAACTTTCGCTATTGTCCTCTGGCTCCTTCTTTATATCCGGATCCTCCTTTATGTAACAGTCATCTTCTGTATCACAGTGTTTGACAATATCAACAGGATGAAGCAATAAATCCTTCTTCGTATGACAATCGTCTTCACTATCGCAGTGTTTGGTCACATCATCATGATAATGCAGTAAACCCTTCTTCATGTCACAATCGTCTTCGGTATCACGATTTTTGACCTCATCAACCGGATGATCCAGTGAAATATTCTGGTTCTTCTGAGAACGGTTTTCAGTGTATGAGCCACGGTAGGTGGATCTCTCATCTTCCGCCTCCGGGATCCTCCGCAGTGGGCTGCCCAGGCCATTTCTCTCCATCGCATCCCATAACAATCCACGAACACTGATTGGCAGTGACTTGACATGCATATATTCGTCGAAGGTCTCATAAAATTGATACCATTCGCCTTCGCAGGTTTCATGGTACGTTTCAGTAAAACGCTTCTATGTTTTGTTAGTGCCATCTTGTGCATTAATGAGTAATGGGAATTTACCATCGCATCTTTCGTTCTCTCCTGTCCCGAGCCCAGATCGGCGAGGCCAGCGAACAAAATGAGAGCATCGGCAATGTCAAGCATCTCAGAAATAGTAGGGGGAGGATCAAGGAAGCGCCTGAAGAGGTGACCGGCCTCGGTAGTGATATGACTTTCTAGATCAACAGGCCGTTTGGATTGGGTTGATGGTCCTTTCGGTTGTTCTCTAATATTTCCTGGGGTCACTGGTTGAGATCGATACGGTGTGATTGCTGAGAGCATGTGAGTTGGTTCTGGATCTGAAAGTAGAGGTGACTGCGGGGGATATCCTGCTAAGTCACCGTCAGACGGTCCGGGTATCTGCGTTGAGTCCTTATATGCGGTACCAGGAACATCTCTAGCTGACGATGAGTTATATTGGGATGCCGAGTGTCGGTTCTGCGGTTTCTGAGTAGCGTCATAGTCGGGCGACGGTGAAAAACCATCGATCTGCCGTTTTCTTGATGCATGCATATGGAGGAAGTCGCCGACTGGGTGTGCGGATTCAGAATTGAAATAAGGGGATGACATTTCAAAATTGGAGAAGATTGTCGAAGAAACAAAGAGGGTGGAGTGTGTAGTTTTAATCTTAGGACGATCAAGATTTCATGGAGCTGATATACAGCAGGCCACTAGTAGCGTAAAGGTGGTAGAAAATCTGTTCAAGATCCATCTTTGCTCCACCTAGTTGTCGGTGAATCTCATCTCGTTACCTGCCACTGTTTTGGATAATGTATCTTCCAAGACCGGTAACATTTACCCGTCGGCGAATCCGCTCCCGTTATCGGCCCATCTATTGGTAAATATGTCTCCGATTCCGAAAGCCGCTGGTTGTTTCTAATAGTTTTGAACAGCAGCAGCACAATCAATACACCGATGTCTTGCCGAGATGGAGAATGCGCAGCATGACTGCCACGGCGTGGCGGAAGCTCGTAGTCAAAAAAAATCTGATGCTGGATAAATTAGGAGTTCCGAGTGCTGGGCTGCTATAGGATCTGCCCCGGCGAACACTGGAAGCACCGGCTGCTTCGTCCTCCGGTGGTGACTATTTCAAGATTTGTGCAATGGGAAAAACTCCGTCATCTCATGTCCGGCTTGAATATGTGAATTTTATCAACCCATGATCTCTGCATTCAGTTGACGGCACTCTCGCTGTTCTTTAGGTAGAGTCAAGCATACTACCTTACTATAGGTGCGATACTGGGTCCTGATATATTAAACGAATCACATAATTTCTCTCTTTTTGCAATGTTTTCTTCCAAATTTCCTTCTCCACTTGTGTAGTACTCCTTCTCGTTTCATTGGCTTGATGTCGAGTGGCTGATGTTGTGGTCATAGGGCAACGTGGATAATTGATCATACTGATGAGAGTCTTCCACATCACTCGAATCACCATCCTTTGAATCATCAGGCAAAACATTGACGATTGTCTGATTCTGGTTCCTATTAAGGTCCCTAAAACCCTCTCCAAGGCTCTCTAATCCGTAATTTCTGTCTCTTCATAGCCCCCCCTCTCCCAAATATTTCTCTTCCCCATAAGCCCGATCTTTCCTTCACTAATAATTACCTCAGAATAATGGCCTCATTTTCAACAGACCGGGGGCCTTCGCTCTGGAGATCTCCTTCTTCGTAACTCGTCTCTCCTTGTCTTATGTCGAGGAAAAGCAGAATGTACTATCTTTTGTAGTGATTGAGTGGATAGAGGCCTCCGATCAGATGATATCGTTGTGATACTTATGAGCAGAGGAGGTGGGATTGGTTTTCTGAGTGCCGGAAATGCGCAGGATCAGCGGGAGAGATCTGGACAGGACTCCAACAGCACGGGTTTGAGATTCGATTACTGGAATACTGGGAGAAGTGGTAGGACTTGGTAGTCCTAATGCTTTTGAATTGTTTCTAACCGCGAGATTCTTCAGTAAGAGTTTACTTTTAAGGTGGAGACTTAGCAGCTTGAGCCTTGGATTTCAACTTCACAGCCATTGTTTTAGCTGCTGACTTATTTCCAGGTTCTTTTTTCGGATAGTCATGGTGATGGTTAATTAGAGCTAGAGTCGTGACAATCTTTTTCGCGTCGCTACATACGGACCATCCCGCAACGCTCCTCTCCCAGGCCCCAGGGACTCTTAGCAACTAGCGTACATACATAACCGCGTCCTAACCGGCCCTAGACCCTACCAGCCCTACCATATCCGCGCCATCGATGTATGAGCTCTCCCAAGCTCCCAGCGAGCTGGAACCTCATCTCGCACCATGGACGCCGAGCTCTCACCGCCTCCTTCACCATCGTCGCTTCCCGCGCCTTCACTCCCAGCTTCTTGTCTACCGCCTTCCCCGACAAATCCTCCACAACGTCAAGTATGGGTTATTTATGGCGCGACTGGTCACCTCGGAAGAAGCATTTGTCGCGTTGCGCTAGCTAGAGGCGATTGCGTTACGGCTATCGGAAGAAATATTCCCTCGGAAGAGGCGAGTATGCATGGTTGGCATAAGAGATGTCAGGGACTTGTCTGTGATGTTAGAGATAGGAAGACGGTACAGAAAGCATGGGATCAAGCGAGGGAGTTTTGGGGAAAGGTTGATATTGTGGTAAATTGCACAGGTTACGGTATGTTGTGAAGCTTTGGGGTTTCTGAAATGCAAGATGTGTGCGAGGGCTGACGAAATCAGGAATCATAGGCGCCGTAGAAGACCAAGACGAACACGACATCCGCGCACAATTCGAAACCAACGTAACAGGATTAATCAACATAATCCAAGTAACCGCACCCTACTTCCGATCCCTCCGCCAGGGAAAATATATCGTCTTCTCCTCTCTACATGGCCTCGTCTCTGTCCCCGGTCTCGGCCCTTACTGCGCCACAAAATGGGCCGTCGAAGGTCTTACAGAAAGCTTGATGTATGAGCTTGAACCGTTCAACATCTCTGTTACACTGGTAGAACCAGGACCAAGTAGAAGAGACGAGCCGGATGAGAATATCAATGGGCCATCACCAATGTGGGGTCACTTTTTGATGAAGCCACCTACAGATGCTTACAGAGCCACGACATCACCGGCGCAACATGCTACGAGAATGGTTGATTGGTTAAGGTTTCGACAGCCGACAAGTGCGGTGAAAATATCGAGGATGGTCTGGGAGCTGGGGCATTGTAAATATCCCCCGCTTAGGCTGCTACTGGGGAGTCATGCGATTGAAAGTATTAGAGATCGCCTGAGGAGTACTATTGAGGAGGTGGGTAAACTCTGGTGTTGGAGAGGATGTGAATATAAACAGTGCAATGTGACTAATGGATATAGATCGAGGACTGGAAACAGCTTAATAACCCAGACGCTGTTATGGAGGCGCCACCGGAGAATTCAGAGAAGCAGGATTGAAAGACGCAGGCAGCTGTCTTTCTCTTTGGTAAGGGATGGTGGCGGTAAATACCCAATAATTAATATCAATCGAATATCAACCCATTAATTCCATACTCTCTCAACCAACCGTTTCCATACCCTCTCAACCAACCATCCAAATTTACAACCAGCAACTACACATTTAAAGCCAGACAGTACATATCAACTGTGCTAAGAATAACCAGAAAATCTATTTGAATAACCATAGATCAGTTTTCATTCTCCCTCGATTTAAATCCAACCGTCGTACGCGGAACACAATCAATAGTTTTGCTTCTCAAACTTACGGTTCACCTGTTGTCCACCCCGCTACTTCCAAATTCCAAACCTAATAACCCAACAACCCAACAACCCAACAACCCAATAACCCAATAACCCAATAACCCAATAACCCAATAACCCAATAACCCAATAACCCAATAACCCAATAACCCAATAACCCAATAACCCAATAACCCAATAACCCAATAACCCAATAACCCAATAACCCAATAACCCAATGACCCAATAACCCAATAACCCAATAACCCAATAACCCAATAACCCGCACTCTTAACGAGTCCCTCGAATCTCAAATCTCAAATAATATACCTGCCCATCTATGAGATATGACGGATGTGCATTAATATTTTCAAGCGAGGTGGTAATTTAACCAAAGTAGATATATTGGCACGGTATAGTAGAATACATGTTGAGGTTAAGGTGTAAGGATTATTACAAGAAAAGCAGAAGAACGGTGGATGGCAGATGGCGGATAGATAAAAGGTTGAAGATAGGAAATTAGATTCAATATACTGTATACTGTATGCTGTATACGAAATCTGTAGGCTGGGAGATGAGTAATAACTATGACGCTGTAATAACTGTAGTTCTATCCTTGATTTCATATCCGTAGTGCCTTCCCCTTTATATATGAGGTCATGGATACAGTAAAGTTCTTCGTTATTAGGTATACTGTGCTATACTGTGCTATGCTGTGCTATACTATACATGCGTCCTACATATCTTGCAGATCTTGCAGGCCGCAGTATCTCGGGTTGTCGTAGCATGTATATACCAACGATTCCCAGCTGTGCCATCTTGTGAGAGTTGTGAAAATTTATAGACATATATATATATATTTACGAGCCCTCGGCTTTGTATATAAGCCTGATGGATATGGAGTGGTAATTTTTCTGGATGTGAGGGTTTTCGTTTATGTAGAGATGAATATAGAGATGAATATAGAGATGGTATAGATTCCGTAGATATTCAGTTTATATAAAAAAAATATATTACTGTCTATGCTAGCTAGCTGGGCCTGGACATTTCGGGGTTTTGTTAACGTTTTCATATTGCGTACGGTGTACGGTATAAGGTACAAGGTGTAAGGTACAAGGTGTAAGGTATAAGGTCTAAGGTGTAATGACCAAATAATTCTACCTTTTAAATCTTATACAGATTCCATCTATCCTTGTAAGTAATATTCCCTAAGTATAGTATACCCATGAAAATCCCGAGTCGAGTCCTGGCATACCAAGAAATATAACAAAGCTTGCGGTTTTTCTATGTCGAAAGATAATAATACTTTCCGTGATGCTGTATGCTGTATGCTGTATGCTCTATGCTGTAGGTTCTTAGAAGTTAGAAGTTAGAAGTTAGAACACCTAGATAGATGCTACAGCCTGCAGGCTATAGCAGACCGTAAGTATAAGCTATTTCGAATTCTTATTGAAGCAACCAATTTCTTATGGAATTTGATTAGGTAGGTGTATCCCAAAACAATATCAATCTCAATCTCCATATATATTTCGTGTCCTCGTGTCCTCGTATCGTCGACGTCGGGTAAACCTTATTGCTCATGGGACCTTACCTTATCAGGTGGACCTTGTATATATTCTTGACTTGGTTGCTATGGTACTACAGTTCCATAGTTCCATAGTTCCATAGTTCCATAGTTCCATAGTTCCATAGTTCCATAGTTCCATAGTTCCATAGTTCCATAGTTCCATAGTTCCATAGTTCCATAGTTCCATAGTTCCATAGTTCCATAGTTCCATAGTTCCATAGTTCCATAGTTCCATAGTTCCATAGTTCCATAGTTCCATAGTTCCATAGTTCCATAGTTCCATAGTTCCATAGTTCCATAGTTCCATAGTTCCATAGTTCCATAGTTCCACAGTTCGAGAAATCGATGACTAAGTTTATCCAACCCATACCAACGCATACCAAGCTACACGATGCACGATATAAACACCTACTTCACCAATTTCCATCTATGTTCCATCTATGTCCCGGTAAACGAATCACGAGTCGACTCTAGACTTTATAACATAACATGAAATAAACTCAGCCGTAGAATTTGTAGCATTTGTAGCATTTATGGCGTGGAGTGCCGTGGAGTGGCGTTTATAACACCTTCCTTCCATTCTTTTAAGTTTTAAGTTTTAAGTTTGCCTAGGACCTCGCCATGATAAGATGTTGCTTCGCCCATATATGTGCACGAGTAAAGCGTAGGTATACTATGGTGCTGCTGCTGCTGTGGATATAGTATGGTATGGTATGGATGTGCATGTGGATGTGGTATGGTATGGTAAGGAAATGGTAAGGAAAGGGAAAGGGTACATAGGCTAAGGATATAACAAAGAACAAAGAACAAAGAACAGTCAGCATAGTGTGTGCACGAGTACTGTACTATGCTATACTGTGTGATGTAGGTAGGTAGGTAGGTAGGTAGGTAGGTAGGTAAGCCATAACAAGCCATAGCAAGCTATAACAAGCCATAGCAAGGGCCGAGCGTAACATTGTAAGCCCGGCGGGTGAGGCTCTCAGTTGCCCTGTTGCCCTGTTGCCCTGTTGCCGGAGAGGATGGTGTAGGTGGATGGTGTAGGTGGATGGTGTAGTTGGATGGTATCATAGGGTTACCCTACGGTGGCTCTACGGTTGATGAACACGCCTCAGTGTGGTGGCACGTTTCGCTTAACCCCGGATCAGCTCTTTGGGGTTTGGAGAGGTATGTAGGATTGGCGTGTCTGGGGGGATAGTCGTGATTCCCCGGGTTCTGGTTTAATCTCTTTGTGACTTTGTCTCTCTCTCGACGTCTCGTCTTTTGTTCGTTTGTTGGTTTGTTCGTTCTTCGTTTGTTCGTTCCTCGCTCTCGCTCCCTCCCCTTATCCGCTGCGCGTGTGCGCGGCCACTAAATTTATCGACTCATCTATCGACGAGCTTATCGACGAATTTATCGGTGCCGCCAAGCCACCTTTGTCAGCCTTCCCTTGATGCTTGTCTTGTCTTTGTTTTCCCGGGATGCCTGTGCTCCTTGTTGTCCTGCTCGCCATGTTCTATGACGGTTGCTTGCTTTCCGATCTATTCACAGCTGGTGTGGTAGCACAGCCCGCTAGTGGGTGCTCGCCCACGCTACCAGGGTGGCTAGTGAGACTGTAGTTACCGACGTCGAGAGGCTGCCGACGAGAAGAATTTGGGTGGGGGGGGGGGTGGGAGGGAAGGGAGGGTTGGATGGGTAGGATGAGTAAGGAGATAGTTTGAGGGTTAAAGTTATGATGATTGTTTTATGATAATTATTTATATATACAATTCATGAATAGTTTGGAATATCTACATCTTCAACTTCATCAGAATGCTCATCACTATCATCATCCCATTTTCTACTGTTTCCGCGCGACTGGCGATGTTTCGTTCCCTCCCCCCCCCCCCCCTCCCCCCCTCCCCTGCTGCTCGCCCACAGATCGCCGGCCATCAGCGTGTTGCATCGGGGCTGTCAAGCCAGAACGACTACGGAACCACCACCAAGCCAGCAGACACGGACCACCAAGCCAGCAGACCAGACCAAGCAAGACGACACCCACCCGCCTAAAAAGTCTCCCCTAACCCTGGTGGAAGCATCCGGGTGGGCTATAGATTGGGTGCATGCATCTATCAAAGTGGGTCTAACTGGATCAAGACAAGTGTCTCGCTGCCTGCCCCCGTCCCCATAATGATATTTTGCAGGCCCCTGTCCGCCGCCGAGCCCTCCCCGAAGACAGACGAGCGTGAAGTGTCCTGAGTATGCATAGCGGGAGGCGTGGAGCAAACTTGAGTGATGTCGAGATTAAGTGTTGATGATGATGAAGGGAAAGAAGAAAAGTTCCATTTGATTTGTAACATCAACCCACGAAAATTAAATATAAAATTCATCAACTTCATTCTTTAAAGATCATCAGTCTATATTTGTCTGAAGTTTCAAAAAAAATCTCCATCACTCAAAAGTCTATAGTTGTGATCATTGTATGTACTTGCTGCTGCTTCTGCTGCTGCTTCTGCTGCCGGGTTGTAGCCGCTTTCGAATCAAGCCTAAACGACCTTCCAAACTGCAGAAAGCAGCAGCATCCTACCGTCTGGAAGGAAAGCACAGCACACTCTATTTTCTACACCACTGCTGCCCACAACGCGAGACCACCACCTACCACCCACCACTTACCCACCACCACCACCACCGCTTCCACTTCCACTTCCACTTCCCACTGCCACTATCAAAGCCTCCCACCCACCACCACCCCCCCCACCCCCCCCCCCCCCATTCCACCTACCTGCATCCTCTTCTCCTAACCTCTAACCTCTAACCTCTCAACCTCCATCACAACTCTCCTCCCACAACGATCGTTCTTCCACAGCGAGGCCACCCTCCCCCCGTCACAACCTCCGTCATTTTGGAACCACCGCCACCATAACAATAGTAGCCACCGCTATTATCCAACCACCAGCCCACCTTCCGGAGACCCTAACCACCATCCGCTACTAACCCGCCGCACTTGCTACCGCCTTAACCTTAAGTGCTTGCCTACGAAACGTCCATTCTCGTGACGAGCCCAACGACACGATCGCCAAACGTCACGACAACGACGAAGAACACGCTCAGAATAACGACAAAGGTACGGAAACATCATCCAAAGCGTCCCCTACCCACATCCCGGTTAGCTGTCTCTGTTGTCTCGTGTCTTGCGCACCCGATTGTATCGAGACGTGTCAGTCGCCTTCGCTGCGAGGTACCCCTTCTCGACGAACCTTTTTGCCTTACACTCAACAACATCCCATCCACCTACACATCTCTGCGTGTGTGTCTAGACTACACGCCACTACCCTACTTTCGCTTGCCGCCGAAACAAGACATAAGAGCCGCAGTCAGCCTTACCCATCGTCTGCAACACCATCTCCTATCGACACGCATCACTCTTTCCCCACAGATACCCCCCCTCTCCCCGTTTATCATCCCTCATCACTACACGTTGATTACTACTGTATCTACTTTTTCAGTATACGTCGAGTCTTGTCATTCTTTTTCATTTCCTACTTGATTCCTACCTACTCGGACACGCGTGCAAAAAAAACAACCCCGAACTAACAGATATTGCGACGTGCAGGTTCAGCGCTTCGCTTAGCGATTGCCGACTTCAACCCGTGCCATCTTTTGATCTTTGGGTTGTGCACGATCCGTTCGCCCGTTGTTTCGCGGAGGAACCCCTACAAACCGTTTCTACATTTCAATATCTGAGCGCCGACCCAATCTTAACGAAAACGCCCTAGTATCCTCGTCTATATCGCATGTCGGGGATGTATAACGCGCATCGTGGGATGGTCCCTCAACCACGGGTCAATGACCTGTTGGATCAATTGCGACAGGAGTATGAGGCTCAGCAGACTCGTACCGCGGAATATGAGCACAAATGTACGTCACATGCGGTATCTAGTTTTACTGGCTACTGCTACACAAATAGGGTGGTGGGAGCTGGTGTTGGGGATATGTTACTGACTTGTCATAGTGCAGCAACAGATCCAGGAGATGGAGGTTGTGAGGCAGGCCGTGTTTAGCCTGGAGAATCTTCACAGCAGCATGAAACAGAAGTATGTGCTCCGAGTTACGCGCGATTAGATGCGCATTGCCCTTTATACGGATTTGGTTGGTTATTAACAAATGCTAGGTACGAGGAGGAGATTGCGCGGCTGACCCGAGAGCTCGAATCGCGTAACGTTCATGGGCATGCTGCCGCACCGCAGCCCCCGCAACCCGCGCCGCCATCTATCGGACATGGTCCCCGGGACCTCTTTGGCGGTATCATGTCCGGCCAGGGAGGTCAGGGAGGTCCAGGTCTTGCACCACCGCAGCAACAGCAGCCTTCTCAGCAAGACCAGCAGCAATCGCAGCCACCTCACATCCCTCCTCCCCCTCCCTCCAACATTCAGCTGCCCCCTAGTCAGGGCCAGCAGCCCGGTCCTGGTGGTTACTCGCAGCCTTTCATGAATGGTGAGAATAGGGCAGTCCAGAGATTGGTGGATATCCGATTGACATCCGGTGTAGGATACAACAATCAGCCACCTCCTCAGCCCATCGCATCTCCCGGAGCCAAACCTAGAGCACGTCCTCCTCCGGGACCTGGAACTCCCCAGCAGGGAAACCCGCCTGGACCTTACCAGGACCCTCGGGGATCTCCCAACAACATCACCCGTCCTACTCCCCCTCCCCCGATTCCCGCCGCCGTTAGCAACAACCTCGCCGACATTGACCCCGAACGTGTTCCTGCTTCGCAGCGCAAAGAAGGAAACGATTGGTTTGCCATTTTCAACCCAAGAGTTCCCAGACAGTTGGACGTCGACCTTGTGCACACTCTTGATCACCACAGTGTGGTTTGTTGTGTGCGCTTCAGTGCGGATGGTAAATACGTTGCCACTGGATGTAACCGTAGTGCCCAAATTTTCGACGTCAGCACCGGCCAGAAAGTTACTACCCTTCAGGATGATTCCGTTGACAGGGATGGAGACCTCTACATCAGAAGTGTGTGCTTCAGTCCCGATGGCAGATTCCTCGCCACTGGTGCCGAAGATAAGCAGATTAGGGTAAGAATATTGTTTCTTTGTTTGGCGACGGCTATTAACGATATCAACAGGTTTGGGATATTGCAAACCGTGTGATCAAGAACACTTTTGTTGGACACGAGCAGGATATTTACAGTTTGGACTTTGCACGTAATGGCCGACACATTGCCTCCGGATCTGGTGACAGGACTGTCAGAGTTTGGGATATTGAATCCGGTCAGAATGTGCTCACCTTGAGCATTGAGGATGGCGTAACCACCGTTGCGATTTCTCCTGATGGAAAGTTGGTTGCTGCTGGATCACTCGACAAGAGTGTAAGAGTTTGGGATGCTCACACTGGTTACTTGATTGAGAGATTGGAGGGACCAGATGGTCATAGAGACAGTGTTTACAGTGTTGCATTTTCTCCCAACGGACGTGAGCTTGTTTCCGGAAGTTTGGATAAAACGATCAAGATGTGGGAGTTGCAGAGAGGCGTACCTTCTATTTCGGGTACCCCTCGTGGAAAGTGCATTAAGACGTTTGAAGGACACAAGGTAAGCCGTGGAAATATTCAAGGGCTGTGGTGTGCGAATGCTGACTGTATATCAAGGACTTCGTTCTTAGTGTGGCGCTCACCCCCGACGGACGTTGGGTATTGAGTGGATCAAAAGATCGCGGAGTTCAGTTCTGGGACCCTCAGTCTGCAAATGTCCAGCTCATGCTTCAGGGACACAAGAACTCGGGTAAGTTGAATCCCGTCAACTTTCAAATATTTAGCTGCGCGCTACGGAATAGCCTCGGCAAGGATATTCGCCTGGAGTCTGGATAAGCATCCTTGGCATATTTTCCTGCTTGGACAATATAGCTGCAGATCGCTTTGGAATTCCTCGGCCGAATCCGTAGTGGCTGCAGTGCAGCTTCATGCTTGTTCTATTGGAACTTTGACTAATCAATCTTTTGTAGTCATCTCGGTCGCCCCTAGCCCAATAGGTGGTTTGTTTGCAACTGGAAGTGGAGATATGCGTGCTCGTATTTGGAGGTTAGTACTGAAATTTCTTATCCCATGTTGCAGATGGTTATGCAGCACACCCCGCTCGACATCACATGTCACGGCACTCTACCCCGGTTTCATCTTACCTCCCTGTTCCCACACCCGGGGTTCCGCATTCGCGATGCTAACTCATCTCTTTTATAGTTACGAGACCTACCATCAAAGACCTCTGTAGCAAAGTGGCAATTATAAGTAATGTATTGATCAACTGCACTTGGCCGATGATTGGTTGGGTTTTGGGCCATTTTTTTGTTTATCGTTTAAAGAATGTTTGATGATTGGACAGCAATAAGTTGGAGACGCATGAACTGAATTTTTTTGTTTATTAACCGGATTCTTTTGTTTTTCCTTTTTTGTTTTTCATTTTATGTTGGTGTGGTAAGGGGAAAAATGGAGTACGCTAACTGAATTAACAACTTGCGTGTCTTGTTTTTGGTCAATGATGAATGGTACCAACGGACCGGTTTTATGTGGAGGTAGCCTGGTGAAGAATGTGGGACTGGTGTGGAATATGGATTCGTAGGGATTGGAATTCCAATGGGATGATTTTGTATGAAGCTGGCTGAGGGTGAGGGGGCCAGACTGATGATTTTTGGCTAAACAAATTTTATTTATTCTTTTTTGCTTCTAAGGGCTTTTCTGTACTCTTTGTTTTTTTATTTATTTATTTTTTGTCATCCAACTTTTGTTTTTTTTTTTCGCTCCAAGTTGAAAAAAATATGCATCGCGGATCGGGAAAATTTCTACTTGGGTTGGAAATTATCTTCCTCTTTTTTTTTTCGTTGCTTTTTTGTCTTTTCTTGTTGCTTTCTTGTTGTTGTTTTCTTATTTCTATTTTTTTTTTTCCCCTATGGCTTTTTGAGAAAAAAAGAATTTAAAAATTAAAGTATCTGTAATCACCAGTTGGGGTTGCTATAGATGTTGTGGATAATTGTGACTGATTCTGCCTCGCTATAATTCTTGGTTTGGGGGGGGGGGGGGGGGGTTCTTTTAATTTATTGACTTGCTTGATTGCTTGCTTGCCCATTGAATATGATTTCGTTAATGACAGGGTAGAGACTATGTATGTTGTATGTATGTGGTACTTTGAAAACGTGTTAGCTTCTTGGGGCAAGTGGTATCACTCGTATATGAATTGGGCTGAGGTAAGGTAAGGTAAGATGAGATTAGTTGAGGAATTGAGGAGGATGTTTTGTTATTTGTTATTTGTTATTATCTATTTTTTATTTATATAGAAGAAAGAAAGAAAGAAAGAAAGAAAGAAAGAAAGAAAGAAAATGGGGGTTTGGTTTATAGATAGATACATATACATACGAATATCGTTATAGGCTTTAAGACCTAGGACTTTAGGTTGACTTTTCGTTGCTGGATACTGGCTGGTGTGTAATACTGATAACGATGATGATGATGATGATGATAATTCTCGGGGTATCAATCGGGGTAATGATCGGGGTAATGATCGGGGTATCGATCGGCGTGTGGATAATAGCCTGCAGCCTGTAGCCTGTAGCTTATAGCTTATAGCTTATAGCTTGTAGCTTGTATCTTATAGCTTAATCTCGCTGCTCCTTTCGATAGATCATAGGATGTAAATGAATCGTGTAAATGAGTCAAGACATCCTGTGGGTACTGGTAGATAGCAGGAAGATTTACGATTTACGATTTACATAAGAAAAGCTAGGAAAGAGGAAAAATGGAGGTACAGAACGCTGTAGTAATTTGATAGAGGATAGAAGAGTCTACAACAAGTTACAACAGAGATAAACATAACGGGGGGGGGTTGTGCTAAAGGCAATAATAACATCCAGTGACCACTGCCAGGAGCTTAGAGATTAGAGATTAGAGATTAGAGATTAGAGATTAGAGATTAGACTCTAGAGTAGTTACATAGAGTATGGATCTATGGGTAACTGGTAACAGGTAACTGGTAACTGGTAATAGGTTCAGTTTTCAATAAGACTCGAATACGTAAGTTAACTAATAAATAAATACAAATAAGTTTTTATTGGTCGTGGGGATATTATTCTAATGGAGAAAGAGCATAGAGGTTGGGTAGTATGAAGAGGCATGTAATGGAGGTTGGGTAATAAAAAGGGGTATGGGTATGGGTATGTAATGCAGTCTGTGAAGTTTTTGACGGAGGAAGCAGGAGGCAGGAAGCACCGTAGTAGATACTGGGAATTTATTTGGGATATGGAAGGTATTAGTACCATTGTACCATTGTACCAGGGCTACATGAATGGTAGTGGATGGGTTGATTATTGGTACTTATAACCTGACCTCGCTCATATGGTTATGGTTATGTTTATGTTTATGGTTATATTTATTTTCTTTCCTGTAAGTAAACTAAGAAACCCGAGCGAACTAAGCAACCCGAGAAAACCGAGCGAAATAAGATAGCTATATACAGCAACATGGCAATCTACAAATCCTTCGATCCGCTATTGATTTTTCTATTTAAATTTTCCCCTAGCTATCTAGCTGCCTAGCTAAGCATACCCTATCTCCCGGGATACTGCAACTTCCCTTTTTTTTTTTTTTTATTTTTTTTTTTTTGGGGGGGGGCGGGGAGGAGGGGGAGGTGGGGGAATGGTTAAGCAATCAATAATTCGAATTAGTTTCCATCATTTATTCCCAATTTCCCAGCGAAGTGTAACCATAAGCATCCGAACTTCTTAGGCGTATATAACCAGACTGTCCTATTCTATGCTATCATAACTATTCATATACTCCAAAGCATCTTATGACTTCTAGATGAAGCGTATCGTGAAACCTATATCTTGCGTTTTTGATTTCATTTCATCGATTTTCGATACTGTCGCGAGTGATCTTTTGTGATTGGCGTGATCGTTTGTGATCGTTTGTGATCGTTTGTGATTGGTATCATTGGCGTCGTTGGTATCATTGGCGTCGTTGGTATCATTGGTGATTACTGTTACTTATGAGCGGTCTAGTTCATGATCTCATGACTACCGTATGACTACCGTAAAACTAGGCTGTTATTTCAGCTTTACCAGGACCCATAGAGGTATTGTGGAATTTAGGTTCTTGACAGAAGTTTTGAACTAAAGGTTGAATTTTTGAAGGCATATGTGTACCTACTACCTACTACCTACTACCTACTACCGATTGAGCTGGTGGTATTGGATAGTACCTACCATTATTGATCTACGTAAACCCCTTCTGAAACTGATGTAAAGATAATGGGGGCTAGGGCTATGAACGATGAATATGGGCTTGGGTAGGTTGTCTGGTAGTGTTATTGATAATGAGATTGTATAATGTAATAAATAAAAATACAACGGGTATGGAAGTAAAGATGCTTTGAGTTGAATTTGTCAGGATCTTTGTGATGATAAAGTGAAGTTTGGGATAATATTGTGATAGAGGATAGAGTTTGTGGGTTGTTGTTTTCCGGAAGCTGGTGGATATGTGTAGAATTATGATGGGGGTTATAGTGAAAGGAATGTACTTGGGGAACTAATGGAGAACTTCCCGTAAGACTATAGCAATTGTTGATCTATTACATTTTCCAACAAAACACAATGCCATCCAATCAGTCAAGAGTTGTAACTCTGAAATTACAAAGGCATTGGGGTCAGAGACGCGCTCAATCGTGATAAGCGAAATCGTAACAATTTACGGTATCAATCTGCTGTAGAATGCAATAGAAAAATTGTTGCTATAGCGTGTCTATAGCCTTGCGGGAAGTTCTCCAGTGAAGGAATCTACTTGGGGAACCCATGGACCGTCTATGATCTGTGAAAATCACATAGCCATGTTTCAAACTCCGGGTCTGGTCAGAAATTTATAGATATATCAAGCGTCACTGAGGGGGATACCAATGAGGATGTTCATATGACTTCTAGACATGGTTTTATCGAGTTCAGATATCCAGCTGACTTTCAGCCTTTCAGTCCTCCGATCCTCAAATCCAGACATCTTAATAATGATCAGCATATGTAAGATCTCGAAGATAGACAACTGCGGGTTGGAAAAGGTTATAGATGTTATTTCGGTACCTGCAAAGCCCGAGGATACCTGAAATATCCGGAGTATCGCAGAGTATTGCAGAGTATTCGTACCAAGTTAGTCTCACAGTTCACAGTCCACTTGCCAGTGCTATGAATCCCAAATCGTATCTATCATGGAAAACCAATAGGAGAAGAAAAACCTATATCCTCACCGCTGAGCACCCTTGGAGACTCAATAAACCACTCGCTATCCTTGAACCTTCAATATGCCTGTCAATTTATACCAATTTGTGTCCGCTGTTCACTGAAGCCAGCTTCTCTCGGTTGGTGCATTTTACTACCCTGAAAAGTACCAAGAATATTAGAGACTCCGGCTTACTTAAAACTCTAAATTTACTTGTATACCTGTTTCTTTCTAGTTTTGATAACAGTGCTAAAACCTTCTGATCTTGATCCGGGGCCTTTAGATACCCTTAAATGGAACTTGCATATGTGTGTAGGAATCTGGAATTCTGAATGACCAGGGAGGTGATTTCCTAATAGAACAATTCAAAATTGATTTAATGGGGATCCAACCAAATGTCTAATAGGTAGCCAGAAGTGGCTGGATCATCAAGGAATCCTGAAAAGTGGTAATGCGGAGTATTGTTGATCCGTGGTAAGGGAAGTTGCATGCGATTTTCTACTCCATTTGCATGCTGAAGAGATAATGGATCGAGGCCGAGTAGTAGTAAATGTCTGGATAAGTGCGTTGCGGTCTCCAACGGTTGTTTAAGGCCCTTCGATGTCCTCTCAGCCCTGAAACGTTAGGATCCATGGATATCACTCGGTATGTCGATATCCAGCCCTGCAGCGATTTCTCCGTATCTTCAACTGGATAATCGGCTAGTTACCCCTTGCTAAGATACCTATACATATACCATTCCCATGCTCCAGCCCGGATCCATCGTGGTTTACGACCGACAGATAAGCGACTATGATATCAGTCACACTTCACGGATGTATAACTTCAACCTTCCCCGCATCTGGAAATATCGCCAAGCATCGTTGCCCATCCCCCCCCCCCCCCCCCACCCCCAGCAGCCGGCCGAGAATGTGTACGTTACCCAAAGTAGCAATGTTCATGCACTACATCCTATACTGCGATTTATGAATAAAAATATCATGCGTTAAAATTGCTCAAACTCATTGTTATTGAGCATACCGGTTGTTGAGAAAATTTGCGAACCTTGGGAGCTTTTACGGCCATGGTCTGCCTTGAGTAACAGTCCTCGACAGGCGTTAACAATACTCGATGGTCCTTGACACTCTTACCAGTCTTTAGTTAGCTTATCAACGGCTTCAAATAGCCGCCGACGTCTCACTTTTTTTTCTCAGTGATTGTCGTGGGCTTTATGGAATGTTACATAGTGGTACCTGATAATGCGCATAACCACCGTTGTATGAGCTCAGTAAGATAGAGTATGTAGGCATTGCGGCGGTAAAGCTGTGCCCCACTTCACATTTACAGTCACAGTCACAGTCACAGCGTCTGTAAGACGAAAACTCTAGCTGCAATAAGATATTCTTGCCAAGAATAACATATTCGCATCTCCTGAGATGGTTGGTTAGATTTATCCAAACCTGCATGAACATGTTATGCACTGATCTAACGCAAGCGGCCACCGCATAACGCGGATCATGAATAACCGCCTGCATTCGGAATGTTCCGGGGTTTGAACAAACGGTATCTATGAATACCAGTATCTACCACTTTCTCTAGGACTTCAAAAGTCGACACACATGAAAGATTATTTGTTGACGAACAAGATTAGACGGAGTCCAACGAGTGATACATTATGCATGACCTTGCAATCAGTTATATCTAGGATGATCGAGTATATATAGGTCCGCATATATTACAGAGGTATAAAACATAGAAACTATACGTCAATGAGTACATAAACCCATCCGAGCCAATTCTAAATCGACCACAGCGCATAAAATCTCTCCCGCCCGGGCACATTACAATCTCAAATTGCATGCAAAGTTGATAAACTAACTTCCAGGATGCGGCGTATCTATACGCGTCTATTGGCCATCTACTTTACCTAGCCCTGAAAATACTTGCAAACGAGCGTCAAAGAAAAAAAAGAAAAAAAAAATAGCCGTGACTAGGTCCCATCGGATCGCGTACAAAGGTACAAACGTACCAAGGGACCATGGGACCCAGGGTGGGGACTTAATAAAGTTTAAATTCCCAGGTCAATCATGCAAACTCACACATATAGACTCTGGCTAAGACTCAGTAAATTATCATCAGATCAATTTGTAAGAATAAATTATCGCCACACGCGCTGTTCAGGCTTGTAATTGTATGCATACGTAAGCTAGTTTATATACCCCATTCTATACCGCTAGAAATTAATGTTGGCCACTGATAACCCATCACTGCGCATAAGCGCAATGCCGCCTGATATTCATCTGGGCTGTGAAGTCTGTGCGAAGACTATGCGAAGGTAGCGGGGCGAAGCCGCGAAGCGAGGTAAGGCGAGACTATGCATAAAACTCATAACATTCCGATCTTGAAGAAACCACCAGAAGCTCAAGTTCATGCAGTCTGTAAAAGAAAACAAAATATGCAAAGCTATATGGCACTATATTTTGTCATATATATGCACGTATCGATCAGGAAACTATAACTGATAATCGATGAGCTCAAAACTATACAAAACGTTCCATATGTTTATATACAAACACCCCTCATGCTACATATCTCGAAGTTCTTCATTTACAAAGGTATCATGTATAAACTTTCATGGTCTACCTTCATAATATTCCCTTTGTAGCGGCGCTATAAAGTGTCGGTTGTATGGTTTCCCATAGTTTCGGATATCACGTGACCATATATCATGTGTCTATGTGTGTCACCGGGGGTGTGCCTTCGAATATTATATATACATATACTGAAGCTCGTATATCCTGAATTGTTACAAGAAAAAAGCCATTTACAGATGCCACAGGGCATTATAAGATGTCATAAGATATTACGGGGACAAAAAGAAACCAATCTAACCTCAACAAAACAAAACAAAAGCAGAAAGTTCTTCCTTGCATCAACAATCTTTCTTCATAACGACCCTTCATGTGGTATTATAATACAGTATATTATGCAATTCCAATCCTCAAGTTCATCTTCTCGTTGTCTTACATTTCTCATCCCCCTGTTTCTATATATCCCTATCCTTATCCCTATCCTTATCCCTACCCCTACTCCTGCAATTAAGCGTACATACCGTGTGCGTACGAACAAAAGCCGCGATAAGCGTTGATTTCTATTCAACAGCCGGCGCTTATTGGCTTGTCTTAACTTAGCTTGGATATTCTCTCCGCTTCCATTATATCGTGGTCCATAGGCCACCAGGATCTAGTGTTTTGGGTTGGGAAGGTGAGCTGAGCTGAGGCTATGAGGGTGTTGATGTATATCATGTATATTATATCTATCACACACAGCTCTGGCAATATACCATATCCTCCTATCAAAGATTGCTACAAAAACTCAAATCTAATCCAAGTCCCTGAGGGAAAAAAAGCCAAACCTGAATCCGGTAATTTGATCCTGTATTCTTGCATTATGAATGATCTCTACGGGCATCTAACTTCCATCATCTTTACCAAAGTCAAAGGTAAACGAAATAAAACTCTAGTAACTATATTAGTAACCCAAAATTCAAAATGCAGGGTCACCAA
Organism: Pyronema omphalodes; assembly: GCA_024516155.1. Lineage (NCBI taxonomy): Eukaryota > Fungi > Ascomycota > Pezizomycetes > Pezizales > Pyronemataceae > Pyronema > Pyronema omphalodes. The sequence continues at coordinate 719,493 of JAJJXM010000005.1, forward strand.
AAGAAAAAGAAATCCATCACGTCGAGTCAGATATCATGAGCCAGAAAAAGAAAACAAAAAAAGCTAAACAAGACAACATAAACAAACAATAGCACTCAGAATTTTGTATTTTTTGATATTACACTACATCACTACATAACTACCGTCCACTACCTCTATGACTACTATCAACTATATCACCATCATACCATGCATTATATAAGACGGGTATGGTTTACTCCTAGTATCCCTAATTTCCTCATTTCCTCATTCTTATAATCAATTAACTTTCTAACCAAAGCCTCCTTATACCCACCAACCTTAACAGATAATCACTTATAACTCATAACCTAGCTCTAGAAATATACATGTCTATTCCTATCCATATTTATCATTATCGATATCCTATTCTCTTTCAAAAGATACCAATCCTCCCTCCATGCCCGCATACCTCCTACCTCCCCCCTCTCTCCATCTGCTCCATACCCGGTTCACCGCCGATAGAAAGCATGTTGGTGTTGGGTTAGGTAGGGTAGGGTTAGCTGGGTAGTTATCTGGGTACACATTTTAACTCCAAGAGTCCAAGATAAAGACAAATATGCTATCCGGTTGTTATATGTATTATCATTACTAATCCCCCCTTCCCCATCAATCCTCCTTTCCCCATCTACCCCCCTCCCCCCACATATCCTCCGTGGTGTAAATACATATCATGCATCTCATTGTTCATCGTTCATCGGGTCATCAGTTCCAGTTCCAGTTCCAGTTCCAGTTCATCAATTATTCCCATCTACGGTGTGCATATCCATCCATCCATCTCTCCATCTTCCCAAGAACTTTTCCCATCGCATCACCCAACTCTTAACTCTTAACTCGCAACTGTAACTGTAACTGTAACCGTAACCGCTAGCTAACCAAATCCTCACATCATTTTCCCACAGTATCTACATTCACAGGGCCATTTATCTTAGCAAGTCATCTAATCTGGTCAAGTTATAATTCAACCGGTTGGTTGGTTAGTTTACTACTTATTTACCTGGTTTTCCCCTCATTTTCATTACAGTAACCCGGAACCCTACTATGTATACTATGTGCTATATATGCTATGTGCTATGTATGCTTTAATACCCCAGATACCCCAGAAACCCCAGAAACCTCAGAAACCGTAGGTCCGGCCGAAGCATTATCCACCATATCCACCTTATCTTCCGTTTCACAGGTGCCTAGTTAGTGTAGTTTCCCGTGCCCATGCTAGTTGCGCGTGCTAGTTGCCAATGGCACATAATTCGAACCAAAAAAAGAACGCCATCATTATTCAAAATATCAAGGTATCACGGAATCAAAAACGTAAAAAGGCAACAAGGTGAAAGTTGCAAGGTGAAAGGTGAAAAAAGAAAAACCAGCACAAGAAAAAACAACAAAAAAAAACGCCGCCTCTTATTTCCTACGGTTACGCTCCATCAAAAGCATAAAAAGAAAAAAAGAAAAAGTATGAAAAAGAAAAGCAAAAAAAAGATAAAACACGCCTATAAAAATAGAACTCTGAAAAAAAAAAACAAAAAAAAGTCGTACGCCCCTTCGCCAATCCTACCTCGCGCGCTCCAAAAACATAATAATATCCAAATTTCAAACCTAAACCTAAACCTAGCATCAAAACCCTACGATCCCTCAATCCCTCAATCCCTCAATCCTTCAATTCCACAATTCCACAATTCCGCAATTCCACAATTCCGCAGTTCCACAATTCCACAATCCAAAGTAAAACCAACACAATCGTATGACGAGTAAACATCAAAAGGTAGCAACCTTCAACCCTTCGACATATAGAACCAAACCAAAGCCGGAAACCAAAAACCAAGTAAACCAGTACATAAAAAAAAGCCGATTATGGTGTATCAAAAGAAAATATGAAAAGCGAACACCGGGAAAAATAAAATAAAAAACAAAGGAAAAAAGAAAAAACATATGCGTGCAGCGGGTAAGGGTATATAAATTAAAAACAAGCAAAAAAATGGACAAGATTCAAGCCAGGCAACAAGCGCACCAGAGGCGTGACAAAAAAAGTTTGAAAACTTTAACTCCACAACGCATTTAGACGGTTAAAAATATGCAAACAAACTCCCCATACAACGCCAAAAAAACAGACCCAAGAAAAAGCTACAGACGTTGGAATAGTGAATAAAATCAATAGTTGTAGGGTATCATATTTCGACTTATCGATGGAAGCTGTTGCTGTTGCATCTGTTGCGGATGCTGTTGTCGTCCATCATATCCCCCGCTTTCTTCCTCATCTTCATCCATGGCTCCGCCAGGATATACCCCATAATTATCCCCACCGCTAGTGGTACTCACTGACCCCGGACTCGTTATTGTATTATAGCCGTTACCACCATTATCCGACGAAAAGTCCCTAACATTCCGAATTTTCCTATCTTTTCCACGCCCTTTGATACCACGGTTTGAGTTTTTGTAGAGATCAGCAAAGTACTCAAAGAGTCCACGATCCGACGGTGCGATGTCTTCTGGGTCCCGAATTGACATGAACTTCTCGGTCAACTCACGGAGGGCCTGGGTGTGAAATTTGTTTTGATGAGACTAGGTAATTATTCTCTAATTAGCAGGATATTCTGAGAACGGAAGCAAGGAATAGAAAAACACACCTTGAGGTTGCCCAGCTGTGTAAACTGCTTCAAGCAGTTATCAAGTTTGCAAATGAACGGCTTGGCACCCTGATGCACAATTTTATGAGCTCGAACGTTTCCCCTTTGTGCGAAGCGCTTTCCACAAATATCGCAAGAGTAAGGTTTTTCGCCAGTATGGCGGCGTTCATGAGTCTTGAGATTTCCCAATTGTGAAAATCTTTGTCCACAACCTGCCTCAGAGCAGTGCTACAAAAATGTCAGTGTTCGTTTCAACAGTTCAAATTCAGAAAGATGACAAACAAATGGCTTATCTCCTGTATGAGCTCTGGAGTGTATATCCAAATGTGTACGTTGAAAGAACGCTTTTGCACACCCGGGAACTGTACACTCATATCTTTTCCTCTGTTTCGGAGCTTTTTTTTCTGGCTCTTTGGTATCTAGTGGGGGGCCACCGGTGGCCAACATACGTTCTCCCTCACCTAATCCCAGCGGAGGTGAAACTTCTTGAAACCTAGCAAAAACCTGTGGTGAGGCCTGGAACGGTTTGGGTGAAGTATAAGGGGGTGGCGAGACTGACTTTTCGCCTTTGATGATAGGCGCTCTAGGAACCTTTGCTTGTATAGCTTTCATCAAGTTGTCGACGTCGGTCTTAAAATCAACTTCTGCGTTGGGACTTTGGACTTTGGAAGTTCCCACAGTTGCAAGTGTCCCAGCTAGCGCCGAGATCTCCGCTGTCTGTGTTGGTGGAGTGGTTATATTTTCCGGAACAGGCGGAGGTGTCTGCGCATGTAACTGAGGCGGAGAGCGAGATATTTGTTGAAGTGAACGCTGATGCTGCAACTGGGAATTCTGAAATTGTGGATGCCTCTGAGGTTGCGAGTGACAGTTTTGTTGTTTAATTTGCTGTTCAGAGTGGCGTCGTTCCAGGTGCTGCTGCTGTTGTTGCTGCTGCTGTTGTTGGCGAAGGTGCTCCTGTTGGACTCGTTGTTGTTGATCCTGCTTTATCCGCTGTTCTTGAAGTTGCTGTTGCTGCTGAGGATTCTGTTCATGTTCTTGCTGATGCCTAAAAGATGGTACATTTTGAACTGGCACGATTTGCTGCTGGGGTAACTGAGTCTGTTGCTGTCGTTGTTTAATTGGGTGAATCTGATGCTGGTTCAACTGATGCTGCAACTGAAGTTGATGTTGCTGCTGATGCTGATGCTGTTGAAGTTGACCCTGTTGTTGTTGTTGTTGCTGCTGCTGCTGCTGGAGCTGCTGATGCTGTTGTTGAGGTTGAATCTGGTGTTGATGCTGTAGCTGATGGGCCTGTGGAGGAGTGGTATGTTGCTGGGTTGGTTGCCGTCTGAGTTGCTGCTCCTGTGACATCACTACTGGCATACCCAGCGGCCTAGTGGGATTTGATGCGTGAAGGGAACCAGTCGGTAAAGTTGGAGACTGCTGTTGCTTCTGGAATCCGTACCCCGTTGTCTTCATCTGCACCCCCTTCTGTCCTTGCTGCCTGGGACTAGGCCTGACAATATTCTGTTGATCTCTGAGTATTCCCTGTTGCTGAATTCTATGGGACATAGATTGAAATTCTTGATGCTGCTCTGCAGTATGGTGATGTAACCTCTGCTGTGGTGGTGTTTGGGCTGGTCCTGTTCCAAAGGGCTGACCATAGGGTGTCGAATGTCCAACAACCTGATACTGTTGAGTATTCGTTGGTATGTTCGTTGGTGCATTTGTCGAACCAAATCCATATTGGCCAGCTCCTCCATATGGACTAAAAATATGATCCTGCACATAGTTGTTTTGCTCCATTGTCGCCATTGGAAGGTGAGGTGCTATCACCGTACGACTTGTCGAGGAGGTTGTCGAAGAGTGTTCTCGGTAAACCAGGCCTGAGATCTCCATAGCACCGGTTCCCATGCCAGTGGAGGTTGAAGACCTATGAGGTTGATGAGATTGATGAGGTTGATGCCAGGATGGAGGTGGTGTTGCCGGGGCTAGCGCAGAGACTATTGTTGACGCCAGAGCTTGTGTTAATCTTCAGGGCCGGACAGAACCAGAACTGTAGGCTCCGAAATCTCAAATGTGAAATAAGATTTTCTTCTGTTGGCACTCGGCGAGATAATGAAGAAAGAATTATTATCCCAGTAGCGTGTTGTGGAATTCAGATCAACGGGAAAAGGGTCTCCTTGGGGGGGGGGGGGGGGGGGGTGGATGGTGCTCAGCTGGCGCGTGAATGGATCTCTGAGCAGGGCGGGCTTTTGATGTAATAAGCAAACCACTCTGTGAAACTGGCGCCGGGGCCGGGAATGCGGTCTCGGTTCTTCTTCGGTGGGAACCAGTGGTTCGGGTGCCTGTGGTTGTTGCTTCGTTGCTGGTATGTCCGTCGGTATAATTTGACACGCCGTACACCTTCCGCGGCTGTGGGAGGGCCAGGCAAAGCAAAGAAGTGGTGTTGCCCAATTATTTATGTACCATGGAATAATCACCGTCTAGCACATCCCCCACACCCAATAATGTTAGGGCTGCCCAGAAAATATAAGGGAGGAACCGGGGGGTTGTTGGGTTTTTTTGGGATGAGGGGGGGTGGTCGGTGGGAGCTCGGGGTGGGAGAGAGAGAGTCAAGTCAAGTCAAGAAGGGAGGGAGGCCGGGTTCTGCGCTAAGTTCAATCGAGGACGAGGGCTGGATGAGCGGCGGGGACGGACGAAAGAGAGAGAGAGAGGCAGAGGGAGCTGCAAGATGGAGAGGCAAGAGGGACGGACAGACAAGAAAAAGTGAGAGGCAAGAGGGACAGACAGATGGATGGACAGACAGACAGACGAGAAGGACAGGAGGAGAGGAATAGACGAGATGAACAGACGTGATGAATAGATCAAATCATAGACGGACACACGAGATGAACAGACAGATCAAAAAATGAGAGACAGACGAGATGAACAGATAGATCATACAGATACAGACAAGCAGCCAACTCCCCTCTTCCTCGCAGCATGTCCTGACCCAAAGCACAACTCTCCGCAACACTGGGTCTGATGGGCAGCGATGCCCTGTAGCGTAAAAAGTTAACACTGTCTTGACTTGATACAAGCGAAAGCAAAGCGTGTGCAAGAAGCGTGCGTGCGTGCAATGCTGTCCAAGAAAGGAATAGGGCCAGGTGACTTCTGAACGTGGTCAGAATAGAACCCCTGTCCGGTCCTTGCTGGAAAATAAACTACACCGGGTCTTGAATTTTGATTTTTGGATCGTGAAAATTTCCTTCTTGCGGGAGAATCTGGGGGGGATCGAGTGGGATGGGATGTGTGGACAGGATTTGGGTGGATTAGGGTGGGAAGGAGGGAGGGAGGAAGATTGGGGGGGGGGGGGGGGGGGGATGTGTGGGCAGGATGGATCGATGATGGGAGTGGATAAAGGGATGTGGCGACTGGACAGGAAAGAATAATGTGTCAACCGGACGGGAAGGAATGTGTCAACTGCTGAAGATTCAGATGAGCAGACGGCTGTGGGATATGGATTTCGGCGAGGTGGTAGGGAAGAGTGTAGGTATGTCCAACGCCCGTATTGTGATGAGTGGTGAGTGAGTGAGTGAGTGTGTGTGTGTGTGTGTGAAGGGCGGAGGGTGGGTGGGGACGTAGCGGGCGGGATGGGATTGTCAAAGCCACACGGGCAGACTCGAAATCCCGTTCGGGAGGGAGGGTAAGGTCGACGCACGGTATTTTATCGCTTCTGCTAGAGTTGCTAAATACTGCCGGAGGTGGACTTTGACGTCGGAGGTGGATGCTGATGGATGCTATCGTGGAGGATTATGATGGATGAGTCAACTCGCAAAACGGAACTTAGCACTCTTGTCCATTCGTCTTCAACATAACCACTCGCTCATCGCAACTTTATTCCTTATCACTCGCTTCTCACAACTCTATTCCTCTCTCTTTGCCATATCGACTCGCTCCACCATCAGCCAGCCAGCCAGCCGCTACCTCTAGCTGGTGAGGTCCCAACTCCGAAGCCATGTATCTCACAATCCTGGGGAGGTCCAACTCCTAAGCCAAGTATCCCACAATCCTATCGAAGGCCAGAATCAGGCGAGCGAGTGAACGAACGAATGGAACGAAGAGGTAGCACGCCAGTGGGCAGCGTGGTGAGCATCGAGTACTGTAAAAGTGAATTAGGACCTGGCCGGGACCTGACCGGGGCGGCATCTTCCAAAACCCCTTTAGCAAGGAAAGCTAAAAGTTCTTCGGTACTTTAGCGGGACGAGAGGGGTAATCAGCAATCAGTAACCAGTCACAGCGAAGAGCCCCCCCTCAGCCAGCCAGGGAATCCTTGGGAATCCTTGGGAATCCCATCGACAGCGACCACTGACCCATCGAAATCGCAAAAGTCATCCGGAGCGGCGGTGGGGGAAGGCATGAGATGCCATTCTGATCTGAGGAAGAAAAGTCACGAGGCTGTTTGTCGGAAACCGGGAGCATTTCCATGTCCTCTAGCTCTCACTTAACCCACCGAAATTCAGATTCGCGGGATTTACAAGTAACAAGTAACAAGTACTACATCCCGGATCCTCAAACACGTCCCGTCCGCGGCCCCCGGATGAGTTCATACAAAAAAATACTGGAAACACAATAAATTGAACGCCATGTGTGTGGGTGTGTGTGTCATCTCTAACTCTAGACTATTCGCAACCTGAAGGACTCTGCGGAAGATTTATTACATGTACCCGGGAGACCATACATACATAGCTGCCGTATCGATCATTCATTTATTTTAAATCGATTCGCTTCGGGGTTTCCCACTAAGACTTAGGGGCGCTCTCTAGTCTAAGATATTGCCCCTAAAACCTATCCAACAACATCCATTCCATACAACCATCATCATCAGCATCATCATCATTATGATCATCATAGGGTTATTTCTGAGACCTGGAGACGTTGATGAAGAGCGGGAGGACTACTGAACGACAGCAAGTCTAGCCGAGTCCGGTCAAGCAGACCTGTAAACAGCTCGGCTGCCACTGTATGTATGTATGTACCTTGATCAGTCTCGCTACGGCTTATGGTATGTACCGTATGTATGTATGCAGTATGTGTTTAGGGTACGCGACGTAAGGAAAGGAAGCAAGCCACTTCTTGGCTTTAATTCTGTTCAGAGGGTGGTCTATCTATCTGGTCCTCAACTCGCCTTCTGCCACCATGGATAAAAAAACAGTCTAGAGTCGAGTTGTTTCATAATGTTGATAGTGGACAGAAAGAAATTTCATCGCTCTTTCCTATCTATCAATCATCCCAATTTTTTATCCTCCGTCCCTCTGTCTACACTCTGGCTTGCCTGTTTATTTTGATTTCCATTCCCGCAAACGTGAGGCTTCGGACCGGATGCTTGGTTGGCTAAGTTGTTGAGTGGTTAAGCAGCTTCTCGGTACGGTAATCGTATGTATAAAGGTCAAAGTTAAGGAGGTACAGAACCCTCGCGCGGCAACTGGATATTCAAGCGAGCTCACCTGCAACATATTCAAGATCTTCACCGGCATCACACAAAAAAAAAAGAATTTAGAACCCCCGGGAATAATTTAGACAATGATTGGACGGTCTGATTCAATATTTCTGTTACGACCGGGCTACTGGGGTCGGGGATGTAGAGTACCCGAGTATGTAAGTATACATTGCAACTGTAGGTGAAATTTTCGGAGTGGACGTATGTACGTATGTACGACGTATGGTGTACATACATACATACGAGGGTGGGGATTTATTATAGGGTGCGTGAGAAAGGATTAGATATATACATACAGGTAAACTGTAATCAAGACATAATCCCGGATCCAGACCTCAAGATAGAGTAAATTGGGTACGACCGTGGATCTTTTGTCCCGGGTATGTGGGTATCGGGCTCCCCATCCACTTCTTCCGGCGTTCAGGCACAAAGTTGAAAGATAAATACAGCCGAGTACAGAACTTCCTGAACCGGGACCGGGATCGATAACATATGGGTATTCATTACTGAACTATAAACCCCAATTTTTCTAAATGCCCCGAATTCCACGAAACCCCGGAAACCCCAGATTCTAAAGCCTAAGAAAGTAAGGAATCTCTCTTGATACATATATGTATTACATCAATCTAGCAACGTTATATTTTTAAACATAGCACTTAGTGGCATAGCAAGACATAAAAACAATTGAGACACAAGTACACTAGGTAAACCAACCCTGTCATCAACAAACCCGGGGATAACTATGTAACTCATCCACTTATCCACACATCCACTCATCAACTCATCAACCTGTACTCACTCCTCAAACAGAAACCCTATCTATCTATGTATCTATCTAAGAATGGTCACGAGCAACAATGTAGTGTAACATAACACAGCAGCAAAGCGTTCATAATCAAAATTACTTATATGGATGTATGTACCGAATGGGAAAATAAGGCTTGATGCGTGCTCGTGCTCGTGCTTGTGCTTGTGCTCGTGCTCGTGCTCACTGCTGCCCGGCTGAGAAGGTTCCCGATTACCTGGATGGATGAATGTGGGGGGTAGCGAGGGGTAGGGGGTATGGAGGTGGGAGATCAAACAGACGCGGGCGCTGACATCGAGGGGTGGAGTTTCGGAATACACTCTGTTCAGAGATGTAGTTAGTTCAGTGACTTGGGTCTGTGTAGCATCTTAGCGTCTCTGCGAAGCTAGCTTTTTTTAACCTCGTTTTTTATCCGTCGTTAATGGAGGTTAACAGTATTTAACGTTCGATAGTAGATTAAAGAGGAGGATTTATTACACCATATTGATGAAGCTACGAAGGAAAAAAAAAAGGAAAAATAAAAGAAAAATGCAAAATATGAAAAACTGGCATCACAAAAGCCTACAGCTATAGAAAATCTCCATATATATCGTAGACTCGTAGGATCTAGCTTAGTATTTTGATTTATTAACTCCAGGTCTTAAATAAAATCCCACATGATATACGTGACATAGAATCGGTGGAGTAACTGGGGCTTGAGATGAGACATCTTGAAACATACATATCAGAAACATAACATGAAGGAGGGTGATATTATTATGATGATAATTAATAAGTTATAACTGAAGCATCCTGGAGGGGAGGGGTGGGGATCTCTGTAGGTGTATGTATTTTCCATGATATGATTAATTCATCAACTTCAGACTTCAGTCGCTATCGAGTTACTGTAAGGTAGTGTATATCAATAATATTAGTGGATTCAAAGGACATAATATAAAGTAATTTTTCGAATGCTAAGAGCGAAAGTATATGTTGATGTTAGCTTGAAGAGCCGTGTACATAGAGGAGTGGAGGAAGACTAGCGCCACTAGCGCGCCTCTCTGGTAGATATTGCCTTGTTGACACCAACTACGTTCTCCACTTCCATCTCTATCGTATCCAGCCTTTTCACAGGATAAAATACACAGATGTAAATATTGATGCATATGAACCATGAACTTCGAACTTCGAACTTCGAGCTGGATATTGTATATCTATATGCGATATGATATATACGTATATATAACTTGTTGAGAGTTATGTATGTATTTGAAACCACTAAAATTAATAACAAGCTTTTGGATCACTTTTCATGAAGCGTTAGCCACTGGTTATTTAATCTGGCCTAACCTATGAATTGATTGATTTCTTCATAAACGTTTCAAGCCGTAAGGTCATGATGTTTAACCTAAAAATGAATGATATAGGACATATCGGATGTTATCATCACTTTGTATGTTTGTATGGTTCTATGTATAATATTTTTTGTTTTGTTTTACAAACCGTACTACATAGTGTACCTGAGTATATATACGTAGGCAAAGCAATCCCTCGTGGGTATAGTATGTAGTGCTCGCGGCTATGTATCGCCAGCACCCGTTCTTTTTCTCATACCCATGCGCATCCACTAAATTTCATTTAATTTACATATGTACATGAGTACATACACAAAACTATGCACGTCTCTATGTAGATTTTTTGGTATTTGTATATTCATGTAAAATTAACCATTCATTTCTGTCTTGATTTCGAACTGTCGATGTTTGCTTGAAGAGCCGTGTACATGGAGGATTGGAAGAGGTCTAGCGCTACTAGTGCGGCAGGTATTGCATTGTCGTCATTTTGTTCATTTTCATCGATATCATCTACGTTCTCCACTTCCATCTCTTTCGTCTCGAGCCTTTCTGTAGAAACTTTTTAGATAACCGTGCTTAGTATATAACAGGGTACGTTACTGGAATATAGCGCCATACATACCTCCCAAGTCACTTTGAGATTTCGAAAACTCTGACTTTTCTTCTATTCTAACGAAATCTCTTTCTTTTCTAACCAGAAATAAAAATCAAAACTTAAAACTTGAAACAAAAAAATTCCCTTTTCCTCGTCCTCCTGATGAGCCATCAGCTGTAGACATAGCCATCTTCCTTATCCTCTCCTCTCCCCTTCTCTTCTTTCCCGTTCATTTACCTGCTTGTTCTTTCCAGCTAAGAAAAGATGAGAAAGGAAAGGAAAAGTCACCGCCATACCCCCCTGTCTTAATCAAGAGAGCTAGACAAGACGGAGCTGAGCTGAGCTGAAAAAGCCCTGTATATAGTGTGACTTACCTTACCTTCGCCCCCTCCTCTCCGAAGACTCGAATCATAGCACAAAGAAATATCCCGTCCCACCCCTCTAAGTAGAGCAGAGTCGATATCAAACCGCCAGTGGACGGGTGATTCACTGTACATATGATTCACTATACCCGGGCATATATGTATGTATGTGATATGCACTTTGGTAGATTCCTTCGTTTAGTGCATAAGTGCATAAAAAGGCCTTTAGGTGTTTGAGTTCTGAGATGGGGGTGGGGGTGCATGTATGTACAGTAGGTTATTATTTTGAGAGGCAATATGAATGTAAATGGAATGGAATGAGCCTCTGGGGTACAGTTACATGGATGAATAGGTGCTTAAATTTGTTTATTGCTGTATACACAGTGGCTTGGTAGGGACAAAAGAAAGATATTTTGATGCTTATCGCATAATCACAGATAACCATTTTTCTAGGGTTATGCTTATGCTGTAGTCTCGTGGTCTTTCGTTGTGATATGGCAAAACTGATGTGCCGATGAAAAATGGAGAAACCCGGGTCATCATCAGCTTCATCAGCTCTGCTGCCATCACTCCCGCTACAATGCCACAATGTCACCAATACAACCTCCCGTCATCGTCGTCTTCCTCAGCCTCACGGAAGCGAGCCGCTCGCTATTAATGCTGACAATAATCTGCTGATAATCACCCCTCTCATTTCCAGGGCGATTCATCTCAACCGCATTCCCAGGTTATGGTTTTTGATCATTGCATACATACCACGCTTTCAGGCGATCAGGCGTTCAAGCAAAGCAGGTAAGTCGAGGCCATATGTACATGAGATGCATAAGCATAAGCATGACCCGTGCACCCTGAATGAATTCCGAATCGATCAAGGGTATGTAGCCCGAAAAGAAAAGAAACTTCACCTTGTTTGCCTTGTTTGTTATGTCCTGCTGAGTTTTCTCAACCCGTGTTCTTGATCCAGCATGATCATCGGCTCTTTTTTGGTTATGTTGTGTTGCTTGCTACAGTTCGATTGTACATATACACATACGCGCCTGCGCCCCGGGTATTTGGCACTAACCATCACCTGTTCCTCTACCTAATGTATGCACCTTCCTTAAAACCTACCCCGCAAAAACCCAGCTTTCTGTTCATGACGCCCCCCTTTTGCCTCCGGAAGTTCCCGTGGAGATCCACATCCGCATTATCCCCCATTCATTCCCTCTCTATTTTCCATGCCTGCTATATTATAGGGTATTCATCTTTCGGCATGGTAATAACCCAGTGCTATCATAGTGTATGTTTCTCTTTTGCTCCTCCTCATCCTCCTCATCCTCATCCTCATCTTCCTTTACCTGCTCAGTATCATTTTCCTCCTTCTCCTCTTCCTTGCTTTGTTGCATCGCATTTGCGAACCAAACCTCCGCATGGTGTATTCAGTGCGGACCGTAACCACGGTTTAAATACTTTATTTTCCCCGGCAAAAAAAATAAAAAAGAATTCCTTTTTTTCCTAGTTCCTTTTTAAAAAGAAAATAATAAAAATTTTCCAGAAGCCAGGTAGAATAAATAATTTACGTATGTAACTGGGTGGTGGGTGGGGGGGGGGGGGGGTGGGATCTGGATAAAACCAGCGGTAAATATTTCTCGTGTCGTGGTTAGTTCAAAAAATCCCGGTGTGTACTGAATATATGTAGGATGGAGGGGAGGGGGGTGGGCCTCCTACAGACTCGGCTCGCGATACATATTGCTGGGATCATGTATCCATACCTGGGGTAGGATATGTGTTAGTATGTAGGCTTGCTCGCATCAGTGCGGAACCACAAAGTTCTATGTATGTATTTATGAACCATCACAAATCACTCGTCCTATACACCCCCTCCCCCCCTTTTCAACGAATAAAATTTTTTGAAAATTAAAAAAAGCCTGTGGTATATGTAGATTTCCAAGTATGGTGCATACCCGAGTACTCTATCCACATACATAGCACTTTGGGCTCTCTCGGGCTCGTTCATCCACCCTCCCCCCTCCCCCCTCCCCCCGCAGCTCGCCTAACTCACCCCGAAAAAACAAGTCTGCATGATGCATGGTTGTTGCATACATATGTACAGACCTACCGAATACCATAGGCTCCATCCATAGCTAGCAGCACCACAAAGCGGCATCTGCGCTGCACTGCGTAACGCAGTGTTAGCGTATCCGCGAATAAGCAACAAATTGGGCTGTGGCGTACTTTGTGGATTGGTTGGAGTCTCGGCAGAAAGAACAAATTTTAAGGTTTGAAAGATGCTGAGGGAGAGAGGGAAGAAGTTGATTATATACGCTCCCTCCCTCCCGACTTACTTTTGGGTTCTTTCTTGGTGTTTATGTAAGCTTGGACTGCAGCAAACAGCAGAGTACAACTAATGATTGACGTATTGTATGTATGTAGTTATGGCAGAACAGTGGATGAGATGTGATAGTTAACTTTCTGCACTTTGCACTTATATGTATAGGCCAGGCCATATCTATGATGATAACTGTGGAGAAAAGTCTGATATCCGGCATGGAGTATATATAAAATTGAACTACATACATATATATAGATGCAGATAAAAAAGTAAAGATATTTGTTACATGAAGAAAAAAAAAAGAAAAATAGACAAGCAATACTTATCTAAGAGTTAAAGACAAAGACAACGCTTGATTATGTTGATGTTTACCGGCCGACTTAGATAGATAAATAGATGGATCATAGATGATCATAGATGATCATAGATAGAATAACGGGCCGCCTGAGGTCGCGATTAGTTATGATTCGGCCCGAGTCAAGTCACCGCGGGGATATCGGGCATTTCCGATGTGACCGCGCACGGTGCGGGGAGCTATGGAGAATATAGGTACAGTGCAGTGTATCAGAGTGGGTCCGCTACTGCTACGCGGGGGTAGGCGAAGCTGTATCGCGCTTACCGCTGCCCAGTTATTTGAACATTGCGCATGGCCCGTGGGTGGGGTTCTTTTTAGCTATGTTTTGGGATGAAGTTTGTATAAAACGAGATTGATGGGGTTGACAAAAAATGCAGACACTGAGTTGCGGAAAATTTATGCTTTACGTGTTTAATTTAGATAATAAGTCGGTCAGATCAATATATCTAGGTTTTCTACGTATGCTGCCCCGAATGCTATAAATGGTAAAAGATTCGAAGAGTAATATTTAGAAATGGGTACAGGTCTTCAGTTGGGTTCGATAGGAATTCATAGGTACCTGGTTCACACCCCTCTTTATCAGACTTCGTCAAACCAAGTTTAACTAACGTGATCCGCCAGATGCAAAATCCCTCGCCTTCTCCGGTACATTAAACCTAGCAAACGCCCTTTAAAGCCCTACAACCAAGGTCACAACGTGCGGCCCGTAGCACTCCGTAATCCTCATACTTCAGTGGCGTACCTTGTTTTCGAGGCTCACATCTTTTTCCCCATTTATCACCTGCTATTCCATCCAGGTAACCAGTATGAATGGGGATTTCCATCAACCCATGGCTGGTCCAGATTAATATTTGCATATGTACTTTAACCTTTCAGTTCGTTCGCGCTTACCATTTTTCTGTATCAAAGTTACATTAACCCCACGGCAATTCTACACCTGTGTTCTCTCCGGTTAGTAGGCCTACCACCGGCGCAGGAATTTCATCCCAAAATCTCCTAGATGCAACCGACATCATACATACTGTTTGTGATGCCAGATTTTGCTGCGGGCATTGGCTAATATGAAGCGCCGACGCATCAACATTTCACTTCAGGCGACAGACGCGCGGGCCCCACGTAAAATCTCCTGTAGCTCGCTGTTTCTTTCTCAATCTCTCCGATTCGATAGGAAGTGCGGGTACATGACCGACGGGATGCATCTCTGTCAAATAGAATCCATTTCGCTGAGGATTTCACCGCTCCAGTGGTTTCGCTTGTTCAAGGTTTGCCCTAAATGTTACCCTAGGGAATTATCCCGCAAAGAATCCCGCATACATACATGAAACACATACATGGGTTCCATACCGATATTATCAAAATCCCATCTGCAGACCAAAAGCCAATCGACAGTGGCGAGTATGAATGGCGGCTTTTTAGTTTTCTTCCCTTTGATTCCTTCCTCCTCTCCCTGGTTCCTGCCAGTTCAAAGCCTTACTATAGGCTCATCAAATCCAGACCATAGGCGTATATTTATTCATTCCTTTTTTTGCATGATCACCCGTGCAGATGCACCCCATCCGCCCGCTAGCTAGAGAAATGAATCACTTATGTACGAATCGGCGACTAAGTTGTGAATTTTTGTCAAGCCCCGCCTCCCCGCACTGAAAATTAAAGGTGCAGTTTCCGTTAACATTTCTGGTTTTGGTAAATAAAGTAAAGCATTCTTTTATGCCTTTCGAAACCTGACATCACAATTCTCACTGAAGCCGGTGCCATAAAAACCCAGCGTCATGATCGATCACTCACATATAGCACATGCCAATTGTAAAATTGCAAATTTCGAACTGAACATAGGGTAGTAGAAACTTGAATATGAGAGGTCTATGATTATTCCTCTTAAAATTACTTCGTGGTAACTGAGTGCGGTGCTGTGAATCTATTCAAGGACTTAGGATGTGTCCATCATTTGACTATTTCCAAATTTTCTTCATTTATCCCGACTACGAACGTATTGTTCAGTCCATTAATTGTACTTTGCTAATTGTTTCTTAAAATTCTGCTTCAAACACTATACAGAAATTGTAGTATACTTGTAGACTTCATCTCATCTAGTACTTGAACTTTCTTGATTTGATTTGAATTTCTTGAACGTTCCCAAACTTTGGGGTATGACGTATGCTACAGTTTCAATACATATTGGAGACTTTGGTTTTACGTTAGAGTCTCGCAGGGATTCGCCTCAGAGCGTACATCATGTCTTGAGCCTGTTACCAGCCTTCTTCTTCGTGCTGGTTCTACTTTTCGTCTGTACATTTGGAGGCCTGCTTGCTCCTTCGAACTTTCTTTCAATCATACACGAAAATATTAGCTGAACTGTTTCTAGATTCCGTAGCCGTACTTGTGTGTACTCTAGAACGTTCTAATAAAGTGAAGTAATTATGAGCAAAATGATACTTCTCCGAACAAAAACTACAGTATCTGGGATTCCCGTCTGGTCACCCACGACAGTACTAGCCAGACGATATCATGCTTAAATAGCGCAGAGCGGACGGGATGCGTTGTATTCATGATTCTATGACCGTAGCTGTTGGAAAGACATCTTTAAGCAAATCGTTCTTTAATTTCAGAGGCTCGCGAAGATCTCATCCTCTGTGTACACCGACCTGTACACCGGTGGAATTCCGAACGGAAGATCACACATCCAACAGCAAAGATTTTGGTGCAACAATTCATAATCTTCCGCCAATGGCCCCATGTCTGACAACACCCTTTTTCTTGCGTCTCGAGATACCATCCTTGTTTATGAACTTCCCAATTATTGTCAGGCACAGACATCGTGATATCCTGCTCACAACTATACATCATGACTAATCTGATGAGCCTTCTGTAAATTCTTCCAGAAGGCATTCATCTCGGTAATTCCCTCGGAATTGCTCTACTGTTTAGCATTTTTAATTTATTGTCTTCCATATGCAACACACCTTTCCCGCTTCTTCGGCTCCAGAAGTGTTGGACCATAATGAGAGCTCCTTTGCGTTCTAATTTTAACATCTAGGTGCAGAGCCCAGAATTTCTCCACAGTCCATCTCTCTGCGTGTAACTATCCCTATGTTGTTCCAGGGCCTCGCAACCCTCTACGATGCTGTGCTGGAAACCAGTGGTATCCAGTAAGAGGGCGTTGTTATTCGGATTTCGTGGCCTACATAGTATTTGTTCCCGGTCGAAAGCACCTGGATATCACGTTCGTCTTATTTCACCAATATGTTGTCCGTCGAACATCTCTATTGAAAATCGATAAATCAGAATAATAATAAAATAACAGTAATCTTTTATTTAAATATCCAACAGTAAGGTTATGATAGTCGTAACATTCTACTACATTTTTTCTCCCAAATATTTCCTTGGCTTCTTGTCTATACCTCAGAAGGCATATATCAGGGTAAGCGGGGCTACTCTTGACACATGTCAAGCGCCCTTTCACCACAAAGAGTGGCTACTTAACCTGCGTCGCCGGGTAAACCTCCCTTCAGGGCAAACCCCAGTTATCAAGATAAACCTGTGGGGGCGACACTGAAAATCATTTATCCTTCCTGTTATTACTCTTCCTACAGTTCTCAGATACTCATGCCCCAAATATCTATAAATAATATGCTGAGAAAGTCTTGAATGTGCCGTTAGGCTGCAATGCATGTATATGTACGCTTTTTATTGCCACGTGACAGAAGGCAAAGCGTCACCGAGTGACACCACATGAAATAAAAGTTTTCCTCAACCTCATAGCGGTCGCCGTTAAGAGTTACGCTGCATGGACTATGTTTTCGTCACCACATTTTACAATGAGCCACAAAGACAGGCTTCTTTAGTTGCTAGAGTGGTTCTCAAAGGTGGTGCTGTGCTGATACCTGGTAGATCTAATAGGCGACTTTATAATATATATTTCATTTGGAATGAGCTCTTGTTATGGTCTCGGGGAGAGAGGGGGGGGGGGGGGGGTTGATAAAGATATTGGCGTAGGATTTTCAGCTTCCCCTTGGACCAAACTTTGGAGAGCTATGCTGAGTGAAGTCGTTAAGAGTGGGGCTTTGTATGCATATCAGTTCGCAAGGTAGTTCTGCAGCGTCTGATTGGCATTGGTTTAATGCTGAAGTTTGACTGCATTTTGGGCGCTGACATTGATAATAACTCGATGCGAGTTCGACTGCGAATGGATACTGGCCTCCTGTTCGCAACATGGAGGTAGGTGAAGAGAAAGTGCACATGGGGTTCCAGGAGTATTAATAGACAACTGATGATGGCTGTTTCAGCTGGGTTTAGGAACGATTACATTGAGACAAGTCGGTAATCATTACACCGTTTGATCCAAAACAATCATATGACGCAATACGACTTCCCTTAATGGATTGCTGATCCGATGTTATTCAGTCTGACTCACAGACCCAATCCTTTCTCCTATCCTCTTCCTTCATTTCGGCGAATCTCCTAACAAGAGCGTGGCTAATATGTTCTTGTTTACATTAGCCAAACCAACATTCTTTTAATGCACAACACTAGTCATATGGGCATTCCATTCTGCTCTCTCCCAATGCATGGAGATAGATCGTCCAGGGGTCTTACATACTGCATTTGGCAAATACGTGCTTTTGCAATGAGCTGTATTTTGATGACCATACGGTTATTCTTCGATGTAGCGGTAGCTGGCATGATGTTGATCCAAGGATCCAGGTCGCTAGTAGAATATGCAACAGAAGGTACAGACTTCAGCACGATTGGTTTGGCATGAGAGAAGGGTTGAAAAGATATGCTTGGTATTATGGAAAATTGTATGCTCGATGAGCAGCAGAAAGAAGATATTGTAGTTTAGTAGCGTAATCGACTAAGTTAGTTGGACAGTGGTTGTAATGTAGAGAACGCATTGTTGCCAAAGACTATGAAAGTAGAGCTTAGGATTGACTATATCTTAGGTTTGGGGATGTGGAAAATGGGCGCGAACGCACGTGATCTGAGTAGATCAACAAAATTTCTTGGAATCTTAATATTTAAATAACTTCTTTATCTTCTTTACTTACTCCACTATATATATTTGGTTTTGGGTTTCTCTCGTGGTTGCATGAGTCCTTGCTGATCTGGAGTGATACATGATGGACCATAGCCTCGGTTTATGCAGGATGTGTATTTACCGAGATGACGTCAATCTGAGGAACCGGTGATTGATTCCCATATTGCCTTCCAACTGCCGTTCAGCACTGGCTTGTCTCCGTATTCAGATCAAGTTATCTCGGATTTCGCCCATCATCAAGTAGCTTCCCATACTGATGGCATTTGCTTGGTCCATGTTTAACTTTCCACTTACCACACGCATGACTGCACTAAATCTTCAGACGTGTGTTTCTCTCGAAATCTGTCGAAATAAATTCTATATCTAGACAATAGGAGAGACACGAAGCTTTAGGCGGCGTCATTAATGCAATTCTCCAAACGAAATATTGAAAACTGCCGCTGTCGTAGTGCGCGCATACTAGACAACATATAAGCCGCTTATACTAGATATCTTTTTTCTTCTCGTATCCATTTTTAGGATTAAGTCATATCAAATAGTATACCCGAGTTTCCGAACGACATTTTTTCACCCAGCTGGAGAAAATTCCACCTGTTCCCATACTCTTGCCTCAATATACCGATGAAACAAGTTCCAACCCATATTTATGCTACCTGAGTATACTATCGGTATTACACGTATTCATCATACTCCAGTAGCTTCCGGCAAACCCCCTGGGATGAAGTAAACAGCAAAATACCTGCCAATGTGACTAATCCGATCCATTGAGCTATCTAAAACAAGTTCACACCTTTGAATTTCTTCTCTGAAAACCAGCACTCTTTCAAATCTCATTGAACTAAACAAACCTCGGCCTATCGAGATACTGTTCAAGGGAGAGAATGAAGCTATTTACCACCGTTGAAACGATGGTGTCTTATGGGATTCTGTGAAGTTGTGTAGTTTTACCAAGGGCGAGATGGAAAATCCTGTTCCGAAAGATATACCAGAGACGGTCAAATCAAATATAAACAATGGCTTAATAATTCTCTGGCTAGAATAAAACTTCATAGATCCTCGGCAGCACCGCATGAGGCATTCAATATATCTACCGAATGCTCGTTTCCTTTGTCGAAGAAAGCGGTATGCTACATCTTTACTGCCGTTTACTTTTAACGGGGAACAAAAACCCCTACACGGATCTGTATCCTTCGTATTTGTATTCGGTTCTAAGTTCCTGGAAGTAGTTTCCGGCCTCCTCTTCATTGTTTCTCTCTCATAACTAACATCTTGTGTATTGTCAAGCGTACAAGTTTTCTACTCTCTTAACATCTTGCTGTATGATGTACTGATTTTTGGTTTTATATTTTACTCGATAATTTTTTTTTGAATAAAGAGCGTTGCAGATTACTACATGGTCGCAGTAGAATACTAGTACTGTAGATGCATATTCAGCTTACGCGGTTTCACGTCAACGGCGCCCCATCTCGCGTGACACAACGCTAACATCGCAGCACACGCATCCCCTCCGAGCCATCCCTACCTGCCGCGCGATCGCAATCTGTCAACATTATTTCTCCGCACTCCGCACAAGAATCACACCAATCCTCATTCCAGCGACAGCCAAATCTATAAGCGCAACATGGCAGACATAGGCGTCCTCGAACAATGGTACTACGATGTGCCGCTGGTTACTAGAATCTGGACTACAGCCGCGGTGATTACCAGCGTCCTTGTACAGTGCCAGGTCGTCACTCCATTCAAACTATTCTTCTCCGTCAGCTCGGTATTTAGGAAGCGTCAGGTACGTCCTCTTCTCTTTACATGATTTGCACATCCGAGGAGCTGCAGAAGCTCCCAAGAGCTCCGAAAGCTACTGCAGCCCCCGTTTCCCCCGCTCCTCTTCCCTCCGCATAGCTCTAAAGCTCACCTCCAATGCTTATCTGTAGTACTGGCGCCTCCTTACAACATTTCTATACTTTGGACCACTGAGTCTGGACTTTATGTTCCACCTATTCTTCATATCTCGCTACTTCCGAAATCTTGAAGAATCTTCGTTCCGAGGGCGTACCGCCGACTTTGCATGGTTGCTTCTATACAGCGCCGCTTCCTTGCTCCTACTATCACCACTTACCTCGATGCCATTCTTGGGAGGCCCATTGAGCTTCAGCTTAATCTACATCTGGGCGCGTCGGAATCCAAGTGTTCGGCTTTCTTTCTTGGGGCTTTTTGTTTTCAACGCCCCCTATCTTCCATGGGTACTTTTGTTGTTTAGGCTGGTGATTAACAACACTCTACCTAAAGATGATTTGTTGGGAATTGTCGTGGGACATGGTATGCTTTCTAGTAATGATTTTGGTGGAGCTTGGGCAGGAGGCTGACAGGAAATATAGTTTACTATTTCTTCGAAGACATCTACCCCCGAATTCGAGGTGGAGCACGACCCTTAGCGGCACCAGAAATGTGGCGACGTTTGTTTGCAGGAGTTGATGCACCACGTCCTGTGGCAGCGGCAGAACCGGAGCAGGAGCAGGAGCCAATCCGAGCGTAGGAGGGGTTATTGGATATTCGGATATTGGTGTTTGGAGTTTACGGGAAATTCTTTTTTAAATGTTAGATGCGATGCATTCGATGGCGAATTTGCTGGTTTTGTTTGGAATTTTGAAACTGCGGGGGGGGGGGGGGGGGGGGGGTTCTGATTTTAATTTCGTTTTTTTCAAAAAGGGAATTCTGTGAGATAAATATTCGAGATGCAGGAATTCTAGATCTGTAAAGTGGTATTTGCAAGGCAAAGAGAATTTATTATTGAATATTAATACTCATCTCAAAAGATACTGTGCAAGATAGAACGGCATTATGCCTACATTCAGAGTACAATGGTATTATATTTAGTTGACAACTTGCAGCCAGAAAGTTTGACTATGTTCTTTTCCTCCCGAAAGGTTTGAGGCATCAAATGAATACACCATTGACGCAATTTCACAACACCATTGCGTCCAATGAGTCTAAGGTCAAAACAACTTAAACAAGCACAGTTGATACCAATCCCTCTGTCTTGAATCTAATGTTGCACGGGGCCTGCCAATGTGCACCCAACGATCTTGTGCTCCATGGCTTGGCTATCATAACATTGACGAGTCTGTAATCTCATTACTGTATACCTATGATAAAATAATTACTACATACACAAGTAACGACATAATTTAACTGAAGAAACCATAATTTGACGTTTGATTCTGGTATACAGAAGTCAATGACCGACTTCAATGGGAGTTGTCCCAAAGTAGATCCTTTGTACACCATCGTGCAATACCCTCAAGTAGATGGGTTTGATGTGCAGGCTATCACTTTTCCTCCATCTCTATGGTCTTGAGTGCCCTGTTATACCCGACTGTGTGTGTTTTTGAGTACATCTTGTATTCTCATACATCCATATTCCGCTCCGCCTTGTCATAAAGAAGGTTTCGAAGGTCCAGAAGCTTCGATATCGAAGCCATAACCGTTGCCTTACTCCAGTCTCCGCGGAATATCCACCTTTTGAGATTTTCCTCGCCTGTAAAGACGCTTGAAAACGTCGTTTTTGGTGTTATTTATTATTATAGAACTTCCATCAGGAATCGAACCTGAACACTTGTCAGGATAATCCAAGACTAGTGTAATACCATTGGAAGTGGATAAAAAATAGTTTCAAAAATATCCACTAGAGGCATGTGTTAAACTCCTCTAGTGGCAAAAAAAATGTCAGACTAAATCCAACTCGTGACGAACTAGCCGATTGATAGCGAATCTGGCTAGCAGAAAACGATGTTGTTTAATCTCCCCGGTTATCGGTTTTATGTGAGATATATACGTCATCTTCCCTTCCATCGATGGTGGATCGAGTCGATCTTGTGTATTTCCACTCAGCCTGTGCGCATACAGGATAAAATACCCTGCCCCCATATATATACGTTTAGAATTTCAATCGTACTAAATGAAAAAGCTGAATACTGTCATGAGACAGAAACCCATCCCTTCCCACTTAACATTGAATGAAGCTCTAGATGTAGGGAGATTGCGTGTGCATCATAATGGATAGATTGATATAATAGTAATTGTCGAAGTAGACTGTACCACAGAGGCGAGACCTCTATTGAAAATATCCAGGTGCGCCATCCTGCGTAGCTTCGTGTCTTCTTCTTGAAATCTACTCCAGTTCTGCTTGCTCTTATTTAGAGGGCGTCGTCCAGGAGTGGTATGCTTGCTTGACATGACTGAAATTTTCCGTTGTTCAGGTGCTGTATGTATGTATGATGGTGCAAGCTTGTGATGCAAGGAAATGGAAACTCACTATCGCCCCGTTATTCTGGCAGCATGAAAACCCAATGCCACACCGATTATTCAGCGCCCTGGCTATTTTCTCGTGCCTTGTTTCCTAAATTTTCTGTGGTAGTAAATGGTAGAGGTTAATCAAACATTGCATTTCATGTACAACATCTTACATCATCCCTATATGTCTAACAGTACAATATGTACTGCAACGTCCTATATAGCCAACAAGTAGCAACCCTATTATAAGGAATGTATTAAAAAAAAAGAAAAATGCAATGCAACGGACAAATCAAAAACATAGCAACACATGCCGATTGTGGATATTGCAGTAAAGAGACATTTTGAACGAACCTTAACGCCAAAGCAACTTTTACAAGATCATTCCATGATCTTTTTTTAACCATTAAACCAAGCAAGCCAATGTTGTACATAACCCCTTTTCCTCCAATTCATTATAACGACATATCCTCTGCACTGCTCCAATCAAAGGTAGCGTTTTCAAGAGGTGTCGGTAGAAGCGAAGAACGGGGTTCTGTGTCAAGTGTAGGCTGTTTATGAGGCATGTAGTCGAGGTTTTGAATTGTAGCCTCCGGAAGCTGTGATGAGGATTCACCGGGTGCAAGTGCTGTGTTCAAATAATCGAAATTGCTAAAGGCCGCCATATCAAGACCCGGTTCGTTAAAAGCATTAATCAACTCATCCAGCCCTGTCAGAAGTTGCTCAGCGTCGAAATCCGACTGATCCCCAACCATCGACTGCAATTGTTGAGCCTCGGAACTGTCCAAAACTGAATTCGGAGTGAGAGGAAAGTCCGAAAAAGAAAATTCCTGCTGCTTGATCTCAGGACTTTCTGGTTCTGATTCTTCGGACTTAAGGTCTACATCAATTGGCGCCGCTTTGGCTTCGTGTGTGAAGATGTTATCATATTCGTTCACCGACGAAGCCCACATGTAACTGACAAGATCCAGTGCATCGTTGGCCTCGGTAGACTCTGGATTACTAGCAGGATCCAGTGAACTACTAGAAATAAAGTCTAGCACCTCCTTCGAGGCAGTGGATTCAATCTCTTCCATGATCGAGTCAACATTAAGTTCCTGGTTCTCGCTTTGCAAGTCGACTGGAGCTGTTGAGGAAGGATTAGGTTCCTGGCGAACATCGGTCGGCACATCATTGGTCTGTACATCCTGTATCGCCACCGAGTCTTTTTGGTGAACTGCTGGTGGAGATTGTGCGGCATCCAATTTTTGGCCAATCGAAGACGAATCAGATTGCTCGGGCTGAGTAATCCTTGTCGGTATTGGTAATTCTGGGGTATATGGTGGCGTCCGGGGCAACACAGTTGAAGGAATTTGTGTTCCAATGGTTGGTTGTGGTATTTTTTCCGATGGGGTCGCTGGAACGTCTGCAGAAATCGGCGTAACGACAGAAGGTGTTGCTGAGGATTGAAGCCGTAAGTTTGATCCAGGTGTGGACGGTGTGTGAAGTCGTGGTCTCTCATCTGCTTTAGCAACCGAAGTATCCAAATCGCTATCGTCGTCGATTACAATACAACCATGTAAATTATTGATTAGAGGCTCAAAGTGACTGGGGCCAGGAGGAGCCCAGTTTTGTTCGTTAGGACGTCCAGGGTTGCAATATCCTATGTTAACCCCATTTTGGTGTGGATGTTGTAAATTGGGCCCCAAAGGAGGTTGTTGAAGTGGTTGCGGGTGAGATTGCATGAGAGATTGTGGGAGAGGCTGAAGTTGACTCCTCTGCGCGGTCATCTGTGCGCGAAGTTCTTGATATTTGCTAACTTCTGCCTGGCGCTTCTTTGTCTTCGGGGTAGGCTGGTTGCTACGCCTATACTTTCCAGGAGGCGTATCCGGATAGACGCAATCGCGTTGCGATCTTTCGCAAAAAGTACATGGTGTACCCGTGCTACACTTTTTCTTACTCTTATGGCAATTCGCTAATCAATTATCAGCATGAATCGTATAGTCACATTGCAAAGAACAACATACTACATGCAACAATCCTCTTACGCTTCCCGGTTGTATTCAATGCCGCCGGCTGCGCTCCCGTTGGAGCAGGTACATTCCTGCGGAATGATGTCGGAGCTACTCCAACATGTGCAGATATAGCAGGATTGACTGTGGGTCTAGGAGGTGTCGGATACCCCAGATTTTCGGTCGTATATGTCGCTACTGTCGAAGTGTCGGGAATCGAAATATTCGGTACGACATTCCTAGAGCTCGGAAGAACTGGTATGATGGTCCTAGGAGTAGTATTTGCTTCTGTACTCTGGTTTGCAGGTTGTGACACAATAATAGGCGCAGGTGCAACAAACACAGGCGCAGGTACAGACTCAGCCGTGGGTACAGATACAGGTGAAGGAGCAGACACGGGCGTAGGAGCAGCCACAAGTGGAGGGGGGGTTGTTGCTGGCGTAGGAAGGTATAACTTCTTAGGCGGGGGTGGGGAAGGATCAAATAGACTGTCCAAATATGAGTCGTTCTGAGGGAATGTCTCTGGGCGTCCTGTTCCACTGGCAGAAGGGTTGGTATGGTTGCTCGAGGAACACGGTTCTTGTTGCTCGGCCGACTTCTTCGCAGGTGTAGGTAAAATCAGCGACATTTTCGACAACTGGGAGATATCGCTCTACTGAGGATTAGAAAGACTGGATGGCATAACCGAAGCTTGGTGAGCAAAGCGAAAGTTGTCGTGGTTGATTGGTCCGGTCTATGATCAGTCTATGATCAGTGTCGTCGTGGAAAAACTTATGGAGAGCCCTACGCGCTAGTTACTGACAGAGTAAGCGTCGTTATTGAAACTTGACGGCAGGCGAGCAACGTCAGCAGGGTATATCCTGGCTCTTATACAGGGTTTGAGTGCTAGACAAGGATGGTGGCTTAATGTGAGCTAGTGACTGCGCATTTCAAGCTCACGTGATAGTAACGCGCTCACCATTGAGGCTCATCATCTTGATCATCTTATCTAGGGCTCAAGAATGACAGAACCTGATTATGTCATCATTGAAGTAACGAAGACTATCTGAGGCAATCAACTGTTCATCACTCATAGATTAACGAAGAGATTCCCAGCACATTATCCTTTGGCACATGGGTCCTACAATCATCATCATGAACAGACAGTCTCATCAGTTTTGTTGCCTGGATTATTCAGAATTAAGCTTTCTGAACAAGGTTATTTTCGCTAATAATATTACAGTTCTTAGCATCGTGTGTAGATTACACAGACATGCACTTTCCAGTCAGCCCTACAAATGCCTCGTTCCTCAAACTATCTTTGTTTGTTGACTATTTCGACGGGCTCCCGGTTCAACGCGACTTCATAAAGCCTTCTCGTCATCGTCATCGTCGTCGCGTAACCCCCACCTATCCAACCACTAACTCCCACCAGCCAAGCCCGGTCATCTCCACTCCTCAGAACCCGGCCTCACCACAGCACCCTGCATCTCATCCCGCATCCAACCATGAACCCCTCCGCGCCCTCCATTCACATCTCCGACCTAAACTACAACTTTCCTGATGGCTCTTGCGCCTTGGAAAATATCGACCTTCATCTTCCTCCTGGATCCCGTACCCTCCTAATTGGAGGTCCGTTTTCTCTTTCTCCCCCTCCTCCCTGCGTCTAACACATAATCCACAGCCAATGGTGCCGGTAAAACCACTCTTCTCCGTTTGATGTCCGGAAAGCGTCTTGCGCCCTCTGGTAGCATCCTAATCGGCGGTGTTGACCCTTTCAAGACCGGTCTTGAGGGCGTCACCTACCTCGGTATGGAATGGGTTCTCAACCCCATTGTTCGCAACGACATCTACGTTTCCGAGCTTCTTTCCTCCGTTGGCGGCGGCTACTACCCCGAGCGTCGTGACCAGCTTGTCAGAATCCTCGATATCGATGTCAACTGGCGTATGCACGCTGTCTCCGATGGAGAGCGTCGTCGTGTTCAGCTTGCTATGGGATTGTTGCGTCCGTGGTCAATCTTGTTGTTGGATGAGGTTACTGTGGACTTGGATGTGCTCGCCAGAGCTAGATTCTTGCAGTTCTTGAAGGAGGAAACTGAGACTAGAGCTTGCACTGTGGTTTATGCGACGCATATTCTCGAGAGTGCTGGAGCTTGGGCAACGCACTTGGTTAGAGTCACCCTTGGAAAGGTCAGATACTACGGAGAGACTCAGGAGATTATCAAGCGTGAGGGAGGATTCGGACTCTTGGAGGTTGTGCTCAAGTGGTTGGAGGAGGACCTCATTGAGCGTGGACCTCGTGGAGGAAAAGTGAGCGAGGCTGTGAGTTACAGTGATGTCACGAAGGTGGAACTTAATATTCAGGTCTAGATAGGGAAGGATCTAAATGGCGTCAAGGGAAGGTTCAGTGAAATTTCATCATGGGAAAAGGCGTAACGGTTTTCAACCCCGTTTGTTTTTGTAGATTAGGCGGTAATGACTTTGAAAAATGATACTTTTTTGCTAGGTACTTGCTGAACTTTCCATGTGATACGCTGGTGAATCCACAAGGTTGCATACATAGGGCTGTGAGCTCTTCGAAGTTTCGTGATAGCTCACTCTAGCCAAGCCGGACTAAGCTCAGCCGACATCTTCGGTCAAGACGAGACTTAAACCGAGACGTCGGTCGACGCATATATTAGCCAGCAAATTGACATCCATAAAGTATTCATTAACCCGTCAGTGGCCATAATTTATCCAACCACAAGCGCGCTATAAACGCCGGGGAAAAAAAGAACTAGAATCAGTGGCGAAGCTCGCAGGCTTATGCTGTACAGAATGTAGACGCAACGTCATTACATATACAGCATGCATATGCACAAAGAGGTGGCAATGACCTTGTGATAACTCTGTGATAACCCTGTGGTAACCTTGTGGTAACTTTATAATAACCCAAAGTTTAATTGGTGTTAGGCACCATAGACATCGCTTTAAAGAGTGGCATTATAAAATCCGAATCCTGCGGGAGGAATAATAAAGAATATCAAACGGCCATCCATAGATCTAGCATATTTAGCCAAACCAAGTGGCTTCCTTCATGGTTCGTCTTACTCAGTACCCATATGTAGGGCTCTTGCTGCCTAGAATATCTTACCCAGTACTCATCTACCTGGTTCTGCCGGAGATAGTAGCATGTCTTATTCGAACCTGAGGAAACCCAAGAAACCGCGAAGGAGCCCGAGGCAATCTAGGTAAACATGTGGGTTTCATCCTATGTATATATTACAATATCAACGAAGGTAAAGTAAGATAATGCAAAGTAAGGTGAGCTAAAGTACATCTCTTCGATTCTATTCTATTCGATTCGATCGATCGCACCGCTGTGAATCGGGGATATTTCTTTTTTTCTGTCATTATGCATTCTATAATCTTCTGGGTTGTTATACATGCTTACTTTCTCTTCTCTTCTCTTCTCGTAGACGGCCCGTACCGTAAGGTGTAAGCGGACCGCTGTAAGGTGTAAGATGCTGAGATGTCAAAGAAATCATTACCTGTGGCCACTACGTATGATTATCTTTATGATATTCTGAGTGAGTTGGTGAGTGAGTGAGTGAATATGTATACATACCATGGTTTATCACATCTGGAACCTACTAATATTGTTTTATAGATCTGGGTCCGGTCTAACATTTTTTATTTTTTCTTACCTGAGATTCAATTGCATATATGTATGTAAGATCTCTAAATAAAACGGGATAATGTATGTATGGTTTTTATAGATATAAAAATACCTTGTGGCGTGCATACATATGCTGCGAATCTAAGATCCCTCGTACATACATACATGCCAGTAAGTTGTAACCTCGGGTAATGGGTTTATATTTTCATCATTTCTAATTTTTTTCTCTTTCTGCGTTTTTGATTGATTTTGGTTGGGTTGAATGAGATTGAATAATAGTCCGCTTGCGGAATTCTGTCGCGGTTTATGCAAATAGAGTGAGTTGATACTGGAGAACTTCCCGTAAGACTATAGCAATTCTTCTTCTATTACATTTTCCAACAAAACACAATGCCATCTAATCTATCAAAATCTGTAACTCCGAAATCACAAAGTCATTGGGGTCAGAGACGCGCTGAATCGTGATAAGCGAATTTGTAACAATTTACGGTATCAATCTGCTGTAAAATGCAATAGAAAAATTGTTGCTATAGCGTGTCTATAGCCTTACGGGAAGTTCTCCACTTGGGACTTTGGAATTGGTGGGATTCTCTTGCTATATAGCTTTTACTGAGATTGAATTTCGCTTCAACCGTGGCTGCTGCTTGGGAAAAATTTAAGATATGAATATATAGTAGTCTAGTAGAAAGAGATTATGAATAAATATTGTAGAGTAATTGAACTTAAATACTCATGAATAGAAATATATCCAAGTTGTTATAGATAATTTCATTTTCAGAAAGCGCTCACTCGGATCATTGTCGGTCGATCGAGTCAACTACATATCTTTGGAAGAGAAAGCTTAAAGCTTAGATGAGTTCCTATAAAATATAGAAACTATCATACGATTACTAGATGTACTTTGCGTAACTGCATATCCAGTATATTTATACTTGAAATAATTCAATTCCCATCGAAGCTCATTTTAGAACTTTTGGGTACCAGGCTGTGGGTAGATGCTCGTGATGTATTATAACATATTTCATATCCCCTACAGTACTTTGAAGTTCAAACTGTACTTGTACTATATATACTGCTACTATTGTCAACAGGAAAGATGTTAGATAGCCTGGTATAGTAGAGACTCAAAAATCACTGATTCTTTTACCTCTGACTACACTGCACAATACACTCCGGAGGAAACTATACCTATCAAGTCCATCCATACTACACAAATGCGCAACATGTACTCTTTCTGTAGTATCTTCAAATATAACATCCTACACACTCCATATAAACCCACTTCAATCCTTCCCATTAACCTATCCACCTCTACATTACCAACCACAGAATCTCTTTATTCACACTTCTGTAACAAATCAAAGCTCAAAATTACCATCCAAAAATAACTGATAAAACCACACCAAACCTAAATGAAAATCCAATCTGGCACCAGCTTGTTGGGGGGGGGGGG
The DNA here is from genome assembly GCA_024516155.1 of Pyronema omphalodes. Classification (NCBI taxonomy): domain Eukaryota; kingdom Fungi; phylum Ascomycota; class Pezizomycetes; order Pezizales; family Pyronemataceae; genus Pyronema; species Pyronema omphalodes. Next base: position 749,758 of record JAJJXM010000005.1, read on the forward strand.
GGGGGAGGGGGGTTAATAGAATTAAACGCCAAATTCAAAAATCACTACTCATCGTTGAGTTTCATCGGTAAAGAAACACAGGTACAGATACAAGGGCTCTAGTTATAGTTATAGAAGGCAATAAATAATATCTAGATCCTGTTTTGATCGCGTCTATATCCAGAGCCAGAGCCAGTGTTAGGGCTGTGCCCTAATTTTAGCAACCATATGTTAATAGAACATTACTGTATTATCAACATTCATACCTCTTCGTCCATCATCAATCCCATACAAGATGACTTCTTTCTTCACCAGTTACGAGTAAACCACAGTCATCCAATATCAACAGTAAGTATACCCCAACATAATAATAATCCCCACCCCCAACCCTCCAACCAACGTATACCCCAACACAATAATGATCCTCACCCCCTATTCTCCAACCAACGAAATGAACACAATCAACCAACCAACAAAACCAACCAAAACCAGAACCAGAACCAGAGCCTACCAACCCAGCAAAAACCTACCGAATCACAAACCATGACTTCCACCGCGGGTATTAGTCATGTGATACCTAACACAGCATACGCAGGTCCAGTCAATGAAACCTTGTTTTTTTTGCAGTGTGCTCCCTCCCCACCCACCCACCTACTATCCACCGAAATTTCTAGAAGACGAAGACTAGACTTTGAAAGCTATGTATAGAGCTTCGGTTGTTGTGAAATGGAAGAAAAGAGAAGAGAAGAGAAGAGGGCAGAAGAGAAGAGAAGAGGACAGAAGAGGACAGCAGAGAGGAGTATAGAGCAGCATATCCCATTTTTTTTTTTTGATATATCTCTTGTTTCTCTTGTTTCTCTGTATATGTACATAATACATAACCAAGTTTCAAAAAGAATACAATCCAGGAATTCATCACTTTATCCAGAGCCCGCCACTTACTCCAGAGCTCAGAGCTCAGAGCCCAGAGCCCATTCCATAAATCCATAGCAAGACAGCATAGCCATGAAATCCAGAATCCAGAATTCAGAATCCAGAATCAAAAATCCAGACAGAGTTACAAAAAAAAAAAAACAAGTTACTAAAATCCCAAGGAATTTGATTTTTTGCCACCCGAGTATTTGTTACATATACATACATATACTTATCACTGCATCCAGCAGCAGTACCAGCACCCAATACCACCTTGTAGCATCCAGTAGCATCCAGTAGCATTCAGTAGTATGTACAATGATGATCCCCCCGCCCCCCACCCCCCGTCCCGCCCCGCCCCCGGCTATGGATACACGTGCAGACATGAAGACATGAAGCCAAAGCAGATCGCCAAGGGAAGATCGTGACGTAATATAGCAGTAGCAGTAGCATATTTCTGGATACAGTCGTACTCCGCCATGTTTTTCTTGAAAAGTTCTAGAACGAATTTATATGGCTGGTCAATGGTCTCAGTGGTCTCAAGGGGAATTGGCTGTTCTGTTGTGAGCTGCGGGATGTGGATGGATCTACAGTAATGGGGAGGATATGGCATCTGGGAATTTTGGAGTTTGGGTTTGAGTAGAGAAGGGGTGACTTAGGATCATTTTGTGTTTCATGGACTGAATAGTTGGAACATTCGAATACTTGATAGAAGAAGATGGGTTTGGGGGGTTGTTTGGAAGTCTTTAGATTACGCTTGATTATATGGACGATATCGAAACAATTTTATCACATCACACGATCACAGAGCGAAGGAGCACCAGAAGTTTTTTTAAACTTTTTTTTATTTTTTTATTTTTTTAAACTTTTTTTTTATTTTTTTATTTTTTTGAACTTTTTTTTTATTTTTTTGGTTCCATTTCTCAGCTTTTGCAAGCCTTTGAAACAGTCCCAAAAATAATTTTTTTTATTTTATTTTTATATCCTCCACTTTCCACGCGATGAACTCAAGCCTATAGCAAGAGCCATTCCAGTCCATGACTACATACTCGTCATCTCATTCCCACATTCGTAAGTAAAAAGTTTCAACCGCCCAACTACAAGCCGAATCGCACAAAACACAACCCGGTTAAACAGCATACAGTCCATCTCTTCCTCGCGCTCCGTGGAATCCCTACCCATCTTCACCCCCCCTTCTTACAAAACCCAGTATCCTATCCTAAACAACAAACAACTATAACATATGCCAAAAAAGAGTGTAGATGTAAAAAATTGAAACACAGAAACATAGACATATTGTTGGATATAAAACCCTCCACTTATACAAGCAGAAAAGTAGAAATCGTACAGTAACGCCCGCTTCAATCAAAGACAAAACAAAAAACACAAACTAAACAAGATGGTCAAACAAAGACAGTAAAAAGGAAAACAGAACAATAAGATCTGGTAGAGTTAAAAAATAACTACCGTTGATCTTTGCAAACGCGAATTAAAGGATAACAAAACTCCCTAAACCCCGAATATCCAGAAAAATGCTATGCGATACCGTGCCTCCAAAAACCGAAAAGGTGAGCCGTTAAGAGCGTTTTCCGTAATACTCCAAATACCCCAAGCAATGAGAAAACAAAGAAAAGAATATAAATATCGAAGTATTTACCAGAAGATGTGCTTTGAAAGCTGCCCCTTCGAAAGAACCGGATAGAAATGATGGGAGGTTTAGTACATAACGCCGTGAATGACTCGCGGGGCCATGTTGAGCATCTCGCGTAGCTTGTTCTCCTTGTGCATGGTGTTGTCGTCCATGCCACAAGGGATGTTGTCCGATCGTACCTCAAACATGTTGGGAAACTGGGGTGGACAATTGTACTGCGGTTCGGGCGAACGCAAAGGCGAGGTGAGAGGAGTAAAGTATTCCGGTGACTTGGGTGGTTCCGGGGTGTGGTACATCTGGCGAGGTTGAGCAGCGCGAAGAGGGGAGCCGTAGTTGTTAACTGCAGTCCGTCCACGGTACTGAGACGAGGGAGAAGGCGTAGTGCTTGGCTGAGTCGAGCGTGCTAGGTATTGATATAGGTCTCCCTTGTGCTGAGAAGGAATAGAGTAGGGCGTTGAATTGGGGGCGGGAGAGCTCGGTAAACTCTTGAAGAGATCTTCCATGATGAACGTATCCGTTACCGCCCTGGAAGGCGCCGGACGCACCTGTGCGTCCTGGTGAGGGGTAGCAAGGGGTCTTCGGGGAGTGGCTGTGCCAAATATATCTCTATCGGTGGCCGAATCGCTATCTGAATTGTCGTTGGACTTCTTTCGTGCGATTTCGGCGGCATGGGCCTTGAACAACATATCTAAAGAAGTATTGGAAGGAGGAGAAACAGATACGTTGTCCGAGTCGTCTTGGAAAAGACGAGCGCTGGTGATATTTGATGGAACGGATTTAGAAAAGAACTTAGGAATAGGTAAAGCCGATGGAGCAGGAGATTGGTGGAAGCCAGAGCCAGCGTAAGCCTTGCTAGGCGAGTCAGGGAAATGAGTCGGAGTTGCAACCGGGCTCGTGTGCTCTGACGCCGCAGAATCAGATAGTGTGCTATCGGACGTAGGGGCTTTGACGAGGTCCTTGGGTTTGCGAGTACGACGCTTCTTCTTGTCGGTACCATGTTGAGGGGTTCGTGGAGGTGCTTTAACTGGCGAAGAATTTCTTCCCTTGTTCGCATCGAATTGAGGAGAGTATTGTAATTTAGAGTTGGGCACCTGTTGACCGGCGTCGTTGACGTTTTTAACATTATTAGGGGTGTACGAGATGTTGGTATAGTGCTCGGTTTTTGTTTGCCGGTTGGGAGTGCGCGCAACGTTCTGCTGTCGGCGCGACTCCGGAGGTGGTGTAGAAACAGTGATAGCCGCAGTCATGATGAATATGGTGACGAAAGGACTATAGGATTATAGCAGAACCAAAACGCTTGTACGCCGTAGAACACCGAACGCAAAAGTAAAAAAAAAAAAATATGACCGAAGATTTGCTTCGAAAATAGATGTTATCGCTTGAAGATGGTGATTTGATTGACCCGACTAGAATGCAGTATATAAGTCGAGATGCGAGAGCCGACCGTGCAGCAGTGCGAAGAACTGAGAGGTCGAAGCGTAAACAGAAGTAAAAGTAATTGGTTTGATATTGATTTTTTATTGCGAGAAATAGAAACGAAGTCGACGGGAGAGAAATGTAAGTATTGTGGTGCGGACCATGGGGGGTAGTGTGAAGGTTGGAGGTTGATAGGAGAGGAAGAAAGGGAATCAAGAGAAGAGGGAACGATGCAACTATAGTAAGCAGATGGGCTAGGGGCAAGGTTATCCTAAACGAGCATGGTATCTGTGCGCCGTTACTGGGATATAGAATAACCCTGCCCTGCATAGAATGATTAAGAGCAGCTATACCAAAAGTAGTTTGGTATGTACATTATAGTAGCGCAGTTGAGGAGGTATGAGTGGCAATAAGCGGGTGTCGACCGCCTCTCGCCTGAGGTCGAGTTGCCAACACCGAGTGGTAGTCTACCAACTAACCATAATTACATAATTACCATCCCCGCTACCCTCCAATCAAATCAACATGCCCTCGAACCAGCTTATCAGCGGTCACAGCATGTCTATTGCCATCCTGTCCGCCTAGCGAAGGAGCGAGGAGCGAGCAGCGAACAGGCAATCATCAGCCAGCCAGGAGAGTGAGCGAATCCCCCGCCCAAGCAAGCAAATCTCCAACATCCATTACCCAGCAAGCCAATCTCCAATCTCCAACATCCATCACCCAGCAAGCCAATCCCCCGCACAGCCTCCCCCCATTTTCGCGTTTCGTTGCTCTGCCTGGCTCTGCTCATGTGGAAACTGCAACCGTCCAGAAGCAGCATCGTCCAGACACGCACATCCAGCACAACGAGCAGGGGCTCCGCAACTTCCCGCACTTCATTCGTGAATTTCCGATCCAGACAGCCGATGCTCGAAAAGAAGCATAGCAATGCCTCGCTGAGATTATTTTATTCTGTCGCTCCAAGTCACCTTCCGTATCATAGTATTATTCTGCAGTAGCAGTCCAGCTGATGTTTTTTTTACATTCGTTGCATTGTTTTCCGAGTGTCGCTCCTTCAAATGAGATCAAAGGATTTTAAAAGCCCCAAGTGAACCGATGGAACCACTCAATCCTCGTAGAGCCCTGCTGTCATAACAACGCACAGACACATCGCCAGCATTCCGGGCAAAGTATTGGCTTCAAATCATCGACTTTCTTTACAACTTGGTCAAGTACAGTAGTTCCATACGTATTCATACATTTTAGCTGGTCAATCTGCGTACGCAAGTGTAGAGATGAAGTACATACTGAGACCTTACTTGACAAAGCGCGCCAACCACCAAACAAAAATTCTAGGGCATCAGTACTTACACTTTCGTTCTACGGTGTTATGTAGGAGGCGATTTTTCAATCTCAAGCCCGGATTCTGGGTCCTTGGCGTAGAGCAGATGGCACGTAAAGTGTCCCGATGGATTTAGAGCAAAACATAGCCCAGACCGAAGGGGTTATTTTATGAAACACCCGTTCGCTTGTAATACGCAGCAGATGGCGTTTTTTGGGCATGTTATCTAAAAGCAGCGTATTCGCAGTGCCGTAAGTGCGAACAAAATTACTGCATCCGAGAATTCCGCAATTAATCTCTGGCTGGAAAAAAATAACCCAATGCTCTCTCTGTGTGTTCAAAATTGAAGCTATGGTAACCATATTCAACAACTCTTTGGATTGACTCCCCAAAACACTATATACGTGTTAAAAAGCGACACGGTTACATACATACATGCCTCTCTTCTGTCCTGTCCAGTTATAGCCAGCATCCCGCCTTGAATCAATGAATGAAAGCTATGCCACCAAAGAACTTTAAATAGCGGTGGCTATACGGGCTACCATACAGTTGTCGCGGACGGACTCGCGGACTCGCAGACTCGCAATCTCATTTTCGAGTCGGGAATGACGACACATCAATCCAACTAAGCACCATACCACACACTAAAGCATGTCGATAACAACTGTATCACCTCACTATCTATAACGATGCGGGGGGGTGGAGGTGGGGAGGGGATGTAAATACAGTACAGTAGGTAGGGAGAGGAGCAAGAAATAAAGGGCTGAAACTACATACATGATACAGTCGCATACATATGAATAGATTGAAAGGCGGGGGCGGGGGACGGGGCGGCTATGTAATATGTATGTTATTTGGGCATCACATATCGGTGAGGTGGGGGACCACGCAGCAGTTGCCAGTGAGGGCACATCATCAGCGGCCAGCCAACCAACCCGACCCAACCTAACCAGCCAGCCAGATCAGTCTTCAGATCAGATCTTTTTGGCAGAAAACCTGGCGGTAGGGTGGGGTGGGGGACCAACATCCGAAACCGAAACCGGAGTGGTGGCTGCAACTAGCTTGTCTTGTTTAGGAAGCTGGGATATGAGACTTTTTGTCCAAAACTCCAGAACTCCCAAAACTTCAAGGGGACCAAGACAATTGCGGCGTTCAGGTGCACATGCGGTAAGCTTCGCAATGTTTGTAACAATACATAGCAACATCATGCGAGCATTTTGTGGAGTTATGTTTCTCCCATCATCTTTCTTCTATGTAAGAAACTTTTTATGTGTTTTTTATTTTTTTATTCTTCGACGACGGCGAGCTGTGGATTGATGGGTATTTCCTGCAAATTAACATCACCTGATCTGGTACATACATTCCAACGGTTTTTTTTTTCGACGGACCAAGCCAAGCTGGATTATGTCGTCGACAACCGATCACCAGATAAATTTTGGCGGCCCTTAAGATAGCCTTTTGGGAACGCCTTAACTTAAGGCTTAAGCAAGCAAGGGCAATGAAGTTCGGCTATAACATACAAAATTCTGTACAACATACTTTGGGACTATTGAGAATTGACACCGAGAAAACAGTACTGTACAGACGAAGACAATAACCCACCGTCCAACGCCCGGTGCAGCAGTGCAGCGGTGCTTGTAATTGGGTACTACACTAGAAATTTGGCAGATTACAGATGCAAGTCATTCACTGTCCTAGCTGTTCCGGATAGGCTGGCAAAATCATATATACATACCCGTTGTTGTTACAGTCGACCTTAAACCTGCTTGCGATGCTATGTACATACCGCTTCGAACTTCTTAGTCTACTCTAGCTAGCGAAACTTAAAACTTGAAGGTCTCGAAAATTTCAATGCCCCGCGAACCATGGTGATCTATCAGCTACATCTAACTACCGTTAGGTGCAGGAAACAGTTGTTCTTAATGTTCTGAAGAACATTCCATTTGCTTTCTTTTGAGCATGTTTGGGTTTGGGAAGTTCTTAGGGACTGGTGAAATTTTAGTGGTTGTTTACAGTAGTTCCGGTGAGTGGGGTATGTACATGTAGGCATTTCCAACCAGTCCGGTGACCTCAAAGTCGCATAATTTCCGCCATTGAACGCAGTCAGCCACACTATGATGAAAAATACCAAGTAACAGAGTAGGTAACATCCTACCAAAGTACGAGTGAGAAATTTAGTAAATAATATTCCTCTACAACGTGATATTGGGACATCGATAATTAAATGACGGCATTGAGCAAAAGATGCCACACAATGGTTTGACCAGTCTACTAGCGGTAGCATAAAAGTTCCATAGCAGGAAACTCCTCTCTGCCACAGCACCACAACCGACGTCATCCGCTACAATCGCTTACCGTGCAATTCGCGCTTACATTTTAACCGCGTTTCCTCCATCCTTTATTCCTCCACTATTACTAAGGGTGCGTTTGGTCCCAACCGAAAACAAGGGTTTTGGCTCTTTTTACCTGTGAAAATAGGCCAAAAAACTTTGTTTTCGGTCGGACCAAACGTACCAACTTAGCACCATACTAATGGACGCCGGAAAATATTTAGTCCGTGTATCTATTCAAGCTATCCATTCGTCATTAAATTCGTTATGAAGGCTTTAGACGCGGTTTACGCTCAGCGGAATTCCTTCAACCATCACAACCGGAACTTGACCGTAACTAATCGCATAATCGCTTAATCAGATGGCTTCCATGCGTGTCCATCGGCTTATTTTCCGGTACACATTTGCGTATACGTATACATGCATGTAATGTAATGGATGTTATGGATACGTATGATGTTTTAATGGCATTAAAGAATATTTAACGAATTTTATTTTTTTATATACGGGGAATTTTAGTTACTGAGGCGTGTTTTATTTTTAGTTGTGAGGTAAGAGGTAAGATAGACTATCGAATAGGGTAGGGTTAGCGGAGGTTGATGTCATTGTGGTATTATAGAATACACCCTCGGGTACCGACGTATTATTTCTCCAAGATTCTCCAAGCCTCCGTAGCCATGGTCTCTAAAATTACTAAGGCCGGCTGTGTCTATGATTAGCTCTATTCCTCTAGTCAAGCTCCATAGTGCATTACTAATTTGTGACTATTTTTCGCAGGTTAGCAGCAAAGTAGTAGCGGAAGTGGAAGTGGAAGTGGTACACGTGGAAGTGGAAGTGGGAGTGGTACACGTGGAAGTGGAAATGGAAAACGGATTTAGTTGAAACGTGGCTCTTCGTATGTAGAACCCGTACCAATAGCTTTGTATGGTATATGTGACGTTAACAACCCGCTTACATAAAGCAAACAAACAGATTATGAATAGTGCACTGGCTACAGATGGTTAAAAACGCTTCTGAATACTTTGAGATCGGATTCACATGATTGAATTTCTGAATTGTTGCTTTTGATGTGGTAGGTAGTACGGAAGGTGTTGATTTGATTTTCTTGAACGTTCCCAACCTTGTACGAAAGGTGTTATTTTCTTTGTTGTTGGTGGATTTACTCCGGGATTTCGTGTGGCTATGTAAATTTCCTCGCTCATTAAAACCCCAGAAATGACGATAGTAATAATAATAATGATAATAATCTTTCATTTCTGTATGCAACCGTAAGGTTATGACAGTCGTAATAGTAATATTGATTTTCCCATTTTATTCCAACGCTTGTCTACACCTCAGAAGGTATAGATCAGGTAAGAGGGATCGCCCTTGACACATGTTAAGTACCCTTTCAACACAGAGAGTGACCGCTTACTTATCCTGAGCCGCAGGTAAACCTCCCTTTGGAGGGCAAACTCTGGTTACCAAGGACGCCTGTGAGAGCGACACGGGGGTTCGAACTCGTTGACTTTCCTGTGCAATGCAGGGAATTATACCACTACACTATTGGGGCCGCCCGTTGAAATGACGTAAAATATGGAGGTAAAATTGAAATAAAATACGGATACACTATTTGGATGCTGTTGCGAGTAATCATGAAATATCACGATTTACAAGATACACCTGTGACCTCTTCAATACCTTTTATTCTTAAACAACAATTTTTGAGGGAAACTATAAAACTGCTATATAACATCTCGGATTCGGAACAAAACTATCTTTACGGCCCTGGTATTATGTAATTCCATTACCACGATAAAAATCCCGGTTAATAATAGACATAAAAACATTGGACGTTGAAAAATACAATCAGATATTCAAAGTTATTTCCATTGCTAATATTTAATAGCATGACTGACAATTTTACCGACACTAGAAACATCTAAGATTTTCAAGTGTTTCCAGTGCTTTGAGTGCCGTATGTATCTCAGGTTTCTCAGGCATTAAATCTTCATTGACAGCTATGGCAGCTACGGAAGCTTTATCGACCAACTTCACTGGATTTACCGAAGCTCATTTATATGTATGAAAAATAAAATATCATATAGTACTATGGAGGGTGTTGATATCTGAAATGAAAATTTATTTGTTTATTATTTATTGATTCATACGCCGACCGATGCCTAAAAGGCCCATGCAGGACTAAAACAATATCCAAATCCCGTCCTCGTGATCTAAACCACTTAATGAGGCCCCCTAATCTCCTGCACCCATATAAACCGTCAAACAAAGTATGAAAAAGAAATGCAATCAGAAAAAACAAGAGCTGAAATAGAAGCTATCAATTTTTTATACTCACGGTAGGTGATGTGTTTATGAATCTAGTAGATGAATGAAGCTAAGAGGATACTAAATGTGATTAGATAGGATACTTGGTAGTAGCGAGAGTGATATGGGAGATTCTGGGAAGTAATCTGGACTGCTCTGAGAGGTTAGTTTAGCTGTGGCTCGTTACTGGATCATGATGTGAGTGGGAAGGATGATGTATTGTTGACTCAGGGCTTGGAGCTGGAGCTGTTGAGTCTGAGATGGATGGTTTAAACTTTGAGGTGTAGTTAAGACGGTGGGTTACAGGGTTAAAGGGAATAAGGAGGGATGATATAATGTGGTGAGGCCGGTTAGAGAGGATTTAAGAAGGGTGCAGGAGTCTAGAGGATAGGTGATATTCATGGAAAGATGTTTAGGGAACATCAGGATATAAAAAAGAGGTTCTACGGAGGGGACTATAAAATGTGGTGATAGGAGGAAGAGGAAGAAAACGGATAAGAAGGATGGAAAGAAAAACGAAATAAAGTAGGCGGAAGTATAATACTGAGAAGCAAACCGAAGCACATCTGGGAATGGACAAAAGCTGTAAAGGAAACACAGTGACGATATACGGGCGTTGCCATGGTTTATTGGATAAGAAATTTTACTAGAGCAGTGCGAGGGACTTTCATGGATTGTATTTCATGGATGCAGCAACCAGCAGACGAATGGACTGGGTTTAAGGAAATCTCATGGTAGGCTATAAAGAATACAAATGACCTAAATGAAGCAAACATACGGTTGTTGAACTACAGAGAAAAATAATGATAAGAAAAAAAGGAACAGAAAGTCGAGTGAGAAAAAATGGTGACCCCCAGAAAATTTCTTCAAGTTTCTTTTATCTTTAGATAGTTCGTTTCAAAGATATTAGAAGCTGGTTCAAACTACATACATTCAGGGTTATCACGGAAAACGTCTGGGCGGATGTTGGATTGGCCATTAGGAAATGGGCTGTTCATTACCCTAAAATTGTTGATTGTTGAGACGTTGTTAGATTTTGTTCACATCCGAAGTTGTTTATTTTGTCATACTCTCATTGAGGCCTGAGAAGCCCACCCAGGGCTTATATTCGGAGTTAACTGGTCGGAAGTTATGTTGATTTATTGGGATTGCACGGGTAAAGCTACTCTGGGACTAATTCATAATCGAGTAAATTGTTACTGATTTCTGCTTGTACCCTAGTCATTTGAAGCTCTCATTGTTTGTGGCTATACGCATATCTGGAGGGCTATTATCTTATCGCATCGAACATGCTGAGAAGAGTTAGAATATAAAAGGGTACCTGTTGGGTCTTTCACAATCAATGAGTTGTTGCATATGATTTAGTTAGAGGGTCTTAAGGGGGTGTTTTTTTTTGGAATCAATTATATTATATCTCATGTTATATACATATGTAGATGATAGCGGGGCAATATCAATAAAAGTGGTGTGTTAGTTACACTAGGCAACCTCAACACAAGTAAATATCAAGAAAAAAGAAGAATATAGCTGCTACAATAATAAAATCCGCTCGGGGCCCAGTCCAGCATCCATCATCATTCATGAGCACCAGATACTCAACCTCGGAATTGTCGTTGCCTTCGTCACCCTCTTCATGCTCCTCCTCCTCCTCCCCCTCCCCCTCCTCCTCCTCCTCCTCCTCCTCCTCCTCCTCCTCCCACTCATCCTCCCACTCATCCTCCCACTCATCCTCCCACTCATCCTCCTCCTCCTCCTCCTCCTCCTCCTTCTCCTCCTCCTCCTCCTCCCACTCATCCTCCCACTCATCCTCCTCCCACTCATCCTCCTCCTCCTCCTCCTCCTCATCCTCATCATCACCATCATAATGGCTCCTAAGTTGACAATTAAGCCGAAACTCCATCTCACCAACCAAACCTCTCGCCAACAACAAGCACAACTCCCTATATTCATCCAACGGAACGCCCAACTCCCTATATTTATCCCGTTCTTTAGGTTCCAGAAAATACCACGGCTCCTTACAAAAATGGAACCTCCGATAATGATCCAAATCATTCAGATCATTCGGATCATCCGGATCTTTATAGTTATTCAATTTACAAAGCCTAACAATACTTTTCCTCCAGGCATTTCGGACCGTGACAAGCTTCAGTAATGGCATCTGGTCGTATTTACCGACGCTCCAGTCGAAATGGAAGGGTTGGAATTCTGCTTTGGCTTTGGCTTGGGGTCCGGCTGCCGGTTGGGTTTCGTCATCGCTGGGTTCGTCTTCGCTGGGTTCGTCTTCGGGGGCGGTTTCATAGTCGCTGTGTTCGTCTTCGAGATTGTCTTCGAGATTGGTCTTGAGAAGTGATCCATCACGGAAACTGGATGATACATATCCCTCATCAACCGTGACTGAGGACTCGTAATCTCCGGATGTAGTATTTGACTCTTCTCCGTTGGATTGGGTATATGCGGATTGTTGATTACCGGTATTTTCCTCAACGCCTTGTTTGTTGGAATCTTGCGGATCAAAGTATGGCATGATGGAAGATTATAATGGTTGATATAAAATAAAATCAAAGGGTGAGTAAGCGTCGAGCGTCGGGCGTTGATGTGAATTCTAGATTGGGCAGTGATTTGTGGTATAGGGTTATATAAAAAGCGGATCCAAGAGGGGGGAGGGGAGGGGGGGGGGGGGGGGGGTGGGGGGTAGGTGGGATATTATACCTAAATTCTTTCCCGTGAAGCACCGAAACTATGGAATAAATCGCCACGTCTCGTCATTTCTCCATCAACCATGGGCCTCATATCTAAGCCACATTTCCCCGTACCTGGAGTCCGTAAACGGGTAACATATAATTTGTCGGTATCTTTACCGGCCCGGTCCAGAACGGGACTCGGAGGCTTTAGCCGTTATATCATTACCCACTGCTACTGCTACCGCTACCACCATCTACCGAGATAGCCGATAGTACATAGCCCATAGTAGGTAGTTGATACGTTAATAGGTATACGCAAGGGTTACAATTAAAATAAACAGATTGAGCCGAAAGGAAGCGTTGAGTTATTCATTTAAGCGATACAGAAAAAATACACAGGCGTCTGTATAATAAATATTAATATTCCTGACTCTTGACTACCTGACTCCTGAGTTTTCTTTTTCATATCCTCCTGGTAGTACTGAGTATACCGCTCGCAGCGTTCCGTATCCTTTGTCTCGTTTTCCTTTATCGTTATAAACGCACCCGAGATTCCAAAAACCTTATCACAACAAGCTTCACTGTCACTGCTGCATTATCCCAATATCCCAATATTCCAATCTCCAATATTCCAGTATCCCAACCTTTCAATCCCCATCCCAACCACCCAATCAACCCCCCAGCCATGAGTCAAAAGTTATCTATATCGATATCGTCGCCACTACCTATATATACCAATCCCAGATACCAAGCCCCCGAACCTCAAACCTCAAATCCCATCTTGCATATTCCATATTCCATCTTCCAAGTTCCAAATTCCATTCGTTCCGTTTAATTATACCGGAAGCTGAAGCTGGGTTGGGATAATTGATTATTCACTGTTTATTATTTATTATTTACACCCCAGATGCGAGATGCAGGGTAGGTTTGATGATATGTTATGTTATGTTATGTAAATTAAAACTGGGTGACTAGACAGCTAGACAAACAGATAACTAGACAACTAGACAGCTAGACGGCTGTATAGAAACAACAGACATGGGAGTCATGAATGATGCGCTTATGATGAGCTTATGATGGCTTGATATGAATTTTACTTATTTACTTACGACCTACGAATTACACGGGAAGATATAGATGAAGTTATCTAGCTTTGGCTGCGAGGAACTGTTTCTTCTGAGAATAAATATAATGGATATAAATGAATAAATAAATGCATCCATATTATTTTTTATTCGTAGAAACAGTACGTTGCGCTTTACTTCTTTACTTCTTTTACTTCTTTGCTTCTCACATCATCCACAACAAATATCATCAATAAAAATAAATCCAATTATTTCAAACTGTAAATTGTAAATTGTAAACATGAAAATCATACACAACAAAAAATTCATGTTATTCGAATCGCAATCCAATCCAATCCAATCCAAAAAAAAAAACAAGAAACGTATCATCGCACAAAACTGTAACTGAAACCCCATAAAAATTCCATGCTTCTCAACTCGACCCCGGGTGGCTTATGCAAAATCTCTTTCTAGCCCGGTTGATATTTCTCCTTCTCCTGGGCACCAACTCATCAATAGACCCCCTTCCTCTCTTCCCCCTGCCACCCTCCTCAACGCCCCCTCTTCCATTCACCCCATACCTTAACATCCCCTACAACCCCAAATCATACCTATACTCCCCCTCGCCCATCTGACTAACCCACAGCACCGACGAGCTAGCCATAACAAGACCATTCGCAACCGCACCCGCCACTCCCAGCCAAAGCGTCGGCCAGGGGTGTCCCGGGACCAAATACTTCAAAACCAAAACCGCCAACGAGCCCGCCAAACCTCCTGCCATCAAAGCGAAACCCATAAACAACACAATCCTAGCCTTCAACATAACCCCGGACCCACTGGAATAAGAAAAAGAGTCGCCATTAGATAAATGGGATTTATCAATAAAGTTTATTATCAGCATTCCAAGGATGGAACAGATTAGGGGAAGCCAGTCTAGGATCGTTATGTGAACTGTGGAGGAACCGTTCGCGACTCGGGAGAAAATTGAGGCGTCGAGGAAGGTGTAGAAGGCGGTTGCGAACTAGAGGTGAGAGGGTTAGTTATGGTTCAGATTGATAGAATATCGTCGACGGGCTTTTGAGTTTCGTCACTGCCAGCTACAGCTGAAGCTTGCAGAGGGAAGCGCGGACGAAGGCGAGATGCGGGGAGGGGAGGGGAAGCTTACGAGGCCGCCAGAGATGTAGACACCAGTGCTGCGGAGAACCGCCTGGCTGGGAAGCGAAGGGAGCGGAATACGGAATGGGTGCGACATTATTGTTATTTGGTTGTCGCGGTTTGTGAACGTGCGTTTGGAGGTTGTGAAATTGTAAGCTTGAGGTGAGGTGATGACGATGCTCGGTAGCGCTTGGAAGCTGCGGGCTGGGGTGACAGGGGTGGTTGGGGCTTGGCGGTCGGGATATGAGCTTTTGAACTGGAAACGTGACATGGAAAGTCGAGTTTCGATGTAATAAACACGGTCACCGGAATACTTTACACCAGTTTGGATCAACTTTAATGGTGGGCTACGAGATTTCAATACACCCGACCGAAATGCAAAATGATTGCGTGGACAACATGGACAATATATGAAGTAACGTTACTTTCATGAAGAGGTAACCCGTATGTAATAGATTCGCATGTAAATCTATTCTAAGCCTAAATATTATCGGCTATGTAGCTACCCTTAAATGCGCATGTAAATCCCCAGATATCTTCGCCTAATCCTAGTCATAGGTCGTACTATGTGCAGCCCCGAAAATCGTAAAAACAAAACCCATGACCTGTAACTACTAAGCATCGCATCGCAATCATTATCCCCATATGTGAACCCCCCCATGTAATGCCTAATTTACACCCTTAAAAAGCAGCAACACCAAACACCCAGAACAAATCGAACCTTGAACAAATCGAGCCATGCTGACGAGACGGATGTACGCTGTTTTGAGTATTTAGGGAACGTATTCGCCCTTAGCGTTAGTGTTCGGAATCTTAATCCGGCGGGACTTGTTGTTGTAGCTCTCGGGGATAATCTATATTTTGTCAGTGGCTCGTCCATTACTGGTTCCCTGGGCATTGCGGTTCTTGAAAACTCACCTCGACGATTTCATTTCTAGGAAACATCAGGGCCGGAATATCCACTGTTGAGCAAGCCATCAGATATCCGTACAGGACTCTGAGGACACTCTCATGAGCAATAATCAGGAGGTCTTGTTTTTCTCTCTCCAATTCTAGAATAATTGGCTCCAACCTGACTGCAAGATCATGATAGCTCTCTCCTCTGGGGTATCTATGATGGTAGGGGTCCAACATATGTTCCTCCCAATGACTCGGCATAATTTTTCTCAATTCTTCGTCGGTGTGTTTTTCAGAGTCACCAGGGTTCAATTGAGCAAGCTGAGTCTTTTCTCTGACGGCGTATCCATCTCTCTGGAGCGGCTCAGCGGTTTGAACCGTGCGGACCCTGGTGCTGGTCCAGATTGCAAGAGAGCGAATCTCGTTAGCATTACCACCTTGGGATAGAAATTGAGAATGCTCATCCTCCCGGTGTTTGATCAACGCCTCGCGCAAGCGCTCGGAGTATGCGCGTCCTTGCTCCGACAAAGGAGCGTCAGCCTTGTAGGTGGTGTCAAACCCGGAGATACCAGCACGAGCGAAATAGGTCTTTCGGCTCTTGATGTGGAGGTTCATGAGGTAGAAGACAATACGGTTGGGAAGGTAACCGAAGCGGCAGTTATTGACTTCGTACCGTTGACCGGCATTGATCATCTGGTGTCACTCGGTTAATTCATTTGTCCTACTGTGAACGCACACTGGCAAGCTTCCAGTGTCAACAATAACACACCTTGATGTAATTGAGATCCTTCTCTGCAGGGGTGATGGTCTCGAAGTGTGGGATCTTATCATTGATTCGTTTAATGTAGTGGGCTACGGCTTTGTCGGCGTCCCAGCCGGCGTAGTCGGGAGAGGAAATCTTGACACTGCGGACATTTTCCTCAATGATTGAGTCGTCGTTGACGTAAGACTCAATGAAAATTGTCTGATGCCGTTAGTGGTGATACTGTAATACAAAGATAGTTACACACCTGGATGTCGTGCTTAGCAAACTCCTTGGCGAGCTGACGACGACCTTCTGCGAGAGGGTTGACAGCATCGTAAATTGCAACCTGACCCTTCTCGTAGTCGAGGAAATGATAGAGGTCAAGACGACACTTTTGAAGAATAGTTTGCCGGAGCTTGACAGCTTCACTTGAAGCTATTGATGGTTAGCTCCCTAGCTGAACACCTCCTAGGTAAACCCATCCTACCATTGATGTGGAAATAGTCATGCGGGACATCCTTTTCAGGACCCAAGTGAGCACGTCGGTAGTCACCGAGATGGAAAGCGCGCGTTTTGACTCCGAGCCTTATCGCGTGTTAACCTTCGCGACCGCCAAACTGGAGCTATCCATACCATCTCAGATATCTTGTAAGCGCGACGGTGACGTGACTACCCTCCGTCAGTATGTGCTTCTCAAATGAGCTTTTTTCAACACATACGTCTTTCCTCTTGCCGGAAGTCCAACAGTTACTATCGCAATTTTTCCGGAATGGAAAAGACGACCCGACTCTGTGGCGTAGAGCTGGGCAGGCGCCATTTCCGAATCATCGACGGGAAGATCGTGAATTGCATCGACGTTAACGTTGCTTTGGCGCCGGTTGCGCAAGATGTTTTTCGCGCCATCCTCGATACTGTAGTCCATAGCAAAGCCATGCCAATCAGCAACCTCTTCAACAGCGGACTCGGACATTGTAGGTGATATTATGTATGGTTGTGTGTAGCCAAAATGGAGAAATGGAATGGTCAATATATGAGGGACCTAGCTAGCTCTGATGATGGAGGAGCCGGACAAGAAAGAAATTGGGAAGCGATGATCGCTAGTGGTAAGGCCGCTAGAGAATGAGCAGCTAGACTTTGCTCCCGCCCAGCAGGGTTGTGCAAGCAAAGTCCCAAAGGGGAATTGACGGAGACGAAATGTTTGGAGGGGAAGCGGGAGAGGGTAATTCGGGAGACAGAATGGGGAAACACAGGAGGGTGTAGAAGAAGCTTGATAGAAGCAAAGAAGCAAAGAAGCAGCGACAGCGGCGGCAACAGCAACAGCAACACCAGCAGTAGCAAAAAGCTACAGCCACAACAACAGCAAAAACAACAACAACAGAAACCCGATGCAGCACAACGGTCAAGATGGCTGCTCAGAAAATACCGCCGATAACACGATAATGCGTGTTTGGATGGTTGGTTGTGATAAACTGGTGGGGTGAAAAGAAAAAAAAAAGGTGGGGTGGAGGGGTGTGCAGTGCAGGACAGCGGAAGCAGCGCAGGAGAGCGGAAGCAGTAGCATCAGTAGCATCAGCATCAGCATCAGCATCATCAGCAGCCGAAACCACAGAATCCAGCAGCTTCAAAAGAACAACAACCAATCTCAACACCCGCTTCTCCCAAACATATCACCGGCCCCGCGTTCCCCCGCCCTCCCCCTCCCCCGCACAAACCCCGCGTATATATAAGCGTAAAATCGACACTTACGTCCGTGCCATCTCGGCCACTGTTCGCTCGTCGACCTCCACTGTGCCTAATTCTGGTCGGGGTGCTGTCGAAGAGGTTGCCGACGATGCCGAAGCTTCCTGGCTCGAAAACTAGCACCCACCCGCCCGTAAGCAAACGCCGCGCGACAAAAGTGACAAAAAGTGATAAATAAAACAGAATGACAGAATAAAACCCGTCCATCTTCAATCGTACCAAGGGTATAAACTGAGCTTCGCCTTGCAAGTATATGTAGCTATGCTGGAGACGTGTAGTCCAAGCTCTTGTAGCAATAGCAAGCTCACGAGCTCCAATCAGTGTCAAATCAACGGTGTTGAAGATGCTGATCTGCAGAGGGGATCTTCGATGGAGGGGGTTAGGAGTTTGAGACAAACCGATGGAGAACACTCCGGTTGGCCCTGTCCCAAGCTGTCGGCATCTTTCGGTTGTCGGGTCAGTACCATGTCGCCTGACTCTGTGGCGCCAATGTGGCGCTTATCGCGTGTCATTGTTTGCTGGAAACGCGTGGGTTGGTGTTAGTGTCGGTAGAGTTGTGGCGGTTGCGCTTGGAAAGTTCCGGAGAGAAGAGGCTCCGAGACGGGACTATGACGACCAGAGCCAAGAAAGTCACGGGTCGCCAACTTGCTAGTGTACGCTTGCCCGGCGCAGATGACAGCATTTTTGCACGGGAAATAATCTCATCAAAAAAAGTGCGTTCTTGCAACACAGGAATCAGAGCCCAGCAAACACACGACTCCCCCACCTCCTCGGTTCCCTCTCCACCAACGCTAAAAAACTCGCCGTTGGTATCATCACTGCAGACATCTGCAGTCTCGGGAATCCCGCTTTACAAAAAAAAACATACAATGTCTTCCGCCACCATGAGCGAGTCCAACCCTCTCGCCTTCCTCACCGAGAACCCCGTCTCCGCGGCCCTTCAGTCACTCAATGCTTCCTTCCGGGAAAGGCGACAGGCGCTCGGCCTTAAGAACCCCGGAACTGTTGAGAATGTGTCTCGCGAGGTCCTTAAGGATGTTTTCTTGAACAACCACACCTTTTCGGGCATGCGGGCGGACTTGATGAAGAGCTTCAGCATGAACCCCGTTTTCCAGATCTCCCACGCTTTCACCATGGGAGCCCAGGGACTTCCTCCCTACACCTTCGCCGCTGTCTACGGTACCGACAAGGTGTGTTCAATTAAGCCCGTAATTCTCTGTGGAATTTCAATGCGGGCGGATATGCAAGTGCAATACGCATCTTCATAGCCGCAGCTATATTTCATCATGAATTGCACTTGCTAACAGCGATGACCTAGACCTTCATGCAAGCATCCCTCGACAACGACGGACAGATTTCCGGACGTTTCAACTACCGCTGGGCTCCCGGTTTGATCTCCAAGACCAACGTTCAGCTTGCTCCTACCTCCGCTCCCGGTCAGTCCGTCTTCACCACCGACCTTGACTACTCCGGTGACGACTTCTCCGCCTCTATCAAGGGATTCAACCCCTCCATTCTTGACGGCGCCTTGACCGGTATCTTCATTGGATCCTACCTCCAGGCCGTTACCCCCAAGTTGTCTCTCGGACTCGAGTCCGTATGGCAGCGCCCCGCCGCTATGCACGGTCCCGAGACTGCTCTCAGCTATGTCGCCAGATACCAGAGTGACGATTGGGTAGCATCTCTTCACCTCCAGGGACAGGGAGCTCTCCAGACGACATTTTACAAGCGTGTCGCAGAGCGGGTAGAGGTTGGAGTAGACTGCCAGTTGGCTTTCGGAGGAATGACAAGAGGAAACCCTATGATGGGAGGTGGAAGACGGGAGGGATCTACTACTATCGGTGCCAAGTACGACTTCAGGAATTCGACATTCAGAGCTCAGGTTGACAGCAACGGAAAGTTGAGCTGTCTTTTGGAGAAGCGTGTTGCCCCTGCCGTAACACTAACCTTCTCTGGAGACATGGACCACTCCAAGGTATGCATTTTTCCGGATCTGGGGGGTTGGGAGGGGGAGGTCTTGGTGAAAGTTGTACAATGAGACAAATGCTAACTATGACATAGAACGCTGCTAAGCTCGGACTCGGTGTTTCCGTTGAGGCTGCTCCCGAGGACTTGATGGAGATGCAGGAGCGTGCCGCCGCCGCCGGCGAGGCACCCAACACCCCCTCCATGCCCTTCTAAATTCCATAACTTCATCAATTACGAACCATAAAAGAAAGGTCTTGCATTGAGGGGGGGCGGTGGGGTTTAGGGGGAATGTGTAGGTTTGGTTAGGTTGTATTTGGGGGGGGGGGGGAGGGGGGGTAGGAGCCAGTAAAAGTGGATTAGCAAAAAATAAGATAACATATCGGGGAGTATATGTTATTAAAAGGATGCCAAGAGCAAAAAAAACAAAAAAGAAAAACAAAAACGGAGAAACTCCCGTATCATCATCTAATGAACGTTTTTTTTTTCTTTCTTTCTCGGCTCGAGTTAAATTACCTCAACAAACATCTTTCTTGTGTATATTTTTTTCCTTCTCTCTTTTTTTTTTCTGCCGTGTTCTATATATGCTTACAGTGCGTTGTTGATGTATTGAGGTATCTGATGCTTCGGATGATGATGATGCTCCTGTTGCTTGATGTTGTGTTGTCATGTCGTGCTTTTTTCGTTTCCTTGTTTCGTTTCCTTGTTTCCTAGGGTTGTTTTATATGTCAGGTTACCTCTCTCTCTCTCTTCTCCATTAACTCATGACTTTTTTTTAGACTAAAATATATCCCCCCCCCCCCCCCACCAGGGATTCTGTATGTATGATATTGCACCGTTACAAAAAATACAAAATACAAAAAATACAAAAAAACCAAAAAACACGATACCCCCCCCCCCCCCCCCCAAGGAAGGATGGGGGTTCTCGAAGGTTATGGTGGTGAGGCCGTGTATAGGCTTGGTATGATTATTGTTATTGTTTGTTATTGTAGTTATGCTAGTTATTGTTTGTTATGTTATTGTAGTTATTGTAGTTATGTTAAAAGAAGCAAAACAGAAAAAAAAAATGAAAATGAAAACTCATGATGTTTTCCCTGTAATCCATGAGCTCGGTGAGTATTAGGACAGGTCCTAACATTTAGCAGCTATACAAAACCCTGTAGAACCTGTAAAAGAAATCCCCTGTTGGGCTGAAAATACCCCATCGAGTGATGATCTGTGCGGAAATATTAAAATCACGTGGTTATGGTATGTACGAGGTGCTGTACAAAAGTGACCGTCACCCCGCGCGGCGCTTAGCACAGAAAAAGTGACGGTCACTTTTGTCACGGTACCGTATGTAACTTTAACGAGGAACTTCCAGCTTGCAACACAATCTCTTATTGCAATTTATTCTCCTTTCCTTCCCCGCCACTTCAAAAAATTATCAACAAGCAAGAGAAAAAGCAAAAGCAAAAGCAAAAGCAGAAGCAAACATCTATCTATCTACACCCCCATCCCCTCTACCCCTCCCCTTTATCGTCTCTACTCCCCCTTCCCCCCGCCCCCCCCCCCCCCCCCCCCCGCGCCGCCTGTATCTTCCCCATAAACCCCCTCTATCTAACCATCCTCCTAACACACCACCCCCACCCAAGGTTACCAATCAAATTCCAACCAGTCCAAGCCATAACATAAAGATACTTCGGACTAAAAACCGTCCAGATAAAGAGATGACTCCGAAGAAGTGTGCAGGCTACCATTACTGAGACTGCTTGGAGCGTGAAGAAGGTTGTTGTTAGAATCTCGGGGGATTGCTCCTTTTTGAGCTGTTCCTGAGGAATACCCTCCTGTGTCTTCGCTACCTCCTGTGCTTCCTGTTCCTTCGCTGCCTCCTGTGCTCCATGTGCCTTCGCTACCTCCTGTGCCTTCTGTGCCTTCGGTGCCTTCAGCACCTTCGGCACCCCACCCGGCAAAACCGTCCTCCACCACATCCCCGCCGCCCAATTTCCCACCAGTGTCAACCCCGCCACAACCACAACATTAAACCCATCCACACCATTATAAGCCTGACTAAGATCAACCGAACTAATAGCATTCGCACCACCCATAGCAAAAAACCCCATTTGCTGCATCAATAACCCCGTAACCTCCTGTTCCATCCCCGTTAAATCCCCCGGTAGGTTCCAGGCCATTAACCGGAAAATATGGAATAACGGAAGATTGGCAGTTCGTGATTGCGTGAGAAGAAAGATGGTGGTGAGAGCTTGAATGGATTTTAGGGAGCGGGAGAAAATGGAGGAGTAGAAGAAGCCGAGGAGGACGAAGAGGAAGACCACGCGGGCGAGGGTGATGAGGGATGTTTGCGGGGTTAGGGGGAGGAGCCAGGAAGGCACTAGCTCGGGGGAATCTTGGAGGGTGAAGGAGAGTTTGAAAATGAAGGCGGCGGCGGTAGTGGCGAAGGAGAGAATGCCGGATAGTTGCCGACCAAGGGGACGGTAGGTGTGGTTCCAGAGAAGGGAAAAGGTGTCGGTGTAGGTTACTAGAACGAGGATCCAGAGGATGGTGGGATGCGCGGGGAGCCAGTGACGGGCTATGTCTGGGGCGCCGGCGTGCTTGATGCCGGTTTGGTTCCAGCGGCGGGTTAGGCGGAGGAGAGAGAGGAGGAGGAGAATAGAGGTGGCTTGACGGGTGCCGCGGCGGAAGTTACGCAGGAGAAGGAGCAGGAACCAGAGACTGCTGAGGAGGTACCAGAAGTGGTGCTCTTCTTCGATGAAGGAGGAGGCGAACATGGTTGGTATGTAGGCGGTGAAAAGGAGGGGGGTGAATGAGGCGCTTAGACCGGATAGCTGCGGGAGGAGATGCCAAAGGGCCCAGCAGAGAGAGATGGTGGTCACGAAAATACCGAGAAGCATCAGGGGGATGTCGTAATTCGAGGCGGTGGAGGAGAGGAGGGATTGATATTCGGTGCACAGGTCGAGCAGAGAAGAGACATCGCCGGTGGAGACTAGATGAGAGGTATTACGCCAGAGACAGGCGAGATGCTCGATGCCGGAGAAGGAGGTGCAGACTTCATTAGTAGTTGAAGACTGAGAAGAGAGTATGTCGAATTCTGGATGTGAGGCGGAGATAATGGATTTTAGCTGGTGGGCGTTGCGCATTACAACGGCAGCTTGTTCAGAAGGATTCCATAGCTTCAAGAAATCCGGAATTAAAACACCAAGGTTATTTCTAGGAACTGGCAGGCCGAGAAGGGAGACTAAAGTAGGCGCAAGATCGCTCTGCTCAATGGTTTTGTAGAAGCCGAATTCGCCGCTGTTGGGAGTAGCCGGAGCAGCGAGCGGAGTTTCGTAGGTAGAGGAAATGGCGGAGAGCTTGGGGGACATAAACACCAAAGCTGGTGATGTTTCTCCTTCTCCGGATCCACCATGGTTACCAGCGTCGTTCATTCCGTGATCGCCCGCGAGCACGAAAAGAGTTGAGGAAAGGTGAGGTGAGGTCTCAATAGCGGTGTAGATGCGCTCGACGATGCCGTCCATTTCCACTTGTTTGGGGTACATATTTGGGCTGTCTTGTAAGCTTAAAATCTCAAATAAATCTTGAAAACATACCTCAATGGCCCGCTTTTATGACCTATATGGTCCATACCAAGGTAATGCAGTACCATAGCATCCCAATCATCCCGCTTAAGCTCGTCGTCAATATGTCTTGTAACATTATTATCGACCTCTGTAAAATCCTACTATCCATTCCTCATAAGCCTAGTCCCATTCTTGGAGTAATATCCCACTCACAGAGACAAAAAAGCTTGTAGTTCCGTCGCTGCGGTGAAACATCCCCGGGAATAGCTTCAACCAGGTGTCGTCACCATACATAACGAGCTTCCCACCATTCGCCTTTATTTGCGCCAACCAGTTGTCCTGTTGCGCCAGACTCGAGGTGGTGTCGGATTCCGCAAAGTTGAGAATTACGTCCAAGAAACCTGGGATACTGCCTGTAGTAATCGCCTTTACGCGCGGCATCGTAATAGTAGGGGACGTCGCATGGGCGGTAAATGGAATTGCGCGCTCGGAGGAGATTAAACTATGGAAGAGAGAGGGTCAATATTTATTTCAGTATATAATATGCGCCGTGATATACCTCTGGGTAAACTTAAATCCGGAGCGCTCGCCAAATACAAAGTCACTATTCCACGTTTAGCTGTGCGCGCGCACTCGGGAGAGCTTAAGGAACCTGCGCAATGCGTCGACAACCATAAAAACAACTTTATCGAATGGCTTCTCTGTTTGGATATCTTCGGCATCGAATTGTGCTAGCCCGGGGAGGAAAGGTTTATAGGGGAAGAAGCCCTTTGCGAACATCAAGATCCCCAGCGGGAGTAGGATATTTATGGCGGCAATTGACCACCATGATTTAGATCGTGTCATGGTGTAATTTAAGTGTGAGAAAAAAAAGAGCGCTCTGTTAGATTAACATGCAGCGGAAAGCAAAAAGTAACTTGCGAAAGAGAGAAGAAAAGAAGAACAAAATGAGTGACGATACGTGTTTAGATGTTGCAGTCTGTCAGGCGCAGCTAGCTCCGAGGCGACCTACCGCAGGACACCCGGCTGGAACGTGTAAGGCCGAGATTAGTAAGAGTTACCCGGAACAGGAAGCGACAGGGTTTAGAGAGATGCGCCGCAGGCTGAGTTTAGCTTCCGTCGAAAAATCTCCCCGCCAAAAACCTTGACGAGAACTTCACGAATCAGCAACAAAATGGCCAACACCCAGCCCGATATCACCATGGCGGATGCGGAGGAGGAGCTTATTATCAACGGAGAGAAGGAGACTGGTCTTCGCATTAAAGTGGTATGTGGAGTTCTTCAGCGACTGCGCGCGCGCAAAATTCAAGCAAACCTTTGCTAATTCAAAATTGTAGCTTCCTGGTGAGGAACCCGGATGCGCGTCATTCCAGATTTCCGATGAGGACCACACCCTCGGAAACGCGCTCAGATACATGATCATGAAGAAGTACGACCCATCAATTGATCCATGAACCCCAAGGACCACCGCGACTAACACCTACACCCACAGCCCCAAGGTCGAACTTTGCGGATACTCGATACCCCATCCTTCTGAGGCCCACATGAACATGCGAATTCAGATCTACCGTACGTTCCAACCCACGTGACCACCATCAATTACAAGCTGACATAGCTATAGCCGAGTTCGAGGACGAGTGCCGACCCGTGGATGCCCTTCTCAAGGGACTCGACGACCTTAACGACCTTTGCGGAGTTGTGCGGGAGAAGTTTACCGAAGCCCGTGACGCCTTCGGCAAGAACTAATCAACAAAAAATGGTGTCTGGTTGTAATTTGCTTTTGCGGGAGCAATTTTTTGTATATTCTTTTCTTTTGTTTCACATGGGTATCTGGCGTTCTGCAATCCTAAAATAGACTGAATCGTGATGAAGAAAAAAAGAAAGTAGTCTTATTCTACACCCCACAGACATAATATTCAAACTCCCTCTACACCCGCTGGTATTGAAACATGATCTAGTTACGTCCCTATAGCTCCTCTTAGCACTGTATAACCCCCCTGTAAACATCCAACCACCTACCTCAAGGAAACCGGTCATGAAGTCCTTAGGAACGTGAGCCCTGGGGTCCTCCTCAGTACGGAAGTACTTCATGATCTGGGTGATCTGCTTCCAGTAGTTCATGGTCTCCTGGAACTCCATGTTGCTCTTGGTAATGAGCATATCGACAACGGGAAGCTGCTTGACATTGCGGTTGCGCTCGAACTCCTGTCTAATCTTGGTGCGGACCTGGGGGGTATCGACCTCAAGGACGTAGAGGTTCACGATCTCGGGGGCCTAATCGGAAAGCCGATATTAGCCCAATTAAGCCAACCTCCAGTAACAAGATCGCACTCACAGCGCGGTACCAGTCGCGGTAAGACTTGATAACCCGGGCACGCGCATCGTTCCAGTTCACCGCTGATTGCTATTAGCACGTCTCTCGGACGGACGGTTTTTCTGTTCTTTAGGTTGACGAGGACATACAGGACCGGGTACGCTGAGCAAGGTGTGTGGGGTGAATAGTCATTGTCTGATTTCTTTCTTTTTTGGCGGCGTATAGCGCGGGAGTGTAGAAAGGTTGTTGGTAGCGACCGGTGGTGACAAGTTGAATGCTGACGTTTCTCGAAGTTGAGGCTGCTAACTGCGGGTGTTCGGCGATTGCTGCGGAGTCGATAGCGTGCCAAGATGTTGTTGTTTCGTTCTTGATTCCGACCCTGCTTTGCCGCGAGGCGCATCTAAAACCCCACCAAATTTACACTCACTCAACTTCAACACCTCCTGCGATATCTCGATAAGCTCGACAACCTCGAGCCAAACCAACAATGCCACCATCGTTACTCCCCCGAGTCTTTGCCCTCCGCGCAGCCGCCGGATCCCGTCTTTACTCCACCACCATCGAAACCGTCCCTTTAAGCTTCGCCCGTCATGATCCCCCCAGCAGCGACAAGCCCAGTCCCAGTTCCCCACCTCTCGTTATCCTCCACGGTCTTTTCGGCTCCAAACAAAACAACCGCAGCATCAGTAAGTCTGTCTCCTCTTCCCAATCATCTCCAAAGACTTCCATAAGCTTCATCACCGGGGTCCCCCAAGCTCCTCTCTCCAAGCAGCTACTAACCAACTCCCGCAGAGCATTCGCAAAAGATCTCAACACCTCCGTATTCGCACTAGACCTCCGTAACCACGGCGAATCCCCTCACATCGACCGCCACGACTACGAAGCCATGAGCGCAGACGTCGAGCAATTCCTAGAACAAAACCGTCTCGAAAACAGCATCTTGATGGGACATTCCATGGGGGCCAAAGCCGCCATGGCACTATCCCTCCGACGTCCAGATCTGATTTCCAAATTAATTTCCGTGGACAATGCACCCGTTGATGCGATCCTTCATTCTTCATTCGGACACTATGTCCGTGCTATGGAACGTATTGAGAATAGTCAAGTAAAAAAACAAAGCGAGGCAGATCTTATCCTTCAAGAGGTCGAGAAAAATATCGGCGTTCGTCAGTTTTTGTTGACGAATTTAACGAAGCCCCCTGGACAGGAGTTTATGAAGTTCCGAGTTCCGGTTGGGATTTTGAAGAAGGCCCTGGATAGAGTTGGAGGTTTCCCGTTTCATCCCGATCGCATTAGATGCACGAAACCCGCCTTGTTTGTGAGGGGGACTAAGTCTCATTATGTTCCCGATGAGGTTATTCCGCTTATTGGGAGGTTTTACCCGAACTTTACGGTTAAGGATATTGATGCTGGTCACTGGGGTATGTGTAATCCATTCAGTAGTGGATGATTAGTGATGAGGAAGATTTCCAATACTAACGCGCCACTAGTTATGTCCGAAAAACCCAACGAGTTCAAAACCACAGTTTTGGAATGGTTAGCAAAAGAGAATGAAGATTAAACGCTGTTGATATTTAAGATCCTAATGTGGTTCGCTGAGGAATATGCCAATATGGTTCACCTGTCGTTTGCCGAGGGATAGACTCTCTTTTTGGTATTTTATAAAGACAACTCACCGTCATTTAGATATGTAAATATATACCCCCTAGCGATGATATATAGATAGATAGATAGATATTTTTTCCCGTTACTTCCTTCCATACACGCACCAAAAAAGCTCGCTGTGTCAAAATAAATCAAAACATTTCAAAAACCTATAGAAGCCAACAAGACAAGTCAAATCCAACAAAATTGAATATTTCCAAAACCAACAGAAACCTACAAAATAATCCCTAAAAACAAGAAACGATGTATACACCCCAAAAAAAGAAAATAATCAATCAATCAAACAAACAAAATCCAAGATCCTTATCAACTAACCTAGCAGCCGGCTCATAAACACATAAAACAAAACAAAACAAAACAAAACAAAACAAAACAAAACAAAACAAAACAAAAAAAACAAAACAAAAAAACATGAGAAAAGCACGAGGAAAATAAACATGAAGAAAATGAAAAACATGAGAAGAACGATAAACATGAGAAAAACAAGGAAAACAAGAAATGGGATAAGAGGGTATGGTATGGTATGGATGGATAACAAAAAAAAGACATCAAAAATTAAAAAACAAAAAAAAAACTCCCCATAAAATGAATGCAGAGGGATATCTAAGAATCTAAACCGACTCGCTATCGGTCTTTGTGCATGTATTCTCCTGTTATCCAATTCAAAGCTTTGGAGTTGTGATGCCCCCCTCCTCCACTCCTCCCAAATGTCCATAATCTTCCCTTCAAGAAAGCGTTTTGAGATGGCTTCTCTCTTTCTCACTTTCACTCTGGTTCTCTCGTTCTTCCGTATGGTATCCTGACCCGCCCCCCACCCTCCACACCCCGCATAGCCTACCCCCCACTAACAAGCACAATAACCGCCCGCCTCACTACTATCCTGCTGTAAATTGACCGCTCCCTCCCTATTTCTCTTCCTAGCTAAACCAGTATTCATCAACTCAGGCGACTCCACAATCTTATCCACCGTTTCCACGAACGGAGTCTTAATATTCTCCCGAGTCTTTGAGGATACTTCTACGAATCCTGCATTAAACCTATCTGCCAACGCTTTCCCTTCTTCTGTAGAAACTGCACGTGCTGAGGCTTTATCGATTTTTGAACCAACCTACAAGGGGGGAAGTGTGTTAGCTGCTGGTAATGTAATGTAATTTATGGCGACCTGGTTCGCAGGGGAACAGGTTACGCAGGTTCGCCAGCCTCAGAAGTCTACAGAGCAGACGGTGGTCTACTTTGTTCCACAGGTCCCACGCTGGAGCAAGCTATGACGAAATTCCGTGCCGCCCTAACATGGAATCTCGGAATAGTAGGGAGAAAAAGGTAACGTACAAGGTATTTTATAACCCCGGGTTCGGCATATCTTGCACACTCGCCGAACCAGTGCTCCATGCTTAGAAAGCTCTCGCGGTTTGAGACGTCATAAACTAGAATGCAACCTTGTGCGTTTCGGTAGTACTGTTATCTTGTTAGAAAGCCAAGGTTGGGAGAAATGACGGGATGGGAGAAGTGAAGGTAAACATACCGAGCTCGTCAATGTTCTGAAGCGCTCCTGTCCTGCGGTACTGGGAGTTCGTTAGCTAATTCTCGTTCTTGTTGTCCCTGTTCACTTTTTCTGGTTTCCTGGCAGAAAGTTGCCACCGTCCGCTGGGAACCTGGCTGGAATTTTTCCCACTGCCTGCCGAACTCGCCCTTGGACTCGGAAAAGAAGCAACCTACTCAAATAACAAAAGTCTATGTGGCTTTCCCTTTATCGCCAACTTCTTCACTCTAAAATCAACACCAATAGTTGCAGTAGCACTGTCGGTATCGAAGATATCATCGACATATCTCAATAGCAGTGCGGTTTTTCCGCTGTTACTTGGTCCTATGAGGAGGATTTTAATGGTTGGGTCTTGAGCTGGGGGCGGTGCCATCGTATTTCGTGAATGTATAGAAGCGTAGAACGGGGTATTCTATTATCGTTCGGTTGTTGGTTCGAGCGGTGGAAAGAGAAGGTGAGGTAGGTATACTCTTCGGTCGCCGCTGTTTGTCTGTTTATTTATTCGTGTGATCGGTATTCAGAAGTGAAAGTGGGAAGTTTCGCTCGTTCGTGTGGTTGTATGTATAGAAGTCGTGGTTGTCAGTGAGGAGGATTTGTTGAGCGTGGTCAGTCGGTAACGTCAGAGCTAGGGACATGGAGGGGAACAGCTAGCTCTAATCCCTGTCTCTCCATAGCACGGGAACCACTAGTGCCGACTTGACAAAGCCCCTCCAAGGTAAACCAGCTTTGCACGGCAAGACGCACGTGATGGGTTCCCTCACAGCCACCGGACAGGAGAGAGGGTAAGGAATAGGAATGGGAACCCGAGTTTGTCGTGGTCCTGGCGCTGGAAGTAAGTCGCGGGCCAACTGGAAAGCCTGAGCGCGAGAATGTATGTACCCAAGGTGAGGTGAACACAGGTTCAACAAATATCATGGTGAAACATAAAAGCCACGAGCTATAACCATTGGACACCCTGGAAAACTTCAACAAAAAGCTTGTTCCCGAGTCAAGTTGGTTATCTAGTTTTAAGTTTTAAAGATATTTATTGACGTGATGTATCCTGCCGCCTTCCGAAGCCTGCACCGGCAATTACCAGTCAGGACAGCAGTTGAAGCTCACAAAACCCGGAAACAAAGAAGCAGAAGCGGGTTGCCAGCGGATGTTATATGAAGCATGACGCCTATGCATATACGCGGTGCTGTGCCTGTTTGTCCTTTGGCCAAGATTCGGGGTCTATACCCAAGAACGGGATCGCCATGTGGTCAGCAAGGCACCAACTATATAAGTTCCATGAAGGTCAGATAGAGCCAGCAGATTAAAGTCTAGATCCTTCACAACTGCCAGCAACTGCCAACGAGGCTGATGAATCCGCGACGGAAGACTGGCTACCGACGTGGCGTCAGCCTTCCGGGCAACGGCTAAATACGAACCCTGGGGTAACCCCGCATTCGCTTAGGACACCGCTTCGGGCCGTTAGGTGTAGGACTCTTTTTTCTCGATGTATGGTGAATCATTATTGGAAAGATAATTTTATGGGTGGATCACACTTAAGAGACAGCTGATTCAATTTATGGGTAAAGTAATTTTATGACATCACAATAAGCTTCAAGTCAGCGAATCATTGTTTATGATTGATATGTTGTATCAGGCTACCAACTCATGACATCCCATCGTTTCAACCTAACGGCAAACTTATTCTATCGAAAAAAAAAATGATATAACACAGCGAATTCTGTGAATAAAATCATAGAATACCAATAAGAAGATATACCATCCGCGCTCTAGCCATCATTCCAACACCACGAAAAGAGCCTCTAGGGCCATAACATCCTTGCACAGCTGTCTCACGGGCAGAACCCTAACCAAGCCTCGCTGATCATTACCTCGTTGTTGCCGGTGTAATTGGATGAGATTACGTATGGTGCACAATATAGTTTTGTAAAGAGTTTCTAGTTTGGACTAATTGTAAAGAAAGACAGTTCTATTCGTATCACCACTCAGGGGATGGGGAGGTAATTAGGTGTGGGTGTGGGGGTGGATGTTTCCGGCCTCAAAAGCTAGTCATCGGGATACTGTAGATGAAATATAGAGGCGTGCGGCTTTTCTGTTGATGTCATCGTGTGTTTTTCCTCTTCGGCGGAGTTGGATCTTTTCTCTGGCGCTATCTTCTCTCCTCTTCGTTAATACACTCTACCACCTCTGCTGGTACAGAGCATTAAGCGAGCTATATACAAGTGAGCTGTGTAAATACAGAAAAGAGTCAACCCTCATCTATGAGAGATCTGTGAGTGCCAAGCCCCGAGTCGCCATACATGAACCACTACCGAGTCCCAGCAACACATTGTCCAGCAGCCAGTCCAATCCTAGGAGGGTGCCAAGCTTGAGTCGTCAACCATGAATGGCTGTAAAATGTGGGACGCTAACCCAAGGCATATTGATGACGCTAATGAGCTTTAAGCGAGGTGGGTAGAATTCAAGTATTCGTCTTCTCCTCCATTTCCGCTACTCTCTCCTACATCTTTCTCTCGAACCGAACAAATGTTTGCCAACATTTCACCATTTCTAATTACTCAATATCAGGACGGACCGCAGGAACATGAGCAGAGATATCATGAAGATATCTAAATGGAATGATCACTCATTACTCTTTACGCGGCTACAACCTACCTCATACCGGTTACTTCATAATACACCGTCCGCAACCCGCTCGGCATCTCCGTTTCGACTCGGCTTCTTTTTTGGCTGTCAATCTGCCGGATCCTGTGTCAACGCTTTTGTCTTCTCGCTATGGTTGTCCTTAACGTTTATTCTGCAGACCCGTCGCAAGTTAAAGGTGAGTTGTTACCCCTTAAATCCTTGATAGCTGTCAATAAAGAAACTTGACTGACGCTTAATGAAGGGTAATTAATAGTACTATGCAACTCTTCGGGATGCGGAGCGAGAGAGACTATCTGTGAGTGATGACGATGTGGGGGGACTATATGGAAAGGGTGGGGGTGAAAATAGGTGGTGCCAGTGGTACTGAAAGGAGGAATGGAGGAGGACGACGAACTGGATCTTGAGCCGGTCCTGGATTTGGAAATGAACCTGGTGAAGGAATGGAATACAGTTGATGATGCTGGATGGTATTCAATAATTGTAAGTTCTTGTCTCCCGCACGGGTTGTTGAAAGATTCTTGAAATAGGTTTGCTAACGTTCCCTTGAACTAGTTTTCGGTCAAAACAGAAACAACGAATCATGTCTGAAAGCCACCAGGCTACGGAATTCATTCCTACGATGGAAAGTGCTCCCACTTTAACTCTCTGGACTGGCGTCTGGTGGTGGCCTCCTTTCCTTCGTTACAAGCATTACTCCACTTGGAGTTTTTCACATCGTCTCGCGGGGCTACGCATCGACTGCGAAGAAAACCAAACCAGATACAGTGAGAAATGCCACTGGGCCGTCTCATGTAACCGCTTTATCGATCGAATTTCCCCTGCGCTGCGAAGATGTCCTCCATTCGATAACGCAACTACCTTTCTGACATCACCCAACCCCCCCGCTGGAGTTGGTTCTGATGCATCATGCGTCAGGATACGACTGCAGCGGCAGCTTAACCTCCTTTCGTCCCTTCTAAAACCGACTCCGGTGTAAAACGTTTTGCTTCCCCTCAGAGATTCCACCTCGCCAGAGTTGGTTCAGATGCATCATGCGTCTGGAAGCGCCTGCAGCGACGGCCTTATCAGGCCTCCTTCCTCTTTCTCTGAAGCCGACTTCGGCATATTTCCCTGCGGGATCTTCTGATATATCCAACGATTGGAATATACAGGCCTATCGTCACTTTTCTTCTCCTGTGATATTCTCTCGTTTCAACGCTCATGAGTGCGAGAGAATATGTTGGAGCAGAATAAGGAGGATGGTATCTGAAATAGGTTCTCATTTCGGCCCTTGCCCTGTTGAGTTCTTGCAACTATGAATGCTGGAGGACGAAAAGAACAGCTACGACAGATGCAGCTCACCAACCCCCGGTCTTTGTGGGTTTCTTCATGCGCTTTCGAACACCTTCAACACTTTTGTTGAATTGTTTTGGCCCGTGGAAGGAGTTGTCTGTGCTGGTGTTCCTTCCTCTCTTTTCAAGCCGACTTCGGCAAAGTTCAAACTAATGCCGTTGCATTCCCTGGGGGATTGTGGCTTGCCCGGGTTGGTTCAGATGCATCATGCGTCTGTATCCGACTACAGTAGCAACCGAATTCCCTTCCTCTCCTTTTCAAGCCGACTTCGGCATATTACCCCACGGGATCTTCTGGTATATTCAACAATTAGAATATACAGGCCTCACCACTTTTCTTCTCCTGTGAGATCCCTTCATTTTAAAGCTCATGAATGTTAGAGAATACATTCGAGCAGAATAAGCAAGATGATATCTGAAATGGTTTCTCATGTCTGCTCTTGGCCTGCTTGGATATCACAACGATGCATGCTCAATGCCGAAATGATCAGCAATGACAGATACAGCTCTCCAACTGCATGTTTCTCTGCTTGCGCTTTCGAACACCTTCAACACTGGTTGAAGAATTTTGGCACCAAAAGAGGAAGTGTCTGCTCGGGTGTACAAGCTCAGCTGTTGGTTTTTGTCTCGACTCTGCGACCCTGTAATGATAGGTGGTTGGGAATGACACAATTCCCACTCGTTGCTTTGTTGAATCCAACTTTGGATCAAGCGAAAATGAGATTTCTTTGGGCACCTTTACCGAATCTAATTTCGCCGTCTTTCTTCGTCTCTCGAAGATATTGGGGATCCAGAGAACGTCACCCTCGCTTGGTGTTCTCTGTTTTCACTCAAGCGTTAATCCAAACTTGGATATTATCAACCGAGCATAATGAAAACGAAACTTGGTTCAACTCATTGATCCATTTTTTAATCCAACTTTGGATAAAAAAAAATCAACAACGAGGAATAGGAAGAAGAAGAAACCAGGTTGGAGTTGGACGAGAAGTCCTTGCTCCGCTGCAATAACGACCACGCCGTTGCAAACTCTCGTCTCGAGGAAGATACCGAAACTGAAGTGCGCGAGAATGAAGCAGACTTTGAATTCCTTTTGTCTGTTTTTTCTTGTGGCCGGTATGCGGCCTGATTTATGTGTCGGCTGTTGGGGTGGTGAAGATGAAAAGGAAGAAGATCATGGGCCATGGCTACATGTAGGACAACAGGACGGCGAGGAAGAAGGATAAAGCGCCAGTCAGGTTTCTGGACGGTTTGTCTGTGTTTTGGGATGCGGTTTGCTCTGGTTGACTTTTGGTTGTTGCGGTGGAGATAAATAGTAAGGTTGGAATGAAAAAGTAAATGGGAAAGACAAAGAATATGTATTATAAAAGACCATGATGCGAGATACTGTATATAGTAATGAACACTAATTATTCTTTATTCTATACTTAACTACGATAGCATTGGCTTACCCTACGATGTTCTCCCTGATCGGTTGCCTACATACCCTATATATATGTACCCGGATCCCGTATATGTTTAATCGCAATTCATTGTTTACTAGAGATATAGGCTTCTACAGTACTGATAAATGAAATAGCACCGAAAAAAGCATTCCGTTCATTATTAAGAAATATTGAGCATCTAAAGCCCGGCATTTTAATCACAGTGCAACATAGTCTACCAGCCTATGAATCTCTAGGTCAGAGTGCATCCCTTCAACCTAATCACCAACTTCATCTATCAGAAAACCTATATAACCAAGCTGATTCTGTCAATAAATCCCTCAATATCATAAGACGATAGACCATCCGCGCCCTATGCATCAATCCAACCCGTCAAACAGAGCTTCCATTATCCAAGGCCGGGGCTATAACATCCTTTCACAGCAGCCTCACGGGTAGAACCATAACCAAACCTTACTGGGCTGCATAAATATCCGCAGATTGTTAATGATTTATTTATTTATTTATTGAATCATACGCTGACCGAGGCCTAAAAGGCCCATGCAGGAAAAAACAACAAAACACCCAATACCCGTCCTCATGAAACTAACCACTTTATGAGGCCCCTCAATCTCCTTTACCCCAGATATCCACCTGATTACGATATGAAAAAACAAAGAACAGAAAAAGAGACAACAAAATCAACACCGAGAAAAAGAAAAAAAGAGTGACATAGATCACCGCGAACAAACACCTTCGTTTAAATGTAAGTTCTGAGTGGTACCTTTATGGTATCCTACTCCAATCTCTTTCCGACACCTGTCCATTGAAGAAAATCTAATACATGTTCTGTCAACCGTTCATCCTGGAACAACGCCACCACATTCATCCTTGTCCCTCGACCCATTTTCTTCCCTTTCAACTTCTCAACCTTCTTGTTCAGCACCAAGAGATCTCTCTTCAATGCCTTACATTCGCCAAACAGGTGTCCCCGGGTTTGTCTTTTTCCCGAATTGCAAAACCAGCAACTATCCGAGTCTTTCTTCTTGACTCGTACAAGATATGTCCTAATTAGAGCGTGGCCGGACGCTAATTGGAGGAAAACAGCTGCTTTCCTTTCTGGGATCTTCTGAAGAGCCTGTCTTATTCCCCAGGATTTTTTTGGTCGGTAGGACCGGCTGTT
The DNA here is from genome assembly GCA_024516155.1 of Pyronema omphalodes. Taxonomy (NCBI): domain Eukaryota; kingdom Fungi; phylum Ascomycota; class Pezizomycetes; order Pezizales; family Pyronemataceae; genus Pyronema; species Pyronema omphalodes. The sequence continues at coordinate 785,572 of JAJJXM010000005.1, forward strand.
TTCCAGGTTTGTCTTAATCCATTCTGTCGTGAGTTTGGTAGATCGTTCTGTGGCGAGCTGGTTGACATGAGCAAGTGATGCCCGATGGTTAATTATTCTCCGACATACAATCAAAGCAAACATACTTCGACAACCTCAACAAGAAATGACGATACATCAAATCTTTTTTGTGCAATTCCAACCATCTCACAACCCGCGTTCTTGAAAGCCGTTAATTGCCATCTCGAATCATTGCTTTACAAGGGTTGCTATTAAATGCTTGGGAATTTGCTCTTATTTAAATATGTATGTAGTCACCACCCCAGATAACATGCTTATGAAACATATTGAATCACTCGGTTTTATTGACTTTCATTTCCGGATCAGTTTTGGGCATGAGACATATCTCTGGGGTGACGCTCAGAAATGTGCTGGGTATACCTAGAAGTTAGAGAATAAATGAACCTGGAAGTGATGTTATAATTAACTAGCAACCCAGAACTTCGCATAGGATGCATGAATACCTTCTACAATAAGGGTAAGATTAGGAAGTTCCTTGGTATGTCATACACTATCGTGATAACCTGTTTGCTTTTTCTCTTGATACTGTAGAAAAACTTGTGAAATAGGTGATATGGAACCGTTGATGGCACGATTTATCCATTGGAAGCTTTAAGCGGCAAGCCTTGATGGTGGTTTTATCAGACGAGGACAGAACACTACAGGCTTTTAAATTTTTGCTAGGAAAACAATGGAAATCATACTTCGGTGGTTCGGTGGTTCGGTCTTCACCCAGCAAGAATGTCGTCTGCATATTTTACAGAACTTTGAATTAATATATATCGTTATGTCATATTTCGAACTTCTGTTCTAAAAGGTTAAGAAGAGTTGGCCTGGACTAACTATGGCCATACAGGTTGCACTATCAGAAAAATGGAAATGACAGCGCGTAAGGTTTTTGATCTGTCTCTTACGGCTGAAGCTCGATGGGGAGCTTTACCGATAGATGGCTCAGGCTGATGGAAACGACAATTCCGAAGTGGCAGATTGGGCTTAGGGGTGATATTGTGGAGGAGGGGCATTGTAGGATAGTTAGAGTGCAGAGGTGGGTTCGGACAGACATGATGGAGTGTGGCTTCTGATTGGGAGTTGATATTAGTGAAAGAGACTTGCGTGACGATGAGGATGGTGACTGGTGACTGGTAATTGTGTATTACATACGGAGATGGAGTATTCGGGGAAGTCTAACAGTGTTATATGGATTTGATCTTAAATCTCATTGATATACTGCGGGAAGTATTGCTTGATATTACTAACCGTTATCGGGCGTGATTCCGGTTATGCGAAATTCAGAAAAGACCCGCCACCGATTTATGTCAACCGCAATCGGAAAGCTCTTCCATTCACCTACAGGATAAAATACGAGGCCTTATAACGTTTTGGTAAAAGAAGCAATGATGATTCTGAATCGAAGATCTTTTTCTGGCTGTATCACCGTTGTGCCTGGTTTTCGACCAGTCGAGTAGAGTTAGCTGATACTCGGTGTCTAGACTATTAATTACTTCGTCATTATCTGTACAATTTGATGAGATTACTTCTTCCGCAGAAATAGGTTTATTTCGGAGTTTTTATTATTTAGACTGATTCAAAAGAAAACCAGACCTGTTAATTTTACGACCCAGGGGATTGAGTAGCGAGTGCGGGAACGACTAGTGTTTCCGGCTCCATATTGCTATAGGGGATACTGTAGATAGAAGATGATAGAGTCTGGAACCCCGACTGATATTATTATGCTGTGATATATTCTGCTGCGTCGCCTCTTCGGCCGGGTTGAATCTCTCCGCCATCGCTACCTCCTCTCCTTTTCGTTGATACACTCTCCTGCCGCAGCTGCTGCTAACAATCAAGCGAGCTATATACGAAAGGACTACGTAAATACAGCGAAGCGTAGGATCTCAGTTTACGTGGAATGGAAGAATGCCAAGCCCCGAGTCGCCATACATGAACACCTTTGTCAAGCCCAATCCCAGTAGGGCGCCAAGCTTGAGTCGTCAACCATGAATGGCTGTAAAATGTGGGACGCTAGCCCAAAGCACATTTACAACGCTAATGGGCTTAACTTGCAAGGTGGATAGTAGTATTTGTCTTCTCCTCCATTCCCTCTGTTCTCTCCTACATCGTCCTCTGAGTTCGGAACGAATCTTTGTCAACATTTTACCATTTTCAATTACTCAACATTACGATGGACTGCTGATCGATGAACTGAGATACTTCTGAAACGGAGATCGATAATGCTCTTTACGCGACTACAACCTGCCTCATACCGGTTGATTCATAACACACCGTCCGCAGTCCGCTCGGCATCTCCGTTTCGACTCGGCTTCTTTTCTGGCTGTCGACCTGCCGGATTTGGAGTCAAAGCTTTGGTCTTCTCACTTTGGTTGTCCTTAACGTTTATTCTACATACCCGTCGTAGATGTATGGTAAGTTACTATTCTCTTGAACCCTGGTAGCTATTAAAAGAGACTTGACTGAGGCTTGATAAAGGACAGATGATAGTATTACGGAACTCTTCGGGATGCGAGGAGAGTGGGACTGTCTCTGAGGGATGACGGTGCGGGGGGACTATCTGGAAAGGGTGGGGGTGAAAATAGGTGGTGCAAGTGGTACTGAAAGAAGGAATGGGGAGGACGATGAACTGGACCTTGAGCCGGTCCTGGATCTGCGAATGAAACTGGTGGAGGAAAGAAATAAGGTTGATGATGCTAAATGGGATTCAATAATTGTAAGTTCTTGTCTTCTGCACGGGTTGTTGAAAGCTTCTTGAAATAGGTTTGCTAACGTTCCCTTTAACTAGTTTTCGGTCAAAACAGAAACAACGAATCATGTCTGAAAGCCACCAGGCTACGGAATTCATTCCTACGATGGAAAGTGCTCCCACTTTGACTCGCTGGACTGGCGTCTGGTGGTGGCCTCCTTTCCTTCATTACAATAATTACTCCACCGGGAGTTTTTAACATTGTCTCGCGGGGATACGCATCGACTGCGAAGAAAACGAAACCGGATACAGTGAGAAAAGCCGCTGGGCCGTCTCATGTAGCCGCTTTATCGATCGGATTTCTCTTGCGCTTCGAAGATGTCCTCCATTCGATAACGCAATTACCTTTCTGACATCACCCAACCCCCCCCCCCCCCCCCCCGCTGGAGTCGGTTCTGATGCATCATGCGTCAGGATACGACTGCAGCGGCAGCTTAATCTCCTTTCGTCCCTTCTAAAACCGACTCCGGTATAATATTTTTCTTGCTTCCCCTCAGAGATTCCGCCTCGCCAGAGTTGGTTCAGATGCATCATGCGTCTGTATCCGACTATATCAGCAACCGAATCTCCTTGCTCTCCGTTTCAAGCCGACTTCGGCATATTTCCCTGCGGGATCTTCTGATATATCCAACGATTGGAATATACAGAGCCTTCACCACTCTTCTTGTCCTGTGATATTCTCTCGTTTCAACGCTCATGAATGTTCGAGAATATATTTGAGCAGAATAAGAAGGATGGTATCCGAAATGGGTTCTCATTTCTGCCCTTGTCCCATTGAGTTCTCGCAACGATGAATGCTGGAGGACAAAAAGAACAGCTAGGACAGATGCAACTCGCCAACCCCCTGTCTTTTTGGTTTTCTTCTTGCGCTTTCGAACACCTTCAACACTTCTGTTGAATGCTTTCAGCCCGTGGAAGGAGCTGTCTGTCCGGGTGTCCCTTCCTCTCTTTTCAAGCCGACTTCGGCAAAGTTCAAACTAATGCCGTTGCATTCCCTGGGGGATTGTGGCTTGCCCGGGTTGGTTAAGATGCATCATGCGTCTGTATCCGACTACAGTAGCAACCGAATCCCCTTCCTCTCCTTTTCAAGCCGACTTCGGCATATTTCTCTGTAGGATCTTCTGGTATATCCAACGATTGGAATATACAGGCCTTGCCACTTTTCTCCTCCTGTGAGATCCCCTTGTTTCAACGCTCATGAATGTTCGAGAATACATTGGAGCAGGTTGACAAGAATCCATCAACCATGGCTTCTCATCCCTGTTCTTGGCCTCCTTGGATTTCACAACGATGAATGCCAAATGACGAAATGATCAGCAATGGCAGATACAGCTCTCCAACTGCATGTTTCTCTGCTTGCGCTTTCGAACACCTTCAACACTTTGGTTGAAGAATTTTGGCACCGAAAGAGGAACTGTCTGCGCGGGTGTACAAGCTCAGCGTTTGGTTTCTGTCTCGCCTCTGCGACCCTGTAATGATAGGTCCTTGGGAATGATACAAATCCCACTCGTCGCTTTGTTGAATCCAACTTTGGATCAAGCGAAAATGAGATTTCTTTTGGGCGCCTTTATCGAATCTAATTTCGCCGTCTTTCTTCGTCTCTCGAAGATATTGGGGATCCAGAGAACGTCACCCTCGCTTGGTGTTCCCTATTCCTACACAAGCAATAATCCAAACTTGGATATTATCAACCGAGCATAATGAAAACGAAACTTGGTTCAACTCATTGATCCATTTTTTAATCCAACTTTGGATAAAAAAAAAATCAGCAACGAGGAATTGGAAGAAGAAATCAGGTTGGAGTTGGACGAGAAGTCCTTGCTCCGCTGCAATAACGACCACGCCATTGCAAACTCTCGTCTCGAGGAAGATACCGAAACTGAAAAACTCGAGAATGAAGCAGACTTTGGATTCTTTTTGTCTGTTTTTTCTTGTCACCGGTATGCAGCCTGATTTAAGTGTCGGCTGTTGGGGCGACGAAGATCGCAATGTAGAAGATGACGACTACATTGAGAATGACAGGACAGCCATGAAGAAATATACGGAGCCAATCAATTTCCTAGGCTTCCTTGTCCCTTCCGCTTCGGTTCCATTCAGTCCGCTTTGTTCATCTTTCGTTCGTCGTGTCTGACCGATATATGGAACAAGGCCCCTCCAGATGTAATGGTCAGACCACAGGAGGGGAAATAAAGTCTACAGAATGAGCGAGTTAGGGAGTGGGGAAGGAAGATAGTAAGGCTTGAATGCACAGGTGAATCTGAACGGATAAGATCATGTATGAGAAGACCATTGATGTATGCAGTAATGAACACTGATCAATCTTTATACTTAACTCTGATAGCATTGGCCTACAAAGCCATTCTCCCCGTGATTTATTACCCGCGTACTCTCTATATATGTACCCAGATTCCGTAACGCTTCATCAAAACTTATTGTTTACCGGAAACATGGGCTTCTACAGTAGCGCGAAACGGTGATACAAGTAAAAAAGTGAGCCTTTCATCATAAAGGAATTCTGAGCGTCCAAATTCCGGCATCTCGATTACTCAGTGCAAAGCAGCTGATTATTAGCCGTACTTAAGCTTTTTGTTAGTAGCCGTTTTAGTGGCGCTTACATAAAATTACAATTAAAGGTAGGTGCGGTTGCGACTTCATAATAAATCACTCTATCATCACCGCCTGACTATGATTCAACAATCTGGGCACTAGAGAAAACCGAATAGGTTTTACAAGTTTTACAATATCATCGATCATTTTCATTAACGGTAAAACGAAAAAAAAGAACAAAACATTCCTCAATTCCATGAATACTCAATCATCCTTGTGTTACTCGTTTCTGGAAGTAATTTTATAGCAATCGTTAACTATCATTCATGCCGAACACGGAGAAAATGAGGGGAGAAGCAACACCGGGAAGCCCGGAATACTCGGGTCACTCTCACGGTACCGAGAATCGCGATCTATCCCAGTCGGGGCCGAATCCATGTAGCTCCGAGGCTGAAAGGCTCAAAAACATTTTCACTAATATCCATTTTACGACCGATAACCCTCGTCTCAAAATTTTCTTCATACCATATCCTCCACAACATTCTCAATCATCCATCACATCACCACTTACCCCCTTACCCCTCATCTCTGCTTCGCCATATCCTCCATAACCCTATCTACTCTCTCCTTATCCTTCCCCAACTTCTTCCCCTCCTCACAATAAGGCAACCCAGCCAGAAACTCCCTCGCCTCAACCAGCAATCCCGGCTCACACATCATCCACGCCGCTATCAGCATATACCCCGTCGCGGTGACTGCCATTACGATTGTTCCATCGAGTTCTGGACGAAGTAAACAGGTTACAACAGAGCCGGTGATGTAGATGAGAATTCCTATGACTATGCATGACGGCAGTTAGCGTCTGTGGAAAATAATATAAAGAAGAACGCCAACGCCCCCCCCCCCCCCCCCTCCCGGTGGATTACTTACAAGCAGCAGTTCTCACACCCTTAACATTATGTTTCCCACCCCAGAGGTATATAATCGAAAGCATATACATCATCAAGCAAATAGTAATTTCCTGGGCACGAGCCCTAGTGGGGCTGGGTGTATGAAGACCGGTTACTGATGCGAGATACTGGAAGGGGGTGGTTGAGAAGGGACAGATTGGGCTTAGGAGCGAGATTGTGGCTGAGAGAGATTGTAGGATGGTTAGGGTATATAGGTGGGTTCGAATAGACATGATGAGTGGTGGTGGTGGTTGTTAGTGAGATGTTGACTGACGAGAGGTATTCGATATATGGCTGTGAGGAGGAAGGATTTACTTGGATACTTGGAGATGGAGGACTGTGGGAAATTCTAGACGGGTGTTATATGGGTTTGATCTCAGCTATGATAAATAGGCTGTAGGAAGTACAACTCAAAACTACTGACCATGATTGGGCGTTCTCCCGGTTATGCGGGATTCTGTAAAGACTCATCACGACTTCCTGTCAAACGCAATTAGAAATCACTTTCATTCACTCGCAGGATGAAATACGAAGCCTTGCGATTTCTTGGTAGAAAAAAAGCAACGAAGATGCTGAATCGAAGATCTTCTCTATGCTGTATCACCGTATCACCGTTATAGATCTTTTGTAGCCAATCAGGTAGGGGTGAGAGGGGGGGTCAGCTGACACACAGTGTCTAGACCATTGAATACTTCGTCGGTATCGGCGCAATTAGATAAGAGTACTGTTTCCGTAGAAATGGATTTGTTTCGGAGTTTTTCTCGTTTAGACCAATTGTAAAGAAAGCCAGCCCTGTTCACCACGACCCGGGGGATTGGGAGGGCATTGGCGGTGAGTACGTAGACGTGGCCATAAGGCCATCTGAGTACTGTAGATGAAAGAAAATAGTGTTCGGCTTTCATGCTAATGTCGGCGTACTGTGGCATACTCAGCGGGGTTAAATTCCTCTGCTATTACTATGTACCTTCTCCCTTAATTCATTGATGCACTCTACCACCCCTGCCCACAAGTGCTTTACAGTAAACTAATGGTAAACCCTGGACCTACGTGGAATCCATAAACGCCAAGCCTCGAGTCGCCAAACATGAACACCTCCAGCAACACATTGTCCAGTGGAATCACAGTGGGGTGCCAAGCTTGAGTCGTTAACTATGAATGGCTGTAAAATGTGGGACGCTAATCCAAAGCGCATTCTCCATGCAAGACTAATAAGCTTAACTCGTGAGGTGGATGGTCGTCGAAAGCATTCGCTCCTCCTCCATTCGCTCTTTACTTTCCCACATCTATGATCTTTCTCTGAAGTTGGAACAACTTTTCGTCAACATGTCACCATCTTCAGTTAATCGATATTTCAACCAACTCCTGGGCGACGAACGGATATACCATGGAATTATCTCAACGGAATCAGTCGTTCCCCACTACGCGGCTACGGCCTAACTATCTCATACCAAATACGCGCAAATACTTCATAAAATACACCACCCCCAACCCGCTCGGTATCCCCATCTCAACTCGGCCTATTTCATGACATCCAATCTGTGGGACCTTGTCTCAACGCCTTGGTCTTCTAGCTTTGGTTGCCCTTGAAGATTATTCTGTATCTTCGTGGGTTAATGGTAAGTTTTACCCTCTCGACCCTGGATTGCTGTTGGGAGAAACTTGACTGACACTGATGAAGGGTGGGTGGTGGTATTACGGAACTCTTCGGTGTATGAAGCTCGAAGAGATTGTTTGAGACGACCGTATGGTCTGGGAATGAGGATTGAGGAGGATTATGCGGAAAGGGAGGAGGTGGGAATATTCAAGGGTGGAGTGGAGGAGGACTGTGAACTTGGTCTGGAAATGACCTTTGCAGAAGAACAAGGTTGGTGATACTGAAACAGAGTCAACAACTGTAAGTTATTAATCCCTCAGCGGGCCATTGTAGCTTTTGAAATAAGGTTCACTGACTCTTTGACTAGTTTTCGACCAAGACAGCAACACCGCATCATGTTTAAAAGCCACCGGGCTATGTAATTGATTCCTACGATGGAACTTGCTTCCACCTTGACTCCCTTGAAGGTCGCCTGCTGGTCTCTTTTGTTACAGCCATTACTCTACCAGGAATTCATAACATTGCCTGGTCGAGATATGTATCGACTTTGGAGAACACCAAACCGGAAATAGTGAGGGCAGCCACGAGGTCGTCTCATGTATCCTGCGCTTCGAAGTTTTCATTCGTTCGATAACGGAACTACTTCCCTTGACCCCCACCCCCTAACTGGGTTGGTTCAGATGCATCATGCGTCTGGAAGCGACTGCAGCGGCTGCCTTATCGGGCCTCCTTCCTCTTTTTCTGAAGCCGACTTCGGCATATCTCCCCACTGGACCTTCTGATATATACAACAATTGGAATATACAGGCCCATCGTCACCTTTCTTCTCCTGTGATATTCTTTCGTTTCAGCGCTCATGAGTGCTAGAGAATATGTTGGAGCAGAATAAGGAGGATGATATCTGAAATGGTTTCTCATCTCCGCTCTTGCCCTGTTGGGTTCTTGCAACGATGAATGATGGAGGATGAAAAGAACAGCGATGACAGATGTAACTCATTAATTCTTTTGTCTTTTCGTTTCTTTTCTTGCGCTTTCGAACACCTTCAACATCTTTGTTGAAGAATTTTGGACTGAGAAAAGAACTGTCTGCGCGGGTGTACAAGTTCAGCTATTTGTATCTGCCTCAGCCTTAGGAACCCTGAAATGATAGGTTTTTGGGAATGATACAATTTCCACTCTTCACTTTTTTGAATCCAACTTTGGATCAAGCGAAAAATAGATTCCTTTGGGCGCATTCACCGGATCCAATTTCGCCGTCTTTCTTCGTCTCTCACATCAAACTTGATTGAACTTCAGTACCTCTCTTTTGATCCAACTTTGGATGAATGAAACAATAGGAAAAATTCGAAGACGAAGAAGAGACTAGATTGGAGTTAGCCGAGAAGTCCTTGCTCGGCTGTGATAACGGCCACTCCATTGCAGCCTCCCGTCTCGAAAATGGTACCAAAACCGAAACCCCCGAGAAAGACGTAGAATTTAAGTTCTGTTTTTCTGCTTATTTCTCGTCACCGGTATGCAACCTGATTTATTTTTCGGTTTTTGGGGCAATGAAGATGAAAATGGAGAATATGTTGGCTACATTGAGGATGATAGGACAGCGATGAAGAAATATACAAAGCCGATTAATTCCTCAGCTCTTTGTGTGTCTCTTGGGCTTCGGTTTTCTTTGGTTATCTTTTGGCTGTTCTGTTAGAGATAGATCTTGCGAAAAAGGCGCCAGAATATGTTTGAAGAGGCGATAACTTAGGAGAATATACGAACTTTAGGGATGGAAGGTATAGGCGGGCGAGGAAGGCAAATAGTAAAAGCTGAATGGAAAAGCAAATCAAAACGGAAAAGAACATGGATGGAAAGATCACTGTGGGAGATATTGTATATAGTAATGAACACTGATTGATCTTTATACTTACTGATGATAGCATTAGCCGGAGTATCTAGTTTACCAAACGATTGCATTCCTTGATTCATTGACTGCGTGCTCAATAAACGTATATAGACAATGTTAAATCGAAACTTATTGTTACTGAGCAGAAATATAGGTTTCTACAGTAACACTAGACGGGGGTACAGCTGCTAATGCGTGCCTTTCGTTTTCCATGCATTGTAACACCGCCTATCGTCAGCGACGCTTGAGCTGTTCACTACAAGCCTTCACAGTTGGGTGCAGCGTGTAAAATTAAAGAGTAAGCGCGGTTGTGACTTCATCATGAATCACTGCATCATCACCGCCTGAAAATGGTTTGACACCCAAGGCACTGATCAAAAACGAAATACTTTTAGAAGTTTTACACGGTAAGCAGTGGGTCAACTAGGCAATCCTCTTTATTCCCCGAATAACAAATCACCACGGCGATACTCGTCATATTTCTGGCAATCGTGAACTATCTTTCATGATTCACACGAGCAAAACGAGGGGAGAATGGGCACCAAAAAATCCAGAATACTCGGGTCACCCTCGTTGTACCGGGATTCAAAGTCCGTCCCAAGAGGAGCCGAGCCCTGCGTGGCTCAGATGCCCTGAAAAAGTGAGCCCTCTCAAGCTCCATCTCCATGTCCACCAACATCCATGTCACGACCACCCGCCCTCGTCCCAAATTTTCCTCCACTTCTCTTCGCACTTCTATACTCCAAGACACCCGTCATATTCTGCGAAAAATTCTCTAACATATAGACCCATTCTACAGCACTCCGAATGTACACTCAGCCGACAAAAATGCCGAACAAATCCACCACTCCTGCCTCCTCAACCAGGAGTTTCCACACAGCACCGGAAACTGCGGCGGATAAAACCCTCGCTTCGCTTCACCATACTGCGTCTACCCTCTTTGTTGCACGTACTGCGGCAATCTTTAATACTACCAATGAACTGTTGGGTGATATCAAGGCTTTACTACAAACTCTCGTTGAAGAGAAGGAAAAGGATCGTCAGATGTTGAAGGAGATGATTGAGGAGCATGCAAAGATGGGGGAGGAGGTTAGGAGTATTATGGAGGCACAAAAAGCCAAGGGGGTTGGGAATATGATCCCTGGTGAGTTAATCTGGAGCTTCTTCACATGCTGTTATTGTTAGCGGAAAGGAACTAAATACTGACAGGCGATAGCATCCAAGCAAGCATACCGAGAAAGTGATGCAGCTAAGAGAGACTGCTTGGATTCTTCGCAACCAGATTTCGGAATGACAGCTATTGACACCCCGGATGACACTCAGAGTACGGAGGGGACTATGGAGTTTCAGAAGATTGATGATAGAAGACGGATTTTGGATATGAGTGATGGAGAGATTGAGAATCTCTGGGCGGACATGGATGATGTTGGGATGGATGGTGAGCTTTCGCAGACGCAATCATAAGTTTGAAGAGGGAGAGCCAGAATTCGTTCTACTGAAAGTATTTGGGGGAGCAGTTTAGGAAAAATAGTTTGAGAATTTGTATCTACCAAGGAGTCTAGGAATACTGAGACATATTCTGTTCAATTGATGCTCTAGCTGCCTTGACTGTGGCCGTAAACTCCAATATACCCCCACCTCTCTGGTTTGAAGCAACCCAATTGCTAGTGACGCAGTATTCTCACTAAACACAAACGTCTTTAAGACAATTGATCGCGAGGAACCGATGGATGAGATCTCTGTGGTTGAAAGCTTGTACATTGCTCGGTGATCAACGCCTAGTGATTTTGGCTGACCATGGAGTCGGGCTTTTTTGTAGAACAACGTCGATCATCCGGGCCCAAACATAAAAATAGTGCACGAAAAGAACCTGGGCTGTTTTCGGTGAATGTCATGGAGTTCTCCGATGTTTTCCACCTTAACGGCGCCTTGCTGTCGTCGTCAGATGGTAAGGGTTGCGACGTTTACACATCAACCCGGTGCAGATCAGTGATCGTCCACTAGGAATGTCGTCACCTTGGCACTGTTAATCAATCTGGCACTTCGTCTACGTCAGATTTTCCGAAGAACCAAGTTCCATCAAACGATTTTCTAGAAGAAAACAAGCATTTCTTGCAGTGACCGGCGCAGAAACCGGCCTGTAGGATAAGGCGCGATATGGGGGTTAAATAGACGCTACGGCCACACTTGGCGCACCTTCAGAATCCGCTTTCCGACGACTTGAATTATCACGATACACAATTTAACACGGATTAAATACACCGAAAAAGAAATGTTTCAAGCAATAGTGGCGTATATTCACTCTTGGCTTGATTATGGCCTTTCATGCTGCAAGATGGCGAAGAATCGGGAGATTGGGTGGATGACAATGGACCGGAAGGCGAGTTACCCCGTGATCCTAACTAAGTAAAGTAATGTTTTAATTAACATTTTGTATAGACAGGCGAATACAAGCGTGAGCAACAGCCTATTTACAAGAAGCTCAAGCTATTGCTTCTCTTCAACCCATTACTCGAGTGGATTGACACAACCCGATGGTTCCGTCACAAACTCCACGAGAAGGCAGATATGGCCGGTGAGTATCTCAACTAGAATATAATTAACTGTAAACTAAAACTTCGGTAGGACACGATATGTCTGAGCCCTCTTCTTCCGCCAAGATCCGTTCATTCGTAGATTTCTACCACATTAACATGGAAGAATTCGAACCTTCTGATATCAGCCAATACCGCACCTTCCAGGACTTTTTTGTTCGTAAACACAAACCCGGAACCCGTCCTATTCATGCTGAGGGAGACAACGTAACTCTTCTTTCCTCTGTCGTGTAAAATACCTTCTAACACATTGCCTAGTCTAAAGCTGTTGTCGTCGCAGACAGTCGTCTCGTTGTTTACGACACTGTCCCGAAAGCCCGACGTATTTGGATCAAGGGTCACCATTTCAACATTGAGAGCTTAGTCGCCGACGAGAAGTCTGGACATATTTGGGATTCTGGTTCAATTGCTTCCTTCCGTTTATCACCTCAAGATTATCATCGCTACCACTGTCCTGTTGCAGGAACTGTAAAATGGTGGAAACAAATTGCAGGAGAATATTACGGAGTCGACCCAATTGCGATTAGATCTGATATTGATATCTTGACTAACAATGCTCGTTGTGCCGTTTGCATTGAGAGTGAGGAGTTTGGACAGGTTTTGTTTGTTGCGATTGGCGCCAGTGAGGTTGGAACTGTTATGTATGTTTCACCTACAAATTCTGAAGAAAGGAATAATCTAATATGGCTGCGATAGGATCAACGAGAAGTTTAGGACCCCAGGAAGCAAGGTTGAGAAGGGAGAGGAGCTTGGAATGTTTGAATTTGGTGGATCGAGCATTGTCGTCTGTTTTGAGCAGGGAAGAATCAAGTTTGATGAGGATTTTATCCGTGCTTCAGACAGACTTGTGGAGATGAGTGTTGAGATGGGAACAAGTTTGGGAACTGCCCAGGCGGGAGTCTGAGCTCGGGGTGCATGGAATCGAGTTATGACTTTGTGAAGCGTGAAATTTTATTTCGGGTTTTGCATCGTGTAATATTTGGTTTTCGTTAGGATATTTTCCGCTCAAAAGCCCTGGGAAATATGGTTTTATTCAATGGTTTCGGTGCGTGAATTACATTACTTGCCCTAGTAACCAACATCATCCAAATGGTTACCCGGTCACGCTCGGCTCGGAATCGAGCTAAAGCTTATCCCACTATCACGTGTAAACGAGCTCTTGAAGCCACGAATCCGCGTCCCCCGTTGACCCTTCTCACTCACTAAGCAACACCTCAACCATGGCACCATCCACTATCAGCGAAAAAATCACGCTCACTTACCCGCTTTACTGCGCCGACTTTATTGATACCGACCGCTTGGTAGTTGCAGGAGGAGGTGGTGAAGGTCGCAGCGGCGTGGGAAACAAGATCGTGGGGTTCTTCCCCTCCCAGTTCCACACCAATTAACCTCAGCTTATCCCCACAGACATTATTAGACGTTTCCAAAACCACCCCGCCGTCGCAAAACTCGACAAATATTCAGCAACTCGCCGAACATGTCCTGAGTCGCGAAGAGGACTCCTGCATGTCCCTTGCAGTCGTGCGATCCACCACGAAATCGAAGAAAGCCGCCTCGAAACCGAAGCTCATAGGAGGTGTCAACAGCTCCGAAAAGCAGCAACTCGAAGGCAAAAATGAGCATTACAGAGTTTTCGAAATCTCAAGCTCAGAAATCGAACCAGTCTCACGGCTCTCCTTCTTTGACTCCGCAAACCGTACAGACGTCTACCAACGAGTGCTCCGTGCACGTGGAGGACTCGCAGCAATTGCTAGCGGCGCGAGCGGTAAGACCGGCTTTGAGGTTAAGGCAATCTCTACGGAAAACAACCAATTACGTTGGGGGGCTACCATCGAGTCCGAAGCTGCCGACCTTGATGTCCTAGATGATGAACACCTCGCCTACTGCACAGACAAGGAGATCTTTACTGTTGCTATTTCCGACGCAAAGCAGACGAAGCTTAAGCTCAACTTTCCCGTTGCCGGAAAACTCAGATCCATTCGCTACCTTACGTCCGAGCGCATTCTTGCTGTCATCAATGCTCCCGCCCGTACTGGTTCTGAGCTTGTCCTTCTCGATGTCGTTACCGGGACCGCCGTCACTCGCAGAAGACTCCACACCGGAATTAGTGCTGTGACCAGTCTTGATGTCGTTAAGCTCTCAACCCGCAGTGGTGCTGTCGCAGTAGCTGGTGCTGACCAGACCATCGAGCTATTGGTTGTTACCAACGACAGAATCAAAACCGCTCAAATCTTCCGCAATGTTCACCCCTTTCAGATTACCAAGGTTGCATTTTCTCCGGCTCCTTCACCGCCCCCTGCACCCTCTGCCGATGTTGAGGAGATAGAGGAGGAGGCACATGTTGTCCGCTTGGCTTCTACCAGTATCGGAAACACTTGTGTGGTGCATACTCTACCTCTTATCCCGACAAAGGATGGATACACCCTTCTTGCCGCCAGAACTGCGTCTCAAACTGTACTTACAGTGTTGTTGAGTCTTATCACTGTGGTGGTACTCGCCGTTGTTCTTCAAGTTGTGTTCCTCACTAGAGGTGGATTGAACATCAGCGAGCTTGTGCCGCATATGCATATGGATCACTTGCACGAGAGACCATGGGTTAAGAGCTTGGAGGCGAATGTCGACGCTTTGATTGCTGGCTTGAAGAGCGGTGCTGCATCAAATCCCTTTGGAGAGAATGTTAATGAGGATGAGCTCCGCGAGGAGCTTATGGCAGCTGTGAAGAAGGCAGCTGAGAAGGTTGAGCAGGTCGATGAGGCAGTTGTTGGGTCTGCTCAAAAGGCTGATGATCAGAATGAGAAGAATAATGAAGAGAAGAGCGAGCTCTAAAAAAGTATATAATTTGTAATATAATCTGACAGATCTGCAAATACAATTCCAGAAAGCGTTGACATTGGAGTACGGCGAAGAATAGAATAAGCAAAAGAGGAGGATTAACAACTGTAGTTAGTTTAGTATTGATATAGCTAGTATGTATTGTGAAATTTTGCTTTTATAATTTCACTCCGCTTGCTTGAAGAAAACCACAAAAATGCCATAACTCCAACCAAAATATCAAAAACGCAATGCCTAATCGTATAGCCTATTTCTTGATCCCAATCGGGGGTCTAGGAGGTACCGGAGTGCTTCCTCTCTTCATCGCCTCTTGTGCTGACGCCGGCCCCTTATTTCCAGCACCAGCAGCCAACATACTTCCGGGATTGTCTAACAACGGGGCATGATCATCCATAAACTCATCCCTAAACTTTGCAGACAACTCCAACGATGTGCGTAATAACATCTCATCCATTTGTTTTTTAGATTGTGTTTTCTGCGGTAGCTGCTGCGAGCCAGGCTGTTGTCCACTGGGGGTTGGAGTCCCCACCGCCGTCTGTGGTTGAGTACCCGGGTTCTGACTAGTAGCCGGAGTCGCACTTGCAGTCGTATTTGCAGTAGCCGCTTCTTCCGCCGCCTTACTTGTAGCCTCCATAGCCAATCTCAACGCCTCTCTAAGATCTCTCGTAATCGTTAACTAAAGCCCACCGGCATATCAGCACTTTATTATAATCCCTTTCCTTTTGAAGTAATGCATCGGATCAAAACCCACCAATCTATTCTGCACCACAGCCCCGACCAATGGTGCTTGATAAACATTTTCTCCAACGATGAAATAGTCCTGTACTACGCTTACATCCTCGACTTTTTGCATTCGTCCGTTGACGTTGACATCTCGTGCTGGCTTACGGATTTGTTTTCGGATTACGAAGATTCCCGCTTCGTTGTTGGCTACCGTTAGTATATACTCCGTTCCTCGGAACTTCTTAAGTGCTTCGAAGAAATCGTGGTTACTGGTGATTTTGGCGGCGGCGGCGGGGTTGCGGTTGATTTGTGCCATGAGTTGGCCGTTGCTGGATGTGGGATCGTAGAAGGGTGATTCGTAAAAGTAATGCATAACTACATGAACATTCAAATAAGATCAGCTCGGTTACTGTGAAGAAAATAGGGACAGATGAAGCTCCACAAAGCCCAACGCATCCCAAAGACGCCCTATAAATCCCAATCCACCCGCGCCATCCTCCCACCAAAGCCGTCTGAGAGACCTCCAGGGCCCATAAAGCCGCTCCAACAACCTACCAAGATTCTCATTAAGCGCACCAAAATTGGTGATAAACTGAGGGTATCGCCATGTAGTTTCATCAAGCGGTGTACGTGGACGTGGAATATCTGCCATGATGTTCGATAAGTTATGGAGTTCTAGATGACGTCGTAGGTTGGTGGAAGACGCGTTTTTGGGACGCGTGGGATTAAGGTTGGTGGGGTTAGGGTTGCGCGTTGCGCGTTGCTGTGGAGTGACTGGAGCAGGAGCCGGTGTGTGAGGTATGCAGTAGCAGGTACTTGGTACATATCACGGAGCGCGCGTTAAGAGGAAATACCATAGTTCCGCTTTGTTCTATATACATACGCCCACATACATAAAGTATTTACAGTAATGAAGTTAATGCATGTCAGTAACTAGTAATCTACCCTACGTGGTGAACCGTATGTATACATAAGCAAGATCGCCGGAATCGGAACCTTCAAGCGCGCGGTCTTTCGAAACGTAGCCGAGACAAAGGGGTTTCACTACATATGTACATCATACATACAGCTTCCTCGTCACAGCCCCAAGTTACAAGTTACAAGTTACAAGTTACAAGTTACATAAAAGTTTCTAACCTACGTATTATGTAACCGCACTTTTTG
Source organism: Pyronema omphalodes (assembly GCA_024516155.1). Classification (NCBI taxonomy): domain Eukaryota; kingdom Fungi; phylum Ascomycota; class Pezizomycetes; order Pezizales; family Pyronemataceae; genus Pyronema; species Pyronema omphalodes. The sequence goes on from JAJJXM010000005.1 coordinate 802,658, forward strand.
ATAAAAAATTCCAAGGTTAAGAAATGTCAAGATATCTCAAAATTCCGACGTTTGGATATTGATTGGCATGTGAATCAACCATGTACCTAGCTATGGCGCCATAGCATATAGCAAAGCGCGTACACAAAGTGCAGACATAATCCTTGCTAAACGTCAATCAATATCAATTGGTTGCTGTTAAACTTCCCCAAATTCCTGCGTTTCATTGCTGTGTAACATGTAACAATAACTGCCCTATCGATGTATCTATGTGTCTATGTGTCTATGCATATTATGCCCATACCACTTTACGTATATTCCATTCCCAGTGGTGTGTGTATAGGGGGGGTGTGTGTGTGAGGGAAAGTGTCAAATATACGGTACCTGCAGCTATATCATGCAATATGCAATATGCATAATGATAGGGCATTTTCCCTCCCCTCCTTTCACAACCGCCGAAACCAAAGCAAACCTTCAACCCATCCATTGTTCAATCAAGCCTTACCTCAATCTTCCATCCATCCATTATCTATGAATAGCATCAAAACCAGCACTACATACATAGAAACCGTTTCAAAATGCATTTTTTTTCCTACCCCTCTTTCCCTCCGCCGTTCTTGTGCAGGCGCGGATCAGGGAAATCTATGAGCTGTTAATAGCACTTGATATTAGGGTATGGTTACTATGGTGGCCATGGGTTGTAAATACCCCCCATCCTTTCCCTTTATTTATTTATCCATGGACCATACCCACGTTGTTGTTTTTTTGAGATAAGATTTTATTCGGCTTTTTTTTGTTTTTGATAGTGCGGCGTTTTTGTTATTTCCCTTCTTCGATTCTTCGATTCTCCAATTCTTCTGAGTCTTTCTTTTAAACCACTTCAAACACTTCGAATACTTTCTTCACTCTCTCCATCAATCGCTACAGGCTTAGCATATCTCATCCCATCACCATCCTCCCAACCATCCATCCGCATCCCCCCAACTCACCAACCCCACAACCACAGCCCCATCACCCCTCCACCACAAACACAACCCCACCACACCAAAACCAAAATGTTCAGACTCTGGGTCGCAGGCTGGAGCTGGGTAGCCCGTCGATCAAGTGAACGTAAAGCCCGTCGTAACGCTCGGCGTACACAGCATTCCGGCCAGTACTCGGGTCAGTACTCGGGACATCAGACGGGACATCAGGCGGGGTATTATAATGGACGGCAGGGGTATTAGATTGGTATGGTTTTCTGGGTGATGAGGGTGATGAGGGTGGTATGGATGGTATGGTTTGCTGGTTAAGTGGTGATGGGTGTGAGGAGTTGGCGGGTTTTTTCGGTTGGAGACAAAAGTTGGAGGTAAAAGGTGGAGGTAAAATTTGGAGGTAAAAGTTGGAGGTAAAAGTTTTTTCTCGATTTTTTGGAGGGAGGAAGGAGGGGGTTTGAGCTGCGTTTTGAGTTGCGTTTTTGGCGTTTTCAGCGTTTTCGGCATTTTCGGAATTCGACATTGTTTGTTTATTTAAGCAACATTTTCAGCAGCATTTTCAGCAGCATCTTCAGCAGCGTTTTCGATAACATTTTCGATAACACTTTCAGCAACATTTCCAGCATTCGGCATGGAGTATTGAGCATTACGCACCCGCTATATCATCACATCAAAAACCAAACCAGCAACATCCACCACATCAACCACCCAGAAGAAAGCTGTTTTTCCCTCTTGCTGGATCAAGAGGGTTTTATGTTTTTTCTTTTCTGGATACGAGTGGTGTTTATTCCGTCACCGGGGGGATGGGGGTTACTGGGATCACTGGGATTACATAGAGAGAGATGTATATACATACCACCATCGCCCAAACCTCAAACCCTCCATACCTCAAACCTCAAACCCTCCATCCCCCATCCCCCATCCCCCATCCCCCATCCCCCATACCTCAACCCTTCATCCCCCATCCCCCATCCCCAAACCTCAAATCCCACAATAATTACGATACTTTTTCCAATCTCAATGTGTAAGATATGTTATACTATGTGCTACTCGCGCGGGAAATAGAACTTGCGGGGGGGGGGGGGGGGTTTATAACAATAAGAATTGGGATAGTGCTAGGGAGGGGATAGGGAGGGGATGGGAGGGGATAGGGAGGGGATAGGGAGAGGGTAAGGAATAAGGACTGGAACTGACGAGGGATTGGGTCGGGACGGGGATAGGGAGGGGATAGGGATAGGGAGGGGGTAGTGAGGGGATAGGAGGGGGGGGGGGGATAGGGAGGGGATAGGGAGGGGAGGAGTATTGGAGCTGAGGAGGTGAGGAGGAATATAGACGAAAGGGGGGAGGAGAAATAGGAACTGGAATTGGGACTGGTGAGGGATTGGGTTGGGACGGGGATGGGTGAAGCGGGATGGGGGATGGGGGATTGGTGAAGTGAGGAGACGGGGCGAGGAGGATTTATATAGTTTAGGGGATCGATATGGGTGTGTGCATTGATATAGCAGCATTTTGATGAAGATGGCGGTATCATAGAACAAACCTCAGCGAATAAAAAATCATATCCAAACACCACAAACTTTCATTTTCCTTCATTTTCCTTCCTTCTTCTTTTCCTCTTCCCTTCATTTTCCTTTTTCCTTTTCCTTCATTTTCCTTTTTCTTTTTCCTTTTCCCTCACCTATTTCCATTCCTCTTTCCTTCTTTATTTCTTGCACCTCCAGGTATCCATGGGGGACGTGGGCATTTCCAGCAATTAATCCATACCACATACAATCCCCAATCCCCAATCCCCAATCCCAAATCCCAAATCCCAAATCCCAAATCCCAAATCCCAGTCACAGAGCGCAGGGGCCAGGGTGGGGAGGAACAAAAAGCAAGTTAAAAGAACACCGACTACTTCCATCAAGCGCATAAACCCAACTCCAGAAACCTTAGAAACCTTAGAAAACGAGTTAACTTTCATGGCTTTCATGACTATTATCACTTGTAAATAAGAGTGTATACCGCATGTTTCATTAACATGAATCACTCAGCATCCTCAGTATCCTCAGTATCCTCAATTTATGCCAAAAAAAAAAGTTTAAATTTCCCATTTTTCACAAAAAAATCCAATCCAATCCAATCCAATCCAATCCAATCCAATTCTCGAAAGCAGTGGTTTGTTTAGTTCAAAGAAAAAAGTTTCTCTTACTAAATTACACAGCAAAAAACACACACTAACCGACTGACTAAGAAAACCGCAGTATCTAACCCAACAAATCTTCCATATCATTTCGCATTAAATGACAAAAAAGGAAAAGAAAAGATGACAAGATGACAAATCAGAAGCCCCTATACAAAAACAATGACAATGACAAAAACAAAAGGAAAAGGTACAAAAAAAAACACCGAAGGAAATATAAAAAGGAAAAAAACAAAAAAAAAAATACCATGCGAAAAGAGTACACCATGCAAAATCCTTACGCCGTCATTGGACTTTAATGTAAAAATCAAACAGAAAGGCAGAAAAAAAAAAAGAAAACAACCCCAGTTCGCCAAATCATTTTTAAACGTCAACTCGTGGTCGCAATTACAGTTTAGAGAAATCGTGCTGGAAACTGACCCAGGAAAGCGTGTAAGGAACCGTGAGGAAAGTCTGTACAAAGAAGAGTGAAACCCATATTAAGAAACAGGCCGAAAACAGTGCATAGAAAACCCTTGCTGTGATGCGGCTGCGTCTATACCATTAAGCGGCCGTCAAAATATCCTTCGGCAAGAATGACCATGCGGTACCAACAGTGCCCAGGATACTGCTAGTAATTACGAGAAACCAGCAAAACCATCTCTCTACGTTGCCAACCTCATGCCCAAAAATCTTCAGATAAAATAAAACCGGTAAGATAACACAAATAGTAAAACATAAAGCGGATCCCATAAATGCCATGAGGGCATCGAAAGTTGGGAAGAGAATAGCAACTAGGACAAACACAATGTTTGTGAAAATCCTAATGGCAATTCTAAACATTCCCTCCGCTGTTGGTGTGCGGGATTCAATCTGGCAAATGTGCTCCAAAGTGTTGATAATAGGGCGTGCATTCAGCGGAGTCTTTGAGATCGGGATGACGGCGATGAAACAGATTAAAGCCACCTTGGCAGCCTTGGGATATCCAGTCATTCGTAAAAAGTTTGATGTAATCTCGTCCAGCACACCATCTCCAAACATGAGAATACCCACTGCCATCATTCCTGCATCAATGATGTACGTGAACCAATATGTTATATTGACAGCTCTCGGGTACTTGTGAGGATGTCTCATGTCCTTGAAAATGTTTGGAAAAACACCGTGACCACCCCACGGGGCCATCAGTAGTCCAAATCCTATCGGGATCATAGCCCAGTTTTCGGGAAAGAGGTGTTGAGGCATCGGATCAATAAGGGAACCGGGTCCCGAAGTCTTGAAAAGTCCATTGACGACGACGATGAGGAAGATCGAAACTGTGGACAAAATTCCGATGACGGAGGTAAAGGACAAAATTCGCAGAGGAAGGAATGTCAACGGAGTGAGGATAAATCCGGCGATAATTTTCCACTCTAAAACGGATATAGAGGGAATAAGTGTATGAAGAGAATCCGCAAAGAGAATCTCAAGAGCCACACACGCGGCAACGAGCTCCACTGTGAAGAGAATCGAGACAAGGACGCGGGCGGTGTGTCCATAAGCCAAAAAGGCAATATCGGAATAAGTAACGAGCGCTTGATTGGGCGACCGCTCGAGGCAGCGCGCCAAGATCTTAGCCGTGTAATTCGTGATAACCGCGGAGTACGTTAGAAAAAAGAAACCGATTAGCCTGCAGGGCGTTAGTTGAGTTATTTGATTTGGGCTCGGCTATCTTCAGCCACTCACCATCCAGTATATCTTAACCCTAGCGGCAGTGAGAGCAAGCCGATACCTATCAGCACGTTCACACTATTGAACACCGTCTGCGGCATGGTAGACTGGCCAACGATTACCCGCTGCACGTGCCCCTCTTCCGTCTCAACGGTTTTAACCAATAGCGGCTCGCGTTCCTTATCCACGTGCTCGTTGGTCAAAATAGCGGCTTCTTGTTCGGCTAGCAAATCCTCCGCATGTCTGATAACGCTTCCGCGCAGCCCTTCGGTGGGCATCGTACCTCGGGCAATTGATCCAAACGAACCATATTCCGTTCTTTGCCAGGCTGGATAAAGATGGGAGCTCTCATTTGGCATATCGGCATCGTCGTCGCCGCCAAAAACCGAGCCGGCACGGCTGAAACCGTCCTCCTCATCGCCATTGTCTTCGACGGATACGTAAGACCGTCGAGATGATGCAATTCCAGGATAACCGGCGGCACGCGTCCATGATCTGGCAAAAGCGTCAATGCTGTTGACGCCGCCGGCGTGGCGCAATTGTTCAAGTCCGAGTGTATAGGAGGATCTAAAATGTAGTTTAAATCAACGTCAGTTTTTCTCTCCTAAAATCACCTAAAACGGCGTACTTTGTACGTAATAAAAACAAAATAGTGGGCAAAAAATAGAAACTGTCAAAAACGCACCTGCGAGGTCTAATAGTTCCCGTAGATCCAGTCGGTGATGGAATAGCCATCACTGGACTCTTGCTCATGGGCGAAATGCTTTCGTCGGATGAATAGGCGCCATCGTTGTAAGGCTGGTTTTCGCGGCGTCCTTCGAATGTTGGAGTCTTTGAACCGGGTGAGGTCGCATCATCTTGCGACATGGTTGGTAGGGTATCCTTGTTCTAGCTGTTTCTTGGAAGGCGAAACTTGGTATCGAAAAATGCAAAGTTGTATGCGGGAGAAATCTTTTGTAGCTGTTTTGTAGAATGCGGTTCGAGTTGGAATAAACAAAGATATGAGCAAAACTCAAATGTTTCTGTTGAGAGAAACAGAGGTGCAATTTAGGCGAACATTCCCAAGGTCACCGTCTCAGGTGAATGTTGAGCTGTGAGAAGGGTTGGAGGGAGGTTTTTCGAGTGGGAGGAGGGTCGACAATTTCTCGGTCGGACGAGGGAGGAGAAGAGGACGACGGAGGAGAGTGGGTTCTTGAGAGAAATGTCTTATTGTCGTGGGTGGGATGGAGAATGAGTAGACGGAGGAGGAAGGAACTCCCACTCTCTCTTTGTGTGTCTTGCTCTCACCTCAAAAGCAGGAAAGGTATCAGGTAACCTTTCCTGTTGTGGCTAGTAGTTGCCATTCACCTCTGCGCTCGGTTCAGCACGGAGACTAGCAAGGGCTGTCCTCCGTTGTTTTCGCCGCCTGCTGGAGCTCTGGCCCTGCGGTGGGTTACCTCAGCGCTGGATATGGGACAAGAGGGGAGACTGTTGATTTTCAATTTTCAGTCCGCAACCCACAGCTATAATTCACACATCAAAATTTACTATCTAAAATCCACACCTCGAAATCCACAGTTTATCCACAGCTCCAAACTCCCAAGCTTTTTTTAAAATAGCAAAAAAAAAAACAGATCGACACAGCAGACAGCGCCGCAGCAAAGCTCCCTTCTTCTTCAGATCTCAACCGTAAGTTGTACTGTGCAGTACAACCGAGCCAAAGAAAATGCCAGAACCCACGCCTCAGAATCCCAGACATCCAAATGAACAGCAGCGGCAACAGCAGCAGCAGCAGCATCCATCTCAAATAAAAAAGTAAAAAATAAAAACCACTCAAAAAAATCTCCTTTTCTTTTCTCCGTTCGGTTTTTATATACCTCCGCAGATGAGGCATTCCCTGCGCTGCTGCTACGCTGCGGTACCTACCCATGACGTTATCTCCTACCCAACCCACCAAACCCACCATACTCTATGTATCTCCCAACAACCAATAGATAAGCCCTAAACCTCTCGCATTCCGATAAAAGCAAAAACGTATCTACACCAGCGCAACAGCGCAATAAAGTGCGACGGAAGCCGAAATATCTCGCTTGCAAATATATCGCTTATAGATATCATAGATCCTACGGTGACTTTTCTTAAGTCAGCGGCCGGATGGTGTAAATAAGAAACGTACACAAAGGAAGGCTGGCTGCTGAAGTACCCCGAGTAGTCTGCCATGCATGGTGCTATGCTGCCATAGCATAGCGAAACAGCATAGCAGCATACAGTAACGAAACGGACTAACGATTTTCCCCACCCCACACACCACACACTACGCACACCGTCGGTTGTGTCATAAATAGCATGAGCTTCCATCGGTACATCATAGAGCTGTTTTGCTGCTACATATGTATGTTCTTCCCGCATGCACAGCGTTGATCATTTATTTTATTTTTGTAGTTACTATTATTTAAGACATAGGATATAGAACATAGGATATGAGTGATTTTTTGCGATATCGCGACAGAGGGATATATCAAGACAAGACAAGAGAGTAGTAAAAGAGAGTAGTAAAAGAGAGGCAAAAACATCATCATCTCATAACCCCATAGTCCCGTAGCTCCGTGGTGCTGTAATCCCGTATGGTATCATATATAATATATTCCAGCTGACTCTATTTTCCTCCTATGTACTTTGTTTACACAGTTTTCTGATCGCAATCTTTTTTTTACAGTCCAGTCATCCACTCATCCACCGTTGCATCCGTAACGTTAAGGTGGCGAATAACATACATACATACATACGGCGAAAAGAAAAAAAAAAAAAGAAGCTTCCTGGCTGGCCATGGTTATAATCGGTTGATAAAAAAAAAAAATATATGTTTCTACCTTATGTCTCTACAAGTGCGGATTTAGTAACTGTAACCGGTCTGGGTCTGGGTTCATATTGCACATATGGCATGGATAGATCATGGGGGTGATTTGATGCTGACGAGAGAACTGATGGGGTCTGGGGGGATCTGGGGTTATGATATGCTATAGATGTAGGAGGGGAGAAATTTGGGGTTGACGAATTACCAGTGGTGGTATGAATGGTAGGTATGGTAGGTATGGTAGGTAACTTACACCAACACTTACACCAACACCTACGGACCACAGACTACATACGGACTACAGACTACAGACTACAGACTGCGATAACCGATCCATGATATGTAGGCCGAGCCGATGATAACCAGGTGTTTTGTAACACCCACAGAAATTACCGATAGTGCGACGAATACCGAAACTGACACCGACAGCAACACTGGCACTGGTTCAACACACCATACAACCAGAACCAGAACCAGAACCAAAATCACAACCGCGATATTCAATGTTGTGATGTTGTGATGTTGTGATGCTGTTATGTATAGCTGTATGGCTTCTATTTAATTTTATCTAATTCAACAAATCAAGCAGCAAGTCGCAGTATCACAGTATCACAGTATAACAGTGCCGATATCACAGTTGCTCAGCACCGTAGCATCACAATACCGCAGTACCGCACCGCACATACCGCAGTACCGCACCGCACCGCACATACCAAACAACCCACAACCCACAACCCACAACCCACAGCATACAACCCACAACCCATAACACACAGCATACAAACAACCCACAGCATAAAAAACCAACCGAGGATATAATTTTCTTTTCATAAAGATATGTATTCCTCTATTTATATACCCATCCGTCCACAGAAACCACAGTAGTAGTAATGGGAATAGTAATAGTAATGGGAATAGTAATAGTAACGGCAGCGGGAATACTAATACTAATACAAATGCACCTTCACACCTCCAGGCTCCAGGCTCCAGGCTCAAGGTTACCCACGTTACCCACGTTACCCACGTTACCTAAGACACCCCCCCCCCCCACCCACCCACCGCACCCTGGTTATCAGCGGCTTTTATTTAAGATATATGTCAAGCCGAGATGTAGCAGACTAGCAGACCAGCAGACTAGCAGTAACCCAGTACATATACCGTCGCGATAGAAAGGTGTACTTTATATATGGTGCACCATGCTTTGAATGCCTCGAATTTATGCCAGCTGATATTGTAGCTATGACAGGGCGGGCGCTGTCTGGCTGCTGTATACTATGTAGACCGAAGCGACAGATTAGTTTAAGCTACATAAAGATAATTATCTACATGTATGTATATATCTGTTATCCGTCTATCTATATATCTGTCTGTCGGGGAAAACAACGAAATAACGAAATAACGAAGGAAAATAGAAGGAAATAAATATCTATTGCATCAGTTCAGGCTAACTTAAGTATGGATTGTATATATATGACATAACGATCATCCAATTCCAATTGCAGGATATTTCCAGGCCGGGATATAATATATAAATATATTCTTTACCTGACATAGCTTCGGCTAAATTTTCTTCTATATTTCGATTTTTTTTGTCTAATAAGTAGAAGTTGAATATATAGACTATGGAATGTATTAGACTATAAACTCGGCATGATAAGTGGGATTTTTTGATTGTTTTCGTGTCTTTGTCTTTATGTCTTTATGTCTTTGTCTTCGTATCTGCAATTCAATTCAATTCAAGGTGCCTCCAACCGAAAACCCAAGACCCGAGACCCGAGACCCGTCTGGGGTACATAACCATAACCATAACCATAACATAGTACATATATTTAACACAGCATATGTAAGTTACCATCCCCACAGTGTTCAGTGGAGGATACACAGCATACACAGCATACACAGCATACACAGCATACACAGCATACACACAAAGCTTGGAGTTCGAAGCTACGGCTTGTACGCCCCGACGGAAGTGTTGATTTTGATTGGGTTTGATTGGTTATGGTATGTATTTAGTGCAATTGTAAGCCGCTTTATGCTTCACTTTATGCTTCGCTTGATGCTTCATGTTAATATAAGGCTATAGGCTTTGCCCGAATGTAAGTAAGGTTTAAGTTTTTTGGTTACGTTATGTACATACTAGAAACTGGGGTATTCGTAATCATAATCGTAATCGTTATGTTGTGCTATGGCTATGGCTATGGCTATGGCTATGGCTATGCTATGGCTATGCTATGGCTCTGCTATGGCTATGGCTATGGCTATGGCTATGCTATGGCTATGCTATGGCTCTGCTATGGCTATGCTATGCTATACACCATACACGGTAGAGGGGTGGGTGCCTTAACTTCAACTTTCCACGTAAACTAAATCAAAAACAGTTATATTTTGCTATCAGTATCAACTGTAGCAGTATCAAAATCCTCGTTTAAATTAAGTAATAACATATCGCTGGAGGCTTTTTTTTTTTCGTGAATAATGAAATGTTTTTAATGGGTGAGTTGTAACTATGACTAACTTTCACCTGCTATCACCTATTTTCTTTTTTCCCTCTTCTGCAAAATTATCGGGAAGACGGTTAGGTAGATGGAATTTTGAGTGGTGGTAGAGAATAATTATAACTATAACCATCACTATCACTATCATCACTCGGCGGAAGTATTCATTAGGGCTGAACTAACTTAACCCAACCAACAACCTCTTACCTCATACCTAGCGAACGTGGGCGATATGGATATGGATATGGATAAGTGCGACATGTAAATAAGTTTTTCCGATCACCCGAAGCAAAGCAAAAGGAAGCGAAGGGATATTCCGTAATTCTACCTTCCATTGCTATATGTAGCCAATGTACATATGTAGCTGGTCGGGGTTTACGGCTGGGGCTGGACCCGGTGAAGATTGTACTTGGTAGTTGGCGGGGTTACGGTGAAGTTACGGTGAAGTTTTCGTGGATTACTCTTGCTTAAGATACTCTGGCTGCTTAGAGGGTTAACAGGTTCCTCCAGGTTCCCCTAGGGTACAGTACCGTATAATACAGTACAGTTGTGTTGTGGTTGTGGTTGTTGTTATGTTGTTGTTGTGGTTGTGGTTATGTTATGATTTACCATATGATTTACCATTTGCACCATCGCAACCCAGTAACGCAGGTCTCACATCTTCCCTGCATGTGAAAATGACCTCACATGGTCCGTGCGGCGTGCATATCGTTCGCAGTTCGCAGTTCGCTTGTTTTTAGCGTATCGCATAGATGCGGCTCAACGGGTTTGTTAGCGGGCCTGGACTGGAGCCACCCCGCGCGTCATCCATCCATCCATCCAAAAAAAAGAGAGAAGTTTCCCGCAATCCACACGTTCCGCCGCCCCACTCAACCATACGAACTTGCAAGCAAGCTTTGTTAAGCTTTATCATTACATACGATACGATACGATACGACTTTACCGGAATAACATTATTCCTCATCTCATATGGTGATACAGATACCCACATACCCCATATGAACCATTTGCTTCGATCTATCAAGCGACTTCTTCCTACGAAATTCAAAATGAACCCCCCATTGCCACCCCCGCTGATTTCTGTGATTGGAGCTACGGGAACGGGGAAGTCTCAGGTATGCTGCTCTGCGTTGAGTTCTGTTGTGGGGATGTTAGAGCGTCGTATATGGTTGTGAAGTTGCGGCGGTGCTTGCATTTTCTGTCGCTCTGTTGCTGTCTCTGCTTTGCTTTGCGTCGCTTTGCTTTACTTTGCTTTACCTGCCCTAGCTTCATCTACATACCGTGATATCCTAGCTCTCCCCCACCTCCCCCACCTCCCCCATATGGTGCCATAATACCATAATAGTAGCAAGCTCCAGTGAGCTTCACACCGCAAAAAAAGCTCTAACGCACGAAAGATCCAAAGCTCACATACCGATAACAGCTAGCCGTAGAGCTCGCCCTTCGATTCAATGGCGAGGTGATCAACGCCGATGCGATGCAGCTGTACAAAGGTCTACCAATTATCACCAACAAAATCACCGACGAAGAACGAAAAGGTGTTCCGCATCATCTTTTGGGATTTTTGGATACCCGCGAAAAATGGGAAGTTGGTAGATTCATTAAGGAGTGCGAAAAGACGGTGAGTAATGAATCATAGGGGTTTTTTTGATTTCGATTTTTTAAAACAGGAACTGAGGCTAAGGATTGCGGTTTTTAGATAGAAGATATTCGACAGCGTGGGAAGCTTCCGGTGCTAGTGGGAGGAACTCATTATTATGTTCAGTCGCTGCTATATCCTCATACTATACCCGTCGAAGAAAGCACGCAACAACATCAGGATGATGAACACTCGCTTCCACCGGTCCCGGAAAATCTCGCCGAGAAATACCCCATCCTGTATGTTTGCACCGCAGCATCCACCATAGCCCACCCCCCCCCCCCCCCCTTCCCTCCCTCCGTAGTTTCTCCGTGATATCCGTTCCGCAGCAACTAACCAACCCTCCCGCAACCTAGAGACGCACCCACCCCAGAACTCTACGAAGCCCTGCAACGCGTCGATCCCGTCATAGCAGCACGATGGCACCCCAACGATCGACGCAAAATCCGCAGATCCCTAGAAATCTACTATTCCACCGGATGCAAACAAACCGCCAGCGAAATCTACGCCGCTCAACGAGCCGCCAAGCAGCAACCCACCGAAATGCTAAGTGAGGAGGAAAAACAAAGTAAACACAGAAACCTTATTTTCTGGGTCCATGCCGAAACGGAACCTTTGAGACAACGACTTAACGGAAGAGTAGACAAAATGATCACCGCAGGGATGTGGAAGGAAATAGAGGAAATGGAACAGCTATACAACGAACTTATTACAGAAGGAAAAGTCGATTTAAACTCGGGTATCTGGCAGAGTATTGGGTTTAAGGAATTTCTTCCGTACCTAGAACTTAGGAAGGATCCCGCGGCTATGGAAAAGGATCTGGAAATATTGAAATTGAAGGCTGTGGAAGATATGAAAACCGCTACTCGTCGTTATGCGAAAACTCAAATTAAATGGATCCGGATAAAATTCATCAACGCACTTCTCTCTAACTCCAGCGCCTCTGGAACTTCGGAAACCCAAGCATACCCAGAAAACCTCTTCCTCCTCGACTCCACCGATGTACCAGCCTACGACACCAACGTCGTTGCACCAGCAATCAACATAACGCAAACCTTCCTCTCATCCCCCACCGCGAACCTACCAAACCCCCTCTCACTATCCCCCCTGGCAAAGGAAAATCTCACCCCGCAAAGAGATTATGATATCTCTACCCGTCCGGATCTTTGGGCTAGTAATACTTGTGATTATTGTAGGGTTACGTTGACGAATTTACCCGATTGGGAGAATCATCTCAAGAGTGGGAAACATAGGAAGAGAGTTGAGGGTGAGAGGAAGAGGAGGGAGGTTAGGGAGTTTTTGGAGAGGAGGAAGATGGAACTGGCGAAGAGGGAGGGGGAGGGGGAGGGGGAAGATGAGGCGAGGGGGGAGGGGGAGGGGGAGGTGGTGGGGGAGGGAGAGGTGAAGGGGGAGGTTAAGAAACAATAAGAACAGGAAAACAAAAAGCAAAAGGGGAGAAAAAGACGGCGGCTTAGTCACACGCTATATCATCCAAGTTTTGGATCTTGGGATATATATAAGGATGATGATTTTAAAAGTGATATTACAAAACTTGGATTGGATAAAAGTTATTGTAAGGAATTGGAGTTTATTAGGAGTTTCTGGATTTGAAATTTAATTTTGCTTTTGGTTTTGAATGTGGTTTTGATTTTGATTTTGATTTTGATTTTGATTTTAGTTGTGCTTTGATTTTGATTTTGGTGTTGGTGTGCGGTTTGGTGGCGGGTTTTGGTGGCGGCTTGGATGGCGGTTTGGTGGCGGTTTGGATATGGAAATAAGGAAGGAAGGAAGGAAGGAAGAAACAAAGGAATTATATACTCTGTCATCGTGATTCGTGATTCAGGATTCATGATTCGTGATTCATGATTCATATTTCATAATTCATAATTCATATTTCATAATTCATAATTCATAATTCATGATTCATAAAATATCACTTACCTACCTACCTATGTATCATCTCACCTCATCTCATCTCTCCCCAGCCCCATCCCAGCCCATCCACCAAGCCGCAGCCCCAGTCCCAGCCCTAATCCACTCCTAACTTCAACAACGAATCCCGATCCCGATCCCGATCCTGATCCTGATCCTGATCCTATATAAGATCTCCATACGCCGTAACACACCCCGCTCACGTACCTACATAGTCAGCTTTACAGGAAGCGTTTGATACATGCTATATCACTCGCGGGTAACATGGGATTAGATAGATAGGTATTTCGGGTTCTTTAAGATATGCTAGGATATGCTTCTGGCTTGGGATTCTGGGATTCTGGGATTCTGGGGATGGGATTCTGGGATTCTGGGGATGGGATTCTGGGGATGGGATTCTGGGATTCTGGGATTCTGGGGATGGGGATGGGATTCTGGGATTCTGGGTGTAAGTGTAAGAGTAAGGGCAGGATATATTTCTCGAGACAGCTTAAGAGTTAAGACTTGAAGCAGATCTTGGGTAGAGAATCCGCAGTTGGGAACTTAGATAAAGTCTTTGAATTCCTATATTAGCTGGTTTTGATTCTTGTAACGTATCAGGATTATCGAAATAAAACACCACGGTCGTGATGGCTGTTGTGATCACCTCCCTCCGGTTCTTGGTGCCTCCAGGATGCCCAGTCATGGTCCTACTACAAAATGGGCCTAGATGGACCGTGTATGATGGATCTTAACTATTATGATGTATACAAGTATAGAAGTATACAAGTTTTAGTCCTCTACAATGACCTCCCCAGCTACTCTAACCGAAGTTTCTATGGAGTCTGGATTATTTCGTAGGTATCGTACAGAAGCAAAAGCTATCTGCTGCGGGAATATATCAACAATCTCAACGAGATCCTGGACTCCTGGAATTAAACACCAACACCAATACCTATACAGAGTAACTATACAACTATACAACTAACGACAAACGACAAACGACTAACGACTAACGACATACTAGCTACCAGCAGTCTCAAAAGTCTCAAAATACGGAATACGGAATACGGAATACGGAATATTACCAAGATCTACAGTCTACAGTCTACAGAAAACAAAGGCTTGACTTTGATTCTTGACTTTGATTCTTGACTCTTGATTCTTGACTTTGATTCTTGACTCTTGAGGAGATTAGAGATAAGAGATTAGAGATTGGAGTTTCATAGGCGTAGGTTAGGTATATCCAGAAGAAGAAGAATTTTGGGCTGGGAATTGTTACTTATCTATCGTTATCTATCGTTATCTATTGTTATCTATCGTTGTCTATCGTTATACATTATGTGGTATTGAGGTGTATGTACGGTATACTTATACTCATACTCGGTATAGTCTCGAAAAAAGAAAGGAAGAAACGAAAATTGAAGGAATCGGCTATGGTATGGATGGTGGGGAATTTGGTAGGATGTGGTTAAGCTTGGGATTGATACGGGAAAGGGCAGGGATATGAAGGATATGAAGGATATGAGGGATATGTATTATGAGGGATATAAGGGATGTGAGGGATGTGAAGGATGTGAAGGATGTGAAGGATGTGAAGGATATGAAGGATATGAAGGATATGAAGGATATGAAGGATATGAAGGATATGAAGGATATGAAGGATATGAAGGATATGAAGGATATGAAGGATATGAAGGATATGAAGGATATGAAGGATATGAAGGATATGAGGCGCTGGGAGGAGGGTAAGGGAAAGGTGAGGAAAAGCTTATGGAAATCCTATTTTTCAATTTTTACTTTTAGGAGGATTAGAGTTTATTATAATTTACTGGTGAGATCGGGTACTGTGAACGCGGATTGTGGGCTGTGGATTATGTATTGCAGTTGCAGCTTTCGGTGAGGTTTACAGAGATAGGTTCAATAGGCTCTACGTTATGGCGAGTATAGCAGTCGTTGTTATCTTTTACCTACTCCCCTCTATTTTGTGTTCTTTTGCTTTTGCTGTTTTTCCATCGAGTATCTATCTAGCTATTTCGTCACCCCCAGAAATATCAATAATATCGAGTTAAAACATACCCAAAACACAATTTTAAAGTTCTCAAATAACCTCAGATTCATCACTACTATTACGCCTTGGCAGTCGTTACATCGAGTCATCAATGAATTCCAACAGGCTGCTTTACATGTTATACCTGTTTCGGCACAAGAGGAAAAGACAGCTTTGGAAGTTAGTGATATTTGTTATATACTGTGTTTACGGAATTTATGGGTTGTGTTAAATAATTTAGCGGATGATTTCAATGAGTTGGGGGCAGGGAGTTAGTGGCTGCAAAACTGCGGACTCTGCGGTATTGATTATTCATTGTGCTTGTTGTGCTGTTCTTAATTTTCTGCGGATGTAGTTAGTAAGGAGATTAATTCGGACAAGACTGGCAAAGGCGAGGACTTCAAATGGTAAATTTTGTGCTACATGATTGCCATAGCCGCTGACAGATACTTGAAGGAGAACAAAGTACTTTTTTTATTTCTGGAATTGCTTGGGAATAATCACGTGGAGTCACTGGTACCTTTATATGCAGGCATTGTAATTAGGGTTGAAAGATGAAATACTATTGGATCCATAAGTACATCCAAATTTCGTAAGAAAACAAGATTCATTCATTAGACTAAACAAGAACAAGATGCCATTACAAAGAACATGAAAAACTAGAAAAAAACAAATGCGCCCAGTAACCAGTTTCACAAACCCAAATGCTAAAGCCAATCACAAATTACCCCACAATTCCACACAACCTCCCCCCCCCCCCATCAAGTTTTAAGATCTTACTCAATCAACACCTTTCTACCCACAAACTTCTTCTTCGGCACCACAATAGTCAACAGACCATTATCGAGCTTAGCAGTAACCTCATCCAACTCCACCGGAGTCGGGAACGAAAATGTTCGTTGAAATTCACCAAACTTTCTCTCATTGATCCAAGTTTTGTATGCCTCCTTCTCTTCCTCCTTCTCCTCCTCCTTCTTTTCAACAACCTTCTCCAACGCCTTCTCGATGGTCTTATCTTCCTCTGACTTGGTGGTTGGTGAAACTAGACCTGATACAGCACTGCTTCTTCGGCTTCTAACATGGCTGACAATCGAGATATCATCCTCATCTTCCGTGTCTTCAACATAAGGCTGGAGGCTCTTCACACTCTTGGTGTCGTCTTTATCATCCTTCTCTTCTTCCTCCTCCTTTGATTTCACCTCCACAATCTCAGTCTCAGATTCCTCAACCTCCTTCTCCTTCTCTTGTTCCTTTTCTTTCTCCTCTAATGACTTGGTTGCAGCAGCCACAATAGGTTCCGACCGCTCCACACTTCCCGAAATAGTAATACTGTTCAAATCCGAGAACTCAATGTTGATAGCCTTCTTGTTGCTAAGTCCCGGGAATTCTCCATATAGGTGGTAGGAGCTTTCAGTTTCGTAGGCGTCGAAGTGTGGGGTGAAAGTGCGGACGGCCTTTACTGGGGCGGATACGGGATTCTTGGGGGAGACTGGGCGCTTAGTGGTGGTGGTAGTTTGGCGCTCGGATGGCTTAGAGGGCTTTGCAACTTCCTGTTCAGTGGGTCGGATGGGTTGCTCAGCGTGCGCTTGTTGTTGCAGGCTGGAAACTAGGGCTGCGAGGAAGGGGTCGATGTGTTGCTTTCTTGAAGGCATTTGGGAGTGGAGAGGTAGAGCGAAGTAGTGCGACATTTTTACGGGATTTGTAGTGATTAGAGATATCGGTTGTTGTTGGAGATGATGTAGCTGATGGTATTTGATGGGATGTTGATATTGGATGTTTCTGTATTCAGGATGTTCTTTGTTGTATCTGATGATGTTTTCTGATGATGATGAACAGTAACCATCCCACGTCTACAAGCAGGTTTTATAGCCATTATTTCCCACTGTACGACCGAACACTTCAGATGACAGAATAACAATCTACAGGTTTCTGGTCATTGTTTGGATATCTCACGTTGATTCTAGAAGTTACCGAAATTGCGTAGTTACCTCGACCATGAACTGGGTGGTCGTCGACGCTGCGAGCCGGTGCTGGAAGATTCTAGATAGCTTATCACTCGCGCGCTAGTGGCTAGTGACTAATCGCTGCTTGCTGACCAACCGTCTGCTTCGCAAGCCTTCGCTTCGCTAAACACTAGTGGATGATGAACCGTGCAGATACTAGTGCCTACTGGATCGGTCCGCAGCAGATCTTGGCTCGGACACGCTCCGGCCCGGGTTACAACGTTGGCTACGTCATCGCCACTCTGCTGCTGTATGGTGATATCCCGTCCACTCCCAGGGGTTTCCCGTGAGTCGTCGCGTATGCGAGCGGTGTTCATTTTTCTATGGCCTCAACACGTGATACACGGGTGGTTTAATTCTATGTGATGTTGGTCGATGTGCACGCGGCCGTTGTTTCGATAACGGACGCGTTGAAACTTGAAGCCCATGGAGATACGCAAAGTAATTACTCGGGCATATACATACGCCGCTGTGACATATGTGGGACAAACTGTAGAGTACAGAAAACCTGGAGCAAACACAACTGCAGCGGTAATTAGTACCATCACTTGAAAAATGCTTCAGTCGATAGTGATTATTTTCCGCAACACACGTATTTTGAATGCCATTTTCTTCATCGATTACGCTGGTGGTCCTTAGCATGTTAGTAAGGTGCGATCACGTTACTATTAACTCTAGATGTTGTTAGTCATCGTTTTTGTGCCTATAAGATTTACAGACGTGATGCTTATTGGCTGAAGGTACTTACATTACACTGACCAGTTGGCAGTAACTTAGAATTTTTGTAGAAATTACTGTCTCTGCCAGTTTTTGATTTTTCATTGTTTTCCGCGATTAATTCGATTGAGAAAGGCCTTGAATACTACTGTACTGGCCTCTAGCATTTCTTCCGTTTCTGATTTTTGTTTTCGTGGTCTTTTCTCGTGGATAGGGTTCCATTTCATGTGTTATCGAGGAATATTGACACAGCGGTTATTCAACCCCTTGGTGTAAACAGATGGTTGGTATCTTTTTATTCCCACAACAAAGTGGGTGGTTTCTTCTGTAAGAATTCTCTTTCGTTTCGCCAATTTTCGGTGTTTTGCGGAATATATCATCGTTTGGTGTGGAGTACTTACCAGATTCACTGAGGTACAATATTTTTATGGCTTCGGCTCTAGATCAATCTTTGTATTCGATTTCACAGGAGATTATAGGAAAATCGCATATTTTAGAAAACATTATATTAATCCCTAATAACAAACAAAAAAGCAAGACAAATCACAAACGCCATTTTCCATGAATCCCAATTTATCACAATCAAAACAAACTATTTGCCATCTCTCTCTTCTCCTCCCACTAGTCAATCTCAATTCTCCTCCTCAAAAACCTCTTCTTCGGCACCGAAATCTCCAACAACCCATCCTCCAATGTCGCCTTCACATCCTCCACCGAAACCGGAGACGGGAACTTAAACTTCCTACTGAACTCCCCGAAACTCCTCTCACTAACAATAGTTCTCGGGTAGTGGTTAACATCCAACTTCCTCTTTTCCTCCTTCTTCTCAGGTGGGGAGTATCTAACCATCTCCCCGGCAGCAGGTCGAGAACGACTCGAATCCATAGATCTGGTGGAACAAGTGCTGCTTCTTCTACTCCTTAGACTTTCCTTGCTGCTTGGAGTAATAGGATCACATTCGTCATCTGTATCCTCAACATAGGGTTGTAGACTCTTCTCTGAAGTAACTGACTGGGCGTCATCGTTATCAGTTGTCTCCCCCTGCTCCTGCTCCTTCTCTTCCTCAATCTTCTTCTCCTCAACCTTCTTCTCCACATCCCTCTTGATACAGCCAGAAATCGTAACACTATCCCCCTCATCCCCAGAAGAGAAATCAATATTAATCGCCTTCTTATCCCTAACACCAGGTAGGGATCCGCTAAGGTAATATGCAGAGTCGGTTTCGTACATATCGAATCGCGGGGAGAAGGGTTTCTTCGCCATCATTGTCTCCTGGTTTACTGGTGCTGAGGAGACGGCGATTTGTTTCTGGGTCTTGGGGGCGGAAATGGTTCGGGTGTTCTTCTTTGCTGTTGTCGGGGTGTGTTTGAGCTGAGGCTGCTGCTTCCTTGGTGCAATAGTCGACTTTGGCTGCGGCCTGCTCTGAGATGCATAGGAAGAGGCAGAGAAAGGATTGTGGTGGTGCTGCTGCTGCTGGTGCCGGTGCTGGTGCTGGTGATCTTCTTTCTCCTCGGGAACTCGGAGAACAGCAAAAGAAGGCTGCCGACGGGTCTGCTTCATAGCGGGTGCTTCCCAGGTTCTGCGAGGAGCAGCTGCGTGGGTAGGAAGAATTCCATGGAGGAGGAAGGGAAGGAATGCGTCTTCGGTTTCTTCCAGGTATTGAGGAGAAGGTGTGGGTTCGTAGTAGTAGATTGGGAGGTTTGTTGACCAGGGGTATGTGTAGAATTCCATTTTTGTAGTGGTGGTTTGTTGTTCGAAGGCTTTGGATTTCAGATAGAGATTTGATGGTCTAAAGGTTTAAATCGTAGTTGAAGCGTTCGCGAGATATGCAATTGAAGCGTTGTTTCTGATAATCTATCCGAGTGATGATGATGATGGTACTTCCGCCGGGTGGGAATTCGCAGGTCTTTTTATCTCTAATACATGTTTCCTAGCATCGGTATCGCGTTACTCTACACACCGTTCCGCAGATCGTCACTTTCTCTATGCCGCTCTAGAATCATCATAGTCGCTGCGCGATCCTTCTGGAAATCGCTAGTATGCTATCACTCGTGCCAAGGTTCTGGTTATGACTATGATAGAACCTTGGCACGCGTAGGTTGCGCGACCGTGCTGGAAGTTGCGACCGCAGTGTGGAATGTTCTAGTATGTACTGGTCACGGGGTGGGTTACCCGGAGTAACTTGGTAACTTGGCTGGCGCTGTGCGGCTGTAGTACGCGTGCCAAGATTGTGGCTTGCACGGTATGCCACGGTTGCACCACGGTCACCAACTCAAGTCTCTGGGTATGGTAGCAGGCTTGAACAACTGGGTGAACTTTTAGGATGTTAGAGTCAGACGGCTCAACGCAAAATACCGGGTGAAGATGAATAAACTTTCCTGGTAAGGTCCGCTGTAATATACCTACGCAAGTATGGTGAAATCATGGCAGAATTATGCCAGTAAGGAGAAAGCGGAAATTATTAGGAGTATTTTGTAGTGTATTGAGAATTAGATAATTTGGATTCCATAACTATCTGGCATGAATTAGTTGTACATAGCATACATGTGGCTTGCAGGTGTGCACGAGCCTGTCTATGTATGTAATCAAGGTTGATTGTATGATGGGATAAGGGTCAGAATATGCATTACGGGATTGGAATGAACAGGATTCGATGAGTTTAAGGTATGGGGAATGAGTTTACTCTTCAGTTTTAGGGGAGGAAAACTTATGAATACGAGGTCTTAAGTGCTGTGTCTGGCTGTAGACTGTGATTCGCTTAAAGAAGCGCTTACATATGAGAGTACACGAGAAGCGTGTTAAGCGCGAGACATAAGTTTTGTGACTCACAAGATAAGCGAAGTGGTATTGCTTACATTCATGGAAGGACTTGTCTTGAAGCTGGTATAGACATCCCGTATGGTGCACTGAAAATTGATTGAAGTAATAACTGACGGTGTGTGATTGTGTTCAGTTTTCAGAAATGTTCATCTCATCAGGGAGAGTTCTATTGCACTGTCATAACAATCATAACCAATTGAGCAGAGTACACAACTCTCATCTACCATCATACGTCACGTATCTATCACCCATCTCTATGAAAGCTCACACTGGACCTTTGCACGCATTTTGACGCCCCAGTCATTCACTGGGAGTTTCATAATGCGTGTCACTACATTTTGGGCGATGATTTAAGAGGGACAATTACATGTTTTGGATATCCAATTTAATTCAATTAAATCTCATCTAAGCCAGAACACAAAACAAAAAAACAAAGTACCCAATCCCAAACGCCTTGTAAATACATCAAAATCAAACCCAAGCCCAAACTCCATTCCCATACATGTGCCTATTCATAAAACAAAGCAGATCATAATCCCAATTCTCACATCTTTCACCTGCTTTTTTTTTCTTTTTCTTCTTTTTACACATCCTCCCCGCCTTAGACATACCACATCCTCGGCGGAACCCTGACCATTCTCTTTTTCGGTACCATAATCTCCAACCTATCCCCCTCTAACCTCGCCTTAACCCCTCTCATCTCCACTGGTCTCGGGAACTGGAATTTCTTACTAAACTTCTCGGTCGTTGTCTGCTTTGTAATTCGCTTGGTGTTGCGTTTCGGAGTTGATGATTTCGGTGTTCTCTGAATCTTGGATAGTTGTAATGTGGAGGTCTTCGCCTGTGTCTTGTTCTTTGCCAAGGGGCGGGCCGAGTTCGCAGGGTTGGCAGAGTTCGCAGAGTTCGTAGAAGCGAATGATGATCTAGAAGAAGCAGAACTACAGCTACCCCGACGAATCTGTAGCGAAGCCTTAGCGCGGGGAGTTCGTGGATCATCGATATCTTCTACGTCTTCTACATATGGCTGTAGTGATCTTGACTCTGTCTCCGACTCTGATCCGACTTCTGACTCGGATTCTGACTCCACCTCTGACTCGACCTCAGAATCATCCTCGCTCTCATCACTCTCATCACTCTCACTCTCGTCTTCAGTCTCAGTTTCAGTCTCAGTCTCGCTCTCAATCTCCACCTCCGTCTCAGTCTCAACATTTCCAGAAATAACAAGCATATCATCATCCAGAAACCTAACATCGATCGACTTCTTATCCACCCCCTCAGGTAGCGATGCAAGGATATGGTATGCCTCCTCCGTTTCATAGGTTTTGTATTGCGGTTCCTTCTTTGCTGCTACTTGCAGCGCTGGTTGTGAGGGGCGGTGGTTGATCTGCGTATTCCGGGGATTCCGGAGACTCTGCGCTACGGGAGTGCGGCGAACTGGGCCTGCGCCCGCGCCTGCGCCTGGAGCTCGCATATTGGCAGTCGACTGAGGGCGGTGAAGTTGTCTTTCCGGAATAGGGGCTCGAAGGTTGGCTGTGGAATTTCTACACGCCAGCGCTCTGGTAGGGGTGGGCTGCATCATCGGTGAAACCCCCATACCGGGAAACAGAGAGGAGAAGAAGGGATCGATATATTGTTCCCTGGGGTATTGAGGTTGTTGTCGAGGTCTGCAGAAGAAGGGGTTTCCGCCGCCGCTGTAGGGTGAGAAGAAGGGGCTTGAAAACATTTTGCTTTGTTGTTGGTTGATTTATGAGCGGTTTGTTGTTGATGCTGTAGATGTTGTGAAATTGATAGAGATTTGTTGTTGGCTGATTTATGAGCGGTTTGTTGTTGATGTTGTAGATGTTGTTAAATTGATAGAGATTTGTTGTTGGTTGTGGTTTCGTTTTGGATCGAGTGCTTGTTTGTGTTGCGATATTCGAATGATGATGTGTGTCTAGCTGAGGATTCGGGTGTGTTTTATGCAGGGTGCTCTCGCTACCACTCTCACGCTATCTACATAACCACATCTCGGAGTTCCATGAAACAAATGGTGGAGAATATTCGGTAGTCTACTCGAGGTTGCTATGGTAACTCTAGTGAGGACCCGATGTTTCGAGAGGTTGCGAGGTGGCGCTAGTATCCGCTGGAACGTTCTAGTTGGGCTATCACTCGAGGTTATACGCTAGCGTCAGGAACAACATGGACGGCGTAGATCGATCATGGCGCTCCCGGCAAACGGGATTTTGGGTTACTGGTGCTCTTCGTGCTCGCCATGCACTCTGAGCTCTTCGGGATCCCTGGTTGATGCGCCCTCCTGCTATTCCCTCCGCCGATACCGATGCCGAAAAACGATGTCTTTGAAAGAAACCTTACTTGATTGAGCTGACTATGTCACTTCTGTGACTGCCATGATATGGTAGGTTTCTACCACCATGGCCAGTCTCTACGTCGGAAACTCACATTGGACCTTCGCACGCATTATAGCGCTCTAGATATGTACTAACTGATTTGTCTGTGACTACATTCTAGGCGATGATCAAAAAGGAACAAGTACATGTGTTGTATATGCACTTCAATTCTATTTGATTCAATTCAATCTAAGCAACAAAGGGAAAAAAAAGAAACCTTCCAATCCCGAACGCCTTGTAGATACATCGAAAACATATCCTAAACAAAACCGAAAACCGAACCCGATCGCAAACTCCATTCCCAGGGATGCACACGAGACGAGATGAGACGAGACTGCGCCTGGTCTCGCGACGTCTCGTCTCATGGGATTTAGTCTCGTAAGTCTCGAGACTTTGAGTGAGAAAAACCATTTCATGAAACTACGAGCGATGCAATAATTCTGCAATATATTATCTGCCCCAATTCTCATGCTCTTCCTCGTCGATCACCTTCAGGACTTCAGATTCCGATAGTCCATTGTAAGTCTCGATGAGCAGGGTGTACTACCGTAGTAGTTTTACTAAGAAGCTGTTTCTTACACTTGGTCACAACTTTACCTGCATGACTGGATTGGCGAAGTTGGAGATAATCTATATTTATGTACGAGTTTCGACAAGTCTCTAGATTATCTCGAGCTTTCAAAAAAACGTCTCGAGACGTCTCGTCTCGTAAAAGTTCAGTCTCGTCGGTCTTAAGCTGCTCGTCTCGTGTGCATGCTTAAACAAATCCCAACAAAACCAAGCTGTAACAAGGAAAACCGAACGGGATTGCAAACTCCATTCCGATAGATATTCATAAATCCAGTCCTAATTCCGAATCACGGTCACTGCATCCTGATCTTACAATCTGTCGAAGGTCACGAGAGAAGATCGAGAGAATGAGAGAAACGTGGAGGTGGAGGTGGATGAAGCGTATATTGATGAGCGTAAAGAGCAACGAAAGGTGCGAACAAGCAAGTACAAAGAAGCGAGACTGTCATTCATTCTCCACCTAGGTGCTAAGGCCTTAGGCGAACTACAAGACAATGGTTGATGGGCCGTTCTACTATTCCCTCTGCAGATGCCGATGCCTAGAAATTATGGCTCAAAAAAAAACCCATAATTGATCGAGCTAACTACATCACTTCTGTCTACTATGAAACGATGTTCATCTACCACCAAGTCCTACAAAAACTCACATTAAGGCTTTGATGCCTCATCACACTCAAGATTCTGGCTAGAAGTTTCACCGTGTTTCAATCACTTCATCAAGACAACAATTTCAAAAAAGCACGATCTTGGAATTTCGGATATCCAATTCAATTGAATTTTATCTAAGCCACAAAAAAACAAAGAACCCAATCCCAAACGCCTTGTAAATACATCAAAAAAATAAATCCCAAACAATGCCAAGCATTTACAAAAAAACCAGACCCGAGCCAAAAAACTCCATTCCTATGCATATTCATAAATCAAATCATAATCCTTATTCCCAATTCCAGTCATCGCATCTACGTCTTACACATCATCTACATCTTACACCGCATCCCTCCCCCCTCACCCCCTCCCCCCCCTTGTTTTTCTTTCTTTCATTCTTTTTTTCTTCCTCCTTTTCCATATCCTCCCCGCCTTAAACATACCACATCCTCGACGGAACCCTGACGACTCTCTTCTTCGGTACCATAATCTCCAACCTATCCCCCTCTAACCTCGCCTTAACCCCTCTCATCTCCACCGGTCTCGGGAACTGGAATTTCTTACTGAACTGCTCGGTCGTTATCTGTTTCTTGATTTGCTTGGTGTTGCATTTCGGAGTTGATGATTTCGGTGTTCTCTGAATCTTGGATAGTTGTGATGTGGAGGTCTTAGCCGGTGTATTGGATTTGGCCAAGTTTACAGAAGCGAAAGAAGATCTAGAAGAAGCAGAAGAAGCAGAACTACAACTACCCCGACGAATCTGTAGCGAAGCCTTAGCGCGGGGAGTTCGCGGATCATCAATATCGTCTACGTCTTCTACATATGGCTGTAGTGATCTTGACTCTGTCTCCAACTCTGCCTCGATATCTGACTCGGATTCTGACTCCACCTGTGACTCGACATCAGAATCATCCTCACTCTCACTCTCACTCTCATCTTCAGTCTCCGTTTCCGTCTCCGTCTCAATCTCCACCTCAGTTTCTACATCCCCAGAAATAACAAGCATATCATCATCCAGAAACCTAACACCGATAGACTTCTTATCCGTCCCCTCCGGAAGCGATGCTAGGATACGGTATGACTCCTCCGTTTCATAGGTTTTGTATTGCGGTTCCTTCTTTGCTACTTGGGGTTTTAGTTGTTTTGCCATGGGGTGTGAGGGGCGGTGTGTGGAGTTCTGGGATTTCTGCGCATGGCGTACTGGGCCTGCGCCTGGAGCTCGCATATTGGCAGTTGACTGCGGACGGTGAAGTTGTCTTGCGGGAGTTGGGGCTCGAAGGTTGGCCGTGGAATGTCTACAAGCAGGTGCCCTCGAAGGAGTCGGATCTCCCATTTTGGAAAATAGGGAGGAGAAGAAGGGATCGATACATTGTTCCCTGGGGTATTGAGGTTGTTGTCGAGGTCTGCAGAAGAAGGGGTTTCCGCCGCCGCTGTAGGGTGAGAAGAAGGGGGTGGAAAACATTTTGCTTTGTTGTTGGTTGATTTATGAGCGGTTTGTTGTTGATGCTGTAGATGTTGTGAAATTGATAGAGATTTATTGTTGGTTGTGGTTTTGGTTTGGATCGAGTGCTTGTTTGTGTTGCGATGTTCGAATGATGATGTGTGTCTACCTGGGGATTCGGGGGTGTTTTATGCAGGGTCCTCTCGCTACCCACTCTCACGCTATCTACATAATTTCGCCTCGGAGTTCCATGAAACAATGGTGAAGAATATTCTGTACCTTACTTGGTTGCTGTGGTGAGGGCTTGATGTTTCAAGAGGTTGCGAGATGGCACTAGTGCTTGCTGGAACGTTCTAGATAGGCTATCACTCGGGGTTATACGCTAGCGTCAGGAACCGTATGAGGGCCTAGCGTGTGAAATTAACGTACCGTAGCGAAACGTAAGGTATTGTTACGGTATAGTGGTCATCGTTATATTATTGTGAATGCAGATCAAGGCTAGTCACGTGATGGTGCTAGCTGAAGGTTGGTTTGTAACGTTACAACTTACCGTATGTGCTCCCGGTAAACGGGGTGTTGGGCTTGCAAGACCTCCGAGTCCCCTGCTTGATGGGCCCCATCGATGCCGATGCTGATGCCGAGCTATGTCTGTAGCTGCACTCCGAAGTGGCTTCCGACATAGCTCTGACATTCATCACTGAACCTTAATCTGAATTCTATTCTAATTACCTATTTACGGTATCTTGGTATCTATCTCTTGCCTACTCCATTTCCATCACTTTCACCATTTCTCTGTCTGCTCCATTTCTTACTCCTGCTCCTTATTCCAGGCAACACAATCCTCAAACTTGACAGTTTTTCCACCAAAAATATCCAAAGCCGATCCATAAGTTAGATCAACCTTTCCATTACTGAGTTCCTTAACCCTCTTAAGATCGTCAAGATGGTATGCTCCTCCTGCGTAGGTAACAGGAATTGTTGCCCACTCCCCAAGATTCTGGACCAAGTTCTCGTCAATACCACGGCACAGGCCTTCGACATCTGCTGCGTGAATGAGGAATTCGCTACAGTAGGCGGAGAGGGTATCGAGAGTTTCTATCCTGTAATTAGCATGCCAATCTCCTCCAAGCCACAACCACATCCCCCGAAACCAAAGAAGCTTCGACTCGAACGAACCTTTATTGACCTCCGTCTCGGTAATCCTCTGCCACCTATCCATAGCGACCCACCACCCATTCTCCCTTCGTCTACAGCTAAGATCAATCACCAATCTCTCTTTGCCGACTGCCTCTACAACCTTCTCCAAATTCTCCTGGCTAAACTTTCCATTGGGAAATAGATAACTAGTAATAATCACCTTCTCCGCTCCCATGTCAATCCAGTGTTTCGCATTCTTGTCATTAATTCCTCCTCCAATCTGAAGTCCATTCTCCCAAGCTTTCAAAGCCTCCTCAGCGGCCTCATCACATCCAGGACCGAGCTTGATTACATGGCAACCAGTTACGTTGTTTTCGCGGTAGAGCTTTGCGAAGTGAGAGGAAGGAAGATTGGACGTAAAGTTGGTCTTGAGCGTGGAGTCGTTGTCCGAAAGTGTGCCGCCGACAATTTGTTTCACCTGTCCGGAGTGGATATCGATGCAGCCGCGGAATTTGGTCATTGTGAAGGGAGGCTGAGGAGGATTGGAGGCGCGAGTGGCTTGAAAGAGTGAGGGTGAGATGTGGTGATGAGGCGCGTCGATGGGGAATCTGCACTTTCACACTTCGTTTCGTTGCGACGCTTCCGGCTCCCTAGGTTTCACGGGTGGTCGCGTTCACTAGGCGGGGCATGGAGGGGTAATTTGCCAAGCCATTGCGATAAGCTCTGCTGCACTGTCGCCCTACAGTGCCCTGGCGATGAGCTTCAGCATCGTTGTTCATCGCAATTGCGGCCTCAGCTGCGATGCAGCGGATGAACCATTTACAAGCAGGAGAGATGATTGTGCACATGTCGCAAAATTTTCGGTGGATTGGCAATTATCACGAGCGTTTCTTTTGCCGTTTAAATTGTCCGTAAAGTACCTTTGTACAGCATGCATAACGGGGAAACAAATGGTTGCCCCGTCGCCCTGGAGAACTTCCTTGATCTTCACATGCCATCTCACCTCTGAACCTTGCGCTCCTTGTCTGCGTCACCTCGCGAAACAGCGAGACAGCGAGCTTCCCACCCTTCAACCCCGCACGCGTATCTATATTATACCTCCTCTGTCCAGCCCACCATGACATCTAAATCCTCATCACCCTTCATTCCGCACAAATCTGAGAAACAGGCTTTCTCAAAAACACCACAAGATTCAACATCGATAACCGCAAACATAATGCTTATCCTCGAAGCTATAGTTTCCCGCGCAAACTATTACCTGGAATATTATATCCCCCAGAAAAAGCGCGAAGAAAAGCTACATGAATTGTATAAATTTGCAGTAGCGAAACCTTACTTCGCCGTAAGCTCTTTCTTCTGGTGATATATTTCCACTTAAACTAATGTAATAAAAAGGCCTATGTCGCAACCTTCCTTTTCTTCGCCTTTATTCCAATTCTCGGCTTTACAATCTTCGTTGTCTCCTTGGCTATTATCCTCGCTGCAACCGCTGCTTTCTGGCTAGGTGTAGCATGTATGTTCCCCTCTTTCTTACCCCCCCCCCCCCCCCACAACAACTACATCTGCTAATTTCCTCAGTGACTGTTGTTGCTGGCTTCTTAATGGTTTCACTTACTCTTGCAACTCTTACTTATGCCTATCTAGTCGCATTATTCACAGCTGGTCAATGGGCTCGCACAACCTTTTTGAAGCCAAAGCAGTCGTCGAGTGAGAAAAATGGTGAGGTTGTGAAACCTGAGTCTGAGCCTGAGCCTGAGGCGAAGGTGAAGCCCGAGATTAAGGAGGAACCTGCGCCTGCTGCTGTCCCGGAGAATGAACAGCCGGAAATTAAGCCGGTAGAGACGTCGGAAGAGGAAGAGGATGATGAGGATGAAGATGATGAGGAGGAAGACGATGAGGACGAGGAAAATGCTTACCAGGACACCGAAACTCCGAGGTCGAGAGAGGGGGAGAGTTTTGAGGAGGTTAAGAGGGATGAGTTTCACGATGCTCAGAGGGAGGCGGACAGCGAGAAGATGAGGAGGGATATTGAGAAGAGTTTGAGATAAGAGGTGCCTAGTTGGAAATATTGACGTTTGGATTGTTGGGGAGTTTGTTTGGAATGGAATTAAATTATTCTTCTTGAGGATGCTTATTCATTTTTAACGGAACTTTGCATCGTGATTTCCTATGAAGCTGCGGTAGCAAAGTTCAATGGGTTTTTGGTGCATGAAGTAATGAGAGGTACCAGATTAACAGTCAAACGAATGGCACGAGACATTCAGATATTGTCGGCCTGATAAACATGTGAACCATATACAGCCGATATCGCTAGAAATATACCTGCATGAACACATGAATTTATGCAGTAAACATGCACCGTATTAATTCGCTCAAAAAGCAACAGCAAAAAAATTCTCCGATTCGGCCATAATTCAACATTCAGCCGCGATAGCGGGGCATCGGGTTGAAAGAGGCTCTGGTTTCAAAGTGGGGCCTGGCAGGGAACGAATCGGCTGGGCGGCAGCTTGATAAACCTCCACTCCAACAAGGAAGCGAATCGTGCTTCCCGTCTTGGCAATCCACGCGCGGCAATCATGACGCCATCATCCCGCCGTCCCGCGGCTTTCCCGCCCAACCTGTAGGGCCCCAGCGCGACGGATTCAACTCCAAATAATACACAATAATGGCATCACGACGCCTTTTGGATCTTTGCGCAATCGCAAACGCTTCCTCAGCAATTGCAAAGAAACACTTTCTAATCAGAAGACATCAATTAAACATCTACGCCGCCACTTCGTCACTCGGTCGATCCCTCCGCGCAAGTCAAAGACCTCATTATGAAGCTTCGGAATCGCGATCCCAATCACAACCGGAGGGCGTTGCACAAGATCATCATTATACTCCAGGCGCCGGTAACACTTCGAACCCGCAACCGCAATCCGACCTCAATGTAAACCAGAACTCCCTCGATAGCCGCCCATTCCCCGCCTCTGAGACTCGAGCTCAGACATCATCACAGCAAGCAACCCACACCGTATACTCAGCCCCCAGCTCCCACACTACTCCTCCGCCTCCATCAGTTGCGAAAAAGCTACAGCACGAGTCAGAACACACCATCCCCCGTCAAACCGCAGACCCACCTACTACCGAAAAGCTTAGCGAAGGCAAGAATGACGAGGTCTTCTATGAACAACATGGAAAGACGAGTGAGGTGTTAAGTAATCTTCCAAGGGCGAAGATTCCTCATGCTACGGCGACGGATCAGGGAAGTCAAACTGCGGAGGGAGTTGATGCGGATGTGTTTATGCGGGAAGAGCAGCCGAGAACACAGCCTGAGGCCAAGGAAGACGAAAAAGAGCTAGAAGAGCTAGGAGCACAGGTATTTCATAGCCGTAGAGCAAGAGGAATTGTTTCAGGAAAGCTGGGACCTATCAAGATGCCCACAAAACAACCGGGAGAACAGAGGGATATGAGACATCCGGCTATGAAGAGTTTTGAGAGCGTTATGCCGGTTGCCAGTACTGTTGCATCAGCGGCTATTGCATCAGCTGAAGCCATGACTAAGGAGGAAAAAGAAGTTGTGAAGAGTTTTGAGTCTGTTGTTCCCCCGTCGTCAGCAGCTAGCCCAGCGGCCACAGCAGCTACTGACTCAGCTGAAACTTCGTCTTTACCTTCGGCTTCAGAGGCGGAGAAAAGCTTCAGCCCCGTTCTACCCGCTTCCGCTGAAAAGACTCACTCTGCAGCGGAGGTATTACAAACACCATCCACGGCCGCTCCCACCAAAGAAGTTAAATACGAGACAGTAAAGAAAGCAGAGATTGATGATATGGCAGCCGAGATCGCAGCCGCAACATCCGCAGAGCCAGAGAAGGTTAGTGTTTCTCCTCGTCACTCAGCAATTCGCTTTTATGCTGATTCTTGCTAACAGTCAGCTTCGAAATAATATAGCCAACATATAAAATGAAAGCTTCTCATGTCCCATCTTCCCGCTTTGGTCGGTTATTCCATTATGGAGGTCTCGCTGCAGGAATGGCTTGGGGTGCTGCTTCTGAATCAGTTCGTCGTGTGGCCGGCGGTGCTGGTGATGCTGCCACTTCGGTCATGTTCAGTGAACGCAATGTCGAGAGACTTGTTGAGAAGCTGAGCCGTATGCGTGGTGCCGCTTTGAAGTTGGGCCAGATGATGAGCATCCAGGGTTTGTACCTCATTTCAGCTATAATATTTACAGGAGACAGCAACTAACTATTGGTGTCTGCAGATAACATGCTCCCCGCCCCCCTCTTGGAGGTTTTGGCCCGTGTACAAGATGCGGCTGATTACATGCCTGCCTCTCAACGGGACCAAGTTCTTGTCGCAAACCTTGGAGAAAACTGGCGAGAGCTCTTTGCAGAGTTTGAAGAAGTTCCCATGGCCGCTGCTTCTATTGGACAAGTCCATGCTGCTCGTCTGGCCTCCACCGGTACCAGGGTTGCTGTGAAAATCCAATACCCTGGAGTTGCTACATCGATTTCTTCCGACTTGAACAACTTGGCTGTACTGTTATCCGCCTCTAAAATCTTGCCTAAGGGTTTATATTTGGATAAAACTATCGCCAACGCAAGGACAGAGTTGGGATGGGAATGTGATTATGTCAGAGAAGCAGAGTGTGCGAAACGCTTTGCTAAAATCTTGGAAGGAGAATCCGACGTTTTCAGAGTCCCTAAGGTTTATGATGAAGCATCTGGTCCTCAGGTTTTGACAATGGAGATGATGGAGGGAACGGCGGTTACTAAGACTATGAAGAATTTGAGTCAAGAGGAGAGAGACTTCATCGGAACTCAGATTTTGGGACTTTGCTTCAGGGAGATTGCGAAGTATAAGTTTATGCAGACTGATCCTAACTGGACCAACTTCTTGTGGAATGCGAAGGATAAAAAGGTACGTTTCTCCCGCTTCTTGAATCCGATCTGTGGGACGTTTGGCGGGTTCGAGGCGAAGTGACCAGAAAAGTGTCAGTGATTGACCATGATTAACTAACTCCGAGAATAGATTGAACTCCTTGACTTCGGAGCTTCCAGGGAGTACCCCGACCATTTCATCTCTTTGTACACCTCCGTACTCCGAGCCGCCGCCAAAGCCGATTTCGATGCCTGCCGCCGCATCTCAATTGATTTAGGTTACTTAACTGGTCTCGAATCCGAAGGCATGACTCGTGCACATGTCACCTCTATTCTCACTCTTGCAGAACCGTTTTCTGTTAATGCGCCGGAGATTTATGATTTCAGTGATCAGACTGTTACGGCGAGGGTTAAGGCTCAGATTCCGTTGATGATTAGGGAACGATTGGCCCCGCCTCCGGAAGAAACTTATAGTTTGCATAGGAAGTTGAGTGGTGCCTTCTTATTGTGTGCCCGCTTAGGAAGCAGAGTGCCGTGTAGGAAGATTTTTGTGGAGGCTTTGGGAGAGTAGTAGTCTGGATGGGTGCATTAGAAGGGGTTGTGTGGACTGGTAAGGGGGTAGGGGGGTGATTAGAGAGAGAGAACAGGGATGAATTTGGCTGTGGTTTTGGTAGAATATATTCTGGGTCTAGATTGGATATTCACAAAGAATTGTATGCTCATTAGATGGACTCACGGATTGATTGGGTGTATGAATAAGTAGAAGGACACTAAGAGAATAGTAACGTACGGAGGAAATCACCAAATCTCAACTGACATGAAACATGAACAATGAGGCGTCGGGAATTTGGAGTTGTATCATGACTGTGGTGTATCATTTTCGATTGATTAGATAGGTAACTTGTTGAGGCTGCGGGTTTCTCCGATTATCCCCAGAGGAAGGTAACAAGCCTTGTCTGTCCATGGAATTTCCGTATATTGTTCAGCACACGACCACGTAGATAGATATCCACAAAAGCCTACTTGAAAAGACCTGATCTTACTCTTCTCTTCACGACAACTATTTCCAATAGCTAATAGTAGATAACAATCAACCCTATTACCCGCACTAGATTGCTCTGTGCCATTAACGCGCGTCTCTCTTGTGCAGCTCCATAAGGCTCCACCTCACGTGCCCCAGCGCTCTACCAAAAATTATCCCAGCACACATACCTGCTTAGCGACGCTAATCTACCACCCCACCTTTCGCGCGCCCCAGCGAACACGACCTCCCATATCACTTTGCCACCCGCCAATTCACCATCTACCAACGACATACAACAAAACCGCGACCATGACTACCGACTCCGAAGCTGCGGTCGCCTTGAAGAATGAAGGAAATGTTGCCATTGCGGCGAAGAACTGGGAGGTGCGTTGTTCCGGATCCGTTCGCCGGTTGCTGGGTTGGAATGCGTTATGTCACCCTCGACTCATGGCTCTGTACCTAACCCCCAAGGGTTCTGACGAGTGATTGATGAAGGGAAGCTTCATATGAAAGAGATAGGGAAATGGGAGAGGTTATGGCTAATAACTGACTTGTGGAATAGAAAGCTATCGAGTGCTACAATAAGGCTATTGAGTTAGACCCAACGAAGGCCGTCTTCTACAGTAATCGTGCTCTTGTATGTTACCGAACCTAGGTTTTTACTTTCCACCTGTGTCCCGCTTGATTCATGGTCATTCCCACCCGCACTAGGCTTCATAATTCTTCGTTGTGACCCTAGGCACACAAGGCTACAGAGAACATAGGCGAAGCAAGATTCGGGGGAATGAAAGCGGAGGACTTCAATATACATAGCCAACAATTAATTAACCTTCCTCACAGGCGCACACCCGGTTAGAATCCCACGGATTTTCGATTGCCGATGCCACCAAGAGTATCGAGTTAGATCCTACCTACATCAAAGCCTACTACCGCCGTGCGACGTCGAATCTATCGTTGGCCCGCTATGCAGAGGCCTTGAAGGATTTTAAGACTGTTTGTAAAATGGCTCCAAATGATCAGGATGCTAGATTGAAGATGCAGGAGTGTGAGAAAATGGTTAAGAAGATTAACTTCTTGAAGGCTATTGAGGTTGGAGAACCCCCGAGTGCTGCGGAGGGATTGGATTTGGCTTCTATGGGTGGGTATTCTTTGGAAGACGTGAAGGGGTTAAAAACTAATGGTTGACAGTGGTGGAGAGTGACTATGATGGTGTAAAACTTGGCGACGAGATGACGTTGGAGTTTATTGAGTGCATGATTGAGCGCTTCAAGAACGGAAAGAAGTTACCCAAGAAATACGCCTACCAGATTGTGTTAAAGGCGAAGGAAATTTTCGCAGCGGAGCCTACTATGCCTGAGGTCAAGATTGCGGATAATCAGAAGATGACTGTGTGTGGAGACACTCACGGCGCGTTTCCCTGCCCTTTTAAACCGGGATAGCTACTGACAGGTTGGTATAGGACAATACTTTGACCTTTTGGAGATTTTCAACCGTAACGGTTACCCCACTGAGGAGCACATGTACCTGTTCAACGGAGACTTTGTCGACCGTGGATCATGGTCTACCGAGATTGCC
Organism: Pyronema omphalodes; assembly: GCA_024516155.1. Lineage (NCBI taxonomy): Eukaryota > Fungi > Ascomycota > Pezizomycetes > Pezizales > Pyronemataceae > Pyronema > Pyronema omphalodes. The sequence continues at coordinate 837,588 of JAJJXM010000005.1, forward strand.
CTCCTTCTATTTGCCTACAAGTGGCTCTACCCCCGCAATTTCTTCCTCAACCGTGGAAACCACGAGACTGATGACATGAACCGTGTCTACGGATTCGAGGGCGAGTGCAAGGCCAAGTACAATGAGCGAACTTTCAAGCTCTTCTCAGAAGCTTTCAGCGCCTTGCCTCTTGCCACTTTGATTGGAGACAAGTACTTGGTTCTTCATGGAGGATTATTCTCTGATGATAAGATCACTTTGGATGATATCAGGAATTACGATAGATCTAAGCAGCGCCAGCCTGGTCAGGAGGGTTTGATGATGGAGATGCTCTGGACTGATCCCCAGAACCTTCCTGGTCGCTCACCATCAAAGAGAGGTGTTGGTATGATGTTTGGTCCTGATGTTACTAAGAGATTCTGTGAGCGCAACGGCTTGGAGGCAATCATCAGAAGTCACGAGGTCCGTATGGGAGGATACGATGTCGAGCACGACGGAAAGTGTATCACCGGTAAGCACGCAAACTGTCCCTGACATGTGATCCGAATTTTTTACTGATGCCAAAATAGTCTTCTCCGCTCCTAACTATGTTGACACTTCTGGTAACAAGGGTGCCTACATTAATATCGGTCCTGATTACAAGCTTCAGCACAATGTCTTCGATGCTGTACCGCATCCTGACATCAAGCCAATGGCTTACGCACAGAGCCCGCTTTCTTCTATGATGATGTAGATGACATGGAGAATTTAATTGGAATGTTCAAAACTTTGCGATGATATTAATGCTTTCGGAGCCAACGTTTGTTTGTTTTGTGGTTTTTGGTGAAGAAAAAGAAGATGGGACTGTATATAGACACACACTAGGGGCGTTATGGGAGATGATCAGATTACGGCTAGATGGAATAACAATTCTGATTTGACAAAGATGAGTAACCTTGTGGCAGAAGTTGTTATGTCTTGCTCAACATGCATCCGTTGCTCAAAAAGAAATTAACTGGGAATATCTACTATGCATACCTTTCCAACCTCATCGCGCTTTCAAATGAAAGAGAAAACCGTAAAACACCCTTCCACATCTCATGCGATCTCTGGCCTCCATTTAAAAGTCACTCTTAAGCTCTCTCCGGCAACTTCCAATTATTAACTCCCCACCACCACCTTCTAACCTTCGCTATATCTAATGTCAGCCCAAAATATCCTTTCCCAGACCTCATCCCAACGCCTCTCTTCCTCCCCCATTCCTCAACCTTAAACACCAAAGACGCCGCCAAAGAATTCAACATACCTCCCAACCCCATACCATGAAACTTAACCCCCCTATTCCAATGCCTCCAACCGAACAAAGCCAAATTAAACCCAACACCCTGAAGCAACGGCAGCATAACCTGATCCTTCAAAGTAATCAAGACTATCTTCCACCACACACCATCCGCAGGAGCTAGCGACGCTAGATAACTTTGCTCGAACCGCAGATCCGGCAACGGAGGTAAAGGACGACGCGGAGGACGCACGTAATCGAAATCTAGAATCGAAGAAGAAATGGAAGCTCGGTCGTCATCGTCGTCGTCGATTCCGTGTTCGTGCGGTTGCGGATATAGTCGTGATGCCCGGTCGAATGATGCGGGTCCGACGGTTGGTCGCGGGTTTAGGTAGGTGTCTTGGGCTAGTGTTTGTGCGGCTAATGGTGGGAGATCGCTCATGTTGATGAGGTGGTGTCGTGATAATGGTGGGTTGGAGTGGTGGATTGGTATGTGCGCCGTGAATACTGGTGGACGCGTTACGTCAGAGCTTGGTGGGTAGCTGTGGGGCTTGGCGGGGTTACAGGGGTGGGATCTGGCGCTAAATATCTCTATAACGGTACTAATGGGTAGGGAGAAGTTAACGTTAGACAAACACAGGAAATTCGTTAACGGAAAAACCGCTGACGGAAGTGTCGAAAACTGTCGGAAACTCTTCATCTGTCCCAAATCAGTTTAGAAAGTTGATGATCTGTATCGTAGTGCGGTCCTAGCCTCGACCGCAGCCTTGCTATAAGTTTCCATCTAAGTTTCCAGCTCAGTTTCCGACAGCACCACAGCACCACTCAAAGCTCATTTCTAGTCCTGGTTCTGTTCCTCAACTGTCATTGGCTACAGAGTTTCCGACTGATTTATCGGATTCCGCTGCTTTTTGAGCATTGAGTAACCCTATAGTTATTGCCGCAGGGACCGCGTCCATGTACCTGTTTACCGAGGATGCGGATGTGGCGCTTGTCACGCTTATGTCTGGATTCCACATTAGAGTCACGTGAGATCTAAAATTGTAACGTTCCGGCATCGTCTAGAGTTATCTAGCCACTTCTGGAATCAATATCAGAATCCAACAACTGCTAGAGGTATTGCGTAACCTCGTCTAAGTTACAGAGAATCCTCTGGGTATCCTGGAACTGCGAGTCGTAGTTATGTAGATAGCTGTACGAGAAATGTATCGTGAATAAAAGACGTCTATATTTGCCCCCAATCATACTTCATCATTCGTAAACATTCACATCACACACTGCGATAGATACAAACCTCTATTGAAGAGACATTAAACCTCGGAACATCGAATAACATTACCACTACCACACATCTATAGAAACCACTCACCTATAAGCAAAAGTCAATCGACATCAGAAATGTTTCAAACCCCGTTCTTCTCAGGTTACGGCGAATCCCCTTTCTCCTGCCAACAACCACAGCGGCCTTCCTACCGTATACAGCAGGATATCGATCCATTTTTTGCCCCCTTATTCTCCAGAATGCAAGGAGGACCCTCCACAAGACAACAACCCAGACGCCAGGCTTCCACAGCCAACCCCCGAAGAGCCCCAGCTCCAGCCGCGCCACTAAACCGCCCACAGTCAACCGGCAACATGAGGTCTCCAACAGCGGATACTAGAAGCAAAAACACCACCTACATAGGCCATAAACAGCTAAATCCCCAACCTATTCAATCATCCACGAGGATTCCTGCACCTGTCAAGAAGGAGCCGCAGTTTAAGGCCTACGAAACCGATGAAGCATATCATATCCTTGGGTTACTACCGGAGGGGGTGGATAAGGAATCCATCGACCTGAAATTTCTGGATTCCAATACACTGGGTATCGCCGGTTGCATAGTAACTCCCCGGCAGCTTGAGATTCAAGATCAGTCAGAGGATAGCGACAATCAAGTCAGCGATATCGACTCTGAGACCGATAGTGAATCCACGACCGAGTCCGAATCGGGGAGGGAGTCGGAAAACGAATCTGAATATGAGTTAGCGGTCGAGTCCAGGGTTGAGTCAGAGAAAAAGTGGGATAGAAGGAACCTGCAGCCGTATGTAGAAGATGTACCGGATATTGATGATCCACGAACTCCTATCGCTATCGCTTCCCTGCAGATGCGTCGTGGAAGCTCGTCGTCGTCCGGTTCTTCAGCTTCTTGCTCGCCTTGTTCATCTTTTCCCGGTAAATGGACACAACCTGATAATGCCGCGAAGTTTAATGCAAAGATTCCGCGTTCCAAGCCGAAACCAACCAAGATTAAGAAAATACCTGCTCAGAAGCGGGAAATTAGGGAGCCGGGTAAGAAGAATATGATTACAAACAGATTTGAGAGAACATTCCAGTTTCCTGGGTCAGTTGAGATGAAAGGTATCAAGGCGCGGTTAGAAGGGGGTCGGATAAAGGTTATGGTGCCTAAGAAGCGAGTGATACGTAGCACGGGCTTACCTGGTTTGTTTTGGATGTAATGCGCAAAAGAATAACGGAAGATACTGCTTTCGGACTTAACATAGCTAAGGAAATTGGCTCCTTTTATGTACCTGACTGGGTTTGGTTTCGGGTTTCGTTTTCCTTGTTTTTTTGGGTAATATGCATTTTAATTGCGTTTACTGGAGTACGGGATGGCTAGTTTTGTAAATAGTTTTCTTGGGAGATAGAATTAAAATTGAATACTATGGTGCAAAATCATACGGGGTCTCCCCTATGATACAACATATTTGGTGCTGTAGCAAAGAAAGTAAACCATGTAAATTACTCGGTGCTATATGATATTTCGTGATAAAATTACACAGTGAGATGATGCGGGACTAATTGTAGAGGTGTATTGTGAAAAATGACATCCAGAGCGCTATACGGGAGTTGTATCTATGACCCAACTGGCCATTTTCTAATATGCCAAACGCATTGGGCAAACGGATCAGCATCGCGGAAATGTGTTTCCTGAACGCCGTGTGCAGGTGATACTTCAGATGTCCCCCCAAGTTCGACTTCGGCCGACGTATCGCGGACTGTTGGCCAGGGACATACTTTCGACTTACCACAGTCGTTATAATTACTCCCCGAAAGTCCTTAAAAGCCCCCCAAACGCTCAACTCGAAAGTTTCTATCTCATCAAAAACTACTCCAGACATCCAGTCTTACATACGACTCTTTCAACGATAAAAAAGAAATCATCCCATAACTATGCAGGAAACACAAGGTCAAATCGACAACGCCCAAGCGCCACCAGCAGATAAGACGGCTTTCGGCGGAAACCCCTCGAACAAACGCCAGAACCCTGTTTTCAGCGCTTCCAAACCGTCTCTCGCTAATGGCGTTCAAGGTTCCATCGACCGCGCCGCACGCCTGTTTGAAAACATGAACATTACCAAAGTCTGCATTAAGGCAGAGATGAGCATCAAGAAGGTGCTCAATTCTGAGGACATTACCCCAGAGATCAGTAAATGGGATTGGAACTGGTAACTTGCCAGTATTTAGGGTGAATTTGGGCAGTGTTTTGTGGGGCTATTTTATGAGAGAGCTTTTTGTATGGGAACATTAAACATGTATATCTTAATCTTAATATCAATATATAATATTTGGAATTACGTGCGCAATACAATGTGTGATAACCACGTGTGCAGTATCTCTTCTTTCTAGCCTCGCGAGGCACATCAAAATTGTCAGCAGCCATACTGTGTAGTCTCGTACTTAATCTGAGGGTCGGGAATATTAATCAGAAAATCAATAAATCAATAAATAGGAGTCTCGTACACTGTGGATGACTCGCGACGTTCCCTCTGTTGGTTGGTTGATGTGGCGGTACAGATAAGATAACGCAGGGCCTGTGGCTTAGCCATGAGGTGGAACTGGTGGGATATCGCGTACACGTGGAAAGTGCAACGATGGATCTTCATCGCAAACGTCTGTCCAATCACGCCCCCACTATACACTACAGCCGACAGCAGCGTTAGCTCTTCAACTTTCCTCGTGCTTTTTTGCTTGTGAGCGTAATGACGCATTCATATCAACGGCATAGCATAAACTTCGGCTGAGCTTCTCGAATCAGGCCCTACGCGACGGTTACGCCGCCGCCGAAACCACAACCATGAACGCCTTGAACCTCGTTCAGTGCTGGTGGTCCCCGCATTCTACCGATACCCAACAAAGATTCGTCAAGATTAACTCTCGCGACCAAGAGTTGACTGTTTACGATGTTGTCAGCTCGGTAGGGCCTCGATCCCGAACGGACGGGAAGGAAAGACTAATACGATACTCGCCGTTGAAAGTCGGGGAACTCTATCAAATGCCATCAGTCGGCAAAGATCACAAAGAAACCTCACCTAAGAGTGAGTTCATTATTCCTAACTCGAGATTTGCGAAGGTGTTAACCAAGTTCAGTGTTTCGATTGGTCGCCCATCCACGCCGATATCGTTGCCGCGGGACAATCCACTGGCGAAACCCTCCTTCTAAACCTGGCATCTCCATCTGGTAATGCTCAATCTCTAGCCGTCAAGCTTCAGCGAGCTTGTAACTCAATTTCCTTTAATTGTGATGGCACCAAAATTGCTACAGGACTTGACAAGGTCCGCAACGACTTCTGTCTAAACGTCTGGGACGTCTCCACTGGCGGCGATTACTCTCGGCCGTTCAAGGGATTCGCCGCCAGTGAAGCTATCAACAGCGTAAAGTTTACTCGCGACAACCCGGACATCTTAATTGCAGGTGTCACCTACAGATACATTCGTCTATTCGATATTAGAGAACCACCGAATGCGCCCCACGCTATTACTTACCAATCCAAATGTGTCCAAGGAATTTCATTGGACTTGGACCCTAACTACTTTGCGGGTTACCACGCGGAGGGTGTAGTAGCAGTCTGGGACCGCCGATACTCTAAATTGAACTCATCCGGCGAATCGTCCCTTATTTTCCGCAGCTCTACAGAAGACTCCACCCCAGCCTCACAAATCAACCACCTCCGACATTCTAGTACCCGTGCCGGAGTCTTTGCAGTTTTGAATTCCAGCGGGGGATTAAGAGTCTACGAAACAGCGAAAATCATGAACCAAGAAGCCAGTACCACAATTGGAATAATCGGCAGTGATAATGGTAGCGAGGGACCAAACCATAAATCCCGGGTTGGTGGATGGCGCGACTCAGCAGCAAGTTTGTTGGAAGCTGGCAGAGCGTACAAAGACGGTACCTCAACATCTGGTACTAGAACGCCTGTACCAATGGCCAGAACCGACGGCGAGACACTTTTGGTTACCAGGATCAACGATATCGCAACTGCTTCTCCGAAGCCAGACCAGCGTGTAGTTTGCTTCGATTGGATGACCGAAGGCAGCGGCAAAAGCCGTACCAGCACCTTAAAAATACTCTCCATGAAAGGCGACAATAGTATGGAAGTCCTTCGCTGCGCCGGTTCAGTCCCAAGTCTAGCCTGGGGGAGCCGTAACGAATTCGCCATCACTAGCGACAACGATGTTGAGATAATGCCGGCCCCTAGTGTTAACGCCGAGCGAGAAGTCGTGATACGTCCTAGAAAGAAGAGTATTTCCGACCTTGAAGACCTCGAGGAAAAGCATCTCCATTCCTATTCTGGCGGGGAGAGCCCAGACCAAAAACCAGGCATCGGTATGATGGAGAATGCCCGACAACGCAGCAACAGTATAATCCGCCGGGAGGATTTCCTTCCCGAAGTTCGGGAGGTGTTGAAAAACGACATTTGCATGGTGATGAAGAAGAGAGTCGATGCGGGGTACATGATGGACTGTTCAAAAAATGCCGAGTTGGCAATGCGAGAAGACCAGTATTTGGAAGATATGTGGATTTGGCTTGACGGGGCTGCAGAGTGCGTTGCGAGCGACGGAATGTTAGGACAAGCTCTTGATTTGAGTTTCCTTGGAGTTCATTCCGTTTGGAATGGTGGGACTGGCACAACCCCGGAATCAAGAATCTCAAACACCAAACGACGAATCCGGCGAGAAGACTGGACCGCCACTTGTGATGAGATAAACCGACGCCATCAGCGCAGCAAAAAATTCCTCAGCTGTAAAACTGAGTATCCGGAACAGCGTCAGTTGTGCCTTGCTATCTGTGGTTCCCATTTCGAAAACGATGAACTGGAATATGAGTTACGGAGACTCGAAGAAAACGACGAACACAGCAAAGCTGCCGGCCTAGCACTATTCCACGGAAAAATCGATCGCTGCATAAAATCACTTCAATGCGGTGGACGGGCCCTAAAATTGATGTCCACCGCTGTCGCTGGATACTTTAACTCGACCCGCGGCTCATCATCTAACACAACCTGGAAAGATCTTGCTGGAGAAATGGCGAATGAACTCGCTGACCCTTATCAACGTGCCATCTTCGCTTATATCGCCAACTCGGAATGGAGAGAAGTTCTTGACGAAATCGGCATTCCCATCCGAGAACGTATAGGAATAGCATTGAGGTGGTTAGAGGACGATGAACTTACCAACTACCTTGATAGTACTACCAAGGCGGTTGTAAAAGGAGGTGAATTGGAGGGCATTATTTTGACTGGTATCACCGAAGCTTCTGTTGATTTGCTACAAGAATATATCAACCGCACCGGCGACGTTCAGACTGCCGCTTTAGTAGCTGCCTTCGGGTCGCCTCGGTACTTTAGAGATGAAAGAGTAGACTGCTGGATGGAATCCTATCGCCAACTTCTCAACTCTTGGCGTCTCTTTCATGCTAGAGCGAAGTTTGATGTGGCCCGAGGACAAGCTTCAAGAGACAGGAATGGCGCCATAACAATGAATCCGCCACAGAGACAGGTATATGTGAGATGCGCGAATTGTGATAGGAGTATCAGTCATAATACCGTTGGGCCCCGGAATGGTGGGGATACGAGGCGGGCAGGGATGGCTGGTGGAAGGCAACAAGTTACTCAGGCGGCTGGAAAGGGGACAGCGAAACCTACGGTGTGCCCGCATTGTAGAAAATCATTGCCGAGGTGTGCAATTTGTCTACTAAACCTGGGAACGGCTTACTATAAGGAGGATGAGAAAAGTAAAGATCCAGAACAGGATTATGATAGGTGGTACGTAATATCCTATGCATATCGTTTCGGGGATGATATTCAGAAAGTATGGGGCAATCGAGCTAATGTTTGTGCGTGTTATATCAGGTTTAATTTCTGTTTGAGCTGCAACCATGGATTACATGCAGGTCACGCAAAGGAATGGTTTGAGAAACATACCGTCTGTCCAGTGCCGGATTGTGAGTGCAGGTGTAAGATGTGATGTGCATTGTTGTATTGTATTAAGCGTGTGGCTTAGTAAATTTAATGGTCAAAGGTCATGTAATTGTTTCATTCTTTTCAACATCCTTCATGGCTTTAATTAGACTCCATGTTTAGAGCAGATTGGCCTCAACTTGTAATATTGCAATACAGGAAGTTGCAGATTGAGTTCAAGGGAGATGAGGTGGCTGCTTGTCGGTGGATAAGCCATGATCAATCATTGCAGACTGATTAATGGAAGAGAATGGGATAAGGCATACACGTTCATATTCATATTCCGGCATATGTATGATGAAATACTAGACAAGCCATGGCTGAAGGGCGCTGTTTAAGGACGATAAGAACTGCCCGTTTAGAATGGAAAGATTGCCCTTAGCCAATTCCACAAGTACACATTCAACGAATAAAACTTCACCATACCCATTTCTTTTTTACAGATAACCTCATTGTCAATTCAAGTGCTATTATTGAGACCACTGAAAACCAGAAGGTGAGCGGAGGGTGTGAGAAATGGTAGATTGGCTACGAGCCTATGCGACAATCCCAACTTCAGCACAAGAGATCCTCCCCGCTTTTCTCACTTGGCTCGCCACTTGGTGAATCATTTGTTAATCCAATTTCCTTAAATCTCGACTCCATCGTTTCAATAAGAATATTTTTGAATTGGTTACCTCATATGGACTCTCACAGAACATCACCGTTTATTTAAGGCAATAGTCGATAGTATCCAGTAATGTTTTTACAATATCTATGGATTGAAGCGAACTGTATTATTCTTATAGTGGTGGATTATGCAAGAGTCTAGCGGCTTCAAATTCGATATATAGTTGCCCGAATATATAGTAATCGCAGTTGGAAACGATAATATTAGTAAGAATCTAAATTGTTTTTATTGTAAAACATCGGCCTTATGATTTTTCCAACATTCATGACTCCTCGAAAAGAAACCCGCACCCCCCGCCTCCCCAAATCCCCTCCGCATCATATTACAGGCTAACAGGTAATGGCTAAAAAGAAAATGGGAACACCAATTATGTTTTTGTAGAACATCAGTCTTGCCTAGTTACTCCCTAGGGAATTATCATGGCTCTTCGGTTTTCGCTCTTCGGGCTGTAGTCGACTGCGGAGTAAGGTCGAATCCATTTGTTGGCAAATTTTTCGAGGTACCGACCGTTCTGCCAATATGTTTTCCAATTCCGCCGGAACCGGAACCAGAGCCCGGAACATTGTTCCAAATCACAATCATCCCTCGATACCATTGGTGCGATTGCTGATTCCTCATCATGTAATCTTTTCCTGTTTGCGTGTTTTGCTTTTCCAAACGACCAAAATGAACTTTTTGTCATTTTTTTCATGTTGTGTGCGTTGAAAGCCAATAACAGCAACGGAATACATAGCATTGCCGTAATACCAACTGCCGGATGGAATTAATGACTTACAGATATTCTGGACGAATACATTACTTACAGATCCAGCGAGAAACTTGCGCCAAGTCCCAGGAGATAGTCCCATTGGTTTGGTTTTTCGGAAATTGTGCAATACTAAGCGCAAAGAAAGATGAAAGAAAAGACATAGGAAGCTTGGCAGGGTGAGTAAATTTCCAGAATGAATGATGGGGGACGTGCACATACAAAAACAATGGTTACAATTGTGAACGCAAGCATTGTCTGTGTTAATATTTATAGCGTAAGTATATTGGCGGTTAAGCAGATCAGAATCTTTTCAAGAAACTATACTTACATCACCTTGTTTTGCGGTTTCTTTTGACTGCTCTCGAGTGGCTGTTGCTTCTAATATGTTTGCTTGTTTTTGTTTTAAATTCAAAAGCTGGACAAGCTTGAATACACAAGAGTGTCAGTATTTCTTTCTGTGGTCATCCGACGATTGATTACGTACCGCATCGTGTACCTTATTAGCTTCCTTCTCCAGATTACAGAACGTATTTTCATTAGCTTCAACAATGCCCAGATAATCCAAATCGACAAGATCGTCCCAGTCCTCCTCCCATTCCTTGTCTTTCGTATTCTTATTGCTTGGTTTCAACATCTTGAAAAGTTTAGAAAGTACACTTTTTTGAGTACGCAGAACTTTCAGAGTAGTATTTATCTCATCACTTATATCCTTGATGATGTTTATTGAAGTGGCCTCTTGTGAAATCTTGAATATTTCCATCAGATTCGAACTTTTTTTTGCGCTGTCGTTCAAACCACTCTCGTACTTTGCAAATAGTTCGGCCTCGTTATTTACCTGTTAAGAAAATCAGCGTCAATTATTCTAATTTTTGACGTTTTTCTTTTCAACTTTGTGAAGGCACTCGTTAAATAGTCGTTGCAGGGGATTACATACTTCCTTAGCAATAGAGTCCTCAAAATACTCTTGGAAGCGGCGTTGATCATAATCAAATATTTTGCGATCAAGAAGACCGACGCAGTGGCTGACAATTAACGAGGCCAACTGAATAGCTGACTCTGTTGGAACTCTTGCTTCAGACTCAATGGATTTCAGAATATCTTCAAGTGCGTCACCCCCTGAGTTTTCCGTTAATGGTTGCGGGAAACAACTGACAACCGTATCTACATCACGATTAGCTTGGACACTTTTCCTGGGACGAAAACACAGACCGCCATCGATTATCCAAAGCCACAACTGATCAACCATAATAAGTTTTGGATCTCTGACGTAAGAATGATATTTGCTGATGTTTTTTGCTTGTTTATTCCTTTCTTTGGCCCAACGATACACCACCTGATCCTGATCTCGTTGGTCAATTGTATCAGCATTACCGAGCATGTAATAGGAAAACTGATCCAGGGTTCTGCGGGGATGCAGATCGTTTGAGTTGATGTAGCCACGAAGAAGCGGCCCAACGTTATCGTTGAGGCCATCTGGTATATGGCTGAAATTATCTTCGGTTGGATTTTTCATGATCTTTTTTGTACGCTCGAACTTCCTGCTGGATTCGAAATTCAGAAAAGGTATCTGGGTAATGGTCAGCGCAACCTTTATTCGCCTGATGTATTGGGAGTTTCAGCTGACAAAGAGTGCCATATTTTTTCCCTCTGATACTTTGTTAAAATCGGTCTTTACTACAGTCAGTCAAAGTCCCCATTCAAGCCTAAAATCCATGCAAAAGGTCTGTGTCGAACCTGAAATACTTTGATCTTTCGTGCCTGAGGTATCATGTAACGACCATACAGGTTATCACCTATAGCGTCGTTAGAACCTTGAAAATGGAACGTAAAGTTACGGGTGGATTCAGCCAACCCTCATGGAACGAAGATGCCATAGAATTTGATTCATCACGTCGATTTAAGCGGTGAAACAGGGCCTGACGCCCAGCAATAATTAGCAAAGCTCTCTGCGCAGAGTAGAGCATTGGTTGAATATCTTACCTCCACCCATGCTGTCTAAATACACAAATTCAGGGGTCAGCCATATGATAGTCACATTTCAGAGACTTATGATATGACATAAAGCGGACTTACATTATTTGCTGGAAGATGAATCCAGGTATAGGTGGCCTTTTCAGCAGCTTTGTATGTTTCTGAGGTGATATCATGAACAGTGGTCGTTTTATCTTCTTCGGTATAGAGGTATTCATAGATGGACGGTGTTGTTTTGTCATACGTCACATTTCCTGCCTTGTTGAAGAATTTGACAACTGTCGCCTTGAACGCTTTACAAGCCGTCAATTGGTCATTATTCGTGGGTGCGGGTGCGCGTTTTGGCATATTTGTAAAGTCTCTCGGGCGACTTGGGCGTCCTGGCAGTACCTTCTTTTGCAAAGACTCCAGCAACTTTTCATTTCTTTTGGTGTAGTCTTCCGGGGATTTTCCGAATATATCTTTAGCCTTTGGATTGGCATTCTTACTTATCAGGAATTGCACCATGTCATACTTTTTGTTCTTAGTCGCAGCTTCTACCGCCAAATGAAGTGGTGTTTTTCCAGTCGCGTCTTTACAGTTTATGTTTGCACCTTCCGCCAATAGGAATGTTGCCATTTCGATGTCATCCTGTTGCACAGCTATGTGCAGTGCTGACTGATTCTTGGCGTTCACACCATTCACTATATCTGCTTTAGAAAGCAAAAGCTTGGCGAGCTTAATATCACGCTCTCTCACGGCTGGAAACAGGCGATGGATAATGGCCAACTCCTTCAGCAAATCGCGTATACGTAAGCAGCGAATCAGATCAATATCCGGTTCTTCCGTAGAACGTGAATCGTTTACAGCGTTCTAACGTAATGTCAGTACGTCTGGTATTCATTTAGAGAAATTGTATAAATTTCGATTACCTTGAAGGGAAAAACTTCGTCGTCCAGAACCTTGATATTTGGGGGATTGAGCGACATGTCGACTCCGACTTCATACCATGTAGAGCTATTCCGTTCAATGCTATTGTACTTTCTTTTTCTACGGTCAATGTCGTTTCCGGTTTGATCGGTAGTTGAATGATCTTCATTCATGGTGATTATAGCGGCTGTTGCGTCATAAATTTTGCGAAGCGTGTCGCAATCTTTAATGTCTGGACCAAACAAGCTTTCCATGATTTCAATGCATTCAGGCGAGTTATCGCCAATGAATATTATCGGCCTTGCTTGATCGCTTGGATTACACCTCTCATTTGATAGATCTTTTAGAAGATTCATAGCGAGGTTGCTAGCGTCTTGTGCTGATTTAATCTGAGATTGATCGGGTGCTTTCCCTGTTGGCGGCTGTTTCAGATCTTTTGATTCGTCATCGGTCTGCTTTTCCCCTGTTGAAGGCTTTGAATATTTACTTCCTGCCATCTCAAACTTGTGGTCTTTCGCCGTAGTCTACCGTCTGTCAGTACTTCACAATTCAGATCGTATACATGCAGACCGATCAGTTACCGCTACCAACAAATCTACAAGTAAATCCCACTTTTTATCTCTGTTGTTGACGACTACCAGAGCGATATCAAACTCATCAACTGGTTTCGAACCGGATACTGTTATCAACCTGTAACCCTTTCCTTGTTCCGTGGTATTAGTCTCTCCAGTTAGATTATCCATTCCACTTTTCCTCAGAGGATTTTTCTTTAACTGGCCTGGATCTTGTGAACCTTTACCTCCCGAAGCGCAGGCTTTACTCTCCACATCTTGATTCTCAGAAAATATACCCTCCTGAATTTCGCTTTCGATGCCTCGATTTCCGTAACTTCTTTTTGCCAGATTTTTGTCGTCAAATTTTTTTTGAATCGGTGACACTACCTGTGAAAGCTTCTCGCTCACTCTGTGTATGCCGAATTTTTGGCCGGGCTTTTCATCATGTGACGAGGCGTTCATAGAATCACCCCCCGGATCATGTCTCGGAACACTTTTCTGCTGAGTAGTAGTATCCTGAGGGACATTTTTGTATGACTCTCCAGATACCGGGTTCTCCACTTGTGGCTTGGGCTGTGTGAATATGTTCACTTCTTCTTCTAATTGCGATACAGAATTCCCCGTATCTGGCACACAAAGTGACCTACTGCTGCCAATAGCAGGGTTTCCATCACCACCGCTTTCGTTTCGTACTGTATGGATATTGGTTTGTTTTGAGGGGGGTGATATATCGTCGTTTGAAAGGGGGTTCGTAGGATCAGTGTACTTGGCGGTTGCGACTGTGTTTCCGGTAGTTTGTTGACCACGCGCCATCCTCGGGGTCTCGCCTGGTGCTACTAGGCTTTCGGTTGATCTGACGAAATCCCTCTCAGACGATGGATTTGTGGATTCCGTGACGTTATGAGGTGATGTCATCCCACGATCATTATTTTCGTCTTCTGCAGCCTTTGGTTGCTTGTCTGGTTGAGTTTGCGATGAAGATTCTCCAGTGACAGCGGAATCGGGGGCACGATAACTCGCTTCCGGAGTTAATTCACCGGTGGATTCAACAACCGTTGAGGTTTCATGATGTGGTAGTTTTGGCCCGGCCGTATTTTGTCTCGCTGTTTGAACTTCCGAATCATCTGCAACTACAGAAAATTTGATCAGCATCATCGTTTAAACGAAATACACTAAGTGTCATTGAAATTCACCTGCCGAACAAGATGACTTACAGGATTCTCGTGGATTGGAATCTGGCATTTTGGGAGGGCTCATGACTTTGGGGGACGGTGTAGGATTCCGGAAGAAAAAATCCACGAAGCTCAAAGATGGGAATCTAATGTCAATTATATTATGATATAATCGCGTCCCGAATTGAAACTTACATGCCCAATATCTGTCCTGCGGCTATAGGCCTTGTTACCATCTCGTGTCCATATCTTAAGCTATTGTGAGTTAACGCCTAACTGGCTGTGCTTCTGAAGATAGTTGGTTTTCCTGGTGGCAACGTGTAAAACACTCAGATGTGCATGCACGTCGAAAAGCGCCGATATACAACTCAACATGTGTAGTTACTAGTGACTTCCGTCACGCGTTAGAAACCAGTAAATATGTATGACACGTCGAATTGCGTCAATAAGTCTGTGATACCAAATAACATCTACTGTCATGGAAAGTGATTTTGAGTCGTGTTGAAAATAACATACATAAGAACAATGCTTCAAATACCTTCATAGATTCTCAGTCTAGTAAAGTTCTCACGCCTATTCGAGCAATTCTCTTACAGTAAGTTCTTATTTTCACAGACAAATCTGTCAAGACCGGTCCTCATGTTCTCTATGGAACTGGTTTTTTGTTTAGAGGTAAATTGTAGGTGATTCTTTTCGTAGAGCCAGTCCAGGATAATGTGGGCATTAATTTTCTTCTACATTCAAGTAGCGGTGCATCTGTGGTTGGCGGTGATAACAAGAATCGGGGTAACGGCGCTAATTTTACCCCACACCACTTACGCCTCTCGCAAATACTCGTGACAAAGGGTCTTGTAACCACGTTTGGAATGAGTACATATCAACCCCTAAAAAATACCGGGTCATTAGTTTATACGCTTGCGGTGCACCATACTAGCTGATTGCGAGCTGTACATAGATATGTTACTCAAGTCAGCCAAGTCTTGCATTGTGCTTCTAGAACAAAGCTGTTCTTCGGCGATAGCATTTGAATCACTCACACATGTCGACGTAGTAGACAAAATACAGCATATTACTCCGTCATTTTACCATTGGCAGCAAATTAGTTATGCATCGAATACCCCAAGGCTATATTTCTATGATGCTTGAGGGTTTTTATGGACAGGTTGTAAGAGTAGAAGATACTGTGTGCCACAGATAGCAGAACCTGAATCGTTGCTAAATTTTATCGCAATTAAGCCAACCGTACCCATCCCCAAGCTTTAGCTGAGTTTTATTTTTAAAATAGTATCGCTGATCGATAAGGGCACTGGCGCTAGCCACCATGGCACGATTCTGTGGTGGTGATTAATGGTGAAGGAGATCCTGCAAATAGCATCAGGTCATGGTGCACTCACTATATGTACGCACCCAGAAATCGCTAATGCTGCCATTTTAAGACATGCATTCACCCAGTCCATTGACAAGACGAGAACTCAATTACACCCCTCTAATTGAACCACCAAAAGACGAAACTTTCACGAATCCTCCACTAAACCAAAAGTCCAGGATACAATCCTTACAAACACAAAAGGCGAAAAAAAACATTTAAGCTCCTTGTCATCAAAAGAAGATGCCAATTTAAAACTGGTCATAACCAACGAAGCTAGAATAGGGGAGAGGAATTCGTAAAGGGAGGCGACGTAGTTGGATCCATCTCCGCCGACATCTCACTTATTCGCCAAATCAACGCGACATTCGAAAGCTCTTGGCTCACAATTTCCACCTTCATTGTCGACTCAAGCCCACGGTAGCTAAGTCCTTTCTTAGTTAGCCTAGCGACTTGGGAAAATCCTCTGAAAGACTGGAACTATTTCGCCTTTGGAAAATCCTGTTATCTTCATCACCCCAAACTCGAGGAGGCCGGCGGAAGCGGTGCATCAATAAGTTGAACTGCTGATCCATCATAAAACCTGATGCATGCAGCACGTTTATGAGTATGTATGAAACCAGAGAAATATTACATGTGATGTTCATGTATGAAGTCGTCGGAACCTGTGGTTTTCTATGTAAGACAGATAACTTGATATACCTAGTCCTTTTTGCATTATTGGTATCTCATCTATTATTTGGCAGCATATATCATAGGTAGCAAGCATCGGCTGCCTCGGTTTGAGGACGGTTGCAATAATTTGTACGTTGTGTTAGAGGCATGAAATTGTATTTGGTTACCCAGACTCTGATTTCGGTACTGATACCCATACACTTTTAATACGGATGAGAATTCCACTCTGGAATACGAAGTTTTGATTCCGTTTCCTCACTACTCAGATTACTCCTCCTCAATTGGAAATCCCTTACATGTTATGAGGCAGCAAATTGAAGCACATCATGAAATAAGATGGAATTCCTACTGAGCAGGATCATTAAAAACATAATTTGTATGATTAGAGAAAACTTTGACCAGATTCTGTTGCTCCAAGTGACGCCAACCGATAATGTATCATTGTTTATCACCCGCACACAGAGAACGAGTGATTGGCGGTGATCATGGCAAACCACTCATCCAACCCAGTGCTGCGCGCAACGCGCAATCTATATACCCCGTAAAGAAAGTGCGGCAGGAGAGAAGGGGGCTGAAAATGTTACTCATTTCTTATATGCACTATCTGACGTAATAGCGTATTCGGCACGCTTGCAACAATTTCTAAGCTGTAAGCGCTACTATACAGCTATGCTAGGAGAGTTCTGTTGTGGCACTATTAGAGTTAAAGCCGTGTTGCAATTTTAAATTGTAGTGAGTTTTATAACACAATATTCAACTCTACGATTTGTCGGTGTGTTCAAGCTTTGTATACTCTTATGACACCTTGAAATATACTAATATAGAAAAGCATTCAGGCAAACTGCATATCTTTAAAACTGTCTTCAACATCTGAAAAACACTTCAACGAACCTCCACTGGTCCTCCAGAGTTTGCAGTTAATTGCTACATCTACACTTGAACAACTAATTTCATCACACCTTGATGTCAATGTCACAGCACATGTGGTTTTATTCAAGCCACGCCAAATGTACTCTGCAGAACAGGGGAGTGTTTTTTGTACGGGAATCTTGCAATGTAACCAATTTTATCAATTTGTACTTTTATACAAAGTTTTATACCGTGAGTTAACGATAATTTCGGTCCCAGAGACGCGCCCAAGGGCGAACTTTTGGCTGTGGCCATTCATCATCTGTATAATCCGAAATATCGCACGATTCCCTTGATGCGATTGTTGATTCCTCATCATGTGGTCTTTGCCTATCTATGTGCTTTCCTTTTTCAGACGACCAAAACGTACGCTTTGCCATTTTTTTCATGTTGTGTGCGTTGAAAGCCAATAGCAGCAGCGGAATACATAGGACCGCCGTCATGCCAACTGTCAGCCGGGATCAGTGATATGCATACATTGTAAATGGATCCATTACTCACATATCCAGCGAGAAACCTGTGCTAAGTCCCAAGAGACATTCCCGTTGGCTTGGTTTCTCGGAAATTGTGAAACGCTAAGCGCGAAGAAGGATGATAGAAAAGACATAGGGAGCTTGATGAGGTCAGTTATAGATTTAAAGAGACAATGGTGAGAACATTCACACACAAAGATGATTGTGACAATTGTAAACGTCAGCATTGTCTATATCATTTACAGCGTAAGTATATTTATGGCTGAGCAGATCAGAATTATCTAAAGGTACTATACTCACATCACCCTGTTTTGCAGTTTCCTTTGACTGCTTTCGAGTAGCTTTTGCTTCTAATATATTTGCTTGCTTCTGTTTCAAATTCAAGAGCTGGCGAAGCTTGAATACCCTATATGTCAATATTTCTTCCTGTGGTATTCTGCCGATTGTTTACGCACCGCATCGTGGACACTCCTAGCTTCTTCCTCCAGATTACAGAAGATGTTTTTATTGGCTTCAACAATCCTCAAATAATCCAAATCGGCAAGCTCGGTCCAGTCCTCTTCCCGTTCCTTGTCTTTCGGATGCAATATCTTGAAAAGTTCTGAAAGTACACTTTGTTGAGTACGTAGCACTTTCATAGTAGTATTTATCTCATCTCTTATATCCTTGATTGTGTCCATGGAAGTGGCCTCCTTTAAAATATCGCACATTATGATAGGATTTGGTGGGGGATCTCTCAAACTTTCCTCATACTCTTTAAATAGTATGGCCTCGTTATTCACCTGTTGAGAAAATCAGCGTCGATCTTTCTGATTTTAGACGTTTGGTTCAACTGTGTAAAGGCACTCTTTAAATAGTCGTTGTAGAGGATAACATACTTCCTTAGCAATAGAGTCCTCAAAATACTCTTGGAAGCAGCGTTGATCATAATCAAATGTCTTGCGGTCAAGAAGACCGACGCAGTGGCTGACAATTAACGAGGCCAACTGAATAGCTGACTCTGTTGGAACTCTTGCTTCGGACTCAATGGATTTCAGAATATCTTCGAGCGCGTCACCCCCTGAGTTTTCCGTTAAGGGTTGTGGGAAACAACTAACAACAGTATCTACATCACGATTAGCTTGGACACTTTTCCTGGGACGAAAACACAGACCGCCATCAATTATCCAAAGCCACAACTGGTCAACCATAATAAGTTTTGGATCTTTGACATAGAAAAGATATTTGCCGGCATTTTTTGCATCTTTATTTCTCTCTGTGGCCCAACGGTACACCACCTGATCCAGATCCCGCTTGTCAATATTTTCATCACCGAGCATATAATAGTAAAACTGATCCAGGCTTCTCCGGGGATGAAAATCGGTTGAGTTGATGTAGCCACGGATAAACGGCTCGACTTTATCGTTGAGACCATTCGGTATATCAATTATGTTACGTTTGGTTGGATTTTTCATAATCTTTTTTGTACCCTCAAACATGCTGCTGGATTCGAAATTCAGGAAAGGTATCTGGATAATGGTTAGCGTACCTTTATTCACCTCATGTATTTGCGGTTTCAGCTGACAAAGAGTGACATATTTTTTCTCTCTGGTACTTCGTTATTGTTCTTTACTACAGTCAGTCAAAGTCCTCATTTAAGTCCAAAATCCAGGCAAAGGTCTGTGCCGAACCGGAAATACTTTGATCTCTCGTGCCTGAGGTATCATGTAACGACCATACAGGTTATCACCTACACCGTTGTTAAAACCTCGCAAATGGAAAGCCAAGTTGTGGCTGGATTGAACAAACCCTCATGTAACGAAGATGCCATAGAATTTGAGTCAACGTGTCGATTTAAGCGGCGAAACAAGGCCTGGTACCCAGTAATGATTATCAACGCTTTCTGCTAGAAATAGAGCATTGGTTAAATATTTTACCTCCACCCATGCCGTCTGAATCCACAAGTTAAGTGGTCAGCGATATAACAGTGACATTTAACATGCTTATGGTAATATGAAGTAGACTTACATTGTTTGCTGGAAGATGAATCCAGGTATAGGTGGCCTTCTGAGTAGTTTTAAAAGCCTTTGAGTCGCCATCAGGAACAGGGGCTGGTTTATCTTCTTCTGTATAGAGGTATTCGTAGATGGACGGTGTTGTTTTGTCATACGTCACATTTCCTGCCTTGTTGAAGAATTTGACAACTGTCGCCTTGAACGCTTTACAAGCCGTCAATTGGTCATTATTCGTGGGTGCGGGTGCGCGTTTTGGCATATTTGTAAAGTCTCTCGGGCGACTTGGGCGTCCTGGCAGTATCTTCTTTTGCAAAGACTCCAGCAACTTTTCATTTCCTTTGGCGTAGCCTTCCGGGGATTCTCCACATTCGTCTTCAACTCTTGGATTGGCGTTCTTACTCATCAGTAATTGCACCATGTCATACTTTTTGTTCTTAGTCGCAGCTTCTACCGCCAAATGAAGTGGTGTTTTTCCAGTCGCGTCTTTGCAGTTTATGTTTGCACCTTCCGCTAATAGGAATGTTGCCATTTCGATGTCATCCTGTTGCACAGCTATGTGCAGTGCTGACTGATCCTTGGCATCCACACCATTCACTATATCTGCTTTAGAAAGCAAAAGCTTGACGAGCTTGATATCACGCTCCCTCACGGCTGGAAACAGGCGATGTATGATGGCCAACTCCTTCAGCAAATCGCGTATGCGTAAGCAGCGACTCAGATCAATATCCGGTCGTTTTATAGAACTGGAATCATTCTCAGTGTTCTAATGTACGGTCAGTACGTCTGGTATTCATTTAGAGAAATTGTATACATTTCGATTACCTTGAAGGGAAAAACTTCGTTGTCGAGAATCTTGACATTTGGGGGATCGAGCGACGGGTCAACTTCGGCTTCATACCGCATCGAGTCTTTCTTCTTAATGGTATGGTCCGGATTTTGGCTGTTACCAACATCATTTTTGGTTTGATCGGTAGTTGAAGGCGCTCGATCCATGGTTATTATAGCGGCTGTTGCATTATAAATTTCACGAAGTTCGTCTACTTGTCCAGTGTCTGTACCGAACAGACTTTCCATCATTTTGATTGATTCATTCGATTTATCGCCAACAAATATTATCGGTCTTGCTTTATCATTTGGATTCCTTGTATTTTCCACTAGATCTTTTAAAAGATTCTTGGCTAGATCTCTGGCGTCTTGATCCGGTTTACTCTCAGGATTGAGTTGTACTGTGCGAAAATTTTGTGCGGTTTCTGCTGGCATTTGTTTTGAATCTTTTGAAGTCTCATCATTCTGTTTTTGCCTTGCTGGATGTTTTGAATCTACCTCGAGCTTGCGCTGCCTTGCTATATCGCTCTATTGTCCGTTAGTGCTCTCTCTACAATCCATATCGTCAAAATCAAAACCGTGGATTACCGTCTCGAACAAGTTTACGAGCCACTTCCAATCTTTATCCTTTTTGACCAGTACTACAACGATATCATAGCCATCAACTGGTTTCGAACCAGAGACCGTTATCACCCAACTTTTTTTCTGTTCAGGGGCATTATCCTCTGCAGTTACAAGGGTGGCTTGTACTTCGGTCGCTGGTTCTTTCATCTCTGGGTCCGTGTTTTCTGGATCCTTATCCCCGGAGGCGGGTGATTTATCCCCCACGTCTTTACTCTCTGGGCTTATATCCTCAGCTGCGCTTTGGAGGCCTTGATTCCCCAGACTTTTGTTCGCCGGGGTTTTGTCGTCGGGGCTTTTTGAAACCGGCAGTACAACATCTGGAGACTGAGGTTTAAAAATATGCAAGGGATTAAATCGAGATAATGATCGCTGTGACTTTTCAACATGTGAGATTTCTACAGAATTACCTCCTGTATCGGGAAGATTGATTTTCTCAGTGGTAGTATTCTGAGGAGATGTTACGTCTGACATTCCAGATGCCGGGTTCCCCGCTTGTGACTTTGGCTGTGTCGACATGTTCACTACTTTTTCTGATTCTGGTACCAGATTACCCGTATCTGGCACGCAGAGAGACCTACCGCTGCCCTTATGAGGGTGTCTGTCACCACCGCTTTCGTTTAGTGCTGTTCTAATATCAGTTTGTTGAGGAGAGGGTGATATATCGTGATCGTCCGAAAGCAGGTCAGTGGCGTCAGGGTTGGCGGTACTTGCGATTGTTTTTCCGGTAGTTCGTTGACCATGTGATATCATCGGAGTCTCGCTTTGTTCTACTAGACTTTCGGTTGCTCTAACGAGATTACTCACAGACGATGGATCTGTGGATTCCGTGGGGTGATCAGGTGATGGCATCCCACGATCATTATTTTTGTCTTCTACAGCCTTTGGTTGCTTGTCCGATTGCGTTTGCGATGAAGATTCTCCAATGGCAGCGGAATCAAGGGCATGATGACTCTCTTCCGGACTTAAATCATCGGCGGATTCAATAACCGTGGAGGTTTCATGATCTGGTAGTTTTGGCCCGGTCGTATTTTGTCTCGCTATTTGAACCTCCGAATCATCTGCAACTACAGAAAATTCAATCAGCATCGTCGTTTAAGCGAAATACACTAAGTGTCATTGAAATTCACCTGCCGAACAAGATGACTTACATGATTCCTGTGGATTGGAATCTGGCATTTTGGGAGGACTCATGGCTCTGGAGGACGGTGTAGGATTCCGAAAGAAAAACTGATGGGAATCTAATGTGGATTATATTATAATATAATCGCGTCCCGAATTGAAACTAACATGCGTATTTGTCCTAAGGCTAAAGGCCTTGTTACCATCTCGTGTCCATATCTTGAACTATTGTGAATTAACGCCTAACTGGCTGTGCTTCTGAAGATAGTTGGTTTTCCTAGTGGCAACGTGTGAAACACTCAGATGTGCATGCACGTCGAAAAGCGCCGATATACAACTCAACATGTGTAGTTACTAGTAACTTCCGTCACGCGTTAGAAACCAGTAAATATGTATAACACGTCGAATTGCGTCAATAAGTCTGTGATACTAAATAATATCTACTGTCATGGAAAGTGGTTTTTAGTCGTGTTGAAAATAACATACATATGCACAATGCTTCAAACACCTTTGTGCATCCTTCTTCACGTATGAAATTTCGAACTGTCAGTCCCTTGATTTTTACGACAGATAAATCTCTCTGCCACGTAAGAGAAGTTCCCCAGAACATCAAGTTCACACTTGCAGTGACAGATACGTGGTCAATAGATGGACAGAGTTTACCCCGAGGTGGAATAAACTTCAACGCAGATCACGGGTGGATAGGGAAACGCATGCATAATTTCCCCACCTAATATTTGAGCAATTGCCTGTACAGCGAAATCCTTTTTTCAAAGACAGAATCAATCTGGACTGGTCCTCCTGTCCCTAGAAGGGCGACTTGCCCATGTGGGGGCCGCTTATATAATGGATTTTTTTTTCGTAGCGCTTGTTCAGGATATATAGTACAGCGGTGCGGCGATCCGCGGCTAACCTAGCGGTAATCGCAAGCATTGGCGTAAAGGCGTTAATTTCACTCGACACTACTCACCCACAGTTTTCAAATATTCGTACCAATGGTGCTTGTCACCACCTTTAGCAAGAACACCTTCCAGCAACCCCTCACGAAAAATAAGTAACCACTTTACATATTTATGGAATGTTGTAAATGTGTGTTGAGGCAGTCTAGTTTGCGATGGTTGCTTTTTACTTCGTTGCCTTGCATTTCTGTGATCAGCACATATTAACGACAGCGTTTGGAAAGTCAGATATCTCATTCTGGTGGATGTTTTCATGCATATGGTACTTAATTCAGCCAAGTCTTGCACTGTGCTTCTAGATTAACAAAGCTATTCGACGGTGACAACATTTGAATCATTGATGCAGGTCGAAGGCGAAATACGGCACAGCATATACTCCGACATTCCAACATCGAAGGCAAATATATTATGCAGAAGATATTCTTAAGAGCAAGAGAGATCAACTGTCCATTATCGGTTAAGCGAGAAACAGACTTTCGACAAACCAGTTTGGGCGTCGCCATTGGAAGGAGTTTGTTATAAAGGTTATTGATGGCGCGAATACAGAACAAAACTAGTAAATTCTCAGAGGAAAAATTAGTTCACAATCGGACGCATTCACAGGAAAAGTACAGCATCTGGGATTTCGATGTTTACTGTATAGATGTAAAATAGGGCGTTTCACGCTACGTTTATCGGGGCCCATTATAGCGCGCTTCGGGAAACTTTTTAAGAAAAATCTGTCGCCATAAACAATGTCAGCGTGAAACCCCCCCGGAATCTTAATTGAAAGAAATCGCATTCTCGCTTTTTTTCTTAGGCCGCAACATCGCGTCCCCTCGCACCACGACCCAGGAAAAAATTTTCACCACACACTTGGCGATGCCACGCGCGCAAAAAAAACCCACAGAACAACTTTTTGACGAATATTACAGCAAAAAAATGTTTCGTAATCATAGCTGGGCATGCATAGAGGCCAACTTTTATATTTTATACTTCTTTTTATAATCTTTTTGAATTTTCATATTTTTATTCTTTTCGCTATGAGAGACAGTGGAAGAGCGATGCTAACCCGTATTGTGCTTAGTGCTCCGTGTAGTGTTAGATGAGCCATAATAGATAGTCCGAGATTATCTTAAAATGCCATAAGGAGCTCCGGAGCTCCTTTTGCAAAAAGGCTTTTAAGACGATAAATGCCGCGCCTAGATCGCCTATTGAACTAGTGATTAAGCTTAATCCAATCGTTAAACAATCCATAAATGTAGCGTGAAACGCCCTAATATGTATTTGTAACGCGGCAAAGCGATATACTTAGTGGTAAAATCAGTTCTATGCTGTACGAAACCCATAACCGTGGTATGTTGCCTCAGTCGAACACAAATGGAAATTATATAAAGCTGGGGAATGCTTGAATTGCCATCTCAACTTGACAAGAACGATTCTTTCCAAAAAGACCCAGTTCGGCGAAAAGCGTGCTTTTCGACCAGAGCAGCAAAAGCTTCACTTGAACATATAACATCGCGCGGATAACTTCAATAATGTTAAAAACCTTGGGCACCGAAAATCTCCTCAGAAGTCTCCTAACAAATGAGAGGTCATATAGCTTTTCACCGGGAGACGAGAAGTTGATTTACGTAATGGTGGTCTTCCCATCGCTCAATAGCGACGGACTACAGAGCCTATTTCACCATGAAGAATATATTCTATAGAAAGTAAATAAAGCACTCGGATAGACAGGGAAGATTGGGTGCCTACCCCCCTGCATATTCAGATTTTCTATTGCTATCGCATAAACGAAGTTTGGATTGTTCTATCTGCCCCGAGTACAGCGACTAAATTTCCTCCAATCATGGGTGTCTCATCAGAATGTAAATGACTTTATATATAGAAAAAGAGACAAATATAAATACGTGGCTAAACAAAGAGGGTAATATAATACAAGTACTGCAATGGAGATTCTAGCCAATATGAGATGCAGAAGGAGTTTGAGACTTTGACCGTCGACACGGAGGAGGAGGGTGTGTAATGGCGCGGCATCTTGTTATGTCTTTTTTCAATTTTGTGTTTCGCAGGACCTGCTCTAGTATACCGTTACAGTCAACTACATTTTACCACGTAGGATCATCATATATAGTGTGCTTCTACAATGACTAAAATTTCATTCACTACGCATGAGCGCATGAGAGCACTTCTAGAACCATCTACTGTACTGAACCGCGGTATTGGCGACGCAACACCGGCGTCACCGGTGTTGATTAAACTCTGATTCGCAAATATTTCTCGACTCAGGGTTTCTGCTTATGATATTCAGACAACGCTGTAGGTTTTTTACGGAGAGATTGTGAGAGTAAAATATACTGTGTTCCATAGATAACAGAACCTCAATCGTTGCAGCGTAATTAAGCCAATCGCTCCAATTCCCAAACTTTACCTGAATTTTGATCGCTGATTGATAAGGGCGCTAGCACCCATGGCACTATTCTGTGGCGTGGACCATGCCAAATGTCACATTAGATTACGCACCAAGAAGCCGCTAATGCTGCCACTTTGAAACATGCATTCATCCAGTATTAACAAGACGATAACTTGAGTACACATTCATAAGACGAAGATTTTACGAACACATTATCGAAACCAAAGACCGAGAACACAGTTATTACGAATAGACAAGGTGAGAAAGAGAAATCATTAATGCCCCCCCCCCCCCCCCCCCCTCCTTTTTAACGGAAAAAGGGAGTTTCATTCAATGCAACCAGTTTTAACCGATAAAGTGAGAAGAAGGGAGAGGAATTCGTAGAGGTAAGGGATAGCTGAATCCATCTTCGTCAACATCGCCTCTCAATCCTCCTTCCCCTCATCCACCGGCTTGACGTGACACTCGTAAACTTGGTCCACACAGTTGTCATCATACGGAAGAGAATCGCAAAGCACAACCCGTATTTCAGTTTTAATTCCAACTTCAAGACAAAATTTACCAACTATATGAGATTCAATCCCGGTCAAGACTAATTCATCTTTCTCTGGATTTATTCTGTATGAAACATGGTTAATAAATCTTCAACAGTTTAACGATAATTGGCCCAAGGCCTGTGCCATCTGAATTCTGCCTGGGTTAGCCTAGCCACTTGGAAACGGCTCTGGCACTATTCCATTGTTCTTTGTATACCCAACCTCGATAACGCCACCAAGCGTGGTGCATCAATAGGTTGACCTGGTGGTTTATCTTAGAGCCTTATTCGTTCAGTAAGTTTGTTGGTGTGTACAAAATGGGAGAAATACTACATGTGATATGTATGAAGGTTATTCCCGTATCATCGTATTTCAATCGAAACAGACATCTTTCTACCCTCATTATTTTTTCGAACCACTATTATCAAGTTTAGCATTTAGCAGCGCGTATATAGTCACGGATGATTATTTAAGATTGTAACGTGACAAACTTCCGCAAATGTTTGTTTCTTTGTTTCTTTCCTTTAATTATATGATCCGGTGTCTTTTGAGTCAATTCGGGACAAAAGAAGCCATAATACTGCCCTCATGACTAAGGCCACCTAGTGAGGCTCCCCATTTTAGCAAATTTCCAATTGGATGTTAATCGCCTTACTAAGCGTCGAATGATATAAAATAATTGTATGTTGTCACATGGCTTCGAGCTAAGCTTGCCAACCGTGCGCAGAGTTTCTTTGACTTTCCTCTCTGCCGTCATGTTTGTTTTTTCTAGAACCTACCACTCTCTATCGGTATCTCCAGTGCCTCACAAATGCAAAACCAAGAGTGTTCATTGATACACACTAGGGAAAACAGTGTAAATACTAAAAAGCGTCAAATCAGCAGCTTGAGGTCACACTCTCATGATGAGGTAGAGAAGTAGTGCACTTCATCTATATAGCAGGGTTATC
The DNA here is from genome assembly GCA_024516155.1 of Pyronema omphalodes. Taxonomy (NCBI): domain Eukaryota; kingdom Fungi; phylum Ascomycota; class Pezizomycetes; order Pezizales; family Pyronemataceae; genus Pyronema; species Pyronema omphalodes. Next base: position 864,952 of record JAJJXM010000005.1, read on the forward strand.
GGAGATATGTTTGTATGAAGTCAAGATGTAAGTAGCGTCACTCGCTCGAAAAAAGGTGACATTCTAGTGGTTTTTACATTACAAAAGCCTTAATCAGAACTTTCAACTAATAAATTGTTTTTTTAAGATACGGCGGATAGCTGTAGTGCGAACTCCAGATAACTGCAATCGTATACCTGCTTACAAGTGGACCCTAACTATGCCCTCATAACCGTAATAAATCACTTTAATACCAAGATGGTTCTTATCTACGTAGGCTATCAGAGGATACCACTTCAATTCATTTCGCAGGCGGTTAGATTGGTATTTCTTTTGGATTTGTTCGTTTCTCCTGTTGTACGGCGGATCATACGGGGAGGGGGACGTTGGGGGGCCTCAACAGGCAGCTTCGGCCATGAGGGCAGAAGTCGGGTTACCTTTGTACCACAGAGATCCTTCACTAGGCCTTAACTAGTGTATGATTTGAATCAAGAAGTTTAATCCATAAATAACCCTCGTTCTGACCTATGAGGCAATGTTACACGGGCTAGGTTTTACCCTAACCTAGGGCATGCTCAGAGGTTCCGCGGCATGAACCATGCAGTGTATAACTGATCTACCTCAAACTGTGGCGTGACCGGGATGTCAGCCTTGAGTTGGTGGTACGGTAAGCCGAGCCGAAGACTCGAAGCTTATTTTCATAGCTCGCTGCCAAACACTCATTTTAGGGCAAATTAGGGTTATTTAGACTTCTAAATAGCTTCTTTTTGCAAAATTTCCAGCCAGAAATCAAAATAGATTTCTCCGCACATTATCATGCCGATGATACTACTTAATGTGGGGGAATTATTACGCTGTATCTTTGGAAAAGTTACACACGCTCAGCTAAAGTTCCAAGATCGATGGTAACCTAATCAACATATCGGCTGATCAGCTAGCGCCACACCCGATGCGCGCCACTCATCACAGGCAGCCGACGCGGGATGCATGCAGTACCGAGGTCTACCTCAACCGATGTAATCTCCAGGGACTTCGGCGTATCTTCAGGTCCATAAATTCCTCACACCTTCACAAAGACAAATCAAAGCCCACCGGCTACACCACGCGTTGTCCAAAAACAGAAATTTCAGCATAGCATCACCAAACCCAGAACCGAATATGGCACCCATCGAGCTCTCTGTTCAAAAGGTAAGCGTCGCCTTGTCGCGCTGGAAGCTCCATGCCACGCGCAAAGCTTCGTGAAGCTCCGCGAAGCTCTGTAAAGCTCAAGCTAACCACACAGCTCCGTCTCTTTGCAGAACATCGCTGTTATAACCCTTAACAGACCCGAAAAGCTCAATTCTTTGACAGCAGACCTCTACTATGAGCTCGGAGCTACGCTGCGAAAAGTCGCTGCGATGCCGGAGGTTTCGGTTACAATGCTAACCGGAAGCGGGCGTTACTTTTCTGCGTGAGCAGTTCTCAAAGTTTAAGATCCCAGCGTCACCCTGCTAATGCGCACCAGAGGTGCGGACGTTCAGACAACCGGTGGCGAGGTTCCCGACGGCGATGGATCAGAAGAAGCGACGAGACGATTCTGGTATAAGCGATTTGCGGCGAACAATATCGATGTTACGCGTGCTTTCTTTACGCATCCTAAGATTCTTATTGTCGCATTAAATGGACCGGCGGTTGGATTATCCGCTGCGCTTGTCGGATTTGCTGATTTTATCTATGCTGCACCTCATACTTTTATTTTGACGCCGTTTACGTCGTTGGGATTGGTTGCTGAGGGTGGTGCGAGTTATTCGTTTATTAGACGCATGGGAATTGCGAAGGCGAATGAGGCGCTCATTCTTTCGAGAAGAATTCCTTGCGAGGAGCTCGTTCAGTGCGGTTTCGTTAATAAGGTTTTTGAGAGGGATCAGTTTCAGGAGAATGTTAGGGCATATGTGGAGGACACATTTGGCCAGCATTTGAATCATGACAGTATGATGAAGGTTAAAAAGTTGATCAGAGAGGGATGGGAGAGAGAGGCCGAGGCGGCGAATGTACGGGAAGCTGTTGGAGGTGTTGAGCGATTCGCTCAGGGAATCCCACAGCAGGAGTTTGCAAAGTTAGCGTCAGGGCAGAAGAAGCACAAGTTGTAAGGTGTAGATTTGTATAGATTTATTTCAGTTGCGTCCCATCAAGTGTCTTTATGTATGTATTTGCTTCTTTATTTTCTTGTGATACCAGTGTATTTATGATTCTAGATCATTGAGACATATGCAGGCCGCCGCCCCTTGCAGCACGTGACACTTTCTAGGCGGTCCGATCCGAATGTCAAGAAGCATGACTCTACCAAAGTGAATCATGCAACATTCCATAATTCTTCCCGATTAGTCCGCGGGGAGGGCACTTTCATAACAAAACCGGAATTTAAATTTCGTGCAGCTCGTTAACTTCCGAATCTAAGGCAGCGAGTCGCCTAGAACCTACACCTTCTCCCACCGCCTTCCATGATCCATCTTTGACGGCTGGGGCCTGCAAATTACTACTTTCGTTGTCTAATGAGCTCTTTTGCTGAATAGAAATCATCAGTTTTCTCCTTCAAGTCTCTCGTTCACCTTGTTCACCTTGTTCAGTTTACTACATTCTCATCAAACAACCGGGGTTGCCGCAAACCTCTTTATCCTTCCTGCGGGACATCCTGCTCTTTCTTCTCCATCCGGCCCTATCGTCCGTCTTTGTCGTAAAAACATTTCAATCATTCTACTTCTAGTATTAGACCTCGACATCATCTCAAGATAACGTTACAAGGTCAACCATTTCGAAAATGGACACCTCACTCTCACCCTCCTCCGCCAACACCGATACCTCTAGCGGCACCAGCACCGCTTCATCTTCGACCACCTCATCTTCTTATTCTTCAGATGGTCAATTCTCAAATCCTACAGGTATTATCGCACAATCCGGCGATTATTGTCCTCCGCCTCCTCCATCTCCCGTCGACGACTCCGAAGGCGAGCATCCCGATCCTGAGCTGGACCGACAATTAGCCATCGCAATTGCCCACATCTACACACCAACCCGATCCTCCACATCAGCCTCTAAATCATCTCAATGCTCCACCAATGAGTCCGGACAATCTGATTGCTCATCGCAACAGCGATCAAGAATGAACCTCTGCAACCATTCCTAAGTTGCGCGTATTTATACTGATGAGGCGAGATGTTATCATTGCAAAAAAGCACACTTTTTCGGTTGGGTTTATAGATGTCGCGGCTGTGGGTACAGGGTCTGTCATAATTGTAGACCCAAGTTTATCGAAAGAAGTTGGGACTCCATTGGGGGACTGATTAGGGTGGAGGTATCGGAGGGGGTGGCGGGTGTAGATGGGGGGTCTTGGCCGGGATGGGGATTGATTATGCAGGGCTGGGAATAAGAGAAGGATGTCGCGCAGGTAAAACATTTGAAGGAGCAGGAGATGGGTGGGGCGCAGTGAACGGGACCCAGATGGTCGGAGTCGGTGGCGGTGGCGTTGGTAAGAATGGCGTTTTTCTTTGTCTTCCTTTTACTTACGACTAATCTTCCTTTTTGGCATTTTGATTGTTTCAGTTACTTGGCGTATGATGACGTTTTTTCTCCTTAAAGATTACTTGTTATTAAACTTCTTTTACTTTGCTTGGTTTGGCTTTTGTTTTTGTTTATTTTGTCAGCGGCATTTGCCACTTTGTTCTTAATCCTTTTTTTTTTCTGACAGCGAGAAGAAAGGAAAGGTTACACGACAGCAGGAAAAACAAGACAGATGATCTGATCTGTCTTTGATAGCTTGAGGGGGGGGGGGGGGGGGGGGGGTTATACGTATCTTTAAGTAAAAGATACAAAAAAGGAAGTGAGAAACAGGCAGGGACAGGCCATGAAAAGCTTTGTATATCAAAACCCCGTCGATTGGGAAAAAGATACCTTGATTATGTTACTCTACTTGTTACTTCTTCCCGAGTTTGATAAAATACAAGTTAGTTACTTAAATCTGTGTGTATATTCAAACATTGATGTGTGTAATATGACCTCTGCATATGCATCTGTGTCCCGGAACCGTTAAAAGTATAGAAGGCATGGCAGGCAGCACACCTTTTCATGGAATTTAATTAACCACCCGGTGAAGATTTAAACTTAAAGATGAACCTACGAATACCGCATGATGAATCCTTTATCCACAACAATCACTTCTTTATCGGAATCTTCGACCTGGTGATCTTATGATCTACAAATTTTGCCTCGGGTTGCTAAAAATAGTGACGGGATTCCTATATATAAGGCTTCCGTTGACATCCGTAGATACACCGGAGATACCATCCACGTGGTAGAGATATGCTTCGGTACTACATAATATTTTATTTCATCCCTTCCGAGTCCTGACCTGTCACAAGATACTCTGATAGACGTTTTAATACCCAGTGGACTTTAAATGCGAGAAGACGTGGATGATGTGTGCAGTATTCATGGGTGCATAGGTATACTGATATTTAATGTCGATACGTATTACGAGGTATCGGATATTTGGGATGGATCAATAGACGTAGGTATGTACCTACATTATGTGCACGGTGCAATGGCTGCTGAGAATCTAGGGCCGTTCGGAACCCAGCGGCTGTGAAGTCTGGCCGTAATTAGCGCGCCTAGGTCGGTTGTGTGGAAACCGGGTTTTGGTGACTGAGCTAGTCATCACCGCTGATGACTAGCATATAAAGGTTTATTTATTTATTTCTTTATTAATCATATGCCGACCGAGTCCTAAAAGACCTATGCGGGACAAACGAAAAGCCGAATCCTGTCCTCGTCGCCGGAACAACTTAATGAGGTCCCCAAATCTCCTGCTTCTCGTGTACAGATAAATTTAGCTTGAACCCTTTAATGTTGAGGACCCCGAGTGACTCAGAATGAGAATTATTACTAGGCCGCTTATTTCTTGGACATTGAATTAGGACAACTTCAATTGTTGATATGCAAACTTTTGGCTCCTTTCAAATTCTTTTCTGCTTCTTGGAATTTACAGCATACCTACATCGCACGCAATACCACTTGGTGCACCATATCGATTTCGCGAACCATTAATCTCACCCGAGTCCGAGAACAAAACTTATTAAGTACTATTCAGGCAATCAGTTGATTAAATATGCAAAACGATGAATTCTGAAATAACTAGCTGTGCTCTACACGTAATTCGGCTACTAGTTATGTGTCGGCAAAGACCGTGGTAGAGAGAGTGTAATTCTGTCAACTCCAAATCTGAGGAGTCCCTCGACTGTACTGTCTCTAATCCTTCTTCCTATATCAAAAGCTCTAGTACAATACGATGCTATGAGACCTCAATATACTCTATATATCTTATGTTTTCAGCGCTTTAGGCCGATGCAGACCGTTACCTGGTGTTGACATATACGAGTTATATCTCATGAAGTACCTCGCAGCCTAAGAACATACGATACGACCGATATCCCACGGCACAGCATACTTCTGTATTGCGCTGACTAAGATCTATGCCATAAGCCAAGGTGCAATTTCAAGACTGTACTCTTGCATGTCGGAAAATGCATAACTGTAAGCAAGTACGCGTTTCAACCCCATGTCATACAGTAAAAGTGCTTTTCTGCCACTCCCGGTGTAGTATACAAATCTTACTTATTCATGATGGTTTGAATTTTCGGAATATAAAGGTTATTTATAGAATATTTAGTTGGAAACGGAGTTGGGTTGTGACAAATACTGGGTAAACGGATGGATTGTAGGATGTTGCTTTGGAAAATGCGTCAGAAGGGATGCGGAGTGGGTGCTGATTGTTTGGGTATGATTATTAGGTATGGAAGAGATTATATATTTTACATATATACTTCCATTTCATGATTGAGAACGACGATGATGGAGAAGAGAAGGCAAACTAGGATTACAAAAACTTTCGCATGACGTGAGCAGAAGATTACGTAAATGGTTTATTTGGATACGTTAACAGTGATCATATGGACAGAAAAACTTCAGGCGATTATTGTTATTACAAAATATGGAAGCGACAAAGAAAATGGCATAACAATTTTTGAGACAGAAACATGAAAATCACACTAGGAGCACTAGATAAAATTTTGTAAAGAAAAAACTCACAAGTTAGCTGATAAACACAACAAAAAAAGGAAAAACAAAAGGAAGTTTGTATAGTCCAACTTAGCGTTATGCCAACCATATGTGCAACCACAATTTTCCAGCTCAGTTTAAAGAAATGGAATTTTCGAACATTCAAAGAAACATAAATGAAGGTGTTCCACAAATTGAATACATAACCCCGTCCTAGGATAACATCCGGCGTGCATACTCCAAACCTTGGAAAATAGGAAAACCACGCATTGGCCATCACTCCTAACAGCCGATAATAGATTCTTCTTGTAACCAAAATAGTAGACCTGGGTAGCTGAGGTGTTTATTTACTTTCGGCGGGGTGCGGCACGTTCACGTGCCGAATTTGCAACCGGTTCCTCCGCTATGATAGAAGGGCTGGGAACTCGCGAAATATTTGTCGCGCGTGTTGTTGTCTGCAGAGGTGCTCTAGGCTGCGCACGTGAAAGAGTGGACACATTTGCTGGGGCTGTTACGCTTCTTAACCTCGTGCTCCCTGGGCCAGATGGAGCCAAGCTTATCACTATAGTAGGTTTCACGGGCACTGTTTCGCTTCTGGGCCTGCCCTCAGACGGAAACTTTCTTGGGTTTGCCAGTTTTGTTATGTTCGCAGTTGTGGTTGTGGTTGTCGATGTGGTTGTTTTTGTGTCTCGAGGTTTGATGATCGGCGAGGATGTTGACGTCGGACCCGTTGAGCCTCTTGCCAGGGTTGATGCGCGTGCTGCCTTGGCTGCGCTTGCTGCGGCTGATGGTTCTTTGGCTTTTGCTGATGTTGAGATAGTGTGCCGGGTCGCGCTTGCGAGCTTGTGTTCACTTGCAACTTTTCTCTCGGTCGTCGATTTCGTAATATTTGCTGTCGCGGTGGGTTTAGGGCGTCCGGTCGTGGTCGTAGCCCTTCGTGCTGTGTTTGGTGTTATATTTCTGAGAGGTGCCGAGGAAGCAGATGTTGCAGACTTGATCCGACCGTGAGTTGCGGGTTCTTTCTCCGAGGGGATTACAGCGGCTTTGATGCGTGGGAACATTTTCGCGACGTTAGGAGTGGGAGTGATTAAGGAGGAGTTTATCGATGTTGTGTTATGTCGTTGGAATCAATGGGGAGTGAACAGCGGCTTCTTATATAGTTGTACTCTCGTCGGTGGTAAAGTTACAGATGATCACTGTTTATTCGTCCTAAGGTGTTTTTCGGGTCACTTCAAGATCTGCCCTTTTCAAGTGCTAAAATTCTTCCACGTTGAATGACTGGAGTCGCGTCGCCATTCGTTACGAATTGACGAATCATCGGCCGCAAATCACGCTGCATCACTCATAGGGCATGAAGTGTCTGACTGCGGCTACTCTGAGGGGAAAATAAAACACGGCATCGTCCCGAACACAGAGCTATCGAAAGGGACATCCGGGAAAACAACCCATTGGATCCTTCTCTATTTCATTCGGTCACTCTTTTTCTTTTTGAAAATGCAGAAATACTACCCATAGACCACCTACATCGATCACATTGACAAATTTGATGCCTCTAGAATGACCCATCCGTTGAATATATCTTTGCAATTTACTATGGATATTTCCGCAAATTCTGAAATTGCTATTATCATTGACCAGAAAAGGTTTAGCGCTGCCAAGCTGCTCTTGGCGCGTTATCAGTTGATGTCACTCGAAGTTTCATGATATATCACGCTAATTAGGGGTCCTCACTAGGAGTTTTAAACCGCGAGAATATGGATTTGAATTTCTCTTGTCCTGTATTGGCCAGTTAGATCACAATCGGTGTATGATTTAACGAATAAGTAAAGAAGTAGTACTAGACGGATCATCACTGTCTTGTATATTATAGATAGAAATGATCAAGTAATCCAACTCAGAAATAACCATCTTTTACCCTTACCACATTCTATTTCCTCGCCCACAACCCCCTAAACTCTACCAACAATTTCAAAATCTCCACCCCCTCCTCTGACCCAACCCCATACCATTTCGGCATATCACTTCTCGCCACCAGAACCCACATCTTAAAAATCTCCAGCAAAGTCTCCTTTTCTTCCATCCGTCTCTCTTCATCCACCAAAAAATAACCTCCAAAGTTCCTCTCCTACTACTCTTCACCTCCTCCGCTAATCCTAATCTTTTCCAACACCTTTCCCTTTCCTCATTGATAGCCTTTAATCTCGCCTTAGTCCCAACATTCCCATTCCTATTCAAATCAAACGCAACATAATTCTGGGCAACATGCATAACATCCCCCACCCAAGCAAGAATCCAACTCTCAACCTCAACCCCATAAAGCGATTCTGGATTTTCACAAAGCGTCGAAGTAAAAAGTAAAATCCGATTCATCATCCGAGATTCCGAGATTCCATTCATCCCAATGAAACCACCAATCTTGTTGGTGCTGATACAGTGATACTTCCTGTGATATTCCAAAACATCCTCCTTGTAAAACCTTTTTTTTTCTTGCTTCTGCTCGTGGATTTGCTTTTACTGGATATTATGGATTTGTCATTGATCCACCGTTGAAGCATGCCGAGACTTGGCATTCCGAGTGGCGTTTCGGATGCTTGGGATAGCGCGTAGATTTGTTGGGGTTTCGGCCGTCGTGGTCGGTTGCCGAGATGCTGGTGGATCATGGTGCTGACTTCCGAGGGGTTGTTAGTATTGTCGTATCAATGATGGGGGTGATGTAATACGGAAGATAACTTACGCTGGTGTTGCCATAGTAATCAAATGTTTATTATTTATCACTGGAATCAGTTTGGATACTTTTTGTAGAGTAAAATAGTTGTAGATGATCAAGAAGATCATCATGGCCAAATCTATGTTTCTTATGTATCATTCATTAGGTATCAGTTGATTTTATACCCGGTTACCCCTACATGATACATCCACCCCTACGTTTCAAGAAATCATATGGAATTCCCCCACTACACAATTCATCTACGCTTAAATTACTCCTCTGCAAAAAGGAGCTTTGAAACTTCACCTTCCAGCTCTTCAAAACGAGCCGAATCCGATAGCCAGGTGTGACGTGCAGGGCTCGGGTACTTGAAAAACATATTCGTATTTCATCTTCGAGGATTAAAATTTTAAAACCCCTGTGAAAGTGCAAGTGCTGAATCCCGATACAGTAGGTATCCTGTCAGCGTATTGTGTACTCAAAAACAGGCTGTGCTTTTGTTAGACAGTGACGGTTTTCTGCACAGTGCACTTATCTGCATGTAGTAGCAGTAGCAGTAATAGTAGTCCCTATATCTTTATATACATAGCATTATAAACCGCTCCATCTGCGCAGCACCAACGGCTTCACATCAAATTCCGCCTCCGCTATTGCTTTTTAAGTCTCCAGGTTTTGCTCTCACGGGATTTTCTCCAGGCTCTTGAGATAAGAGGGTATTCACACTCTATAGTGAAACTCTAAAAGGGCACTTGGTATATATCAAAACTAACCCATGGGCCATAACTATATATATTTTCATATCCCCCCCCCCCCCCCCGCCTCTCTCTCTCTCTCTCTCTCTCTTCCTCTCGAGTTATCATACATATCCGATTCAATCAGACATTCTCCATCGGCATAACGACTTCACTTATGATTCCTCCAATCTCAATCACCATCAACAAATAACCATCAGCAAATAACCATCAGCAAATAACCATCAACAAATAACCATCAACAAATAACCATCAACAAATCACCACCATCACCACCATCACCACCATCACCACCATCACCACCATCACCACCATCACCACCATCACCACCATCGATCCTCAATCCTGATAATAACCCAACCAAATCCACCCACTGATACAGTTACAAATAACCCAACCCAACCCAACTAAAACCTCTCTCAAAACCCCGGTCCCCAATCAACCACCTCCAAGAACCTCAAAGATTCTCAGCCGAGCGAGATAATCTATACTTCCACCGCCAAGTTCACAAATCAATACTTCAAATTCCAAGTTCCATCCCCCATCCCCTCACCCTTTCTCCGCCCAGCCTACCATAAAAACCAATTAAAACTTATACACACCCAATCGAGTGATACATAATGACCCATCTTATTAAGTTTGATATATCATGATTCTTATATCCCATTTGTCGGGTCAAAACCACATCCTCAAGATCCTCTACGCTACTTGATTCATCTTCCGATAATATAATGCTATAATAATATCATAATCAAAATGAAAACCGAATTATGTATTTTATTCCCCCGCGGTACCGAATCCACAACCAAATAAAACCAACCCATAATACCAAAAGACTATAAGAAAATAAAGTAAACTACAAATTTCCCATCAGCTCCAAGAAACTAAATAGCCATGCCATGAATTTAAAAAACTATGTACGTTTGTTTTTTCCAAAAAAACAAAGGAAGAAAAAGAAGACAATTGTGACAAAATCCGAATTTCCAAAGGGTATATAGGTAGTAAAGTAGGTAAGAAAGGGTAAATCCAAAGGCGATAAAAGAAAAGAAAAGAAATAGATAAACAAGAACCATAAGAAAAATATACCACAGTAAAGAAATGAAATGAAATATCCCCAACAATATGATATCAAAGAACAGAACTGACCAGCAAACAACAGCAACAATAGGGGATGCCATATAAAAAAAAACCAAAAGAGATGATAGATGATATGCATAACCCAACCCAGAAAAGTAATTCCCTTAAAGTGCAAGACGCAAACCTCATACAAAAAACCTGCCTACCATACAAAACCCGCAACCAGTAACCAGTAACCTGTGTTTGTGTGATACTGACAAAATAAATGAAATCCCATGCCATGTTCCGGGCCTTTTTTGAAAAAAGCACCTTGTTGCTAACCCATGTGATGAACTCCCCTCCCCATCTTCGTATCAATTCCAATCAAAACCTCCCAACCATAAAGCATAATCATTTTAAACAAGCCATACGCAAGGTAGAAATAATCACAAGAACAGAAAACTATCATCTCTTGCACCTGAGGCTAGAGAGGTCAATACAAAGATCATAACTTATGTGTACCAAAAATAGAAATAACAATGAAGGGAATATAAGATAAGCGATGTGAGAATATTTCTTCCATCAAATATTCAAAAAGATGAAAACAAATAATAGAGAAGTAGGGCGTTTATATTTTCCGACCTCAATCCTTAAACAGAGCCCCGTTAAAGCAAACTAAGCCGACGAGACTAGTTTGCTAGATTAACTCTCCGGTGGACTACAGACAACTTGAACTGAAACCACCGACTGAGCAGGCTGTGTGGGTTCACTCATCGGGCTTTCAGCCGGAGTAGAGATATTCTCTGAAGCAGGTGGCGAGGAGGTGGGAGATCGGGTTTGGTCATCGGTAGACAGAGTGGTGGTAGTAGAGAGTACTCCGCCAGAGGCAATGGTGTTAGTAGTCGACGGGACTGGGGAGCTGGCGGAGTGTCCGTATAGGAGCTTTTCAATCTATCTTCAGGTCAGAATTCATTGCCCGATTGAAGGATAGCAGGTGATAATTACAGCAGTGATTTGTTTACCAAATGTAAAGCGCTTCAAAATTGTAAGTTGCTGTTTGATGTGTTCAATAAGCGGCTCATATTCATCAGTGCCTTCTAGAGTTGTGAGGAGCGATTCTAGAGCTCAATGTTAGCGGGACATTACAAGCTAGTAGAACGCCGAAGGACTCACGGATGACGTAGTTTGCGTATTGATCCGGCATGAGGTAGCGTAGATGGGATGAACCATCCGAACGAAGTGTCGTCACAATCTTGATTATCTCCTTCCTCTGCTCGTCGTTTCCGTATTTGATGCTCTTTTCAACGACGTTTGATGCAAATTTATGCCTATTCCATCTTTATTAGCAGTCTGAAAATCGAATTGGATACTATAGGAACGTACTTGGATAACTGCAACAATTGCGAAGTTACCAGTTTGATGATCTTAGCACGGTCCTCTTCCTTTCCATGCGCGAGAACATGCTGAGTAACATAGTTTCCATACTGATCCTGAATGAGCGACAGAGTGCAGGTATGCAACTCCCTCAGAATCGATGCCTGGGCAGTCTCGTCACAGAACTCCAACATGCGCTGGATAACTCTACACCCATACGGATGTGTAGCGAGCGATTGAACCTGGCCGTGAAACGCCCTAATGATGAACTGGATATGCTCCGATGGAACCCTCTCTATCGCCTTTTGAATAACATGGTTTCCGTTTTGGTCCCTAACGCAGTCGAGGACCTTACCCTCGAGCTCACGGACTAATGTCGCTTGCTGGTCGACGAGAATATGCTCCAATGCCTATCACCCGGTCAGCATCTAGTCTAAGCTCAAAAGATAGATAAAAAATACCTTCTGCACCACTCGGCATCCGTACATCTGCAAAGACAGGGTCAAGACATGCCCCTCCATCTGCTTCGCCAAGATGCTCTTTTGCACTTGGTTTCCATGCTCAAAGAACTTTTGGATGACATAATTTCCGAAGACGTCCGTCATCAACTGCAGGGTATTCTGTCTGATCTCCGCAAACACAATCTCTTTCTCGTCACTGTTCGCGGTTTCGAGCTTCTGTTGGATGAACCTAGATCCATGTTGGTCACCGCTGAATTGGACAACATGTCCATAGATATCCTATTTTTATCAGCAAAAAACTAGGCATGAGTCCAACTGTCTCAACTTACCTTAAGTTCATAACGTCTATTCGATCTCGAGTTAGATCTGAACTCCTGGAGAAGATCCGAAAGCTCTGGTTGTCCCATAATATTCATGATCATGGGATTTGGGACCGAGGTGTGTGGTCTATACTGGGGAACGAGCTGTTGCGAGCTTCTATTACCGCCTCTGGAGGGAGTCGAGAAGCCGTCCACCATCCCCGGTGGTGGTGTGCCGCCCGGATAAAAAGGACTATTCATACCACGGTTTGCATCAACTGGTGACATTGTTCCACTCCGCTCATACGGCCTCGGCCTCTGTCTCTCATTACCGAATTGATCGAAATTCGACTCCGAACCGCCGAGAGTATAATCCCACGGCGAAGCCCCATGTGTTCCTCTAAAAGAACTTCGATGTGGATCTCCAACCTGGACAGGGTATTGTGGAGTTTGCGATTGGGAATATGGGGGATGTGGAGATCTTTGTGGTCTGTATTCCGACAAGTTCATCTGCTCCAACCGAGCAGTCGCGAGCTCAACAGCATCCCGAACGGCACTATAACTTTGGTAATTGGGGGTCTGTCCGGGGATGATAAAGCTCTGGAAAGGAGGAGGGTTGGCCATTGGGGTATAAGAGTAGCTGGAACCATTGTGGGGTGGGGATTGCTCAATGGGGTAGGTAGGAGGTGTTGAGTTTGCACGTTGTTGCGGTGGTAAGCTCTCGCTTCTACTCACAGAGGACACGTTGGTGCCTAAAAGCTCGGCAGCAGGATTTCCACGAGAGTTAGATAACCCGCGTCCTCTCCGGAGAAAGCTAGAGTTGTCATTTTCGAGAGAACCCCCAAAGGTTTGGAATCCTGATTGACGTTCACCTCCGGAATCATTGGATACAAATCGGCTGCCACCAAATTGTCCCGGCTGGAAATCAAGCACATCTCCAAAAGAAAGCGATACCGATTCCAAATATTGTCTATTATTTGAAGGTGAATTGCTGGTTGGTGTTCCCCTACTAACGGGCTGTCGCTGTGGTATCGAGTAGAAAGGTGATGCACTTCTGGGGTTTTCGAGAGATTGTTTTGGGCTCTCGAATCTTGAGCTTGTGCGCATACGAGCTGGCGATCGGGACGTATCTTGAGTAACGTTCAAGTTTGGCAAACCTGGCGAGGTAGCTTCTCCAGGCCACATTGAGGAGCTTTTTGCTGAATTCCAGGTGTCATGTTCACCCGATCCTGGGATCATAGCCAGGGATCCCTGCTTGTTCTGGAAAGCATCGGACGCAGTGGTTTGGAGGACATCGTCGGATCCGGCACCTAAGCTCTATGGTCAGCAATACGAACCTGCAGTTATCAATGACTTCGAAAAGTAATCTCAAAATTACTCACTCCGACGATCAGCTCCACCAAAGCCGGTTCCAGCTCCAAAACTGATTCCAACGGTTCCAGGTGCTCCCCAAATTGCCCAGCTTGGGTTATTGGTAAGTCCTGGTGAGGTAGTAGAAGCTTGAGGAGCTGTATCCTCGATAGCTGGGCCCTCGGGGGACCTTGTGAAGTCGTTAAACCGAGTATTACGCATCTGCGACGATCCCTAACATGAGCTTCTGCACCTAAATGGGTATAACGGAAGTGGACGGGCTGAAACTAACATTGGTACTAGAAGCTTGTGTCCGAGAGGCTGCGGTAGCCTGGTGATGTGTCATGGGTGAGAGGTGAGCTTAGACGAGCGAGATCTAGATGAGCTGGTTTCGAAGGTGATGGTACGGTGATGGATGGTCTCAATGAGATGGGGGGTTATCGCAATGGGGATACGTGGCCGGAATCTATACAGAAAGGAATTGTGTGCCAGGTTTCGGTTGGTTCTCTTCACCAACAAGACCTGCGACGCGTCGAACGTGGTGGTTGATAGCTGATCAAAGGTGACGAGCGGGGCGAGCCGTGAATTGTGAACTGCATCGACCTAGCATCAGCCCTATTTCGCTCCGCTTCGACGAGAACCCCACGAAATCGGTAAAATGGGTTAAACCCAATGGAGGAGACCCTACCTCTTTAGTGCCACTCTCAATGTGGTCGCGACCTCAGCAGAGCTTGAGATGGATGGTTCTGCCGTCAAAAAAAAAGTTGATGGAAAAAAAAGTGGACAAGATTTACAGTAAAAAAATAGCTGCAGCGGATGTAAATGGCGGTAGAGATGAGGAAGGCGTGTGCGTAGTGGGCTGTGGTGTGCGTGGGGATGGGGAAATAGGAAGGATGACGAGGGCGGTGGGTGTTTTGTGGGGAAGTGAGATGGGCAACGTTTCGAAGTTGGTCAGCGAGAGAGCGGGAGCGGGAGGGATTGGTCTGGTTTGGGATGGGGTTGTTGGGGGGGGGGGGGTGGTGGAGGGGAGGGAAGGAGAGAGGGAGGGTGGGGTGGTCGACGCCGTAGCTAGCGGTTTCTAGCTGATACTGTTTGTTAAACAGTTAGAGGATGACTGTCTTACAGTAGTATATCTTGCTCTTTTTTTTTTCTTCTTCTTCTTGTCGTTGATGACCCTTTCAATGTTGTTATGCCTCTAATTGTGCTGATTCCTCCTCTTTTTTTATTATTTTCTGATATAATGCTGTTCCTAAGCTCAAATGGGCCTGGCTGTGTGTGGGAAACTATGATGAACAGCTCTTTTTTTCGTTGAACGGAAGTGGTGGATGTGAAAGATGAAGCTTGCACTTTCTTTCTTTCCTGCTTGCACTCGTCTCGTACTCGCTGCTCTGGTGCTGCGGCTGCTTCGGGGGACGATCCTTCTTGCTCGCTCGCTTCGCCCAGTGGTTGCTTTCTCGGTTGTTGAGGCGTAAATATGCACTACGATTGGTGAATTCTTCGAGAGAGGCGTAAATACGCACTGCAATTGACGAATTCTTCGACGGAGGCGTAGATACGCACTACAATTGACGAATTCTTCAAGAGAGGCGTAAACCCGCACCACAATTGGCGAATTCCTCAATGTAAGGACCGTCTATCGAGTGTCCCCAGCTTCCACCAACTCTACTGGCAACGAATGTAAAGTCAGGCTAGCAATCGTCGCTTCGGCTGCCAAATCCTTCCCGTCTGTTAGCACCAAATAGTACCTAGCCTAACCTCAAACAGTTCAGTCTCCCCCAGACTCCGTTCTCGACTTCTCTGCTAGCTGGGTCGCCGCGGGTGCAACGGGAATCGCGTCGCAATTCAACCACCACCACCACGTCCGTACTCACGAGAAGCGAAAAGCCTTCTATCCACCACGCCCGCCACGAGAATTAAGAAGCCTTCGATCCACCACGTCCGTCACAAGAAGTGAAAAGCCTTCTATCCACCACCGTCATGCGTTAGTCACTTCACTTCCTCTAAGATGGTGGGCACGGCAAAGACTGCGAAAAAAGAAAAAAAAAAACAATTGCAAGTGGGTTGCCTGGGGGTAACCATACTACAGTCGAAGTGGTGCTCCGTAGATGGCCTTTCTATGTAGAGCCACTCTAGTCTCTGAAATACCTAAAAAAAAAAAATCGACGGAAAGGTTTTATCGTGGTCTTAAACTAGACCTATGGCCTTGATGCAAGGGATGCGGCAAAGTGTGCGGTTGAGTTCCACACTCCTGGAAGCAGCCGGGAAATCTCTACAATGCGACGATGCAGATAAAGTTTCGTTTGTGCTTTTTCTAAAAAGGTTCGCTTCGAAATAATCAGCCAGAAAAGGCCGTATGTGTGTGTGTGTCCGTTCTAGCTATGTAGCTAGACTGTGTGGGTGTGTGGCCGGTAGATAAGTGGTATGTTACGGCGGAGAATGGGCGTAGAGGGACATGAAAACTTATACACCATTGTAAATTAGCTGCAAACGGCATTCTGCTCTCATCAGACGAGCCTAGCGAAGTGCGGCGAACTGGGCAAAGAATTACGGAAATATCGATCGTGAAGCTAGCAGATTCCGGCTTCTTTCAGTGTACATATGCGTACAGTATCCGCAAAACTCAAAATTCAGGCCAGATCTAGAAGTAATGTATACAATCGTACCAAGGCAGTATACTCTTGGTACTCTGACAGGTATCCAGAACCTGTCTCTCTTCATCTATAAATCTTTCAAATCATTAGTCGAGGTGATTCTTACGAGATTATGATTTCGAACACAGCCAACACTGTCCTGTATGAGCGCCAGACCACCACAGCTAGGCATCCATGTTACATCGTGTTCTCAAATACCCCTTCAACAGGGCGTACAGGAGTTTCAGCCTTGTTTTATAATCAAAGAACAAAGCTTCTCCCCCAAGCCACGGATTCAGAAACTGTGGCTTTTTGACCCTCACGTGGTCAATTGCTCCTGGGTCTCAGATGCCATGACTTGTTCCAATCTGTTTGACTTAAAAACAAAGCACCTGGTATCTAACAATAATCAGCATTAACTGTATTCATTACGTCGAATCCATGACATTTCACGGCTATTTGAGTATGCATGTTGATTCATCAATGAGGCGTCACATTGCCGTACCTTTAACAGGGGTTGCAACAAGTTGCAGCTCACTACATACACCATGTCCCTTAGTACCGTTACACCCGCAATACAGGTTATTTTCCGTCGATTATCGGGGTGATACAAGTGCAGGGGCTTGTCTTGAAGACTGCCGACAAGGCGGCAGCCGCGCACACAGACAGTTCGGCATTCAAAATTGTCCGTCGGCTTCTCACTTTTCTTCCTTGTTATCTTCGGGATCTGTCGGACTTCGACGCTGGCATGTTCATCAGGACACCAGGTTCCGGTACTCCAGAAACAATGGTACGCGTTCTTGCAGTGCCTAAGGTGTAACAAGTATAAGTAAATCGTTCATTCAGGTGTTCTATTCGGAGTGCATAAACATTCCCGGTCTGGACATACCTGGGAGGCCCGAGCAGTAAAAGCGAGATTGATCTTACGAGAGCTAGTCCCCTGCGGAATTTCAGCTATATAACATTATTAGAAGTGACTCAAAAGAGGATTAACTCTGGCATTTCCCGTCACCGGAAGACTGAAGAAAAAGATCACTAACCTTTCAGTTATGGGTGAAGCCCACAAAACTTGGTACACAAACGAAGGTTGCCCAAGAATTTGCTGAATACTCTATTCGCCATGGCAAACTCATTAGCTAATTCGAAGTTTTGAAACCCTTACTATGATCAGTTGCTGTATGCATAGCATCGGGTGCATGGATTTAAAATAGTAGCTGATTCTTGCTATATGTATGTGTGCAGTACTCAAAGCTGATGGGTGCGTCGAAGTTTGCAGTTGTTGAGGCAGTTAGCCTTTTCAGTTAAACAATACTCAGTGACTTGCAAACCCCATCAATATCGTTGGGATTAAGGTGCGGTTTTCCGGGACTCTCAAAAAGCGGAGAAAAAGGTGAAGGAATTAAGATGGAAGGTGGAGGGAAAATATTTTACTTGAAGGTCTGCCAATCAACACCGGCGACGAGTGCTCTAGGTCGGTTAGATGAATCATGAGGCCAGCCTTACCGTGCTGTAACCCGCTTCTGGCTTGGCACAGAGGCCCAAATTATTGTACACAGCAATTTTATAAACTTAGTCATCTCAACTTCCACCAACCTCCATTCTTCTGTGAACCCGGTCAACAACATCTGGCGAAAACCTAAGTGATCATTGACAGCGATCATCCGCGTAATGTCGGACCAGTTCATCTCGTTTACTTGAGTCAGTCAAGTCTACGGCACGGCTTTCTAGACAGCCAATCTGCTGTTCCACACGATACACTTTTGAGCCAAGCGTTATAATTCAGACCTGTCTCGCAGAAGGCAACTGACCACATAAGGCTGATTCAATGAATGGGCCAATAGCTGAAACGTTACGTTTGCTACCACACGCCTTTTCCATAGTTCTGCTATTGACAGGTCAACCCATTTTTCTCAGAGTTAACTTTCAGCATCCCCCCCCCCCCCCCAATTCAACTTTACAGAATGACGCTCGGCAGAATTGTAACTTCGAGTATGTATCAAATTTTTTGATCAGCGGGTCCCCGGAACTGCGAGCCGTACTATACCGTTGCAGTTAAGGCTAACGAAAAACCGAGAAGCTCCGAACCAATAGATTCCGTTTTATTGGGACCCTTCAGCGAGATCTGTGGCCGATGAACGAGTAGCTGAATGATGCGCGACTTGATGCCAGTAATGCTCGGATTCAAATTGGTATCCAAACTGGGCTGAACTACCGGGATGTATCGGTAGATACTAAAGTTGCAGATTACCATGATGAACTGCAGAAAGAATGAGGTCTAATCAGTATTAGGCACTGGAATCTCTATCTTTCTATGTATTATAGCGAATGTTAAATGCTATTAATTTATTCCAAGTTAAACTATTCGAGAATGCTTCAACCCTATGAAAACCCGAGCTAACTTGCACAAATTACTGTTGCTAGCCGATGAATGTTTGTGTTTATTGCCATGCTGTAGAGGATTATTACTACGAGTTTTCAATTACTTGAGACAGTTATCCCAGTTTTTCCTTCAAAGTATACGACTAGGTACAAAGCTGGTGTGATATGAGGGTATGATGATTGTTAAGTATCTATATTTGTGAACCTAGATCCATACAATTCCAGTCATGGTGTACGAAGTTAGACTATATAACTTCACTTCAGGCTCTATGGACCTATTTCTGGGTTACTAGAGCAATTCTACTCATCGTTTTCACTGTAGATTAGGGTATATTTTTACTGGCTGATGCTGCCTGCCACACTCCCATGACCTGAGGTGCAGAATGACAGCTGCAGCAAGTATGTTAGGTGGGTAGCACTGTGTGGTTTGTACTGCCACATCTCATCGATCAGCAACTACCGGCACTGGGGTATTGATAGATTGGAGAAATACATGCTCGGCACAGCTCGCTGATTTAAGGCCGGCGAGATTTTCATTGCATCATATGTCACTCGGACTACTTGGGAGGCCGGCAGTGCCATCCTGCGATTTCCCGTGCACGTGGGCTGTCTTAATGTTCTCATGATATGCGCCAATATCCAAATCTCTTTACGCAAGATCTATCTGGACACGATGAAATCAATCCTCGTACTCGTGCCTAAAGATGGTGGCGCTAGCCACCATCGTTAAGCACGAGTATCAAGAAATATCATCTAAATCACCTCGCCAGCTAATAGCACTCGTAACACCTCAAATAGAGCGTCTCGATCTATCCAAATGGCTGACGTCGGTGACGCAACTCGGAAATCCGCATCATTCATGATACATATTCCAACACGTGGCATCAATGCCGAAGCAATAAAACGGCATGTCTTTTCATGATATAGTTGGTCATTTTACCTGCTCGGACAATACAAAGCTGCCCATCATGGGGAGCTAGCAAACGGAGTGCCTTGGTTTGTTACCTTGTCCGGCGGTAATGGAAGTGCACTATCAACGGGGGATGAACGGGTATTTATCAGGTACCCTTCGTTAAGCATATCTATTGGAGCAAGTCCGAAGGCGTCAATGCAGCACCTAGCCGTTGGTAAAGCCCAGCAGCGTTGTTAGGCTCGAGAGCCTACTCCCCGAAGAAACGACGATAAAGCAGACGGAATAGTGCGTTGATTTCGAGTCAATCCTTGCCTGGAGGATTCATATCAAGTGCACCAACTTGTGACTGAGTCAAACATCCTTCACCCACCAACTGCACCGCCCACTCTTCCCAATCATAAATACCTCATCTACCCGTTGACCCCGCTCGATTTCTTCATCTGATGGGTGGGAAAATCCAAGGGGTCATTGCGCTTCAGCACAATTCGGCAGATCCCTGACCCCAAACCCCAGCCGTAGCGCTCACAATGGGATTCATTGGTAAAGATGGTAAGGTCTGTAGATCCTAGTGCTTTCCGGAGGGTAGAAGAATGCTGCTGAAAACTCTTTCTGAGATGCTGTGCATATCTGAAGAGGAATGCCTAGCTTCGTCGCGGTTCAGGGGGGATGTTACTCAAGATTCCGCTTTCTGAGCCGTGGTATCCGCCAAGTATAAGACTCGAGATGGAATTATTAATTGGGCTTTATACAGGCTGGGAGCAGATAAATAATATTAGCAAACATTAAAAGAAATAGGGGTATCGTGTTACAAAATCCTTGGTGACCGTGTAACATGTCTTTCAGAGCGGGGTTTGTGGTGTGGCAGGATTGCACGACTGATGAATATGATAACCCTCTAACCGCTGCTTGTAGAGGTTGGTTTGAAATGCATGAAACGCCTCGATAGTTATCAAGATTAGATACACAAGTTAATGAAAGGTACGGATTTTAAAATCACTGTATCTGCACACCCTTAAAACTGTAGTTTGGATGTAGGGTAATGCTCGGGTGATGTTTCGTGATCCAACAAAAAAGTTTCCGATTGAATCTTTTACCCACGTGTGATATTTCGTGTCATATGTATTGATGTCACATGATGCATGCTTGCGATGGTCTGATAACTGAATAACATCTTTGCCATTTTTCAGCCCTTCTTACGTGCAGTTGCATGACTAGCACGCATTGATTGCTGTGATAATATTCCATCAAACCTATGGAACCTCATCATAATCAGTTAGGCGACAATACATACAAGGGTTACCAAAAAGCCATCAGGATATTCACGGATAACCATTATTCATTTCATGTTATACGCTCAAACGGACCGTTCTATAGCGTTTAAACATTAAGAGTCCTCCGCTATATCACGAGTGACATTTCGGAAGAATGCCTTGGAACTTTAAATGGTGCAATCAGACCTAGTTTTCACTGCTGCACAGAACTTGGTGGGATATCTTATAGATAATAGACACCATTTTTACATTCCCGTGTAGCTTTTACTCAGTATGTACCTCGCGTACGGTACAGCTATTCATCAGATTCACTGCGTGATACAACTTTGTTAATATTCACTTCTCTAAGCCCGGGCCCATCCCGAAGGGTCCGATAATGATCCTGGCTTAATAGAAATATTGTCAGGCAATATCTGTTGATTATCAGGTTACATGCATCGAATACCCCATCTGTTCGTAGAGTGGTGTGGTCTTCGGTTGGTGCGCTGGGTACGGTAACCACCATCGGATTGCAAGAGCCAGGGTTGACGATAGTCCCAGTTAGTTTAGATATTGATGTATCGATTTTAATATAGTAAATTCTTTTATGTAATTTCATCCTCAGTTTGTTTTTTAGTTTGATTAATGATCAATTTTGGTGCTTGAAGTGTGCATGCTTGATCAGGTCTGTAAAGGTTTCACGCCAAGCGCAAGTTTAGCTGCAGAAGTGGTAATAAGCACTGCCGGGTTACAATTGTGAATTTTTTTTTCATGGAAATTTGTTTTGGTTCCAATATGTACATAACATACAAATTAACCATGTGGTGTTGTGGTATCACATTTCATACTTAACAGACCTAATACTGACCGTTGATGACAGAAACGACCCTGGATTTTCTCGGATAAGATCACCAGTTCAAACCAACGTAGACAGATTATTCGGCGGACTTGTTTTGTAATTGTATATTTCATGGGCGGATGACGTAAAGTTGACGGAATACGGTTCTCTCATCACGGATCCATAGTGACTCACTCGGATATCTCACGGTGACTGTGAACAGTGTGAACTTCATCACTCTAGGAAGTGCTTCCACCGGATATATTCTACTTTAGGCGAGCAATATGCCCTGTCAATGGTTTTTCATATGATGATAGCCATATGACATGCAAATCCGGCATAAAGTGTTTAGTTCTTGGCCTCCGCCACCTATCTACACTCAAGATCACTCGTGTTGGTCTGTTCCCACCAGTTCCATAACCTGTTACGTTTCATCTGTAGAAGAGTGCCTGTTGAGCTGTGCTCTGTGCTGTGACTGCTTGTGGAGGTGGATGTTGCCTTAGCGCACATCTCCTCATCTTTGCTCGTTATCCAATGTCACTCACTAAGATTTCCATCTCCATCTTTCTGTCTCTCTTTGTCCTCCCAAGTGCCAGCTCATCCTACGTCTGACCATGAGCACTTTCACATCCTCACTCCATCACTTGCATATATTCACTTGCTATATTTAAGTCTTAACAGATTCCCAACATGTAAATAATAGCTCATGGTATTTGTTCTCGAAACTCGTGAGACTTGTCAATTAATCATAACGAATGGTGGAGTACCTCTCGTCGATCTATATCACCGGACTGAAGAGCCTATTTCACCACGAAAACAAAAATCTACAGAAAGTAAATAGGGCGCTCGGATCTATAGCAAGGCACCAATTCCCTTGTCTATCCAGATTTTCTATTGCTGCCGCAGCGGCGAATTTGGGGTTGTTTTATCCACCCGAATAGAGCGACGGAAAGTCCTTCATTAGATTTTGATGGAAGGCGAAGTTAAGAGAGAAGGGCGCTCAAGAAGACGAAAACAAAAGTAGAAGATAAAGGGGGTGGGAGCTTGAATAAGAAATTATTTCAAAATGTGCTCATGCAGATGCTTGCTGCACCGTGTATAGGATTTAGAGGATCAAGGATAACACCCAAAGATTACGTACATGGCGAATGTAAAGATGAAGGCTAATGAGATATAATATTGGTTGTCTGTGTTATCTTCCCTAAACTAGCACTTTGAAAAGTGTGGATACGGGTTTCGGGCTCGTTTTTGGAATCATAATTCTAGACCTTCAAATTTTGCGTTGCATACTATTCTAGAACGTAATGTTTTCCTTTTGTTAATTTTACATTATCAACACGATCATGTCATAGACATTGCCATTTAGCCCACAGAATCTCCCATACTGTATACATCGCGTGACCTATCATGATGTGGCGCAGTCACTTTACCACCGCAACATTAGGTATGCCTGAACTCTAACATCCAAGTCTGAGTGGGTTATTATTCGTGCAAGGTAATAGTTGTATCTAAAATCATAAATTTTAATAGCTACTAATGAAAGGCTATAGAAGCTAGATATTCCTTAGCTTCAACGAGACCTGGTATTAATTATTTAAAGTTAGCTCGTATTATTTCTAGATCCATTCAAATCATGCGCATTTACAGGTAATAGAAACCAACTTGTGAAGCAGTGAATACAGGGCAATATTGGTAAATATTTCGCATCCGAGCCTACTTACCTGTTCTACCAGTCACAGACATCTAATGGTTGTTTAATTACATGTATTTATACATGATTTCTGAAATTTATTTTTCATTTTTTTTAAATCATGATGACTGGTTTGATCACGAGGTCGGGGATCCCCATAGTCCGTTCAAGACGGCGGCTGGACCGGACCGCATCCGTGGTTCCATTTGGTCCTCAGTTAAGAGACCGCGGCAGTGCAATCCAATCTAGTAACAGTAGGACGGTCAAGTTGCTTAGTAAGCTCCGGGTGTGCATAATATGTATAATACCAATGTTCATGGGGCGATCCGAAATTATGAAACGTGGGATAGACCGAGGGGAAAGTGAAGCATGGGGACAGGGGTCTCGCTGTGTTATTTCTATATCCGTCATTTGGCAATAAATCGGTGAAATTTAGTTACCATTGCCGATATAGTAATTCAAAATGTCCGCGCTGAGAGCTAAGGACTGCGGTCGATGCCAGTCACTGGCGAGTGACTACGGGTGAATGGCTTCATGGTCGACTATAGTCACGACTCACCCACACGCAGTTCAATTCCTGGTATCCAAAAGACTACCAGCCCAGGTCCTGTTTTAAGACC
Source organism: Pyronema omphalodes (assembly GCA_024516155.1). Classification (NCBI taxonomy): domain Eukaryota; kingdom Fungi; phylum Ascomycota; class Pezizomycetes; order Pezizales; family Pyronemataceae; genus Pyronema; species Pyronema omphalodes. The sequence continues at coordinate 889,340 of JAJJXM010000005.1, forward strand.
GACGGTCCGGTCCGGTCCTAAACGGGGCTTGCCCAGATGGGCTAGGGTGAGCTCTGCACCTGGTCAACTTTGATCTTTTATATTCAATAGCATGCAAGTTAAAATCTATTGATTGACATCGGTAAACTTGTAGTATCTCGGCGGTGAAAGTAAGCTTATTTCCGGTGAATATCTGCCGGTTATTCTATTTCAACATTACTTCTACAATAGCAGTAAGAAATAAGCGTATCCGTAATTCACATCGTCCTCGTTTTATCTTCCTTATGAATGCAAATGGCTTCTGTCATGAGAATAAAGAAAACCATAAGAATACCACCATCTAACATCGGCTCCAGATGTGCATTGGCCATCGCAGTATCTCTCAAAAATAACAAATAATACAGCATACTTTGCGCTGCAACTTCTTCGGCCTTCAAATCCGTATACTCCACCCTGTGGCTCCATGGGGAGACTTCACCGTCTTGCACCAAGGTACAAACGCAACTATAGACACTTGAGCTAAAAGACTTCCGCCACAACATCCACCCCCACGACATGTGATGATTACTCTAGCCTAAGATTCCATTAATAATCATTCCATCTTACTGCATATCATAGCGTCTGTTTCATACAAATTCCGAGAAACGTGATCCGGTCACATACCTTCCAAAAGCTGATATCTGTAAAACAAAAGTAGCTAATTCCAAAAAGTAACCTTTTGGCGCTTTATACATACATGGTACGGAAAGTAAAGGCTCACAGTACAACGCCTCGATCCATCATCCGACCGCAATGAGTATCAGTATAATCACAAGCCATTTTTCACCTTCAGCCTTCAGGCTCCATTCTTACATGGTGAAATCTTACTCATCTCAGGGCTTGGCTGCATTAAGAAACGCTCAATCGGCGATTTTCATAACGGCCCCAGCTTCAACCATCCAGCGGTGAGCCTCACTCAGAGTGAGATTCTATCGGCCGAAGCAGCGGGCTTACGCTACCGGCAGTACGACCGGCGATTGAATTCAACGCTTGTAACGGATTAATTGATCTTTTTCTAGATCATCTGTAGGAAATCGCCGGTGGAACAGGTGAAATCGGTGAATGTGAAGCTCAGATGCTCGCAATTCATCATATTGCCTCAAAATGTCGAGCTTGGGGCCGCGGCGGCGAAGAATGTAGATAATAAGTATTCCTTTGCGCCTCGTTATTCCTCTGGGTTTATTGGCAATGAAACTGGGAATGATCAATATTAGTACATATTGGCACAAAATCTCTTTGGGGTTTTCGGGCGATGATGGGTTTACAATTGTATGTAAGTCAACATTTGAGACATCATAGGTCCCGCAAACGCCAACCACTTATACGCATTGAGAGTTGAGCAATATCCAGGCCATCGCCGTGACGTAATATGTACGAAACATGTGAATAAGTGAACGAACGACATATGAGACAAAATATGGCTAGTCTCGACGCCTCTTTCATCTTCAGTGGTCCAGGTATGTCAAAGTACATTCCTCAAGTCGTCAACGTAGGAGCTCAGCTACATTTTGACATTTTGACAAACCAAATGAGTTAAGTGTCAGCCACATGGCAAACAATTGACGGTAACCCGGAGTTAAGAAGTCCATCGCTTGCAATGGAGGTGTCGTCCGCTGGTTTTGTAATATTTACTTGTCAATTAGGGCTAAGATGTGTCTAAGCACTTCAATCTTACTCGTTTACTCATTTTAAGATTTGTTTTTACGTGCAATCTTTTTTCTGAATCAATGTTTACTACCGCAAACGTCACTAACTGATGAGTATGTGACCGGGCTGCCTCGCCTTGACTATATCCTATCACATCAACTACCTGAAGCGGCATCAACTGCGGTCTCCGTCTGCCTTTTTTGCGCCTTTAGAATCAACTCATAGTCCGCTTATACATGCGTGGGTTTACACTTATCTTTTCATGTCACCCTTGTCGTTCTCCTCTTGATCTACTTCCAGCACGCTTAAGATACAGCGCTACAACCGGGTGATCGGTCATGAGCTGAAACATAATACCTCGTGGCTGTGTTTTTTTCTCCAGGCATTCATTGACTTGCATTCCTCTTATTTTAGCCACTGAATACTCTTTCATTATACTTGGATTTACTATCGCAAAAACTATGCATAGAGCGCCTATAATCTTCTTCCTACTCCATGCTTCTTAGACTGCATCTACTGCTAAAAAAGTCATTAACTTAGGTGCTACTAATATCCAAGCCTTCAAACGGCATCTCCATCGCTTTCTATTTCACTTCGAAATTTTAATTCGTAAATCGGTTCCGCGGTTCTCTATTATTGTCATGAACTGCTGCCCATTCAAACTTTTCAGTTCTGTTCCATTGACTTACCGACTCAGTATAATAACCGATCTTTCATCAATAGCATTGACTTTAGATATGGTGCCATTCCGCCATTCATGACATCGATCCTGTGTTCCAATTCCATAGACTAGGAATTTTTTCTTATGTAAATCGTTGGCACCATCTACAGACTGCATATATATAAACCTAATTCCTGGAGACTTGATGATGATGATGCAGATGCATATGTAGATGCAGATGCAGACCACTGCGGAATGACGTTTAATTCCGGTCTCATGCATATGATTTGACTAAGTAAGTGTCCGGCACCATCTGTATGCACCATATGTATGGCGGCCCACCACCACCATCGTCAAGTATCATACATATACAAGGATACAAATGTATGTACAAGGGTGGGTAAGTCCAGCGATCTATGGTTGTACATATCCACCAGCTATGGTACCGCTACTGCGCCCGGCTTTGGTGTCTGCAAGAAAGCTATGTATACAGCCGCAAAATACAAAGGCTAAGATAACTACATTCCATGAATTGGAGCACCGTGTAGATAGATGGATGGATATCTTTTGATGATTTATAGTTAAAAATAGCCTCTCAAATTCTCTGCATTTTTGGGGGAATTTTCTGAAGCTGTGGTTATACTGTTGTTGCTGTCGTAGATATTGATATGGATACGCCTGGATATCGATATGTATACATATGCTAATTAGTAATTACACATATAGGGTGCGACGAATGTGCTTTCAGAACATCCCCGAAGTCCATCCAGCTCGATATTTACATCCAGCTCCATGTATCGACACACTGCAGCTCACTTCACACTAAATAGCACCGTAGACTCCAGCATATCAATAAAGCCATCAACAAAGCCATCTACCTCATATCTATGTATGGCATATCATCTATCAACATACATATGTACTCTAAGGATAGGCCGCATCACTAGCCCCATTACTAGCTTCATCACTACCTGGCACCATAAGTACTGCAAGACTACGGCAGTTTAATGACGTCTACTGTACATATCTATAGGCCGACACATAGGCGTCCGAGAGGTCTGTGCACTTGTATGTACATACCATACCTACAGTCAACATATGTTGTTCCAAGTTTCTAGAAGCTACTACAGTAGCCACATATAATAAATATAAATATTTCCAAACTTTAATATTGCTTTATGGCTCCATGTATGGAGATAGGAATGATAAACATCATATTTAGATATCAATATTGCAGCATAAACATCACAGCATGAACATCAACATCGACATCAATCGACAAAACCTAATAAAAATAAGACCAAACTAGAAAAAAAAACGCAAACGCAAACGCAAACGAAGTTCATGGCATATACAAGCTGAACAAACTCAAAGATATCACCAATTATATGTTCACCACACCATAGCCTACTATACCTGCAATCCAAGCCAAACTAAGTATCCAAACGAGACATCTGAGCCTCCAGAACACCACCATAAATGGGATAGGATTTGATAGGGTTACCATAATCCGTATTATCGAATCCTATTGGCCAGCAGGGATATGGCACCATATACATACCACCAAACATAGTAATCCAATCCAATCCATCAACCATCATGCTTCACCCATAATCCCTGCACGTACTATTTACGCCACAATAAAAAAATTTCAGCTCCATAATCTTCATTGACTAGGTGGTCCACCGCATCTGGATTCTACATACATATGATATCAGCTCAGCTCTCTTTTTGCTCTTTTTCTTATGGAGTTCTTCGGCTCAAGTCGATTCGCAAGGTTTTAAATTTTAAACTTTTCGTCATTAATATTTGATTACGGTACACGACCTCTTCCCCGGCGCATGAAAGACCCTGATCAAGTCCGGGGGGATCGGGATAACGCGCGGTATAACGGGATCATACCAACTACCGGGGAATGAATCGCGTGCATAACGGGCGGTAGAAAATGTTTTGCATCCGTTCCGAGGACCAATAGATTGACTGGTTTGGGTGGTTGTGTGGATTGATTCGTTCGGTGGATGGCAGGCATATGATTTCAAGATCGAGCCCCGGTTTCAGTCCCGGGCCCAGGTCGACGCGTTCCGGGGTTTGATTCAAGGGAAATCTAAACCTCGGTACAGAACGATATGTATCAGTTTGTCGAGTTTTTTTTTTTTAATCTCTCTTCCTTGTCGAAGTCCATTCGGAAATCCCATGCAGAAAATATGTTTTGTTGGTCAAAACTGGAGAAAAAAAAGAGATAAAACCAACAAAACATTAATCCTCCCCCACTTTTCCCCCTTACAAAAATCAAGTGTAACTTAGAAACAAGTCGCAAATTTCACAATAAAAGCATCCAATCCATCCATCTCATACGTAAAAATCCTTCGCAAAATGACAAATACAAACAGTAAACAAAACCCTTCATGATACAATCAGTAAAAAACACGCAACATTTAACAAAACCAAATCGAGAAAAACCGGTGACATGAGCATGATCTCACCGCCTTACAGGCTTCACATGGGCAACTAGCTACAATCAATAAAGAACCAGCACAATTAATGGCCCGTTTCTATGTTTGCAGACGTCTTGTAGTAAGTTATTTGCAATAGCCATACTGTAAAACATATGGATCCAGCTTCGACACCTGTGGAAAAGAAAACAAATACAGGCAAGAAATTGGAATGATACGCATTTTCGGAGTTCTCATTCCACATGAAAAGAATTTGTTGTGCAAGTAAAATGTTACCAGCACCATCATCATCCCTAAGTAATATTCCACCACCTTTCTCTCGGCCTCGCTTCATCTCCCCATATTCGCTTCTTCACCGCTTCGCTTGTCACCACTTCGTTTCATATTCCTCCTCTTCAATTAGCTTCGCTTCTCACACCCAGCTTAGCCAACTTTCTCCATCCCCCTCGCTTCGCTTCGCTTAACTCCTCCGGTTCATTTCTCCATCTCATCACCCAGTTGCCATTTGCTCACACATCCTCCCTTCCCCAAGTTGCGCTCCATAGTCCCCCCCTAGGTTCCTAACGAATCTCCTTGAGACCCCCAATTCTATCAATATCCACACTGTCAAATCTTTCCTGGCCCTGTCTCTGATACGGCGGCAAATCCTGTTCTAAGGGTCTAACAAAGCCCACTCCGGCCTCGCCGACTTGAACCACCACAACTCTTCCACTAATGCGCCTTCCATCCTTATCCTCCTCCTCAGGAAAAGTAATTCTAATCTCTGGCACACTTTCTGGGGAAATCGGCATTGGAGACCCATTATCAATCAAGTTCTGTTTTTCCGAGTAGATGAATGTTGAGTCCCTGTTAGTTTGTATTGTGAGGCGATTTCCGGTTCGGGTAGCTGCATCATAAGTCGGGAGGGTTCCGGCTTCTTTAGCTGCCCGGCGATGGCGACGAAGAATGTAGAGAGATACGCCGAGAATTAGACAGAAGGCGACAAGAATTACGAGCGTTATTAGAAGGTTGCGCATGGATTCGTCGGAGGGGCCACCGCTGTGGGGTTTCTTGTCGTTGGAGTCGGAAGAGCGTCTATAAAGGGCTGGCATCGTGAAGTTTGGGAATAAATTATCGCGGGGAAAATCGTCGGTATTTGTCGTTGCAGGTATTATAGGTGCGGATGCAGATTTAAAATCCGAGATTCGTTATTATGACAAGTTAGACGACCGTTAAGTTTTTATTCCGCTTTCGTTCGTATGTTGTAGAGCACAAGTATTAGAATTGTAGCTTGTAGGTCAAGTTGGTAATAGTTGTATTCCGTATTTGTAAAGATCGTAATTAAGCTGTTTGCTGCTTTTGCAAACAGAGTCAGCAAAAAAATGTGTAACCAGAATGTGCAACTGAACGCAGGAGTACATCTCGAGTGAAGTAGAGAAGTGATTGAAAGAAATAGTGACGCGGCCCTCGAATAGATAGCTAAACGAGTTGTCTGGCTGGGTCGTACACGAATTGATTAATCCGTGGCTCCCGGGTTCCCGGGGCTGAATGACATGCTCTCGCATTTCGCATCCACCAAGACAGCAACTGGTTGCAGTTATAGGTTCAGACTGACGCAAAGGATTGACAAGACAGACAGGCGAGTTGCGGAAGTGAGACTATTTGTACGTACATGGCACCTTTCTTTAGTCGTATGACGATTGACGATTGACGATTGCTTTATATATCCGATTTGTTGCGATCGATCGACAGCAACGGACCTCAGCAACAGTACAGACGACCGGTCGGTGTTATGCAGTATGTATTATTTGCAAAAGAGTGGTGTAAATTTGCTGATTTGAGTGAATGTGTGTACTTTCGATCTTCCTCAACCAGCAAAGGAGTGAAGCTGGATGCTGAATATACTGAAGGTAAGATTTTAGTGCTAAAGAGTGTTGGGGTGACCGCGCCTGCTGGACTGTGCTGGACAGTGAGATGGAGGTTGAGGTGAGGTGAGTGAGGAGAGAGTGGGAGTGTGGAGAGAGAGGAAGAGTGGGTGGTAGCCACTAGCACGGCGGCTTGAGGGGGAGGGTTGTTCAGGCCCCAGCGAAGGGCCCAGCGAGAAAGGGGGAAGCGACAGCGACGGGGCCAGCACCAGGCCAGGCACCGCCAGGCACCGTCAGGCACAGCGACAGCGACAGCGACGACAGACGAGGGAGGCACCCACACACCACGCCCACACCACACCACGCTCACCTTCGAGAGAACAAACCTTCGAAATCCGCCTGATTTGCATCCAGCAAAAGAAGTCTGCGTGCACTAAAATGCCAATTCAAGCCCCTTTTGTCTAGCCTCACCACCAGCAGGGGTTTTCGGGAGATTGCTTAAACGGCTGTAAACAACCAAACAGGGCAAGGCGGCTTCAAGGACCCACACAGAGACGAAGAAAGTGAGGGCATAATGAGATGGTGAAACCGCGCGCCAGAGAGAGGGAGGAGTTTAGTAAAGTTGGGTTGGAGTTGGAGTTGGGAGAATGGTGTTTTTCATGTCCAGTTTTACCGGGGACAATTATATTTCTCATATTCAGTTTGTACGGACAATAGTACATCTCATATTCAGTGTGTAGGGACGATACCATTTCTCATATTCGCTTTCCATAAATCTGGAAAAAATTGTACATATGACGACCAATATATCAATAGCATTTACCACATGGTCCCGATCCAAGAAGGGGGTGATTGGCAGCAACCACAACGTGAAAATACCCATAGACAAACAAGAACAAACAACCGAAAATATAACCGAGAAAACTTGACCTCAAACAGCCGAACCACAAGGAATTCACAAAATCTATATTTAACCCTGTCGGTTGACCAGGTGTGGTTTTTTAGTTTCCCGTTTCCGCATCCCCTAAATCAGCGACGGCATGCAAAAGGTACATCACATTTTTCCATGCAAGGGCAAAAGAAGGAACAGAAGGAAATCAGAAACTTAAGGATTAAACACTCTATTTCAGATGGTTGTCATCTTATGTACTCCAACATCAGGGGCATCGGAATGTCAAAATTCGATAGGTATAACATGGAAAACATTCCAGCAACCACCATGGCTTTGAGTTTACGTTTCCTTTCCACCTTAACGGCTTCACATAAGCAAAAGTCTACACGATTTGTCAAAAGAAAAAAATCGTCTATTTCTGGAAACTAATGAACCCTCGTGGATCACGAGATGTGCGGAGGGATACTACAATTGCGGCTACAGTAAGTAAACCGCATTGAAGATCACGTCAGAAGCCATATCTTGCGCGGTGTCACACAGCATCGGGGAGCACTTACCCAGCCTTGGAACCTTTGTTAAACACAGATAAATAAAGCAGGTCGCAGTAGATTACAACAGATAACCGGAATTCCGCAGTGAACATCGACTTTCATCGGAATTGAAAGTCTCTCTCAACCCTACGTATATATACCTCACAAATTCACGATGACGTCCGTCCCCATGTTTTATCCGTGGGCACAAGCACAAGCACAAGCACAGAACAAACGCATATTCCGCGCGCAGAACCGCGGGGTATTAAATCGCCGGCCACGGTGCACTCATCCCACAGGGTCTCTGTTCGCATGCTGGTCGGACCGTAGAGTAGATAATCCAACCATAAACGCTAAGGAAACAAGCCCTAGCCCTATTGGTACATTTTTGGTAGAGGAAACGCAACAGCGATGTAAGGGGTGTCTATAGTATGTAGGGCTCACCGGTAGGTGACCGAAGACTGGCTGAATAGAGCGACATGCGGAGAAATATGATTTGTGAAACCGAAGGATGGATTGTGCATGTACCCAATCCTGACTCTTGATGTTAGGGCAACTATTTGTTTCATCCGAGAGAAGAACTGGGGGAGATTTGATGGCTACTGACTATTGTGGTGGTCAATGCCAGGCTGATTGTGGCTTCGGTTACGTGACTAGCTTAGATAAAGGAAAAGTTGACTAGTCAGTGTTCTCCTAAAATATCCATCAATTCGCAGTTCATTCTGTCGAAGAATACATCGCACATAATTAATGTCTCTAACAAGAATGTGCACCTGTCACAAAACCAAAAATGCAGTGCTCAGATATCCATATCCCCAATATCACACCGGAGAATAACGGAGTTTCTGGTTAGTTAATCCTCATCGGGTTGCAACCGACCTGTGCACGGACATTTTCTCTTCATCATCACGAACTCTAGTGGAAACAAAGTTAATGCTAATGCGGACACTGGTTCAAAATGGAAAACCTACGCCGAAACATATCAAACAGCACTTGATGTATCGCTTCATGCAGCATATCAACACGGACAATCAACAACTCGGAGAGCCCTAGGAGAGTCCGAAGGGCCCGAGGATGCCGCTCTATGCACCAAGTTTGAATGTCGACTCCCGACACCTAGAAGAGGCAATCCGCATCCTCAACTCGCTAAGCACCGGTACTTACTAAGTGGTGTAACAAGCACACATATTCCAGAAGTTCATACCCAAACAAGACTGTATATCGGAATGTGCATGCTGCAAGTTTCATTCCTCACATTGTATTCCGTAATTTATATCCTCCGAGCACATATACAAATACTTCAGAATCTCAAATGCTCAAATTAGTCCAAATTGGAGCTTCAAACCCAGCCATGTACAAACGGCTTCTTCCAATCCCCAAACTGCAGTGAGCCTTTGCCAAGCTGATACCAGATTCCTCAAAGCTTCTCCTCTAACGTTCCTCCTGAGAACGAACATATCACAACCATATAACGAGCCATTACCCATATACCGGTAAACCCATAAACTAAAACGTCCTGCCAAGAAGTACTTAATTATGATGTATAAGCGCGAGGTCTCAGGTCTCCCACCACACAAACCCGTACATATTCAAAGGTACAGACATACCCAACCTAAGCTCGCGCGAACAGACTGGAATCGGATAGTTGGGAACGGACGCTTCTTATGACACGCGATGGAATAGCCTAAAGTATGTACATGTAGCCTAGAAGCTTTTTTCTTTCTTTTTTCCGCTTTGATTTTATTTTTTTGCTTTTTAAACGAAAACATCGCATCATCGTTGGTATGGATATAGTTAGCAGCGGTTGGGGAACTTAGCTATGATGATGACATATCGGATCACTCGCCTGTTAAGCTTCCGAGGCACAATAAGTCACTCGATATTTGGTAGCCGAACAGTGTATGATTGGTATTAATATAGACTGGCTACGTATATTCATATATTTCAATTAGTGGTATGCTTTACTGAAGTGAGTGTGTTAAAATAATTTCAACCGTTTCTGTGAATTCAAGCCACCGTAGGTTCCAGGCTGCGTTGGCAATCAGGGTCAGTGATTCTTGAAACTTTGCAATCTCGGTGTATTATCCATAGACCTTGGAGAACGAAAGGTGCAAGAACTGATAGAATAAAAATAACCGATTAAACAGATAAGATACACCCTAGCAGATATATTAAACGAAATCCTGCTTTATGGTATGAAGAACCAATTTACAGCAACCCTTCTACGAATATTCCTCGGCTCCAAAAACCCCGACATGAACTATTTCCCAGTTTTTTGAATTTAAGAGATAACAAGAATGATATTCACAAATGCCGGCCAAGAAAACGACCCATGTTAAAATGACGATCCCAAAATTATGTATAGAGCCGGAATTGGCCCCTAACATGCACCTATGTTTCGAGCATGACCAGGATAGGCAACTAGATAGGCGAGGTAGGCTTCTGCATATAAGGGAACTATATCCATACTTTTGTTTTAGGTTGAATTTAACCGGAAATGACAGCTAGGGTCTAGGGCTAGACCCGTGGCCGTATAAAGTCGCCTTTATAATATGTCAGTGGAGCGAATAGGGTAGAGAGGTTGATGATGAGTTTTATTAGGCACCTAGCCAGATTCCAAGACATAGATTTGGCTACTGGTGAAGGAATAGGCCATTGGAGTTGAACATTCGTTGTCGTTTACTTAAACCGTAATAGGCGCGGGGATTAGTTACAGCACGCCATACGTCGCCATTCCGTCTGTTCTCCATAGAACCATTAACTAAACTAAGTCATTTTCACAACACAAAATCTGGTATGTCCAACACCAGTCCCATTTTTTAGTACTTATCGACTCTTCACACTGGAGATTTGTACTGGAAGATGCGAAACATGATGCATTACCCGTACCGATCATCAAATGTCACGCTCTGTCCCCAAATTCAGACGGAGAATTTCAATTGACTTTTCAGGCGTCGAACGGTGTACAGCACATGAACGAATAAATAGATGTGGCTGAAAAGGTAGCAGAAGATCCATCTATAGCTGAGATCTTGAAACATGAAACAAGCAGCGTCACCCCGAAACGCATAACACCCCAGCGTTCCGAAAGTACCCATAGAATTACTCCCCATAGCCTCTTCAAGCCGATGGCCTGGACCGAGCCGCATGCGTGGTCCCGTCTAATCTTTAATTGAGATATATAGACCCCCAGCAATGCATTCAAATTCAGTCTGCTGGAATAAAAGGCCGAACGAGACTACAGGTGACGACAGGACTGTGGAGCTTCCCAGTGAGCTCTTGGGTGTACGTAATGTGTATAATACTGACCTTCGCAGGGCGATGCAAAATAAAGAAACATAAGATAGATCGAAGGGGTAGTTGAACATGGTCACAGCGGGGCTCGTGGCGTTGTTTGTATATCAATCATGTACGCAGGAAATCTGAATCCTGCTGCAATACCGGTCCTAAGCGAGGACTAGACCAGGCGGACAAGGCGGACAAGGCGGACCGTAGGGTGCTTTGGTTCCTGGTAATAAACTGCATGTCAAAATTCAGCCAACGCAGCCGCACACCCGTTAGCATAAACAAATGCGTCACTACTCCCTTAGGGAATACTTTGGGTATAAGGTCACAGAACTCTATATATAATTTAGTATCAATAAAGATGTTTGCATATCTTGAATAATATCCAGAACCATTATAGCGCCAGCTAACCAAACTAGCGAGAGAACATTAATATTTGGTTCCCTTCAACTTAGGTTGTAACTCAAATTTTATGCTGCAATCATTAGTATGTACATATATATACGGCAACTATGTATTGTAAAAAGACATGCAGCGTCACTCGAAGAACGCAAAACGAGAAACAATGAGAATTCTAATTGTTCTTGTTGTAAAACACCTATCTTGCCTGTAAACCCCATGTGAGAAGTATTTCGTTTGTATTCGCTCTTTGGACTATAGTCAACTGCAGTCGACGGCGAATTTTGCAGTCGGTCGTAGTCTGAGGCGCCGGACGGACCACCGATATGTGGTCCACCCCCGTCCGAACCCCGGACTGGGCCGGTCAGACCATGGGTAACACCGGAATATGCTATGAATGTACGGACGCTTCTCATAAAGAATGTTGCTCCAAATCCTGAAACAGTCAATAATGCTACGTACCAGGACACACGCACAATACATAAAAGCAAATGGGGAAGGGAGGGGCAGAGTTAGACAAGGTTACTTATAGCGGCCAAATCGACAGGGTGCCCTCGGTAAGAGGGTGGATTTGAGAAAGCCCAGCTGGAGCTCCGGGCTATAACTACACCCTCCACTAGGTCACTAGCAGCGCTTCTCTTTCCACTCAGATATATAAAACTCCACCTTTCCTCCACTAATGCATCTGATTATCGACGTTAAACCTTCATGAACGGTACGTGTTTATTTCCTTTATTTCCTTTATTTCCTGATAAACTACTTGATTGTTTGTGATTCCTCTTTACGATTCGCTATCGTGATACTAATAATACCCTACAGACAACTCGAGGCTTCACAACACTTGTTGAGATAACCGCACCCATCTCGTACTCTACAACTAGAGCAATATTAAAATATCTATACATGGTGCTTGGGAAGATTTGCCACTGAACATGATGGGTTACTGCTCTGATGATGCCGATATGGAGGCAGATGGTGGGAAAGTTAGCAAAGAGTCTCCCTGATTCGACGGTGGCAGTCAACCTGGGCCCATAATCTGGTACTATTTTGATACTTCGCTTGAGTGGCTAGTAGTGTCGAGGAAGGTTATCCCATCTCGATGATCATTCGTGTTAAGAACATCATTCAAGGTTTACGCTGCCTCTTGTGCTGTTTACAACCGGAAAAACTACATTGCAGAAAAGAAAGTTTACGGTTGTCTAAAATTGATGCTGCTCCATTTACCGACCAGGCAATCTCAAAACGTGTGTCCATGGGATTTGGGAACGCCGACCACCAACCATGATGGGTTACTGCTCTGACGATGCCGCTATGGAGGCAGTGTTTGGGAAAGTTAGCAAAGGGTTTCACTGATTGGGAGGTGGTGGTTGACCTGGGTTCTCACTACTATATGATAGAGGAGAATTTGCTTGCGGGTTTTGGGTTTCAATACACCCTGAGGGGTATCCCCATCGTCATTGGGAACTTGGGAGAAGCCCGACTTATCCGGTTAAAGCCCAAGCAGCGTTATTTGTGTCTTATTACAATTGCTCGGTCCTTCCCAAAGCAGAACAAATCATCATTCTTTGAGAAGGAGCGTCCCTTTTTTGCATTGAGTTCGCTAATGTAACGTGATGATAGCTTCTTAATACTATTAACGGATTTAACAGTGGGGAGGATTAGGTGTTAAAATTTTTTATCGAGCCAATACTAATTAAAGTCACTTAAATATGAGTAATACACAAAACACTGGTACTTGTAATCATTCCTATCATCTACGAGTGACTGTTTATGAAACTCACCAAGGCCCCAATAAAACACCTGAGTCAAGCACCCAAGATCAAATAAATACCCCACAGCACTGCAATAGTAAACGAAATTGTGACCACTTCCTTGAGAATTCCTATGTACAGCGATTATCTACTCTATCTGTAACCACACACCATCCTATCGTAACCCTAACAATTTCTGTGTAGCTTCCCGCCTCTCTTTCCTTGCTTTTCCTGACATACTCCGCCCAGATATATCCATTCTCCAGTCGATTTGGGACCTAATCTCCCCCTACTGGTGTGGGACATCGTATGACCTTACTCAGTCTTGCCGTTCTTAGTTTTCCTTTGTGATAGTAGGAACTTGGATTTAACAGGACCTGGACATCTTAAAGTATATAGATGGGCGTTCATATCGTCCAAACTTGGTGATATATGGAAATACGAGACCGATTAATATCAAAGGTTGATGTCCTATAGGTTTGTATGGCATATTTCGAGGACAGCCGTTTTTGGTGTATCCGACAACGATGGGTAAACCCAGGGCTAGATTTCGAGCTGCATAGAAATGAGCGCTGGTTTCACAGGATCTTTGAGCTGTAGAATTTTACTTCCATCCGGTTCTACTATTACAGTGTTCTCTAATCAGCCGTCTCTGGTAAACCCCGGTCTGGTTCACCAAGCAGTACAAGTCTTCCCTTACATCCATCATCACAGAAAATTAATTCACACGCTACAATCCGATCTCGATTTCATAGAGATACTCATCTCCGTTATTTAGTTATCTTATTTTGATCTGCATACAAACCCTCCATCTCGGTACTTATAATCCTCATCGAGTCAGGACTTAGCAATCAATGAAAGCAATGTTCCGTCTGCAAATTCAATGTCAGAAAAAATGAGGTACTTTGAATGAATCTTGAAATCATACAAACGGTTCAGCGTGTAAGAGCTATGGTTTTGTAGGATGTGTGTAGAGGTTTTTACGGCTGCTAATGAGGAAGTGAGGTCGATATCACTGTGCTACATCATAGATTATCACGCAATTCATATATATGGGGAGTCTCATTCTATAACACATCGATCACATGTAAGGCTTGGAATTGTTTGATTACTTTAGAATTTATATTTAGGAATACCTGATAGGAAGCATAGACTTGGAAGTGAGTACTCTACATACTAGGAGGAAGCGCTTGACTTGATATTTATAGTGATGAAGCCATAAACGTTTTGTAAGCATCTTTAGCTATTTAGACACCCAAACTAATCCACCTAATGATTCAGCATACTTCCATTTCTCACACCTCTATTTACTGTCTGTTCTGGCTTACATAACTACCTTTAGCCAAGGAACATGTAACATGAACAGTGCAGCACCGCGAGAGCCCGAGTTATCGTTGGAAACCCCGGGCCACAGAAGTGGGGCGGAAAGCATACCAATTCCACTTTAACACTAAGTTTCAACCAGATACTATCTGATTGAACTCCAAATTTAGAAAGAATCAAACAAGCACTCGTAAAAACGTATTTCTGTCAGCCTGTAACTTGATCATAACTCAATGAGAAAGCAAGCTCTATTGCACAACGATGGAAAGATGTAAAATGTGTGTGCTTTTGGAAAGATGGGTCTCAAATTCCTGATCGCCAAACTGAAGCAGCAGTAGTCGGCTACGTGAATGGACAGCACGATGCCGAACAATTTCATCTCAGCAGGAACAAAGAAATATCCGATATCTATGGAGAGTTGTATGTAACACATAGAGCTATTCGTAAATAGAGATGCACACGAGACGAGCGGCTCGAGACGAGAGTTCGAGCTTTAGTCTCGAGACCGACGAGACTAGATTTTCACGAGACGAGACGTCTCGGGACTTTTTTCCCAGAAGCTCGAGATAAGCTCGATATTTTTCGAGACTTAGGAAATACATGTAAAAACTCGGGAAAAATTACAAAAAAAATGAAAAATATACATAATTCATGGAGTTTCAGATAGCATCAGAAGCCATACTGCGAGCTAGCAGGCCGAGTGCTATGGTTTTTCTAATGTGAAAATTCTTATCCTAAAGAATGGGAATCGCTTACTAGGCAAAACTACAACCGCAGTACTCCTCATCAAAAGTTGGAATGGACTCCCGGAGGTTTAGGATTGGGAAATGGAAGAGCATAAAGAACATGAAAATCCAGAAAGGCAATACTCGGAGGAATTGTGATTTGTTTTGTACTCATTTTATTTCCTGAGTTGCCTATTTTGATGACTAGGAAATAGGGGATGTCGAAGAGGAAGGGAATTGGAAAATGCAATATTCGGAGGAATTGTAGTTTCCTTTTTGAGTTCTTCTATTTGTTCTTTTGAATTTTTCCTGTTTTTTATTTTTTATTTTTTTTGTTTGGCAAAAAGTCTCGAGCGTCTCGCCGAGACTTACGAGACGTCCCGAGGCTTACGAGACCAAGCTCGGTCTCGTCTCGTCTCGTCTCGTCTCGTCTCGTGTGCATCCCTATTCGTAAAACCTACCGTCTTCAGAAAAAGGGACAAGCTTTTCTTTTTTTTTTTGAAGTTACGGTTTTTCTGATGCTCAAGCTGCACTGTGCCGTTTTCAAAATGAGGATGAAGGGCCTAGCCAAATATATACGATTTGGTTATAGAACTAAGAACACGGATTTGCAACTCCTTCACCGTGGAGTGGGCATTGAAGACTGCTGAAGCCCAAGCCATAGTAGAATTGCTGGAAACCCGGCTGCGGATGCTGTGACAAAAATACCAGCTTTACACCAATGTGAAGATACATATAAATGTCCCATTAAACAAATCCCAGCCGGTCAAGTGGGCATCTTTAGCTCACATCAACATCCTCGCTACTGAAACCCCAGTTAAGAAAGACGACGGAATAGATTTAAATCAAATTAGAAAAATGCAAGTCACGCTGGCCGACGAAATCCTCGGGAATATGGAATGCCCTGCAGAATATTCCGAAGAAGAAGGCTTTGGTTTTTCTCCAGCCGGCATCAGATCATACCTCTATGGGTACAGATCTTGTGAGGATTAAGGAGAAAGAGTCGGGCACTTACTGGTTTTGCAACTTTGGAAAGAAACAAGCTCGTGGGCGCCTGTTTGCGGCATGTCAGCGTTCCAGAGGAGGCTAATAGTTAATTCTAGGGCAAAACGCAGTAGCAAGGAAACGAGGATGAATATAGTGTCGTTTAATGTCATAACTAGAGATTGACGAGTGATGTACTAGGGTTTCTGGGACAGACAGACGTGGGAGGGCGGTTCGAGTAGGATACTCCATTCATCAAACTTTGCCAAGCGGGAAGGATAAACATATGAGGGTTATTCAAAGATTTGCTTTCAGTCTCGGTGAAATTACTATGCTGTCAGTTCCACTTGATTTGAGTACGCTATATAGCTCCTCATAAGCTTTGAGACTATGTAGGCAACCACGACCGCGGTAGTATTGCACAAACGTCGAAACTATGGTGTTTTTATTACACGTAGGCTCTGCCCTAGTAAAATCGCTGTAGCCACAAGTCGGTATCTCGCTCTATAATACCGTAGGTGTTGTGTTGTAGTTTTTGAAGTTTTAGCTGCTATATGACCTGACAAAGAATCGCGGACGGAAATCGCTTGCCAAATTTGCTGATTCCCTTCTGTACTTTCCCGCCGTTCCAAACGCTTGATTGGCTATATTGAATGGTGACTAATTGTCACGGCACGAGAATTCGGAAACGTACATCGGATCAGTGCGCATTTCCTCATTCCAGGAGTAAATCTATGTACGAGGCGCTTATGGTTAATTTAAAGGTCTCTGAATAGTGCGTTATGTCAGATATTGAAATGTTGAATAATGTGTTCCCGTTTGGTGGCTCCATTCTTGACAGTTGTTCATATGAATATACTTGGAGGTATAGAAATATCGAACTTTATGTTTGATATTATTAGCTAACGGTGGGTAGCACGTACTGAGAACCTGATTGGTTGCTGTGGAGTTGATACTCCATTAGGAGATTGCGGATTTTGCAAATGCACCATAGTCATGTGAAATTTTGGGGCTTTGAAGAACTCTAATGAAAAGAAGCGCGGAATATGTACGCTGTGATACTTAAATTTTCTTGGATGTACTGTAGTATTGTTGGAGGATTAGGGATGTTTGTATGGCACCACATCGCGTTGGCGTTTATTTGAACTGTCAATTGACGTAACGCGGATTTTATGTAATGACGCGGCTAAGAAATTGTCGCTGGTCGCGTCGCACAAAAAGTGGCGCTAAGGAACTACACTTCGCTCATCGTGAATCTACGCCAGAACTTTAGACATCCATCTCCAAGGACACAGCACACGGCACGACAGAACAAATGACGAGTCTCAAGCGCTCACTGGCCGATTCTAAGTCCGACTCCGGATTCGCTTCCAAGGTTTTCCTGCGATCAACCAAGGGAAAATGCGTGAAGGTCGTTCGAGAGTTGTACCTTCGCGAGGACATTCCATGCTCCTCACACCTCTGCATACCGTGTACGGCGACTGCGCCGGCCGGTGCCGACGGTAAAGGCATGTTCAATCGTACTCTATTGCTCGGTGGGGTATGCTAACATTGTGATTTTTTTCCTCGTAGTCAGACCATTCGTCCTCTCCGCCACCCCCGCTGGAACCGCTGCCTACAAGAACGGACATTACCTCATTCCTGATACCAACATCTTCCTTTACTGTATGGACGTGATTGAGCACAAATCTGCATTCTACGACGTCGTCGTTTTACAAACCGTTTTGGAGGAGCTCCGGAACCGCTCTCTACCCCTCTACAATCGTCTTCGCGGTCTTACCAGCTCGGAGGATAAGCGATTCTATGTTTTCCACAACGAGTTCCGGAAGGAAACTTATATTACAAGATTGCCAGGGGAGACTATCAACGACAGAAATGACCGTGCGGTGCGGAAGGCTTGCGCATGGTACAAGAGCCATCTTGAAGAGGCGGTGGCGGGTTCGAAAACTCGGGTTCCAGAGATTGTCATGTTGAGTGACGACAAGGACAACTTGGCAAAAGCCAGAGCCGAGGGAATTGCATGCTGCAACAGTTAGTGCATCTTGTTTATTGTATGAGGATTTCGTTAATATTTGCTGCAGTTAAGGAGTATGTTAAGGGATTGGAGAATGCGGATGAGCTACTCGACATGATCAGTGCTGCTATCGAGAACCAAGAGGCTAAGGCCGCTGGTAGTGGTGAAATGCTGTACCCCGAGGTTTGTATTCATCGGTAAACTTGGAAGTGTCGGTGCTAACAAGACCGTGTAGTACTACTCTATGTCGAAGATGAACACTGGTGTAAAGGCTGGCACAATGCACCAGGGTATTTTCAACGTTAGCACCTACAACTTCTTGGAGGGATCCATCAGCGTACCATCATTCAACCGACCTCTCATTATCCTTGGACGTGAGAACATCAACCGCGCTGTTACCGGAGATTTGGTCGTTGTTGAGCTTCTTCCCAAGGACCAGTGGAAGCAGCCGTCATCTAAGATTGTCGAGGAGGAATCACTCACTAAGAATGACAATCCTGAGACTGATCAGCCAGAGCAGATTGAGACCGAGCAGGAGCGCAAGGCATTAGTCGATGAAGCAAAGAAACATCAGGGTAGCAATGCGGAAGGAAAGCCCCAACCAACGGCGAAGGTCGTAGGTATTATCAAGCGTAACTGGAGATACTACGTCGGTCATGTCGATCCCTCTTCGGTCTCCAAGTCCAAGTCCAGGGGACAACAGACCGTTTTCCTTCTTCCTATGGACAAGCGTATCCCAAAGATCCGTATCCGCACACGACAGGCCTCCGAGATTATGGGCAAGAGAATTGTGGTGGCAATTGACTCTTGGGACAGAACATCGCGATATCCCGTTGGGCACTTCGTTCGGTCTCTTGGAGAGCTTGAGACCAAAGAAGCGGAGACGGAAGCGTTGTTACTTGAATATGATGTTCAATACCGTCCCTTCCCCAAGGCGGTCTTGGACTGTTTGCCCAGCGAGGGCCACGATTGGAAGGTACCCGAAAAGAGCGACCCTAGATGGAAGGGCAGAGTCGACTACCGAGACAAACTTATCTGCAGTATCGATCCCCCTGGATGTCAGGATATTGACGATGCTCTTCATGCCTCCCCTCTCCCCAACGGAAACTATGAAGTCGGAGTCCACATTGCCGATGTCACCCACTTTGTCAAGCCCGACACTCCCATGGACGACGAAGCCGCCTCTCGTGGAACAACCGTCTACCTCGTCGACAAGCGTATCGACATGTTACCCATGCTTCTCGGAACCGATCTTTGCTCTCTCAAGCCTTATGTCGAGCGTTTCGCCTTTTCAACTGTTTGGGAGATCACCCCCGATGCCGATATTGTTTCTGTTAAATTCTCTAAATCTGCCATCGCATCTCGTGAGGCCTTCTCTTACGAGCAAGCCCAGATCCGCATCGACGATGCCAATGCCCAGGACGACCTCACCAAGGGTATGCGTACCTTGTTGATGCTTTCTAAGAAGCTCAAACAAAAGCGTATGGATGCTGGAGCTTTAAACCTCGCCTCTCCCGAGGTCCGCATTGAAGCCGAATCAGAGACTTCAGACCCCATCGACGTTAAAACTAAGCAAATGCTCGAGACCAACTCTTTGGTTGAGGAATTTATGTTACTCGCCAACATTTCCGTCGCCGGCAAGATCTACGAAGCGTTCCCTCAAACTGCTATGTTGCGTCGTCACGGTGCACCTCCTGCTACTAACTTCGAGGAGCTCCAGAAACAGTTGAAGATTAGGAAGGGACTTTCTTTGAGAGTCGACTCTTCTAAGGCTCTTGCCGACTCCCTAGATGAGTGTGTTGACGCTAAGGACCCCTTCTTCAACACGCTTGTTCGTATACTCGCTACTAGATGCATGTTATCTGCGGAGTACTTTTGTTCAGGAACTCAGGCATACCCCGAGTTCCGTCATTATGGATTGGCGTCCGAGATTTACACTCATTTCACCTCACCTATCCGTCGTTATGCGGATGTGGTGGCTCATAGACAGCTCGCGGCTGCTATCGAATATGAACAGCTTCACCCCAGCTTGCATTCTAAGGGCAAGTTGGAGGCGGTTTGCAAGAACATTAACGTTAGACATAGAAACGCACAGTTTGCTGGAAGAGCAAGTGTGGAGTACTATGTTGGACAAGCCCTTAAGGGTCGCCTTGCCCAAGAGGATGGATTTGTCATGAAGATCTTTAGCAATGGTTTCGTGGTTTTCGTTCCTAGGTTCGGTATCGAGGGTGTTATTAAGGTTAAGGAATTGAGTGAGGTGGGATCTGCTCATGAACCTAAGACAGAGTTCGATGATGAGAAATATACCCTTAAGGTTGATACTGGAAAGAGAGAGGTATTGTTGGAATTGTTTGAGAAGATCAGAGTAGAGGTTACGGATTCTAAGGACGAGGCTACTGGAAAGAGGAAGATTAACATGAAGTTGTTGATGTAAATCACTACATTTTCTTCTTCAGTCTAATTTATTTTTCTTTTCCAGAATCTTTTTGACATTAGTTGGTCATGGTCGTGGGTTGGGTGATGGTATCGATTTTTAAAAGTAATGTACATAGATTGCATGCGAAAACCAAAAGTTATTTTTTATATCCTCATCCCCTTTACAAAACACCCTTGGTGGAAGGGACCTCATTCTTTCCAGTCCTTGTAGTGGCAGCCTTAAGGGCAATGGCCAAAGCCTTGAAAGCAGACTCCGCACGGTGGTGGTCGTTGCTTC
Organism: Pyronema omphalodes; assembly: GCA_024516155.1. Classification (NCBI taxonomy): domain Eukaryota; kingdom Fungi; phylum Ascomycota; class Pezizomycetes; order Pezizales; family Pyronemataceae; genus Pyronema; species Pyronema omphalodes. Next base: position 910,579 of record JAJJXM010000005.1, read on the forward strand.
CCTTCAAGACATCTACGTGCATAGTGATTCCGGCGTTCTGAGCAAAGGACTCGAAAACGTGAGGGATCATCTCGCAGGAAAGCTGTCCAATCATCTCACGCTTCAATCCCAAGTCGATGGTGGCACAGGGACGGTTGGAAAGATCAACGACGGCACGGGACAAAGCCTCATCAAGGGGAGCGTATCCGTGTCCGAAACGCTGAACTCCAACGATGGGACCGAGGGCCTCCTTGAAGGCGGATCCGAGAGCGAGGGCGCAGTCTTCGGCGGTGTGGTGGTCGTCGACTGGTAATAATCAGTAATTGACTCCAGTCTAAAACTAGTGAAACTCCATGAAGCGTGACAATGTGCGAGAATGTCGGACAAGGTTCAACAAAAGTTCGACAAAGTTTGGTAGAGGGCGATCTTGAGGTATAGAAACCCCAATGAAACCTGGAAACGTACTGTGAAGATCACCATCGCACTTCAAAGCCAATGACCAGCCAGAGTGCTTGGCAAGGGCATGAAGCATATGGTCCAAAAATCCAATTCCAGAGTTAACATTGATGCTCTGGGTGGCAGAGACCTGAGCGGCGTGCTCAGTGTTCTTGTCGTCAAGAGACTCAAGGGAACCTCCATCGAGCGAGATCGCGATCTGGATCTTAGTCTCGTTGGTGTTACGGTTGATGGTGGCGGTACGACGGGACATTTTTGCGGTTGGCGGCGTGGGGTGGTGGGGTGGGGTGTAAAGCGAGAGTTCACAACAAGCTCAACAAAGCTTCGAGGAAGGTTTTATGTATGGTGGGGCAAGTGGCGGGGCAGGGCAGCTGAGTGACGCTACTCTAGGGTACATAGGGCCGCGCTACTCGTGCGAGTAGTTCTAAACACGTGCTATAGTCTGCATGAAGCCGGGTAAAAGAAACGCGTCGGATGGGTCGCATCCAAGCTTCTGGAATTTTGCATCGAAGCTCTCGGTAGCTTTCATACCAACACCAACTAAATATGTCGTCAAACGTCGGTCTTTCCACCCCTCGTGGTTCAGGAACCAGTGGATATGTTCAGCGCAACGCATCTTTCCTCCGCCCAAGAGATCCCATCGAACAACCGAAGGAAACGAGATATAAGCAGCGCGCGCCGGATGCTGAAATTTTGCTGCATGACAGGAAAAGAGAGGTTGAGGTGGAATGCTTGAAGTTGCAGGATAAGCTGGAGGAGGAGGAGTATGTTACCACTTTTTTGTAGCCTGTATTGGTTGTGGGGGATTGAGTAAAATCAGATGGCTGACAGCAAAACAACAGACTCGATGAAGAGGAAATCACGAAACAAGTCCAGGAGCTCCGCGAGAAGCTGTTGGCAAATCTTAATACCAATTCCCGCACCAATGTCAGAGATTTGAAGCCACATCAAGTTCACGACATCGCCGCTGCAAAGATGGGTATGCTGCCCTCATATTTTCCTTTTGAAATTCGCTCGTTCCATCCACGCCGAGCTTGGCCACAATCAGCCCCATGAATACAAAGCTAACACATCATAGTTGAATCCGAACGTCTCCGTTCCGCTCTCGGTATCTCTGCAGACTACGAAGAAGGATCACACTGGCGCCGCCAAGAAGAAGAAAAGCAACGACGAGAAGAAGCCATTGCACGCGGGGAAGACCCTCGCCCCCAAAACCGACGACCCGGCCCACCAAGAGAAAACTGGGGTCAGGGACCTAGAAACCGGAATAACCAGGAGAGGGGAAGACTCAGCAGAGAGGCGGGAGACAACTGGCGGGATAGAAGGGAGAGGGATAATGCTCAGCAGAGACCTAAATGGGGTGGGAGAGAGGAGAGAGGAGATAGGTGGAGGAATGAACAGAGGGGTGGGGATAGAGGTGGAGAGAGAGGTGGAGAGAGAGGCGGTGATCGGAGAAGAGACGAGTGGGATGACCGCAGACGGGATGACAGAGGAGGTGATCGTAGAAGAGACGACAGAGACGACCGGGGGCCACGTGAAGACCGTGAGAACCGTGGTGGCAGAGAGTCCAGGGACGACCGAGATGCTCGTGACTCCCGCGATAGAACGGAGACTCGGGAACCTCGGGAACCTCGTGAGCCTCGCGAGCGTTCAAGATCTCGTAGTCGCTCAGCATCTCCTCGTCGCTCTGCCTCCCCTAGGCGATCCCCTTCTCCTTCGCAGTAAAGTCGCGGTGATGGCCGGTGGGATACGGTCGGATAGTCGGCGGTGTTGAGAGATACCAGTGCACAGTCGGTACAATATTTTTGTAGCATACCATACTTCGGCGTTTAATTGATGCTTGCCGTTACGTTAATTGGAATTAATTGTTGTGTATTATTTATCGGGGCATTGGGCGGGAGATTGTCGGTATCCGAGCGAGTGATAACGTCCCGCGCGTAAAGTTATTTCCATAGCGTGAAGCGAAGCATGACGTGACGCAAACCTGAAGTCGCACGCTACCTCCCGACCTCACCACCTGCGCCCCACTTCACCGTGAACCCACAAACACCACAACAATGCCGAGTCCTATCCGTACTGACCGTACGTACCCCCCACAATACTCAGCTGCTATAACATTGTCACCGGTTTTCTTAAGACAGGGGAGGAGAGAGAAGAGCTTCATGCCTAACTCCGCGGAGCTATGCGGAGCGTTGAATTCTCAGAATTCTGCAACTTCAGCACTCAACATCTCGCTTCTCCGCACTCAATCCCGCTTGTCCAGACTCCCTGTGCTATTACAATAACCTCTTATCTTCTGGGACCACTATGAGCTGAATCATCGCTAACCTCACCTCCCTCTACAGCAACCCGTACAGCTGCCGCCGATGCGGCTGCCTGGGAAGCCGTTCGCGGCGCAGGAGTTGGTCTAGTGAAATGGGGAATCGTCTCAGCTATCGCGGCAGTAGGACTAAACTTCGCCTCGCCAATTTTCAGAAACTTGACTATACAGTTCAAGGTTTACCTTTGGATGTGTCCTTCTACGTTGGGAAGTATGATGGAGGCGGATTGGTATGTTGAAATCCTTCCTTTGTTGTTATGAAAGGGGTTATGCCCTATTGCGCTATTTTGAGCTGAGCTCGGTTGGGCTGGGCTTCTCTGGATTTGGTCTGGCATTGCCAAGTTCCATTTGTTTTGACTGTCATGGTAGTGAAGCGAACCTCGGAACTACCTGGCTGGACTTGAAAGATTGAACATCCAATATCATGGGGGTCGATTCCGGAGGTAATCGAGGCTGACAATGCACAGGAGATTAAGACGCTACGAAGCCGCCATCAGGAGAGAGTTGAAGAATGAGATGGAGTCCCACAGACAAAAGGCACTGCAAGATGAGGAGGAAGAGTTACTTAGGCTTGAAGCCAGAGCCAGGGCTGCTGGGGCTAATAGCTGAAGCTTTTTTGAGCCAAAACAACGCAACTAGAGGGGTATAAGGAGGTGGATTATGATTAGACATTGTTGACTTGTAAGATAAGCATGAAAAACCGTTCGTTGGGTTAAAAATGTTTGCGAGAATATGCATTGATTCAACCGACTTACAAGCAAAAATTTCTGCTGCTTATATCTGCTCATTGGTAGATAACTTGATGTTTGTATGTATAGCCTTGTCCCATGGTATACCAGTGGTATGCAGAAAATGACTGTATTTACAACAGATACAACAAACCCCTACAAAAATTCATCCCACATCCTGATTTCTTCAGCCTTGAATACTAAAGACTTCAAAGTAATGTGACCCCCCAAACTCCACTTCAAAAACTAAAGTCACAAACCATGAACCATTTCTAGTCTGTTATACTTTCAATTCCAAGTCCCTCCATTTTAGCACCAAAACCAATTGATCCGTGTATGGCAGTGGGCTAGATAACACCTTGTCAGTTTAGGTTCAAGACCTAATTTCTGGTTTTGGCGTTCTGTATCGACCTCTGGCGAATCAACATCCCTCCCCAGAATCCCCGTTGACAATTCCTTAACGATAAGACTACTACTAATAACCCTCCCGCCATCAATACAGTGAACCCTCTCTTCACTGTATAACAATCATTTTGATCCTGGAGGGCGTAACCTCACATAGTACAGACGCTATTCTTGCATAGATCAAGGCTTGGCGCGAGTAATTACTTGCGATGCATGGCGCTCTGGGCGCAGGGGGGAGGGGGATGGTGTGGATTGTGTGTGCGCTTCTCGATCTTTACACTCGATCTTCTCGACGTCAAAAGCGCATAATTCTATCGTTCTGCCTAATATTACACAGAAGTACACTCTACATACCCATAAATACAATCTCTCAAGTTGCGTTTATTGCATACGTTTTGCTGGCCTTGCAAGCAGCGTCCACGCAGGTTTCCATGTGATGTTCTTACAGCTTGTGTTACTTTTGGGTCCCGGTCTTGATCACTTCAAGCTTGCCAAATAGTGCTGTTAAATCACTCATAACTTCTATCGGTGCTCTTACTGTTGACGACATACATGCTTAATTGGGATGAGTATCTCGCCCTGTATATGCTGGTGTCTCCCTTTATTGTTCAGTCTCTTAGCGTCAAAAACGGTACGTGGATATCTCCAAAGTCCACGATGATCTGGGGGATAACTAGGATTGAATAATTATACACAGAAGTGCATTACAATGCCTAGAACGTGCAAAAATAAGAATGCATAATAGGATGGGCATGACAAAGACACAAGTTGATAATTGGCAACACAATTTGCGTTTCAAAAGTAATCATCTTCCATCATAAGAATACTGTGGTACACTAAAGACACTCCAAATAACATGTAGAAAACCAGCAATCACCCAAGACGAGAGTAGTTTCACACCGATCAATCAAAATCTCCATAAATTCCTTCCTCACCAGCTCAAAAATCTAGTTATCATAAGCCTGTGAAGTATCTAATGTATGGATCTATTTCCGTACATACCTTCAAGCATATCCTGCGCTACTTTCTCGACCGATTTGAACGTGTTGAATAAGTCGACCATGCTATCTTCCGGAATGGGAGAGCCGTAAGAGATCCTTGCTTGGTCGAAATATATTTTGAAGCATTGCTGAACAGCTCTCTTATAATGGCCTCCTACGATCCTTATGAGTTTATCGGACTCCAATTTAACCAGAAACTCCATTTTATCTAAAGTCTCATGTGTAGGAGTTGAATTTTGGAGTCCTTCTCTATGTGTCAAAGTTTCCGAAGAGATTCCTCCAATTTCTAAGAGAATTAATCCCAGTCGATATAAGTCTTCGCAATTCGGCCGTTCGGTATTACTGGAGGGAAGAAGGGCCATGAGGTGCGGTGACCAATCCCCAGGATTGGGAGAGGATTCGTACTCCGCCAGAAAAGCAATCTTTTGAGTAGTCCACAGCTTGAACCAAGGAGATGAATGAAGTAAAAATGCCGCAAACCCTAGTTTTGCGGCTAGTAAAAGCTTCTCTGCCTGGGCCTGCATAGGGCTGTCGTCTTTCTGCAGTAAGTCTCGGAGCGTAACGGCGGCGGAGATTTCTTCCCGCAAAGACTTCGGACGATCCTGAATGGGTTGGACATGAAAGCTCTCCAGCATGTATTCATTCTCGTTTTTGTCGAGGAAATATTTCCCGCAAAGTCCGGGTATTTGAAGTGCATTACCGACATTATTTGTGGAGGTGGAGGATTGGCGAAAGTTTAGAAATACGTTGTGTCGGCTATTGTGAGCAGGTGCTGACATGTGATCCCACAGCCCACAGGCCGAATACGAAGCTACAATGACCGAAAATCTACCAGCGTAATCCGAATCCAAGGTCGTCTGATTGATGGCGGTCGAATCTCCATGGAACTCAAGTTTGCTGGGTTCTAGACAGAGATATAGCATGTGGCACGAGCAACGCGGTAATCTTGAAAGGGTCTCATAAAGGCTATTACTAATTTCACCGGCTGTCCGATATTCTTCAAGAGTTCTTGGATACCGCGAATCCATTACGTTACCTGATATTGTTCCCATACGTGATTTATACGCGGTTAGCGTTAGACGAGACCCGGTGTTTTCCTTGAACTTTATGATATGATGGCAGGTACTGAGACGAGCAATTTCTTCGTAAAGTGTCTTTAACTGTTCGTGTACTTTGCTATTGCTCCTATTTATCGTCTGCTTCGTTTTGTGCTTTTTTACCCTCAAGCTGCGCATAGTCTGGAAGAAAAAATTAGAATATTCTAAAGTCTTAATGAAGCGACTTACCTACCGACTCAAAAAATAGGATAAACGGCGATATTCTATTGCTTGTATGGACTGGTGATCCACGGATATCCCCCGGTTTGCGCTGGGCCAAGGTGTCGCTCAACATACATTGAATAGTGTTCAAGATTGCGCTGACATTCTGGATTTGTCCTTGAAGTACCGACACAAAACTTGGATCCAACGTCTGTTGTATTTGATCGTGTATGCGTTTTAGCATCGCATCTTCATTTTCATGTGAATTTTCGCGTGATCTTTGCAGTAAGGACGCCACATCTTCTGGCTCAAGGACCTGCTGTAGGAGGGTCCGAATATGCAACATGAACATATTCTCGGCTTGTGTAATGCTAAGGAGTATTTTATCCATATCTCGATCCAGATTTTGGTACGCCTCAATGAATTCCTTTATGGACATGTACGCTTGAGCTGCTAATATTACCAGGCCTGGAATCGCCAGACTGACACCGATAACGTCGGCCATAGAACCGGTAGATTAAGGAATCCCAGCGAAATTTCGTTCTGTATCCGGGAGCCTGGAGGTTATATTAGTCAGGTTGCTAGGTCATATCAAGAGTTCGTGACGATGGTGTCGACTCTGTCCAAGGGTTGCGCAGTCGTTTCTTAGATAAAAGCGTTCAGATGAAGATAATTCTAAGATGTTCAACCGTACACATGTTATCGGGTACAATATTTTGCTGAAGCGGGGAAGTGGTGTGACTTGACATTGCCTGGCCAAGCAAATGCGCCGTTAGCCGAGAAGCTTATTCTGTGCCACTTCAAGGGAGATAAAGCTGGTGCATATGCCCCCGCACTCTACATCTACTTCGAATCACCTCACCCTTTTCCGAAGATCTTGGCAGACCAAATCAATCACAAATATGAGCACGATACCTGAGCCTACGACTTCAAACGTTCTTTCGGCCAACTTAGGCAACGTTGGACCGCTTCTACAGTGTATTCTGTCTTTCATATCGAGCACGCTTAAGAAGCACATGGCTCTTCCGACTCCAGTATCAAGCTTTGTGTCCGCAAAGCCTATCCTTGCTAGATTCAGATTATGGGCTATGACCTTCGATTGCGAGGGATATCAACTGGATAATATTTTAGCAGAAGACGATTTACTCAAAGAAACAGTGGTCTTATTTCTTTCCGGGTTTGTTACGGCTGTGGCAAATGAATTCGGATTCTGTAAGCTTCATATTTACTAAACTTTGATTGAAGATCTCTAATTTCATAAGCCCGCCGGAGAAATGGCTGACGTATCATTAGTATGTGATCAAGCCATTATTGACGATTTACGAGAAACTATTGCAAAGATATGCCCGGGAACTTTACAGAATTTCGATTGCTTCAGTGACGAAGACACAACCGGTTCCGAAGATAGCCAGACGGATTCAACCCACCTTACGATCTATTCTAATTCCTCTCAAATCCAAGAGTTAGAGTCAATAGTGAATTCACTTTTCGATTTGTCTCCGATACTAGAGTCAGCCGCCGAACGAATTATACGCCGCGAGAGCATGTTAAAAGAGCTTGAAATCTGTTCAGATCCGCAACTTATATCCTACGTTAATATCATTCGCAACAAATTCCCAAATGCAGAAAAATCCGTGGTTGAAATCACAGCTCAGGGAGCACTTAATTGCTGGAACCGTCTGTTCTCGGGCAAAATAAACGATGTCGAAATTGAGGATTTGGAACCTGTACAGACAAGAGTGTCGTTCAAAGAAAGTCAACATCTGAATACCTTCAAGGATTCTGGTATTGGTAGCAGTGCACCACAGGGGACTACAACGGCTGCATCTTATGTTCATGATCCGCTCAATTCCAGTGGTATATTACATCAGGATATGGACTTCACACCAGTTATGGCGCCCATGGAACGTATAGCACTTAGAGCACCTACAGCTCCTACAGCACCCTCTATAATTTCTGAGACCACGACCACAAGTGTGTCCATTGCTCGTTTAATTCCTTCTAGGCCTAAAGTCGATTCATTTACTGGTGGCTTTATCTGTCCGCTGTGTAAAATTCACCAAAATATCAGCAGCGATAAAACTTGGGAGTATGTATCCTTATTTATCCGTCGAAATTAAAGTATTATTGTGAAAAATAAGTAACGTTAATGATGTATGTAGAAAGCATGTATTTATGGACCTTGAACCTTACATGTGTTTCTATAAAGAGTGTGACAATTACGGCGCGTCCTTCTCAAGGCTACACGCATGTATGGATCATTATCGAACCGCACACTCCAGCACGCAAAAATCAGGCTGCCTATTCAAATGCCAAGCCGGCTTTGAAGAAACATCGGATTACGAATGGCATAAACATTTGGGAAAACACATGAAGGATATTCTCCTTCTGCTGTTACCGATTTCATCGTATCAGCCAGGCGACAATTGTGACAAGATGCTTGATGACTCTGATATGGATAGCTCCCAGGGTCTTTCGGATAGTATTATGCTCCATAGGATAGTTGAAGAAGAAGAAGAAGAAGAAGAGACTGGCGAGTCAGATCTTAGCGTATACAAGGCACTTAAGTCATCCACACCGATAGACAAGGCGCAGTTGATTGCAGGGTGGCGTGATGATAGCTATATACCAACAACGACGAATATTATGGAGGGAAAGGGCAAAAATAATATAGGGTATGTACCTCAATATTGTCTTTTCGATATTTACTATTTACGTATTTACTAAATTTAATCGATAAAGTTACCCCTCTGAAGATTCACCCAGCCTGTCGAGCGTAACTGCAGAGAGAGGGAAAGCGGCTCCTGGACCTGCTTTCGAAATACCCCGCGTAACAGTCGAGAGCCATGAAGCAGCTCCTGGCCTGACTGTCAGTGTACTTGGCGCTTTTGGTACCCTGATCAAGGCGTGCTTGGAAGGATATAGATTGATCAGTACAGCTCGTAGCGCCGACAAAAATTTCGAGAATCATCGATACCAGTTTTCTGTCGAGCAGCAAAAGTTGAAAGATATTACCACAATTGTCATTCGGGAAATACAGGATTCAACCCACAATACCGATGGTGTGAGATTGCGTCTAATCTGTAGCATACTTATCAGGATTGCACAGCAATTTTCGGATTTCAAACAGCTCGAAAGTCTATATGGCATTCAGGTTACGTCTAGCGACAAGTTGGGAGAGAAACCAAGCAAGCGATTGTCTAGCGACAAGTTGGGAGAGAAACCAAGCAAGCGATTTTCGATTCGCGAGATGCTTGGCTTTGGGAAATCGGCCAGGAAAGTTATTGAGCGCGAGGTCGGTGCCTTCGAAGCTGTGTTAAACCTTACGGATCTCCAGTTGGACGAAAACCTCGAGATGACAACACTGCAAACTCTCGAATCACCTCTCAAGAGAGTTATCGGTACATATTTAAGTCTAAAAACGATTTGCGTGGATTCCAAAAAGGTTCAAACTCTCATCGCCAAATTAGAACAATACAATAACAACATGAGATATCTGGTGGACGGGCTCGAAAACGGTATATATCCCCTTTAAATCTGATATCCTTCTTTTTACCAAAAGACATTGGATGAATTTCCAGAACATAGAGCAAGAATGACAAAATTTGTTGCCACGGTAGTAACGGATAAGCCCCACTTCATGGTTCCATACCCCAGAAACGAAAATTTCGTCGGAAAATCATATATTTCATCCTGGTTCGAGGACTATCGGCAAAACCAGATCATTTCTGGACAAGCCGAACATATTGCGCATCTACGCCTTGCACTGTACGGCCTTGCGGGTGTAGGGTATGTATATGTGCTTATAAACGGAATATTATGTCAAGAGCTCGCAACTAATTCCGTATTTAGAAAAACCCAAGATGTGCTTAGCTTCATCTACGAGTATGAGAATAAACGACCGGTCTTTTGGATCAATGCTGGAAGTATCACACAATTTAAAGCTGATTATCGAAAGTTAAGATACCTTGCTAAGATACCCGGGAACGACGACACCGAGCAAAATTCTGGATTGATTGTGAAACGATGGCTGGAAAGTCCCGAGAGCGGAGACTGGATCCTGGTTTTGGATAACGCCGACAACATGTTAGATTCATATACGGTGGCTCCCAAAAGTACTGCGCTTAAGGAAAGCAACACTGTTGCTATCGCTCACCATGGAATCGCAAACTTTATCCCACGAAGCTCTAAGGGAATAATTATTGTCACTACCAGAGATCGAGAAGTCGCACGGAATCTAGCAAATCAAAACGTCATAGTCAAGCCAGCACTAAGCCCTCAGCAAGCAATCGATCTCTTCTACCATCATTGCCGGAAAGCAGAAAACGCAACCGACGATACCAACACTGCTTTACAGCGCCTGCTCAAAGAATTACAATACCTTCCGCTTGCGATTGTACAGGTAGCGGCATATCATGATCAGAATATCTCAATTAGCACATCTGAGTATCTTAAGCTTTTTGAAAGAAGAAAGGAATCTCCGAAACTCAAGCGCCTACTATTGAAGCCGTACAACAATTTTTGGTGGGATGATCGCAAAAATGTAGAAAGTATCCTAACGACCTTCTCCATCAGCTTTGATCAAATCCAGGAGCAGTCAACGCTGGCCGACTCATTTCTCAGATTCATGGCCTGTATCAACAGAAAGGCAATCCCACGGGATCTACTCTTTCAAATCCATCTGGATGACGTTGAGGATATATTTCTCATTTCCGAGGCACTGGACAAGCTCGTCAACTTTTCCATTCTTCAGCATGCCAAAGTTGATTTTGGATCCGGCAAGGCATACGAAATCCATTCGCTCGTTTATCTCGCTATGCAAACCTATTTGGGATCCGATGAAATGGGTACTGCTTTGAAAAAGGCGTCTGAGGTTTTATCCAATGCATCACCTGATTATGATTTCAAAAGTTGCAATGCATCACCTGATTATGATTTCAAAAGTTGGGCGACATGGCGACATTATCTACCTCATGTTACGGAACTACTTGAGAATCTGGTCGAAGATTCAAAAGCTAGCGCTGATCTCTGTTTGAAGGTTGGCCGGTATTTGATAGATCTTGAGCAGTACTCGGAATCTCTGCAATTCCACGAAAGGGCAAGAAGGCTGTATGCCTCTTTACGGGGCGTAGGAAGTGCTGAAAGCTTACGGGCTATGCGTCGTATGGAATCTTTGTCACGACATTGTAGACTAGCGATACAGTCCCAACAAATCAAGGAGAAGAAATTGGAAGTAAGGAGGCGCACGCTTGGAGAGGATCATCCGGATACTTTAGGCAGTATGCGAAATCTTGCGATTACATTACATGATATAGGAGACCTGAAAGGCGCTATTTCGTTGATGGAGAAGACGGCTTACTCTTACGCTCTGGTTTATGGTAGCGACCATTCAGAAACAAAGAATGCGGAGGAAACCGTCATGAAATGGAAGGATGAAATTAAAGAAGATGATGGAAAAGATGCGGCTATGGTTAAAGGGGCAGAAGACAGTGGCGAAGCAGTGTAAGCGGTGTTTACTGTAAGCCCCCCCCCCCCCCCCCCAAAAAAAAAAAAAAAAAAAAAAAAAAAAAAAAATCTCGTCTTTAAAACCAGTTTTCATTCTGACATTTATGGTCCAATGTACTAACCGCAACTTTTATACAACAGTCTTTTGGGTCACTTTCAGGAAAACAGGGGCAAACATGTATGGCAAATTGTACGAGTTTCTTTTTTATTTCTATACTTTAGTTTTCTCGGGCAAAGAATACAGAATGTTTACAGACAATCCTAAGCCTTTTTTTTCTATCTTCGTGGATTTTTTTTTTTTTTTTTTTTTTTTTTTTTTTTTTTGGGGGGGGGGGGGGGGGAGAGAGAGAGAGAGAGAGAGAGAGAGAGAGAGAGAGGAGGCTATATCTACAACTGTGAGATCAAACGGAAAAAAACTACAGCTTCAATTTATTTTTAATTAAACATAAACCCCTTCCAGATCAAAGACCATGAAAACCCACAAGTATAAAACTGCGACTACATGATATCCATCCCAAGCCCCACAGTTTAATCATCTTCAATATAGAACGAACCAGAAATGGACACGAATTTTCTAACACCTGATGGCGGTGCAGGAGATGGTGATAAGGGTGGTAAAGTAATATCATCAGCCACCGACCGGCAATATTATTTTACTCGCCAGCAGGGGCCAAAGCCACGGTAGAAATATTTTCATTTGTATTGTATTGCGTGGCTTATTTTTACATACATACGTTGTTTTGGGGATGAGTTTTGTAGGCAGGAGTGGTATCAGGGTGAGTGATGGCTTGTGAAGAGGGTTTGTTTTTGATGTGTTTTCGGAGTATTGGATACATATGTACAGGTTAGGGTCTTTGAAAGGTGGATAAGGCTTGATGAGGATGGGATTTTGTTTAGTTTTGTCCTGTGTCAAGGGCCTTTCGGGAGTTAGTTAGTGTGTGATGAGATATGCATAACATACTGTAGATGCATTTGTTAATTTCAGTACAGCAGAATTGCTAGATCCGAATAGACGACTGAATCCAGATATTACCTTGTGGAACGTTTGTTTAACTTCCTTGTTTCAATTTCAAAATTCACAATTCCAAAACTTCAGATGCCAAAGGATAGATCTTCCCTATATACAGCCATAAAAAAGGTTTCACCATAAGTAACCCAATTCAATTCAAAATTCTTCTCTGCTAAAAAAACATCACCACCTAACGCCTCCCATAAACTCCTCTTCTATCAATCTGAATTATCCAATCACCCAACTAGGCCACAAATCGTTGGACAGTGGTTGCAACGCCTATAACGCCTACAACTCCTTCTTCCTGCCTACCATACTCTCTCTTCGTCTCTGTTGAAACTCCAATCTAATCTCCTCCAAATCCTCCATAGGATCTTCAGGTAATCCCATGACACCAGCACTTCTATCCGTCTTCTCCTTTTCCGCCTCAACCCTTCCCACGCGTTTCTTTTGAAGATCCACCAAGAACTTCTTTCCGGGTGAGTTAAAGAATCCTAATGCGGCAAAGAGACCAATATGGGCGAAGAAGTATAAACGGGCCCAGATTTTAATGGAGTCAGAAAAGGAGAGGAAAATAAAGGGTGCAACAACGTAGGAAAATCCAAGTTGTGTTGCAAGCCAGCCGAAGATGTCGTAAGCTGACTTGTAGCGGCCGTTAGATTTGTTGTCGGCTGTGATAAAGAAGGGACGCACATGGCGGCGGAAATCTATTTCCCGTTGTTAACCAATCATTCATCATGGATAACCGAGACCATCTAGCCCCAAGCTAAGGAAAAAACTTACGTTTAGCGGTAGTTTGAACCAAAGATGCAGTAACGAAGGTGAGGTAATAACCAGGCGAGATTCCATGCCATAGTGCGGAAGTTCCAAAAGTCGCCATAGAAGACCTAAAACCAGGCTTCTTTCCCTTAGGAGTAACCCTGAGGTATACATAGTTCTTTAACCACTTGTTTGTGTTCATGTTCCAAGCCTCTAGGTAAGCCTTTGTGTTCTGTGCCGTCTCCAACGCAATGGGGTCGATGTTCGTAATACGATCCCATCTCTCCACGCCGTTCTTATCGACGCCATTATAGCCCAGGCCTGCTAGAATACAAGCACCCTCAGTGAGGGACCAGACTCCGTAGTATTTTGTACGAGCAGAGAAGGAGAAGGCGTAGATGAACCAGACACTATTGATAATGACATTAGCTACGGAGGTTGGACAAACGAGTGAGAGGAAGTGTACCGGCGGAGGAATGAGTAATTCAACATCTCATTGCTGAGCATGAACTCCATGGTGTACATTCCCGATAGCTTCATAAATACGAAAATCCAGAATAATCCAGTAATAGCTTTCTTTGTAGCTGGGATGTGGGATTTAGGGATCTTGCGCTTTCGCTTGGTGCCGCCGGATTTGTTGTCTGGGACTTGAACATCGAACATAGAGCAGTCGAGCCATCGTTGGTATTCTCTAAAGTCGAATGCAGGTCCAGCAAATAATGAGGGAAAAAATAATACGTAGGCAGCGTAGTCGAGAAGGTTAGGCAAGGCGGAGATCTTTCGGTCTTTTTGAAACTCCGATAATTCCTGGTGGTACAAGAATCACATGAGCTTTTCTGTACGTGCCGAATAATTTTACGAAATCCCAACAAAATTTTGATAACGACTTTGTACGAGAAAAATTTGGAGGGAAAAAAAAGAACGAAATAAGAACTGACCTCGTCTGGTAACCGCCCGTCATGTACAGACCAGCAAAATGCTGTCAACTAAATATCCCCCACAAACAAATCAGTACTTTTTACTTACTTCACTCCCCGCCCTTCGCCCCCGCACCTTGCAGAAGGTTGAACTCTACTGACCTTCATCACCATAACCATTTGTGCTCCAGTAACATCCACAACCCCAGGGTTTGGATAGAGCTCACGGTACATATGCGAATACAGCATGTGACCCATGAGATAAACAAAGCCCACCCAGGGCATGTATGGGCCCTCAACGTAAGCCGAGATAGCATATGCACCTGCAGCGCTTATGAAAAGCGTTCGAATACCTCCCCAAAGGTCAAACAGTCCAACGAGTATGAATAACGAAACTCTGTATAGTGGTATTACGTATAAGCTTAGGTTCAATGGTTGCTCGCGCGGTGAAGATGCTGTGGTAGCTAGTAGCTTAGGTTACTGACCCAATCAAGAAACAATTCTTCTTCCATGGTTGGGTATCAGGTAGTCGCTTGAGAATTCCGGCGAGTGGGTACGAGAGTAGAAATGAGAAGATGAGCTTCACTATCGCGTGTGTGTCAATACTGGAGGTGAAGCTGTAGCTTGGAGCGAGGAGTTATTACGTTCATCTTTCGATGTTCCTAAGCTGTTGGATGCCCACGCAAAAGCTATCTCGGTGAGTTAGTAGCTGTCGTGTTCAGGAGTTTCACGGCGCGAAAGAACGAGAAACTTACGCAGGTCTATTAGGGGTAACATAGTTCGCTTTGCGGCTCTACCTAAATGTCATGAAGTATTGATAAACGAAATAAGTAAAGTAGTTAGTTGGCGAATGTCGCGAGGGAACAAAAAAGAGTCTCAACAAATAAATGTAAACGTACGGACGAACACCTTGCAAGCGACTGCCAGGTTTGTTTCCCCGACGTGATACGCGAGGCAACCCTGGCAACCCTGGCACCCAACTCTAAGCCCGTAGTATGACAGCATCAGATCTGATAAGATCATAGGACTACATACCCCCACGATCAGATGCCACCCACGCAAGGGAAACATGAACAGTGAGGAAACTGCGCCGAGTGCACACCCCGCCTAATCTCATAAAGAGGACCCTCCTGATGCTATTCTTTGTCACTCCGCACGAGCAGTAAGGGGTTCTCTATCATGCTCAGCCGCCGTACTCGAGCAGATAACCTATGTATATCCGGGGATGGCCTGGTATAGCATGGCATTGATGAACAGCTTTCGTAAGCCTTTCAATGGTCCGTGCATCAATTTCATCCAAAATATGAATATTCAAAATGCCAATCTTCATCGGTCTGACGTCTAAGAGTTCGAATATATACCATGTGGCATAAAATCGATATTTTCTTCGATGAAATACTAGCTACATCGCCACCTGCTTCCCCCACCACTCCCCACCACACGCAACACGGTTGGGGAAAGCCTTCAAGCGATCTATCTCGAGGTCTGTGCTTACCGCTTGACAGCAAGACATCATGCCAGAAGTCATCATAGCACCGACAAGCCGCAAACCACGTTGCCTAGAGCTCGGAAGTCTGCAGCTAGACACCAGAAAATGCCGTCACAAAGACATGTAAACGGCTTCAAGATCTACCCTACTGCAAGGCAGGCCGTCTCCATTAATAATAGCCCACTGCAACAACTGGATAGCTCTAAACCATCCAAGGAAAGAACCGTCTTCTGCATCAAGGTCGTTGGCGAGTTTCTAATTTTATCACAGAACACATTTCACAAAGATAGCGCAGAGTCTTTTGGAGGAGCTTCAATGTTGAGCAAAAACCGATTTACAAGGCAATACAACCAGCTAGATAAACAGAATCACAAACAACGCAAAAAAATCAACCCGGTATACAAAACAAAGTTCCACTCAACCGCTCTTTTATTCAAAGACAAGAAAGGGTAGTGCCAAAAGACAACATGCATAGAAGAATACCCTTATCGAGCCAATTTTTCCCATTGTCCCACCGCACAGCCCTAACTGTCCCTGTATACAAAGATTCCTGTGGATACGATATTCGGATATCCAACCCCGTAACCCAACAACCCAATGATTAAAATGATTATAAAGATGGCGTTTAGAAGCACCTGGTAAAGCTGTTAGCATTGATCGTGTAATAAAGGAAGCTGGTAAAACATACTTGCGGTGGACAATGGAAGGTCCGCTCTCGTCGTACTCCTGCTTTGAGATCCACATCTGCTGGAAGGTGGAGAGGGAAGCAAGAATGGATCCTCCGATCCAGACGGAGTACTTACGCTCGGGGGGAGCGATGATCTTGACCTTCATGGATGAAGGAGCAAGGGAAGTAATCTCCTTCTGCATACGGTCGGCAATACCGGGGTACATGGTGGTACCTCCGGACATGACGATGTTTCCGTAGAGGTCCTTACGGACGTCAACATCACACTTCATGATGGAGGTGAAGGTGGTGGCGTGGATTCCACCGGACTCGAGACCGAGGACGGAGGGCTGGAAGAGAGCCTCAGGAGCACGGAAACGCTCGTTTCCGATGGTGATGACCTGTCCGTCGGGAAGCTCGTAGGACTTCTCGAGGGAAGAGGACTGGGAAGCAGTCTGGATCTCCTGCTCGAAGTCGAGAGCAACGTAACAGAGCTTCTCCTTGATGTCACGGACAATTTCGCGCTCGGCGGTGGTGTTGAAGGTGTATCCACGCTCGGCAAGAATCTTCATGAGGTAGTCGGTAAGGTCACGACCAGCCATGTCAACACGGGAGATGGCGTGGGGAAGGGCGAATCCCTCGTAAATGGGGACAACGTGGGTAACACCGTCTCCGGAGTCAAGAACGATACCGGTGGTACGTCCGGAAGCGTAGAGGGAAAGGACGGCCTGAATAGAGACGTAGAAAGCGGGAGCGTTGAAAGTCTCGAAGACAATCTGGGTCATCTTCTCACGGTTGGACTTGGGGTTGATGGGTGCCTCAGTCAAAAGGACGGGGTGCTCCTCAGGGGCCACTCGCAACTCGTTGTAGAAGGTGTGGTGCCAAATCTTCTCCATGTCGTCCCAGTTGGTGACAACTCCGTGCTCGATGGGGTATCTCAAAGTAAGAATACCACGCTTGGACTGTGCCTCATCTCCAACGTAGGAGTCCTTCTGTCCCATACCGATCATGATACCGTGGTGACGGGGACGACCGACAATGGAGGCTGAATACAAGCATTAGCTTATGATGTCAAGATAAGTACCTGGAGGGGGGTATCGTACGGAAGACAGCACGGGGAGCATCGTCACCGGCGAAACCGGCCTTACACATTCCGGAACTGTGGCAATCGTCAGTAACTTGATTCTCGATAAGCTTTTGATGCGGTTAACTTACCCATTGTCAATAACGAGCTATAACGCGAAGATGTCATGTCAGCCACAAGTAACTACAAAGGTGGTACAACCCCGCCA
Source organism: Pyronema omphalodes (assembly GCA_024516155.1). Classification (NCBI taxonomy): domain Eukaryota; kingdom Fungi; phylum Ascomycota; class Pezizomycetes; order Pezizales; family Pyronemataceae; genus Pyronema; species Pyronema omphalodes. Next base: position 928,365 of record JAJJXM010000005.1, read on the forward strand.
CGTCCACCACTCAAATCGACGAAAGGGGTAGCGGAATGCAACATACGGCGGCAACTTCGTCTAGAGAGAAACAATTGAGGTCAGCATTAATGAACTTGTGATGATGGTCGATGGATTTGGAGCTCTATCCCGATGGAAAGGAGGTAGAGCTGGCGGTTCCGATAGCAACAAGAGAGCAGGATAGCAACGAACCTTCCATGTTGATTATTAAAGGTTGTAAAGTCTAAGTGATTAATGAACTCGTGTAAAAGCGTCGACGCCGTAAGGGTATAAGGTCGCGAAGGTTGATGGGTGAAGTAGGTGAAGGTTGTAAAGGTGAAGTTGATGAACAGGTGGTTATAGGGGGGGAGGATGGGACTTTTTTGTAGTTCTCAAGGCAAGGAGGCACAGGGGAAAGAGGGGGCTCTGGAAGTGGCTTGCGTTGCCCATTTGGTGCGGAGGGATAGCGCCAAGGCGGGCTTGAGGGTTCTGCACTAGCTGCTTCTAGTAAAAGGCTTTACTAGCTGGTCCAAGCGCTGCTTCACCGAAATACCGATGGCGTTAGAGGGCCCTAGGTGTACAATTGGAATTATGGGAGAGTGCGCTCGTCTGCCACGGGTTGACAACCATCGCGGCCCTCGCCACAGAACGTGTCTACGCAGCGTGTTGGCCCCTAGCTATGACTCGAGAATTGGCCATTGTTGTGCTCAGGACTCATCAGCGCTGGTGGGGGACGGAGGGCGAGCGAGAAGAAAGCAAGGGCGAACAGGCAGAAGCCAGGCATTGTCACGATAGTTGATTCATAGCTTGGCACAGGACGGGATAATCGTAACCCGCTGACTCGGACGGGACGAACAGGAATGCGGAGAATACGTAGGATGTAGCCTTACGTACGTACACCTGAAGCTGTGTTATCTGATGGAGATGATTCTGTAAGAGTTTCGTGGATATGTTACAGCTTGAGCCTGCCCTCGTCACACGCCGAGACAATGCTCTGGAGCTCTCCCCAGACATGGGAATTGCTCTAGAGAGCTCGCTCCAGCCTAGAGAGGAGCAGCTCTCTGCATGCACAAGATCTCTTCCGCGAGCCAAAACAAACGCTTCGCTAACTCAGGCACGTTCGCCATACCAAAAGCTCTGGTCTGTGATATTTTGTTCATCTCGAGTTTGTATCTGTGTGACCTGAAGGTGGGGTGGTGGAATGGCGGGGTAATAGTGCAAGTTTCACAAGGCGTTGTTGGACAAGAGAGAAGAAACCTGCACAGCCACGAGACACATCATCAGCTGCGGAACGGTATTGAAGTATTGGCATTATCGATAGCTACGCATACAACAACAACAACCTCGGGGAAGTTTGAATGCACGCGACCAGTATCATCAGCCACGGTCCACGATATTTTTCAAGCTTCACAAGCTCAAAGTATGATAACGGTCGAGTTTGCTGACACGTCCAAGAAAAAAACTGCACCTGCAAGCCAACGCTCCCGTGCAGATCTTGGCCACCAACAACGAGTCGAGTCGACGGCTGCAAAAGCGGGCCCAACCTTCTCCAACCTCCGACCTCGTCTCCGATGACCGCCGCTATCGACTCGCTTCGTGAAGCTTCGTGAGCTCATGAGCTCAATTGATGGTCCGCAACCTAGGAAGCGGGGGAGGACAGAGAGCCGTCTACAGCTACCATAATAAAGTTCCGTCGCCGACACCGAGATTCACGGACTGCAATGGGGACTGCGACGGAAAAACCTGTTTCCTGTTTCGCCTTAACAAAGACGTTAGAATCGTTACTCATTCAACGCGGACAAACTTCTCTTTCAGCTTCTTCAATTACGATCGTCCAGCTCCGTATTTCCAAAACCCATCAGCGGTCCGTGCAAAAGCGTGGAAGGCAAATGTAAAGCCTGTGCAAAGCCGGTGAAAATTGTTGCTTAGAAACTCTACACTTGTTTGCACTTTTGTTTCACGCTCAGTATACCGACTTTCCATTCTCGAAGTTATGGGCGGGTTAGTTTACTCACAGATGGCAGGTCCAATCATTTCTGGCAGATGGAAGAGAGAAGGAAGGAAATTAGCCGAAACTACGTGTTTAGAGATGTCTCTTACTCAGATTACTCCATCTCCATCTCGGGAACAGTCCGCAAGCTGGATACAACTTGACGTAAAATACAACTAAATGACAACAAGTGACTGAGTGCTTCTCAAAGCTTGAAAATGTCCGAAAAAAAGTCTGTCACATTCTCCGAGCCTGATTTACTATACTTTTTACACATTATTTCAAAATGAGATTCCAATCCAATTTTCACCTGCGTTGAAGTTACATAATCATCTCCATTTCCACCTTCATTCCACTACTATCGCGTCCTTCAAAACTTCCACAGTCCGACAGTTCCGACCAATTCAGCTTCCTCCATACATTACCTAGTACCATAAGTCCGCGCCAAACAAGTTTCATCCACCTCCGGAAACGGCTTTTTGTCGCTCTCGGATACACCAAGTGGAACCAACCCATGTTTTAATCAATTGTGCACTGACCTTTCCACCATTCCATCTTTCCACCATTCCATCTTTTGCACCATTCACCATTCCGGCCCGGCACGGCCCTCATCTCCGACGTAAGTACTCGGGTATGTAGACTGTATACAAAGAGTATAGTATCGTATCATACACCACTGTAACCATAACGAATTTTGTTTAGAACGATTGCTTTAGGGCCTTTAAGCGGGTGGTACCAAACAGATGGGGCGATTAACTATTTCCATAGATCTCGGATTTCACCGCACGGAGCTTCTTTTTTTGTCTATAAAGCGGATGGGGGGTTTCTAGAAGAGTGGAAAGAAAAAAAATTCAACGTGGTCAAAGTCAAGTTAGAAACGAGTGATATGGATATGATGTTTATGTGTTTCACGAACTTGAGATAAGACGTGATACTATATGCATGCGATATGTGTATCATAAATTGCGTAGAGTACATACACCTATCTATCTGTATACCAACAATCCACATGAACGAAGTAGATGAAGATGAAGATCAAAACGGTGATGAAAGTTACCTCTCATCAACCAATTCGTAGCCCAACCAAGGCCACCGTTCGATCATTTCATTCTCCAGTCCCCATATATACTTCAACCCCATGGCCACCTTTTCCTCTTCTCTGGCCTATGATGCTATGGTTCTACATCCATAAACCGATACTAGATATTTATACCTATACCTTTACCTATACCTACCATAAACAAATTCCCCATCGTCTCAAGCTATCTATCTCAAGCCATTCCATCCATCTCAAGCTATCTGTCGAAACACCATACGTGGCAAACTCTCAGCGTCAAATCCCAAAACCTGACTTCTCAGTTTCAAAGGCTCAAACAACTTATAGCAAGTGGTACCAAAATAGTGGCTCCTTCATTTCGTGTATGGTGGAACAAGGATATAGTGCATACAGTAGTGAGTGATACTATGCTACATACCATCCCGATGCGCGGGGAAGGGTAGCGCGAAGGGGTTTCTGAAAATAATTTTTTGGAGATTTGCCAAGAGGGCTCGAAAGAAAAACTTCCAGAAGGAGAGGGTTCGCAAATTTAACGAGAGGAGGCGAGAGGAGACGAGACATGGACCGGAAGCATGGGGAGCATGGGAAGCATTCCAAGCTCCGAAAATGCGAAAGTTCAAAACCCTCATTAGGTATGGTGATTACTTATATTAAGCGCTTCAAAATGGGGAGATGAGCATCAGCATCCATGATGCGCCCCACCCAGGCACGGGAATGATTCATGGGTATCGCTGTCTTGAAGACTTCTGGAAGCCCGAGAAGCGAAATAAGGTTTTCTTGTGTTTCTTGTGTTGCTTCTGGATTGATGCAAGCAAGCGAGCGAACAAGCAAACAGACAGGCAAGCGAAGGACCTTTCCACGGTACCGTAGATGATCTTTTACTTCGGAGGTCCACCTTGCTCCACCGGACTACTAAATCCTGGAGCCTTGATCAGTGTGCTCCACTTTTCCAACTCCCTAAACCTCCATCTCTCTTCTATGCTCTGAACAATATCCTCCTGATTCACTCTTATCACGGCATGCTACAGAAGATTACTATGAACTAAAACCAAAATCAATTACCCCTTTCCTATATACCTGAAAATGCAAACAAAACTTTTCTGTATCACTACCACTTACTGGCTAATGACCTTCACAGCCCTGCCCCTAAGCTGCTCCATCAATCTATCAACACCAGGCATGTCCTCCGCCGACAAACCCTTAATCTGGTACTCCTCTGGTAGAAGAGCCATACCCTTATCCAAGCCATCCTGGAAGTTCCTGACGGCAGACGAGAAAGCATAGCAAGCCTTCTTTCTAACAGCGGCATCACCGTCCTTCAACAATCTCTCAGTGATAGCCTCAATCCCTCCATGGTTGTAAAGATCCTTCTGGGTCTTTTCATTATTCTGAACCGCGGTACCACAGCACCAAAGAGCAAGTTCACGTAGATCTCTATGATCACTCTTGAGCTGAGCCAACAAAGCAGGCCAAAGCTTAAGGTTCTCGATGTTCATAGCGTTATCCAATTGTTCGACGAGTTGTTCAAAGTTGTCGAACGCGGTCTTCTTGTTCTCGAGGATTTCGGCGGCGGGCATTTGGGTTCCGTCGGCGTTCTTCCAGGCCTCGTCGGGTGAGGAAATAGCCTCCATGGCCTCGATCATAAGGGTAGCGTCGGACTTTTGGTTCATGAAGAGGTCGGCGAGATCTTTAGGGGTCTTGAGAAGGGTGGGTTAGCTAATGAATGCTGTCGGTAATTGCTTCATTATCGCTTTCCTGCGATGGTAGCGACACTGATTACAAGAGCTGCAATGGTTGGCAGTCGAGAATTATCGGGCGCACAAAAAGACACGACAGGCACGACGAAGATGTACGGGCGGGAGAACTCACAAGCTGAGTCTGCTTATTCCCCTCCTCACCGGGCATAGAGTTCTCAATTCCCCAAGCGAGGACCTTTCCGAGATTTGCCATTTTGTTGTTTGGGTTAGAAAGTTGTTGCTTGTGGTGTGTGGAAGTGGAGGCAATAAATAAGCTGGTCCTGGTTTACGTAGGCGGAGGGGTGTTGTGTGGAGGGGTAACGGCTGCAGTCGAACTTTCTTTTGGCGACGGCGACGACGTCAGAAGTGGCGAGAAGCTTGTGGAGCGTGATGGAATGCGCGTTACTGCGCGCGGATCGGCACGTGAGAAATGCATCAGCACAAAATGAAAAAGGCCGTGAAACACATCGAGAAACACATCACAGGTAATAAAGCAAACGAAAAATCACTTTTTACATGAGTAAACTCAATTGGAGGATTCTCGGAGAAGTCAATCGTAATATAAGACTGCGTAAGAATCCCGCTTGCAGCTGCAGTTTACCTGATCAACAAGCCCCGCTGCTGTACCTTCATAACTGTAATACACGCGATCAATATGAGTTTTATATATACGATGTGTGCAAGTCTACCGGAGATGAAGATGTATAAACTCCACAATTACCGCCACACTTATACACAGTTTATACACAGTTTATGGACGATTTACATGAAGCTCACCCACAGTTATAGTCTATGCATACTTTATACACGATTTATACAGAATCAATCATACAGCAGTCATACAAAAAATAGAACAATACACGCATGTATAGACTTGCATTCAACTGGAAGTTAGAAACAGACTTTTGAACTGAGATTTGTATGGTTTTTTGTTTTTATACAGATAAAACATCCCCCGGGATCATTGTTTGGAACAATATCAAACCCAAATCACAAGTTTAAAATCTAAACCATACGTAATGAAATTTTGAAATTTTTCAAAAATGTTATGTTGTATTAAACTGGCTACGAGGCCACGACTCTATGTACCAGTCGACAATATTTCTGTGACTCTGCAACCCGTAATCTGTAATCTAATCTGTGGCTAAATACCTAGCTTCAAGCCGTATTTACTTGCATACACTTCGAATTACGATCTGTCACAATTGGAAATTTAAGAAATGAATTTTGGGGCAAATTATATAGGGTTGCGGAAACTGTTTTGAAAAGGCTGATAATAGCTGGTAATTGATAGCAGATGGAAAATGGTGCGAAATGGTGAATAGTGATTTGTGGGAAATGGTGAGAAATGGTGAATAGTGATTTGTGGGAAATGGTGGGAAATGGTGCGAAATGGTGAGTGAATACTAAGAAATAGTGAATGGTGAATACTTGTTACAAGTTTCAAGTTTCAAGCTTCAAGTTTTAGTGAACTTACAGTGTGATAATAATCAGTATCCACCTGTCTATAAGTAATAATAGGTTTGCAGTAAAAAAAACATCAATGATCAATCAGCCTTGCAAGATACAAAATGCAAAATGCAAGATGTTCTACCGATAATACAGACTACAATGGTCTGATATTCTAAGTGTCTTTGGTATTTATTTAACAAGTCTAAAGTCACGACAGTATTTCTAGAGGTCCTTAAAATGATAGTATGTATAGTAAAAGATAACTGTTTAAGATTTCCCTACAACCTGGAAGTTGTCATCCATAATATTAGAAGCCACGGGGAAAATTATCCTAGCTTCATAAAGGCAATTCCACAGAAAGAGTAGATAAAGTATCAGTACATGGGATTGCACTATGATACCCAATCCTTTTATCTTCCAGGGTTCAAAGAACCGTGAACCAATACTGCGTGCTTAATAAAGTGGCTATGTAATCACATGAATTTCAATGAAGTAATGAAACGACTTATCGGCATTCAGGTGACTTATCAAATGGTACGGATGAAGTATGGCATTAATGTGTGGTTGTTAATTTTTCTTATTCTTGCCCAAAACGCATCTCAAAATATATCTATCTCCAAACTATCAAAACCTCGCTTGAAAAACGCCTCCAGTTCCGAAATGGGTGACCAAGGCATATATTCGTAAATGTTGATGCTATGACTTTTGAGGACCTGTTTTCAACCGGCCAATGGATAATCAGGATAAATATGCTTATAAAATCTCTCATCATAAAGTTCTTTCGAGTTGCTAGTGGTTAGATATTAGCCATCATACGAAGAGCAAAAAAACAGAATCCACTTTTCATTAAACCATTCTACTCATAAAAAAGCGCTATCGACATAAAATCCATTAATCTAACCAATCCACATGCATTGTTATCTATCATTCCATATTCCCTTTGATCTTCGGGAATTGATATCTCCTCTACCCTTCTCGTCTTTCTCTCTCTTCCCTCTTTTCCCTCATCTAAAAAGTCATTTTCAACTCAATCCTCTTTCCTCCCTTCTCTTCTTCTCTAACTTCCTGTTTAACATTACTTCTCAACACCTCCTCCATCCAAGATCTTCTATCGACATCCAGACCCGCTACCACAGTTCTAAACGCACTTCCATCAATCTGCGCCAACTCCAATAGTCTAGCGGCCATCTCCCTTCCAGCTGTCTGCTCCACCCTCGCTCTCTCCAACATCATCGGTACCAACAACGTCATAGCCGTAACCGCCTGCTCAGTTGTCAAAGTCCTTACAAACGCCGTTAGTACGCCCACAACAGTACTTTTCGCCGTAGCCACAGCCGGAACATTAACCGGTTCGATATCCTCAGGAGTTTTTGCGGCCACGAAAACCACAAGTCTCGGAAGAAGGATACGAATAACCTCATGATCTGCTTCTCGTTTTCCTTCTCTTAATAATAAACTTCTAACACATTGTCCGGCTACTAAACTAGTCGCTTGATCGCTGAGACATTCTACTACGGTGTTACATAAGGCAGGGATCTGAGAGTCGTTGCAGGGGAGGAGATTCTGGCCGCTGGTAAGGACGATGGTGGCTGCGAGGAGGGTGTTTTTGACGATTGGAAGACCGGATTCTCCGCGGAGACGTGCATGGTCTAGGATTCGCATAATGGAGGAGAGGGTAGACCGGCATTGCATTATTACAAGGTCGGTGTCGGTGCTGGTTGAAGTGGTGATGATGGTAATGAAGCGTTTAAATGTTGGTAGAGCGCGGGGAACTACGAGGGGAGCGCAGGTAGTTGTACCGAAGATAGCTGTGATTGTTAGCTCACTGAATTCATGGATGCTCTTATTGCATACTGGGGGAGGCTTACTTGTAAACACATGTAAGATAGAGGCGTATAGATCCATCCTAATAACAGCAGGAAAGACCTCTGCAGCATCCACCAAAGCATCAAGTGAAATCTTAATCAAGTTCACGGCATCCTCTGATAACTGGCTTCGAACCATTGTTTTCGGGTCCACCAAGTTAGGAAGGATATTAGCTAGTACCAATACTATCAACCTAGTGAGTTCGAAAAGCTGGTCGATTTCCTCTGTTAACCCTTCTCCAGTTTTTGCATCCTTAAGATCCTTCTTGCGAGCTGCTGGGTGCTCTACACAAAGGCCTCGAGCAATGTCAACAATAGCGGCCTGCACCGGAAGACCTTCTGTCAACGCCAGGCGATCTAGAAGGTCAGTGGTTTCGGCGAAAATTTGCTCCTGGTAAATGGCATGGCCGCAAACAGAGGGATGTAGAATCTTCTTCAGTGCCAGTAGAATCTCCAGAGTTTGCTCCTTAGTAGCCAAGCCATCAACTCCCTGCCGTCCAACTAGAGCCTCGAAGGCAATTCCAAATAACACGAAGAAGAAAGCTACAGGCTCGTCGCGGTAGTTGATATCATCCTTCGGGGGCGGTGAGTTAGAACCAGGCCCCGGAGTGGTAGATTTCCCATCCAAAGCATCGAAGACAAATTTGGAGTCTTGTTCAATCAAGCTTGCGATTGCGTCTACAAGCTTGAGCCAGGAATCTTGGTAGAAGCCTAGCAATGTCTCTCTATTAAGAGCGGCGTAGATAGTTTCAATGCTACCACCGATGGCGGAGGAACCGGCAGAACCGGCGTTGATGTCGGGTTCAAAGCGGAGACGGGCAAACTCTCGGAGAGAAGACAGCCACATAGGAACCAAGGTAACGATATGGGGCTTGACAACATCTACGAGATAAGACTGTTCGCGGCTAGCAACTTGGAGTTCAGCCCATGCGCGGAGAACGGCCATTTTAACCATAACTTGTGCATTGGAAGAGAGGCCTTGCAAGTCTCCGATGGAGGGATTTTCGGCATCCGCTGCAGCATCATCGTCAGTATAATTATTCGATAACTTGAATGAAGGAGGATGTTACTGGAAAAGTTCTCAAGAGCTGTAGTGACCAGCTTCAAAATACGACCCATACGGTCGATATCTTTCACAATACCAGTAGCAATGAAAGCAGAGCCGACATTCACCGCTTGTGTAGCCAACTCAGGACTTGAATCAGCAGCAAACGCCGGTGTTAAAGCGGATCCAATCTGTGCCTGATACTGTTCCAATAGCGGAGCATCTGGGAAATCCGGGTCGGCAGTGTTACCAAACATCTTCAATAACTGATCAATAATTCTTAGTCCCCCAAGGCGAAGCTCCACAACATTCGCAGTGGACGCTGAGAAGGCCATCTTAATAACATCTCCAATCTTTTCCACAAGCTTCTGTTCCAAAGGCGATTCAGGAGTCTTGGCAATCTCTTGCCCACACAACGAAAGCAGCTCTCCGAGCAAGTTGATGGCGAATGTCCGAACCTGCCATCTCAGTGGCTCCTGTCCAGTTGGTTTCGACTCAGACTCCCCGCCAGCCATACCTGCTACCTCCTCGTCGTTGAGATCAGTCGTAGTACCGCTCGGCTTAGCAACCTCCTGTTGGATAACACCTCCTTTTCTCTCCACCGTTTTCGTCATCACCATCTGACAGCGATCGATCCATTCCGCCGGTTGTGAAACACCCGTTTGTCCCATCCAGTTCCTGATGATGTTCCTGATTCCTTCATGGGTGGGATTCTCATCTAGCGTCTTCCACAGCGCTTCCTCGAGTCCAGGGTCGGCAGTTCGCAAGATGCGTTCAGCGTGGACTTTGAGAAGTTGGTAAAGTCCGTCGACCGCAACATTTCGCATCTCTCCATGATCGGATTCTAAGCCGGAGTGAAGGCGCTTAACGTAGCGGGCAATGTCTACATGTCCGGCAGCAAACATCGAAAAATGTTCATAACACCGGAGCGCTTCCATGATAGTGATGTAGTCACCCTCTTTCAAGAACTGATCAACCATCGTGAGGATAAGTTCGCGGACCTTGCTGAGCTCCTGAAGCTCCGGGCCAAGTACTCCAATCAGTGAGTCGATACAACGGATGAGAATAGCCATAGTAGGAAGCTCAAGCTCAAGGTTGGAGGTTGCAAGAGCGGCTATTTCGGGGTTATGAGATTCCGCAACATAAAGCTGGGAGAGCATTCCCATAGTGCTGGTGACATAGCCGGAGAATGTCAAACCAGCAGAATCGATAGTTCTAGACAATCCTTCCAACGCCCAAAAGTGAACAATGGGATGTTTATCGTTACTTAACGAGATTAGGATCTTAACAATAGTATTAAGATGCAAGCCCGCGGCCATACCACCGACATGAGAATGGATACAACCCAGAGTAACCGCGGATCCAGCACGAGCACTGGGATCATTATTATTAACCACTGTATCGTAAAGCCACTGGATCATATTTCCAGTGAAGTTCTTTCCACCGAGACTGCAGAGAAGTCCAATAGCCTCTTGGGCGATGTTGCGAATGAAGGGATCAGGGAGGATGACAAAGCCTTGTAGCATCTCAGAGATAATCTTGAGAACACTGGGGGAAGCCATGTTGGCGCCCGGAAATTCGTTGGAAACTGTCAGCTTGATAGCACCGAGCAAAGCAACGGCAACATTGACGGTCATGGCGGCTTTTCGGCCAGGATCCCGCTGGAGACTGTTGGATGCTAGGAAGGTGGCGATTTGCTCGAGGATACTTTCTTGGATCTTGGGAGTTTGCATAGGCAAAAGAGCTGTAAATAGGTCGATTGCCGAGTTTACGACCGCAGTGGCAGGAGGGGCGGAGAAAGCATCGTCCAATTGAAGGTCTGAGAGGTAGAGATTCACAGAATCGTACTCAATGGACCCTAAAACTGGAGTGTGTAAAGTACCTTCGATCTTTGCCTCAGGACTGTCACGAGTCATCCAGTGCTTTATAGTCTTCTTGCTCCCTCTACCTTCGAAAGCAAATGCATCCACATCATAACCCTTTACACAAGAAGCAACGCCATAAGCGTAGTTATCACCAATCTCCCATAAGCTTTCGAAATTTCCAGCGGAGCTGGCAATGGCAGTGCTGAGAGAGGATGGTGTGTATTTCTCTGGATCAGCAAACCAGGTAACAGCAAAGGTCAACAGGTTTGCTTGGATAGCGTCGGTGTGTGATAGCTTGACCAATTTGACATAACACTGCAGCACACGTCTTCGAACCATGAGATCGTAGTCCAGTAGCTGCAATGAAGGGTGGAGAAGTTGTGTTAAATCATCTGTTGTCTTTTTTGTGGGAAGACCATTCAAGAATAGAGCAGAGTTTTGCAACATCGCCGCAATTCGTTTGGAAACATCAGTCGTCAAAAGGCGGTGGTTGAACTCCAAGAAGGAAAGAATAGATCCCAAAGCACACTCTCTGACATGAGCAAGGAACGCAAGCTCAAGCAATGACCGCTCAGTTGTCGAATCCTTCGCCAATGGTTTCGGTAGTGCATTCTTCCACAACAATAGCAGCTGAGAAAGATGAATCTTGACAAAATTGGGACCCAACGACATCAAACCACCAATAATAATCCAAGCAACCTGGATTTGAGTGCTAGATATCCGAAGCTCATACTCTCCGCTTGACTTCAACAAGTTAGTCGCCATAGAGAGAATGCGGGATGTGACATCGACAGATGCGTACAACGGCTGGACTGGAGCCGTGCTCATTGCTGCAGCAAGACCGTTGGCATAACCAATGCACCGGCGCATCGTCTCAGTTGACAAAGGACGACGAGTGGTCAATTGGGTCAATTCACGGTTGACATTGTTCATGCAGATGGTCAGAATTGGGAGGAGCTGCGAAGGTACAGCTACAACAAATGCTCGCAGACACCAACTGGTGGAAACCTGGACCGAATAGTTTGGATGCTGAAGAACCTGCAAAAGTCCATCTCTAACAGGGTCCTGTATGCTCTGAACCGCAGATCCAAGAGCTTTAATCAATGCTGATAGGGTATGCAGAGCTCCAATGAGAGTATCCTTATCGGGTTCCGGCTTCTCCTTCATGACTTGTGGGTAGTCTTTAATGATGTTGTTGACAAGAGTGCGAGCAGCGTTCAACTGTCCAGTCTCCCCGAGAAGTCTCTGGCCAATTACCTCCTCCAGTATTATTCTCACATATTTCCTGGTCGTCAAAAGGCGAAACCGGTTGCTGGTAATTCCCGGAGCCGCAAGAAGTTGTCCAAGTAGATGTTGTGAAATGATAGGGTAGTTAGACTCTACAATAGTCGAACCAAGACGCATCATAATTTCCACATACGTCTGCGCAAGACCCGCACGCACCTTTGCCGGTGTCGTAGTTTTTGTGTAGTTTGTAGACAGCTGCCGTAAGATATCATCCAAAGACAAAACCATCCTTACCACCGCTTTCTTTCCACCGATAGGAGACATAGGTCTTTCCGTCGATATCCTTTCGTCATCCTCGATAGCTACCGACGCCCGTCTTATTGGCTTTTTAGCCTTTTTAAGGTTTTTATTCACCAGCATTTCAGGGTCCGTGGTGTATGCTTGTACAAGGGCCGATGCCAGGCATGATGCTGCGGCATGTCGTACATGGGATGAGGAAGATTCAAATGCTTTCAAGATGCATGTTTGTAGTTTCTCGTAATCTGTCAGAGATGAAAAGAACGGCGTTCTCAGGACCATATATTCGAGACACTACAAAAACCATATTCATTAGACCAATTACGTAAACAAAATCAGCAAACAAATAGAGAATTTTGTCTACCTGTAGAGCAGATGCCTGGACAATTGCAGACTTGTCACCAGCAGCAGCATTCCGTGCGGCCTTCCAGATATCCCTAGCTGTAGACTCATCCGCCTTTCCAGCAACTAAGATGTAGATTTTTCCCATGGACTTGAAAAGAGAGCCCCGTAATCCACAGTTGTTGCTTGCATTCTTCAGTAGCTTGAGTAGAGAGCTAGACGCGAATGTAGCCAACGCGATCGCACTGTCTCCCGCAACCTCGAGCACCTCCCCCAAGCAGTGTACTGCAGCATGCTTGTTCCTGACGTCTTTATCTTTTCCAGCATTGATGACATTAAGTAGTTCGTTAATCGTATCGTACAGTAGCTTCCGATCGCCTTTCGCAAAGACCCCCGCGAAGCACCGACCCGCAACATTTCGTATTAGTCTAGTTGGAGCTGGCGCGGTAAGTTGGACAACGCGGAGAAGCTCCCTCTGAAGGAATAATTGGTATGCAGAGGCACCATCGGCGTCTAAGCGGTCGACAAGGCGCTCGAGAGTGCTAAGGAAGTTCAGGACATAGAGCTGCTGCTGAGGTTCTTCGGCGATAGCGGCGAGTTTTATGAGGTCCAGTTGCACGGCCTCGGGCGCGATTTCAGCCGCCATCATAGCGAAGGTAGATGAGTATTAAAGACTATTGTAAAGATTCGTAGACAACACGTAACGGGGGATGAACGGCGGGTGTGGAGCGTCGGGGGAGGAGGTGATCGAAGGTGCTGCGCCAAGACGGATGCTGAGGAGCTCGAAACAGAAGTAAGGGCAAGGCGATGAGCTGGGGGGGGGGGGGGGCGGGTGAGTTAGACATTCAGACGCAGACGGTTTGGGACAGGCGTTGATCGGTGCACGTTTTTGCATTTCAATGACGACATTTGGTGTATTGGAATTGGAGAAATTATTCCTATGATGACTATGAAGAATAGGAAATGGAAACTCAATTGACAGTTGGCGAAGTGTAATTGTTTTATCCAATGCTATATCGAACGGGATTTTCCGTGTTATGCCGAATCTCTCACGGGCGGGGACTAGCAAACATTTGGTTTCAACCGGGAACAAAGGATCTCTGAAGAACCAGCCGTCCGCCTCTACAGCAGCAGCAGAAGCAGCAGCCGGCCTTCAACACATCCGCCGTCACAATGCAGTCCTTTCGTGCATTCCAGTGCCTCTGTCGCACCCAGCCTCTCCGCTCCATCGTCTCTACCGCCCGCGCTCCTGCCCGAAACTTCACCACCACCCCTCCATCCGCATCCGGTCACTCGAGATGGTCGAAGATCAAACACGACAAAGGAAAGGCCGATGCCCGTCGCGGTGCCAGTTTTTCAAAATTGAGTCAGGAAGTTACCAATGCGTGTAAAGAAGGTGGAAACGACAGTAGCAACCTCCGTTTGAACGCTGCTATTGCTGCTGCGAAAAAGGGTTAGTATTGTGAGAACACCCTCTATTACCGTCTTTTCTCTTCCGTACTGACCAGAATAGCTGGTATGCCAAAGGATAGAATCAACACTGCTATTCAGCGTGGACTCGGAAAGTCTGCTAGTGGTGTAGCCTTGGAGCCGGTTTTGGTCGAGGGAATGGGTCCTGGAAACGTCGCACTCGTTATCGACGCCCTTACCGACAGCAAACTTCGCGCTCTACAGGACATCAAATACATTCTCAACAAATATCATGGCCAGAGCACTCCCTCTGGATACCTCTTTACTCGCAAGGGAGTACTACATATCCCCGCTGGATCTGGCGGGTATGAGTTCGACAGTATACTAGAGACTGCGTTGGAAATTGAGGGAACCGAAGATGTTGAAGAGGGTATGTCCGACGAGGGAACCCCCGAATTTATTATCACGACCGACCCGTCCAAGGTTGGAAATGTAGCTGCTGAATTGCGCAACACAATGCCCGGACTCCAGCTATCTGGATATGGAATGGAATGGGTTCCCAACGAGGACACCATGGTTGAGGTGCCACCGGGTGACAAGTCTGAGGGACTGTTGCAGGAGTTGATTGAAAAATTGGAGGAGTCGCCGGAGGTTGTGTCTGTCTACACCAACGCAAAATAAATGGTACGTGGATGCTGGCGAGAGATCGCATGTATTGTGACGTGTATATTAGCATATAAGAATACCTCTTAGATTTATAGATGTTGGCTGCGTCTGACACAAAGCTTGAAACAGCTGGCCAGAGCTGCGAATCACTCGCAGTGAGTGATCATGGCTTTTCCTCTCCGGGTAATTAAGTTGACAGCGTTTCGGGGGGCTACTTTGCTCGTGCGCAGCTGTCGCAGCTGTTACATACATACAGCAGCAGCAGCAGCAGGAGACGCAGCTGTGAGGTAGCTGACAGCAACGCTGCTTCACTTACCTCTCAAACCACCAACCAACCCTTCTTCCACTCGCTACTCCATGCCAGTCACACTGACACTTGTGCACTTTGTCTGCTACCCTCGCTACACCTTCGGATTCCCATCTTCTCAATTCCACTCCAACATCTCGATTGCTTCATAGGGTGCAATCCCAACTCATTCACGGCTCGTTTTCGGTTCCACAAGGCGCAGCTGATAGCGTCTGCGGTAACAACTGGTAAGCCTAGCCAGGCTTGCTTCCCGCCCCCGCAGTTTGGGGCGTTTAAAAGTCCGTGACCTCCTCACTTTCATTTCTTCTGCAGATACAAACCTACCGCGAATTTTCTTTTTGCCGGAGTGACAACCAGGGACTGTCGTCGCTACAAGACAACCGCAAGGAATTATTTGTTTGTTTACAATCTCAATCCGACCTCGAACTCCTCCCCCCCCACCCTCCTCCCAGCTTTTACACAGCTCCACCCGGCGAGTCCAGCTCTACCCGCAAAGTTTAGCCTTGTTGTTCGCTTGCACCCTCCTAAACCCCACTGTCCCGCGAAAAATTCCTTACACACTCTCTAACTGAAGTACCGACACACCTACATCGGCTTACGGAGGTCTCAATAGCAGAGCAACACAACATTAAAAAAAGCTACACACAAGGCGCAGCATCCCTAGCGGTCGCCGTTTCAGATTACGAAACAGCATACTATCAATTCTACTCAGTGAACAGCTACTTCCTCCAACTTCCTCCTTACTGACAGCCGCAAACTATCTTCTCCCAGCAATCGCCCGCGATGCCACTCCTCGCACTCCCTCCCGAGCTCCTCCTTGATATCGTTAGTCAGCTTTACAGCACGCAAGACTTCATTGCTGTTTCCACATCATGTCGTCAATTGCGCGCCTGTTGCAACTCCATGGGCCCGAAAAGTTTACGTCAAATAATGGAGCGCACATTAGAAGGATCCTTTGGCAAAGAGACTTGCGCTACATACATAGAAGAGTTACGACAAGATGAGTTTTGCACCAACTTTTTGTCGCATGAGAAACACAGACAGAAATACCGGAATACCAATGAGAATAAGAGGTATCTTATAATAAGAAAGCACGATACAAAGGATGTTTGCTCAGGATGTCTCACTTTGGCAATGGTGCTAAGATATTGTTGGTATCCGTGGGTCCTGGGAAGGGGAGGGAGCGAACTTAGGAATATGTATAAGCAGGCTATTAAAAGGTGTGTTAGTGATCCGGACAAGTTTACGCATGATCTACAATAGCTGGAACCGACGATTGCTCGACAATATGTGGCGAGGCCTGGCAAGGCTCGCGTTAGGCGAAGCCTGGAGAAAATTGGCGAAGTGCGTCAATAGGCGAGGAAAGTTTTCGGGGGGATGAGGGAGGATCGAGGTTAAATATGGCGGCTACTTCTACTTTTATGTTCATCTTCGGCGCGCTTGGTGTTACTGTTCAATTTCCACTGTTGATTTCCTGTTTCATCTCCTTTCATGCATTTTTTGAGGAATTTGTGTTGTTTTCTCTTGTCATGTTTCGTCTATCTTGTTTGTCTCTTTTTGTCTTGCTTTTAACGGTGCGGGTTTCTGCTACATAGTTCTGTCTTGATTTGATTTACTTTAGGATAACGTTTTTTTTTTTGCCTTCCTATTCTACTTGTTACTGCCACTGTTTTTGTTGGTTCTTGAATGTTCTTTACGGCTTTGCGTTTGGTGAGACAGGCGAGGGAAGGCGGGGGGGTATTGGAAATGATTGTGATGTTTTATTCTTACATAGATTCCGGGATTTTTTCTTTTCGTAATTTGAAGTGGAAGGAGAAGGAGAAGGAGAGGCGAGGAGTGGAGAAGGAGGGAGGGGGGGGGGGGAGGGTCCCAATGCTTTGGTTTGGACTGAATAGCTCGGAGGATACTTTAGGATTTATGGTGATGAACGACTTGATGTGATATTGGAAGGAATTGAAGCAGAGACGCGAGGGTTTTTGACCCTTCGCTGTTGATCCTTGAGATGAGATATATATATCCCTCTATTTTTGTGACTTACTGGACTATTGAAACTTTAAACTTCCTTTTATTGGTTATTAATGGCAAGGTGCTTTTTTGTTTTGGATTATCCCCTATAGATAAATCGTGAACTACATACCCCACACGCATATCATTCATTATTCACATTCATATCTACATTGAGCCATTCTATTCTATTGTATAAATTATTAACTATAAACTACAGCCCCAGATCTAGCCTAGACACAAATCCAGGAACTCGGAATATCATACATAGCACCATAGCACCATAGCACCACAGAAAGACTTATCACCTAATCTACATAATCACTTAATCTATATAAAACAAACTCTAAAACCAAAAGTCTAAAAACCATAAAACCATAAATCCATAAATAGTATCCTAATACTGATACTAATACTAATACTAATACTAATACTAATACTAATACTAATACTAATACTGATACTATGTAATAATAGACCATAAAGTTTTGGCGCCTGGTGCCTACTCCCCCCCCCCCCCCCGGCAATTCCCCACATTCTCTGTGTATATATATGTAGGTGACAGCATTGACAGCATGTAGGTGACAGCATTGACAGAATGTGATTATACAAGGGGTAACTACAGACGGTAACTACAGACGGTAACTACAGACGGTAATTATGGTAATTATGGTGACTATGGTGACTATGGTGACTATGGTGACTATAATTAATGACTGTAGCGATAATAACTATGCACAGGGCTATAGGTTATAGATGCAGGAGTATATGTAGCAGTGGAGGACTTCCCATCGCTCTATAGCAACGAAAGGGAGAGCCTATTTCACCACAAAAAAAATATTTTCTATAGAACGCGAATAGAGCACTAGGATATACAGGAGGGTAGGTACCCTCCTGTCTATTCGGATTTTCTATTGCTATCGTATAGGTGATGTTGGGGTTGTTCTATGCGCCCCGAGTAGAGTGATGGGAAGTCCTCTAGTATGGGATGTATGGGATGTATGGGATGTAAACCCCCCCTCTTTCTCTCTTTGTCTCTCTCTGTCTCCCCCCCTATCCCCCATCCAACTGGCCCCCGGATAACTGCTTTCTATTTTCGGAAATTTCTAATTAAAACAAAAACAAACACAAAAATAAAGGCAAAAGTTTATTCTGAATAATTTAAAGAAGATATATATGCATGAAGTCGATCAAATAAATTGTTATGGAACCAAGAAATACAGAAAATGGATGATGGATAATGGATGATGAGAGAGTAAATAACGGTATGGTATGGTATGGTATGGTATTTTGAGGTAAGGTAGATAAAGAAGGCATTTGTCAGCTTAGCTTTTAGGGACTGAGAGTTACGGACTTGGTGAGGGTTCTGGATGCTGGATGATGAATACTTTTTTTCGAAAGAGACTGGTTCTTGGGTTCTGATATCAATATATCGATGGTAGTGTTTTCGGTTTTATCACAACGTATAAAATTCGTAAATCCAAAGTAATTCTAAGGGTGCGTTTGGTTTCAATCGAAAACAGGGTTTTTAGCCCTTTTTACCTGTGAAAATCGGCCAGAAACTTTCTTTTCAGTCGAATCAAACGCACCCTAAGTATATGTATATCCAAATCAAAAGTAGCGTGTTATTGGTAGGTTGGTAGGTAGGCATCCTATATACAAGTAATCATACAAAAAACAGAAAACAAAATAAAACTCCCCTTTTCCCACGACGGTCTTCCTCTCTTCTTCTCTTCTTTTGAAATTTCATCCGGTGCGTGTCGAATTTTGGTTTTTTTGGAGGATAAAAATAAGGAATGTAGCTTCTTTTCTGAGGCATCATAAACCCCTGTCTTCGTCTCTCAAGTCCCCCGTTCTTTGCATATCTTGCAGTTTTTCCCCAAACTTCGAGCTCGACAATTCTTGTCTCATTCAACCATGACATATCCATCTCTTCAACCATCACCCCAATCAAGTCCTTCTCACGATCTTTAATCACAACCCCGCCCCCTTCCCTCTCATATCCTTAACTCTTCCTCCATTCCACCAACACATTTATGCATCATTCTCCTCCCTCTTAAACTTCTTCTCCAACCGTCTCTGCTTCATCCTCTCAAGCTCACTAAGGATCTCCTCGCGCTCATGAGGAATCTTGTGGGTTGCGTTTGCGTCCGGCCAGAACCCGTGTACGGTGAATCGCTGGTCTAGGTTGGTTCCGAAGTAGTACATTACGGCGATTGGGAACATGATGTACCTGTTTTTTATTGTTAGAGAAAGTTGGGTAGTTTGATAGACTGGGGAGTTGGGGCTGAAGGGGAATTATGGGGATTGTGTGAGAGCTGGAATCGGGAGGTAAGGGATACGGGGGAGGTGTTATTTATTCGGCATGGATCGAGGGGGGATTAATGCAGAGAGGGTAGGCGGGCTGTGTAGGAGAGGGTAGAAGAAGGCTGGTATCGAGGTGATGCTGTGTCGCACAGAGGTTCGGAAGGAGGAGGTGCCGGGCGCGCGGAATACGTGGGATGCGTGGGATTCGTTTTCCAGAAATTGGGGTTTCAAAGGAGACGTAGAGCACATGGTAAGAAGGGGGTAGCATACATTCCGAACTGTAAACGCATATATTAGCTCATGATCTTTACGCAAAACAGCATCTCGCGGGGATAAGGAAAACGTGAAGAAAATTGTAAGTAACAAACCTTAAAGACCTCGAGATTGGAGCCACCCATGATTGCTGGTTCGTATTTTTTATTCGTGGGAATTGAGTTTTGAGGATCGCGTTTGCGGAGTCGTCTCGGTGGTGAGGTGGGTTGCAACGGGTTCTTTTTGGCGGGGAATCAAAGATGGGATGGGGTGATTTGCGGCGGCGGCCACTGCCGGTTCCTAGTTCCTTGTACGGCGTTAAATTAAGCTTTTAAGCCGCTGGGCTCACGGCAACGCCAGCTTTATGCGCTACGAAGGGTTATGTTTGTAATGGATAAAGTCCTGGAGCTGCTTTGGAGATTGGATTACGGAGAGGGAGGACAGCACTGGAGGAGTGTTATTAATCAGAGGGATATATATGGAATTTGGGAGTTTCGCATGATTGTCATCAATCGAAGAGGTATGTACCAAACATGAGGGATCGGCGATATTGATAGACACAATCAGTTAACGAGCTTCTCAAAGGGCACAAATGTGGCGTTTGATATCTATAAATTGTTTGACAAAAGTTCGTCGGAATTATTTCAAAGTATCACCAGTTATCTATATGACTGTGAAAAATCATTTTCAACGTTTGGTCCCCCTCCGTCGTGATGATCTCATGCTGCTTGCACCCTTGCGCGGGATCGTGCTCTAAACCTTAGCCGCAGGTCATCGACGCCCATGGCCGGCGATGCCAGATCTGAACAATATGTATTAAGACCTTTCCGGAGCGATGAATTCTTCATCAAACACCATTACTTAGCTTATTCCGATAATATGCTCCTTCATCAATACATTTCACCCTGCATCACCGCGTCACCAATTCACAACGGTGCTTCGCGTTCCCCAAACCTACTGCTGCGTCAACCTCCGCCGTATCATGTCCACCCCTATCGACCCGTCGACCATCAGTTCATGGGAAGATGCGTTCCAGCATCCTATCCCGCAGGTGCGGCAGCTTGAGCGACAGTTACGAACCGATTTAGCGATAAACAAGGAGAAACTGCGGGGTTTAGTTGGGTAGAAGCTCCCCCGGTGCTTGTGGTGACATCTAGGAATATCTTAAGAACCAAGCTGACTAATGGTATCGGAGTAAAGAGAGAGCTATAGGGATCTTCTACAAACTGCGGAACGTATCGTTGATATGGATGCTGCTGCTAAGAACGTCGAAACGCACCTCGGAGATGCTTCGCGGAACTGTAACTCAAAGTTGTTGGATCGGAAGGCTAAGAACCTGAAGATCTTCAACGATACGATTGATAAGAGGGGTATGTTACAGCTTCCTGCAGCTATTATGGGATTCTAGAAAGCTTATGATGTTGTGCAGACCGAGAAAAGTTCACAATCGCCGCTCAGCTATCGGTTTTACAAGCATGTCCATCGGTAATATCACGGCTACTACACAAAGACCAGGGCGAGTCATGCTTGCTCGCCGCAAAGGTCTTTGTAATCTATAGACTTTTGCTCAAGTCTCTATCTGAAAAGGTTGGACCTCTACACCTACGAGAGACCACGTATTAATATTAGCTAGAGCTCCATTCCTCTCCTTACCACTTTACGGTCACAATTTAACACGCTTCGTCCTATTCTGCTGCAACATATTGATACTCTGCTTTCTTCGATTACTCTTTCTACGCCTTTGCTTGTATCTACACTTACTGCATTCAGCCTTCTCAAGACCTCACCGCCGTCAGAGGTGTTACGGCATCTACTTCATATTCGCTCTACTGCCTTGTCTTCACTCTTCGACACCGGTGCCGAAGATGTAATGCAACAATCGATTTTACTATTCAACAAGACTCTTGTCGACGCCGATTTGGTCTTCCCTAATTCTCTTAGTAATGCTTTGTTGGCCCTCAAATCCAAGAGCCTCCTTTTAGACCATGAAGTTGCCGCGCTCCCCGAGCTTTCCCTCGATGTTCACAGCCGCTGGCTCCCTGAGGACATCCGTGGGTTCATTCCCTGGGTGCGGCATGACGACCTTGAACTCAGCCGGGTGAAGGAACTCGTCCGTACCTGGGCCGAAAGAGAAATAAGCAGGCTCAACACCTCCTTAGAAACGCATCTCTCCAAGATTTCCGATATTTCAGTAATCATGACACTACGTAATGGGTTGTTATCGACCTGGCGTTCCGGTCTTTCTATCCGCCGGAAATTCCTTCCTGACCCTACTGGCGGCGAAACCCTCCGTCCTCTTCTCATGGCTCGAGCTTGCGCTATATCACGAAACACAGTTTCCTCCCTATCTAATGTCACCACCACCATCTCCGACCTTCTCAGCACTGTATCTTCAGAAGCACCAGACTCTACCTCCCTATGGCTATCCCCATTACCGGCAGACTTAACACTCTTCCGAACCGCCGTCTCAAACCGTGTCCACGGAAAGTCCCCCACCGTTTTGACCTTTCTCTCCATTTACAATTCCTGGCTCTCCCGGATTTCAACCCTTAGAAGCACCTTTAGCGAACTACGAACTGTTACTCCTCTAGACGACGAAGACTTTGACGCCGAAGAAGAGCGCACACAGGCGGGATTGGAGGACAGCGTATTAGCAGATAAAGAGCTTTCCATATCACTCGATGCAGCCTACCGTCAACTCGACTCCACACTAACCGATCTTCTAAACACCATGCCCCTCTCATCACCTCAGGCCGTTTTTCTCCTCCGTACTTGCCGTCAAATCCGAACAGCCCCTCCTATTGCAATTTCCTGGTTCGGCACGGATAGCATTCCGCGTCTCCATGGTATGATAGCTATGTTCACCATGATGTCACCGTTACAAGAAATCTCTCGCCAGTTGAAAGAACGGGGGTGGGATAAAGATGTCCCCGGAAAGCCTCTATGGGAAGATGGACTACCTACACAACCATCCCCTGCAGTGTTTGGATTTCTGCATGAGTTGGTCCAGGGCATGAGGAAAGCCGGAGAGGATGTTTGGACGCCGGCTGCGGTAAAGGCGGTGAAGACCGGGGCCTGTGATGGAGTTTGGAGGGCGATTGAGAATGGGATTAGTGGGAGGATTTTCGGTGAGGAAAAGGAGGAGAAGGAGAAGTCTGAAAGGAAGATCATGCAGCTTGATGTTAGGCCGGTCACCAGACAGGGTTCGGTTTCGTCGCAGTCAGGATCAATTAGAGCGGGAATTGAGAAGAAAATGGAAGTTGAGACCACCAAATCAGAGTCTGGAAAGGATAAGGATTCGGAAACGGTGGATACGGAAGACAAGCCAGCCCCGAATGACGAGAAGGATAACAAGGCCGAAGAGAAGTCGGAGAAGACAGAAAAAGAGGAGCAGCCAGAGAACGTAGATTCTTTAGAGAGGACAAAATCTCCAGCCCCCATTTCAGGCACAGACCTAGTCGAATCAGCGTCATCTGGGGATCCCGGCAAGGCTACCGAGACTTCAGAGGAACCCGCTCCCGAGTCAGCTCCAGAACCGGCCCCGACACCCCGTATCACTCGCGACTGGGTCCTCCAGCTCCTCTTCGACGCCTTGTATCTAGACGAAGCCCTACACCGCAAGCGGAGACGTGGAACTCCTTCAGTTTCCTTGAATGGATCCAATTCATCGGTTACCAGTCTTGTTGGAAAGGTTGATAGTGTAATTGGTTCTAAGGTACGATTCCTATTCCAGTATTAGGGGGTTAGATAGAGATGGTACTGTGAAGGAGAAATAAGAAGCTGAGGCTAATGATGATTGTAACAGTTGGCACTAGACGAGGAGCTTAGGATGCGTCTTGAAGGTGCTGCAAGTGAGTATTGGAAGAGAACTTGTTTGCTATTTGCGTTATTGAGTTAGAGTGTCGGTGTGGTTTATTTGGACCGGAGAGATAAGTGATGAGTGGTAGCTATCTATGGCTTACGATGCCATGCCATGGTGTAGTGCCTGGTCATGGTTATGGGCCGTAGTACATAGTTGCGAGATGTTGCGAGGTGTTGCTCGAGAAAGGAGTGGGGGGTGGGGAGGGAGGAGGGAAGGGGGGGGGGGGGGGGGGGAGAGAGAGAGAGAGAGAGAGAGAGAGACGAGGGCAAATATTATGACATTTCTGGATTGGAAATTTGGAATTACTGATTTAGAAATGGTGAAACTCAAACCTTGGAACCCAAGTTATTAATCAAGTGACTTTTGTTTTTGAACCAATGTAAGTACAGGAAATTATAGCAACCGCCGACCTTCCCAGCCTTCCCAACCTCCAGCTCAAGTGAAAGTTGAATCATAAATCCAAAACTCAATCTACCTACATAGCTTAAACAGTAAATGGAAGACTTCCCATCGCTCTATAGCAACGAACGGGAGAGCCTATTTCACCACAAAATTTTTTTTCTATAGAGCGCGAATGGAGCACTAGGACAGAGAGGGGGGCAGGTACCCCCTGCCTATTCGGATCTCCTACTGCTCTTGCATAGGTGAAATTGGGGTTGTTCTATGCGCCCCGATGAGAGCGACGGGAAGTCCTCCAATGTAAAGTTTTGCAGTCTAGGATTATTACGATAGCAAAATTCTCCGGATCACAATGTTTTACATTTTATCGTAAATTTTATGGGTTTTAATTCAATAAGGTGTATCGTGTATTCATGGGTCTATTTTGTATTGAGTTAGCTTGGTTTGGTTTGGTTTAGTTTTGTTTTGTTTAGTTTTGTTTGGTTTTATTGATGGTGAATATAGCGTTTGTTTATTGTTTATTTGTTTATTTGTTTATTTGTTTATTTGTTTATTTGTTTATTTGTTTATTTGTTTATTTGTTTATTTGTTTATTTGTTTATTTGTTTATTTGTTTATTTGTTTATTTGTTTATTTGTTTATTTGTTTATTTGTTTATTTGTTTATTTGTTTATTTGTTTATTTGTTTATTTGTTATTTGTTTTTATTTGTTTTTTGTTTTATTTCTTTTTTCTTTTTTCTGTTTTCTTTTTTCTTGTTTTATTTTTTCTTTTTTCTTTTTTTCTTTTTTCTTTTTTCTTTTTTCTTTTTATTTACCTTTTTTTATTGATTAGATATTGTGGATAAGGTATATCATATCAAATCAAATCAACATCCAAACTCACCAACCAAGAAACACTACATATTTTTTTTTAAAAAAAGAAATAAAATAAACTAACTCCAATCAATAACACAATAAGATAAGATAAGCTAATACAACCACAAAAATCCAGAACCACCAACATCTTACAATACCAATACCAACCAATACAAGCCATTAAAAAGAAAAAAGAAAAAAGAAAAAAAAAAAGTTATCTCAAAAGTAGAAAGTTAAAAGTCAAAAGTAAAACTACAGGAACACGAAAGAAAACAACACACACACACACAAAAACACACAAACACCAGTAAAATTAATTTTCAGTTCCTCCATGTAGGTAAAAAAGTAAGCTATCAATGACAAAAATTCTGTTTTTGTTTGATGATACACAGACTTCTGTCAGTAGTCGGATACAGACATATCCACATATCCACATATCCACAGAGCCCTATTTCCGTTTTCATCCTTTTCTTTTACCATTATCCTACTTTATTTGCATTATCGAGTTTCCTGCTATGCACACGCACAAATATCCACCATCATTCCCCCTCCGCCCTCCGCCCCCGCCCTCCCCACACACACATCCATCTTAGGTATATCTACTAAAATCCAAACTCCCCAACAAATCCTCCGTAACCTCTTCCTCAGCCTCAATCCTAACCGATCCCATCGATAACCCAGTAGCCGTAGTCGCCGTAGTCATAGTACTAACCCTTCTATCCCTCTTATCCTGCATGGCGGCATCCTGCTGTGTTCTCCCCTCCAAATTTCTTCTCAACGCATTAACCGGCGCTCCCATTCTTTCTCTCAACATTTTAATCTCTCTTAACCTATGTCTTGGATTCGTAATATATTCCCTTCCACCTTCATTGAAGACATGGGAATATACACTTGCATTTAGCGCCAAGTTTCTAACGAAACTTGGTAATGAGGATGCTGAGACCATTTTGGGTTCTTGCGCGGGGGAGATATCGGAGAATCCATCGCGGACATGGAGTTGGACTTTATAGAAGAGCTTGGCTTTTTCTTCGGCGGCGGTGGCTTCAAGGGTATCTACCCCGGCGAGGGATGATAAAGAGGCGGAGGAAAGGATATCGTCGATGCTGCCGAGATTTGGGGGGGAGGCACCGCTGGCTGAGGTGGAGGCTGGGGTTGGGGTGGATATATTAGGAGCAACACCTGTACCGGCGCGTTTCCGGGAGGAAACAAAGCTATTCTTTGCCTCGGGAGTAATGACGATGCTGACAAAATTAAACTGTGAGGGAATGGTACCGAATCTCCAAGGAAGTCCAGAGTTATTGAAAACAATATTGACAAAATCATTTCCAATATGTCGTTTTTTGTAGGTAGCTAGAGGATCCTCGGGTCGGGTTGGCATCATGGTGATAACATGGAATACTATCTCGGTGGTTCGATCGTGCCAGAAATAGGTAAACTCTCCATCGAAATCGGCTTCGCGGTCTAAACCACCGGTGTTTAAATCACTGCCTTGAAGCTTGATTAGATCGCCCAAGCCGTCTACAAAGTCGGCGTAGTCGGGGGATCCAACGGTGTTGGAGAGGATCTCGGTTTCGTGGGTTTGTCCGGCACCCACGTAGATGACTCCGATTTTGTGGAAATCTACGACGGGGATACGGTCAAAGACTTCAATAAATCGAGTGGTTTTGTAGTCGTCGGGTAAAAGAATTGGTCGGACATCGGTTAGGACAGTACCACCGTTCAGGTGCAGCAAGATGTGGGAGGGGAGAAGCTTAATGACTGGGTCGAAGGCATCGGGTTTTTCATCATCCTCGAGGTGTGTCTCAATGTCGGCGTGGCGGAGGAGGAGACGACCACGGGCACCAGGGTAGTCAGGTTTCAAAGAGTAGAAGGAGGTTCCGGCCTGGATGTTATTAGTTATCTATTTCATACTCATCTAAGAATAAAAGTAGCACTCACAGGTCTTCGTATCGTCAACCTCGAAACTCCAGACTCCGGTGCCATGTCAATACTCAAAATCGTCATTCCATTCAACCAATGTTTCCTGACAATATCTGGGCTGGTAATTTTCTGTGGGGTCTTTAGATCTCTCCGAGAAAATGTGAACCGTTGCAGCATATCAATACAAGCCTCGCTTTGTTCATCCAATTGATTATTTGACTGATCATGTAATACTAATCCGCGAACAATCCAGGAAACATATTTAGATCTTTCACTCAGTTTGAGGGATAAAAACCATGTTGTTAGAACATTGTAGGCCAATGTTAAAACATACTGCGGTAAGTCGCTCTGTTCTGCCGCCTCCGGTTCTCTCCCCCGGGAATGAAGTGTTGATCGTTGATGTGCAGTTTCCTTAGCGTGTTGAATATAACGAAATGCAATTCCAAAGATATTCCTGAAATCCGGTTCAGTGAAATTGGAGTAAAGATCAGGTAACTTTGCCAACGCAGACAAGAATTCCAAAATATGAACCGAGACCACAGGTGAAGTAATGATCTGAGAAAGCTTGGTCAAAATACCCGATAAAAACTTGCTAGTAGAACCCGGTAACTCATAACAACAAAGCGCCAAGGCATGGATACAAGGTTTGGCAGTTCTATTCCAAGAATGCAATCCAAGCTGGAAAGCTTTAACAATTCCTTCTGTTTCATTCTTCGCAAAGTGTTCTCGATAGCTAACCAGAACCGTTAAAAGGTGTATCAACGACACCGCAATATCCGCTCTCTTAATCTCTGACGGCAAGTCGGTATCAGGGAGTCGATTGGTATGAAGCTGATCACAAACGTAGTTCCGAAGATAGCTGATTTGTGCACGACAATTCCGGAAGAGAGTCTTGTTGGCCAATTGAGAGGGAATGTGGCATAACACATAACTGTAGAGCTCCCAATCACATCCTTTCTGGACAATAGGTATCAATGCCTCAATCCAGCGTGCGACTCGAAGTCGTGTCGTAGGATCCACCGTCGGGCCTTCCCTTGCAGGCATGTCCGTGCTGGGATCGTAAAACGTCAATAAGACCGGACTCGCGACTGTAGGAGGATCCTCGGGTAATGGTTTGGTCTCGGGGTAGTTCCAGAGTGGGACTCGTCGACGAGATGGCTTCTCTACTCGAACAACCGGTGGTTCCTTGTCCCCTCGACTGCCAGAATTGCGGAAAAGCATCGACTGCGTCATCGAGTTACTGCGATCTGATCGCTGGGAAGATCTGTCGTCGTCTCTGTTGTCTCTCGGACTGATCAAACCAGCATGAGGATCCTCCAATGGTTTATCCGATCTCTGCAATACACTCGCAAGGTATTCAGACTCGGTATTATCCGTCAAGTAGACATGATTATCGGAATCCGCCCTCAGACGGAATAGCAATCTCATGACGGTTAACCTGGTTTCCTCCTCGCAGGTCTGATGGCCGGCAATCTTGGCAAGCTCCTCGTAAGCTTGGACTGCCTTCAAAGCATCGGTATTCATATTCCGTATAAACATCTTGACAAGCCCCCTTGCAACAATGTTCGCCAGCGTAGTATGGGAGCTGTTAGATCCGTTTGTTGCTGGACGTACAGAGTGCACCGAGGCGTTATCTGCGGTAGGGGGGTCGTTACCATTGGGAACACCAACGGGTTGGTCGAGACGCAAATAATTGACAAGAGTGGCAAGGAGCTTCTCGTACATCTCCATATTAGAATCTGCCGCAACATCAACTATAATTTTAACGAGATGCTCCAAAACCCTCGGATCCGTTTCATTTTGGAAATCGTCAAACGCCGTCATCACCAGTTGATGGAGCAACGACTCCTCGTAAACTCCGCTAATGGTGTCGTATACATCCTTAATTAATAACAAAACCTGGACACGGAGATTCGAGGGTCGCTTTCTTGTCCGGAAAAATACATCGACCAGTTTCTGGGAGTTTTCAAGCCACTTCTCGCAGGAAGGGTAGCACATGTGCATAGTAGCGTAATAGTTGAGGACAAATTCTGCTGCGGAATCTGGGATATGACCATAAACCTCCAAGAAAAATTCCACTACTCCTTCAACCTGTGCGAAATCTGGCCGTCGACAAGCTTCCTCTAACTGGTTAATTATCTGGAAAAGTGATTGCGAAATGGCCGTGTTAACTTCCTTGTATTCCGACCGGACTCGAGGAACGTTCCGGACACCAAGACGCTGTAAAGAAATACCATCAGCACGCTCTGTCGTTCGTCGTGAAACATGGACCAAGATTTCTAATGGAATCGACCATTCGTCAAAGGATATTTGCGCAACAATTTCCGGTCGTGCAAGAATTCGACAGATTGCCCCACAGATGTTAGCGTCTAGTCGGGGATTGTTTTTTGTGAATGCTGCGTCCCGGAATGCTGACATGACAACTGGTACTGAGACTTGGAACTTGAGCGGTGTGTTTGCTACTGCTGCCTGAGCTTCTACATTCTCGAGTAATAATTTCTCCAGGAACCATGTTGCTCCTCGTAAGGTATTGGTATTCGTCGCCCCGCCTTTCCTAGAGGGCTTTCGTAATATTTCCAGTAGAGTGGCGATACATTTATGTTGCATATGACTTTTGCAGAGGTTATGAACGGCGTTCCAGGTTTCCTCAGCAAGATCCTTGATAGTCGAGTATGCACCACACAAAATCTCCATGCAAGGTCGCAGGTGGTCGGGGGGGATATATCCATAGATGATAAGAATTTCGATAAAAGCTATTGAGCATTCGATATCCTTCTTGTTTGTTGTTTTCCTTGCGATAGTAAGAACATCCGAAAGAAGCAATTCCACTTCCCGTTCCTCAAATGTCTGGAAATTCAATTTCAGTGTAATATTGACAAAATCGAAAAGTTCCTTTAGACAGAATTCGGCAGCGGAAACGGTATCCACTGAACCACCTTCCCTCTTACGGAGAGTGCGAGATTTTCCTGCTTCATTGAATAACCTCCTAAGCCACTTTGATAATAGACCACCAATTTCCCTTTCGAAAGATGATAGATGACTTCCATGATTTGTCAAAGCAATCATAGCTTGTAGCTGCTCATCAAAATCATCCAAATTTTCATGTTGAGCAATTATCCGATAGTATCGTAGTCGATCCAGAGCAGTAGGTTCCGTCATAGCTCCCAAACATGCTGTAAGCAACCTAAACCCAGCTTGTCGAGCCTCTGATGTTTCCGCTTCTACTAGATCCTCTCCGATGAACCATATCTCTGTCAAGAAATGCGCAGGTAAACTCCCGATACAATTCTTTAGCTTATCTGCCGCTTCTATACGTTCCGGTAGTGGTCTATTTTTCCGCAGACGTTCCAATAGCTCCTGACCTCCATCTTCGGCAACCTCGGAGTAGTAATCAAATTGTGATGTTGATCGACTGGTGACGCTATTCCGGTCGGCAGCTGGAGTCGCTGGTACAGAAGCCGAGATGGAAAAGCCAGAGCCACGGCTTCTGATTCCTAGATGGCGGAATACGTTTACGATTCCACCTGTCGACGCCGATCTACTTGGTTCGGTTGGAGGATCTGACGGCGGAGGATTGGGCGTCATCTAGGCTATTGACGAAGGGAAATGTCAGTCAGATGAAGGATGGTGGATATAAGTTGTAGAAAGCGTAGCAGCAACAGTAATGGTGGGCATGGAGAAAGTTGTAGGTAAAAATGAAGGTATACCAATCACAACCAATGATAGTAGCTCATGCGTGGTTGAGGCGCCAGCTGCAGTGCAGAAAAAAAATCTAGTACGAGAACTGTGACGATGACAACGACAGATGAACCAGAAAGACTCGTTACTTTCAACACTTTCAAATCAACCACGAACAATCAGACGACGATTCTTGGGACCCGTACCGGAAGCTATAGGCGAGGCGCGGTATCTATCGCGAGTGGTAGTGAAGCTACAGAGAAGGCGTGGGCGACGGACTGTATGCGGAGGGGTGTAGGAACTATGTAGGTGTGGATATGGTGCGGAGGGGTTTTTTGATGGGATGTAGGAACTAGGAGTGTGAATATGATACGGAGGATTTGATGGAATGCAGGAACTAGGTGTGGGCACGGCGCCGAGATTATGTAGGACGAAGTCGAGGAAGGCAATAAGAGGACTAAACTGAACCAAGTAGAACCGCTGGGCTCTTCTTTTGAGGGGGGGGGGGGGGGGGGGAATTCTGCGGTTATGGGGTGTGGACTGTGGAGACCTTGATGGGCAAGAGACGTGGAAAGCGTGATGGGATAGGTTGGTGTTGATTAACCGTTGGGAGGGCAAGGTGTATTATGAGGGGTATGCGGTTAGCCTTTAGGGTCGCAGACGGGGTGGTATTTGGATGCAGGCGGGGTGGTGTTTGGGTGCAGGCGGGGTGGTGTCTGGGTGCAGGCGGGGTGGTGTCTGGTTGCAGGCGGAATGCGGTGGAGAGGGGGCGGATTCGTGGTTGAAGCCAGCCGGGTGGTGAGCAAGCGGGACAACTCAGGTTCTTCTTTCGTCTGTGCAGGCACTTCTACTTTTACATACGAAAAAAAAAATAAGGCGTTCGGTTCGTTCGGTTGATAGGGTAGGCGAGACGTGATCGCCGTTGCAGTCTGGCTTTGTCTGGGCTATGGATGGATCCGAGTATATATCACCAGAGAGACAGGATGCCAGAATAGCTGATGAGCGAAAAGGTCATTACAGTCGACTGTAGAGGCTACATTCACCGGTCACTGGATGAGAAATACTCAAAAATATTCAGAACAGACCATGAATATTCTGGACACAAATCACAAAAACATCTTCCTGACCACAAACAATAGAAACATGTTCCCAGACACCCTTACAATTGGTTGCGGAAAAAATAAATAAACCAAATTTTCACTCACTCACACCTGCTCACCAGGCTTGTTGATGGCATCATCAGACGAACCGTCATGTGAGCCGATTGGGCGCGCCAGGAAACACAGCCTGACGAGGAAGCCCTCGCTCATATATAACACCATGTATAGCTTGTCGATCATATTTCCTATATGCCAAGCACTTTTTGCAGCACGGGGTCGTTAGAAAAATTTAAAACAGGGTAGTATTCGTCTTTGTGAGAGAATTATGATTATTTTATCCCTCATTTTTGCGATTGCTGATTCCGTTGGTACAGTCAACTCTTCCGCGGCGCCTTGTCAAACAAAGCCTTTTTTTCCTGGTATCCCTCAGCCCTACGCTCATCGCCTGCTTCTCTCCGAAGCCCTAGTGTTATTTTGGTGTAGTCTGGGACCCCGCGACCCCGCGAAACCACCCTGAAATCAATCGTATGTAGAATTTCAACAAATTCCCTCTTCCGGTATTTGTATTCCGTTGTGAATTCCAAGATCGCATGGAACTGATGGTCTTTTTTATCAATAATTTAAAAATGCTCATAAGCATTATGCAACACTGAGTTGTGTTTCCTCAAGTTGACACGCTGAGCTTGCGGGGACAAATTGGTGCAACTAATCATCGCGTCCTTTGCCTCGCGTCCTCCCAGCTGAGCCAAAATGCTGCTTTCGCGATTGAGGGCAAGACCATTGCTAGCCCTGATAATATAGACGCGTCAAACTGCTCATCGACACCGGTGGCAATGGCAAACATCGCGTTTTAGTTATCCCTTAGCCATCGACAAAATTCTTGTCGAATTCTAGATTCTTCTATACACGAGACGCGACCCTTGCCTCACAGCTTAAAGCGTGTTCCCTTGTTACCCGGCTGCGCATCATTCTGGTTGGCGGCTCAACTTAATATTGCCCCACTCATTCTTCTTGAAGTCTGATAGCTCGAGTCTCTTTGCTACATTTCCATCACCGCAACCATGGCCGACATTCAAACGATTGGACAGCTTTTGGACACATCCCTTATCCCCCAACACAACAAAGAAGGTATGTGATGACGTAGCTGATATCTATAGCGCACCGCGAAAGTGTGCACTGGATACCGGCGCAGTACTAATTCGACGTGTAACAGCTGAGAAGAACCTACGATCACTCGAAAATGCCCCCGGTTTCGCGTTGCAGTTACTGCAGCTCGTCGCTTCTGAGGCCCCTCAGATGTCTACCCGCCTAGCAGGCGCGCTTTACTTCAAGAACTTTATCGGTCGTAACTGGGCGGTAAGCAGCAATCACGAATTACTGTCCAAGTACAATACTGATTGAGCGCTGATTGCAGGACGAGGAGGGAAATCACAGATTACCGCAGGATGATGTTGTCGCGATCAAGAGAGAAATTATCGGATTGATGATTTCTGTGCCTGTTAACCTTCAGGTGCAATTGGGTGAGGCAGTGAGCATCATCGCAGAGAGTGACTTTTATAAGAGATGGGACACCCTCGTCGATGTATGCCTCCGCTCTTGATCTCATGTGTGATGCCATGTTAATACTTTGCAGGAACTTGTTGCCCGCTTGACCCCAGATAACACTAAGGTCAACAATGGAGTTCTACAGGTTGCACATGCGATTTTCAAGAGATGGCGACCACTCTTCCGTTCCGATGCTCTGTTTACCGAGATCAACCACGTTTTGTCAAAATTTACCCCGCGCTTCCTCCAACTTCTTCAGTCTACCGATGCTTTGATCCAGCAGAACCAAAACAACCAGGCCGCGCTCAAGGAGCTCTTCCAGACCCTTAACCTTATCGTTAAGCTTGCCTACGATCTCAACTGCCAGGATTTGGCACCTGCCTTTGAGGAGAACCTCTCGTCCATTATGGGAGTTTTCCACCAGTACCTTACTTACACAAACCCTCTATTAGTTACCGACGATGATGACGAGGCTGGACCTCTTGAGAGAACCAAGAGTGGAATTTGTGAGCTTTTGCAGCTCTTTGCTGGAAAGTACGAGGATGCTTTCGGAGAGTTGTTGCAAAACTTTGCCAACTCCACCTGGACTTTGCTCACTCAGCTCGGACCTGAGTCCAAGTACGACATTTTGGTATCCAAGGCTCTCCACTTTTTGACCGCTGTCGCACGTTCTCCCCAACATGCCCAGAACTTTGGTTCCGAGGAGGTTCTTACCCAGATTGTCGAGAATATTATGCTTCCCAACATGACTCTCCGTGAGTCTGACGAGGAGCTCTTCGAGGATGACCCAATTGAGTTTATCCGCAGAGATTTGGAGGGATCCGACAGCGAGACCCGCAGAAGAGCTGCTACCGACTTTTTGCGCCAGCTTCTCGAGCAGTTTGACAAGAATGTCACCGACGTTGTCTCCAAGTACATCACCCACTACCTCTCAAAGTACGCCCAGAGCCCCAAGGACAACTGGCGTGACAAGGACACGGCTTTGTATCTCTTTACTTCCATTGCTGCCAAGGGATCTACCGAGAGACTGGGAGTTGTTCACACCAACCTTCACCTCGATGTCGTTCAGTTCTTCCAGACAAACATTGCTGCCGACCTTGTTGCCAACGTTGATGATGTCCACCCCATCTTGAAGGTCGATGCCATCAAGTACTTGTACACCTTCAGAAGCCAGCTTACCAAGGCTCAATTGAGCGATGCATTCCCTCTTTTGGCTAAGCACTTGACTTCCTCAAACTACGTTGTCTACACCTACACTGCTGTCACTATTGACCGTCTCCTCGCTATGTCCTCCGAGGGATCCCCTGTCTTCACCTCTGGTGATATCGCCCCCTACGCTAAGGAGATTCTGGCTCACCTCTTCCGCCTAATCGCCAAGGGACAGACCCCTGAGAAGATTGCAGAGAACGAGTTCTTGATGCGTTGTATCATGCGTGTCTTGATTGTCTCCCGCGAGTCAACAGGTGCCCTGGCCGAGTTTGTACTCAAAGAGCTCCTCAAGATTACTGGCGAGATTTCCAAGAACCCGTCCAACCCCCGCTTTAACCACTACAACTTTGAGTCTCTCGGAGCTATTATCAAGTTCGCTGGCCCCACCGCTCCCGCAATCCTCGAGACTGCGCTTTACGAGCCTCTCGTGCTTGGAATCCTTGCAAACGACGTCACCGAGTTTGTTCCCTACGTTTTCCAGCTCCTCGCCCTTATCTTGGAAATCAACCCCTCCGCCCCTCTCCCTCCCAGATTCAACGACTTGATCCCCTCCCTTCTTAACCCCGCCCTCTGGGAGTCCCGTGGAAACATCCCTGCCCTTGTCCGCTTGTTGCAGGCTTACATGTCCCGGGGTGCCCAGGAGTTTGTCAAGGACTCTACCCGCTTGACCGGAGTCCTTGGTATCTTCCAAAAGCTCCTTGCCAGCAAGCTCACTGAGACCCACGGATTCGACCTGATGGAGTCTGTCTTCACCCACTTCCCCATCGCTGCCATTCAGCCTTACACCAAGGACATTTTCATCATCTTCCTCACTCGTCTTAAGGGATCCAAGACCGAGCTCCTTACCCAGCGCTTCGTCCGTCTTTTCTACTTCCTTGCTGGCCTCCCTTCTATTGGCCCGGACTTTGTTGTCACTTCTATCGATGCTGTCCAGAACGGTATCTTTGGAGAGCTTTACGGTGTCATTGTTCTTCCCGGTACCGTCAAGTTGGCCAAGCCCCAGGACCGTAAAATCGCCGTTGCTGGTTTAACCAAGTTTGTTACTGCCTGTGAGGGATTGGCCACCACCTACCACGCCACCTGGGCCCGGTCAGTAATGGAACTTCTTAAGATTCTCGAAGTCGAACCCGAGGTACCACAGGAGGATCCCCTCGCAGAGCTTCAGAGCGCAGAGATTGATGACGTCTCCTTCGGTGCATCATTCGTCAGACTTAACACCGCCAAGAAGAGAGCAGTGGATATGTTCCCCGAAATTACAAATGCTAGAAAATACGTAGGAGGCGCCTTTGCTAAGGCAGAGGAAGCTAACCCTAGGGTTAAGGAGTGGAAGAATGAGTTGTCAGAGCAGGCTCGTGCGTTGTTGGAGCAGTATAAGGCTTAGGTGGCTCATGCTTCAATGATGTGCTATCAGAATGCTGGGGTGGCATGTATGGTGCTTGTATGAAAGCGTTTCGTGGTGGGGGAGTTGGGAGAGGAGATGATATAGGATGATGATGATAAAATGGTGATCATGATAGGATGAGATGGAATCGGATAGCATAAGATAAGCTGGTTCAAAGATGTCGATATCGATACCGGATGATTGAAAAAATCTGCAGGGGGGGGTTTATACAAAAATTGTTTTTTTTTCTTTTTGGTCGCGTAATTAGAGATGGAGGTGGTGCGATGGGTATGATTAGGATAGGTTAGGATAGGATAGGATAGGGTTAATGAATTTCGTTTTACGTATCGTTCTGATATCATATGTCTTTTTGAATCGGAAGTTGAAGTGCTGCAGCTGCAACTTTTTTTTCTTCTGTTTTTCTGGATTTTTACGTTTAGGTCTTTGTTGGCATGATCAAAATCCAATCCAATCCAATCCAATCCAATCCCGTGGTCTAAGATACTTAATTCAGCCCCGAATCTCCTAACCCCATGATATCCACCTCCTTGACAAAAAAAAAAAAAGAAAAAAAAAACCCCCTAAACACATAGCAAAAAAACAAACAAAAAACACACACCTTGATTTAAACATAACCCAGCGTAGTACCTGTATAGTATCCTACACCAACCTTTTTCCATACCTATCCATTCCAGAAACTTTAGTATATCCACTATCAACCTCTCGTCAAGAAATAAAGCCGCTACATCCATCATCGTGGCCTAGTCATGCTGCTCCATTCTCTTGCCTTTACTTATACTTATTAAACTCTTTTCGTCAATTCCAGAAGCTCTCTTTGTATCCTAAACAGGATTAAACGAGAGGGGAGGAGACGGGGTGATATATGAAACGAGGATGGAAGCGAGGGGGAAGAAGTAGGGGCAGATAAAGCTCGTGATGCGTGACGCAAAGACTAGATCGAGGGATAGTGGAGGACTTCCCATCGCTCTATAGCAATGGACACGAGAGTCCATTTCACCACAAAAAAATATTTTCTATAGAACGCGAATAGAGCACTAGGATAGACAGGGGGGTCCCTACCCCCCTTATCTATTCAGATTTTCTATTGCTATCGAATAGATGAAGTTGAGGTTGTTCTATCCACCCCCAATAGAGCGATGGGAAGTCCTCCAGTCGGCCCAAAACTTGATGCGCCTGCAGGACCCTGGGTTAATATGCTAGGTTATGTAGAAATACTGTGGTAAATTTTATAATCATAAGGTTAAGATTGGTAATGGGGAAATAAAGTGGTTGATGTTAATTACTATCGAGTGATTGTTCATGAGCGTTGTCGTGTGGTCGATTTGTACATATGTACATTGTACATTTGCGTCTAAGTGATCACGGGACCAGACACACCATGGTGAGCGATGCCTTCGTGGACTATGACGATTCGAATTAATATCTGGGTTGACTTCTGTTTAATCATTAACTGGATGTTTAATAAAGAAATGATATATTATTGTCGCTTTAGTAATAGACTGTAGCATAATATCGCCATTTAATGATACCCTTTAATATATCACTCCGCCAACGCTCTTATTAACCGTTTCGCGGCGAAAGAAGCTGTGGATACCGTGGAAAGCTACGAAAGCTTCACGGACCACGGACAGAAGTTTGATATGACGTTGATAAAAGCCCACATTCCCCACTCCCCCAACTCCCCCAACTCCCCCAACTCCCCCAACTCCCCCGACTCCCCCAACTCCCCCAACTCCCCCGACTCCCCACTGCTCTTTCACCCAACTCAACCAACTCATCAAACTCCCCTCGCTTGGAGATTCGTTATGACCGAGCGAAGTTAATAACTAACTACCAACTTACCGACGCAACGTAACGTAACATAAGATACGATTACCGGCTTTCTCTACCAGGTTATTATTTTGCTGTGTTGGGTAGTACATAGCTGCATCGAGAATCCGGTGTGAAGATTGAAGGGTGAAGATTAAGAGTTTTTTTTTCAAACGCGATTTACAAGTAAATCTGTAGCTGGAGGTAAGATTTCTTCCCCTTCTTTCTGCATCTAGATGATACCTAAATCCAGCCATCATACTGCTGAGTTGATGTGTCAAAATACCTCGGCGATGGAGCAAAGATGGATGTAAAGAGTTTCACTAATGATGTGGCTAGGGATTCTTTGAGAAGGATTATTCGTCCATCCGTTGTTGCCATTTCGACTTTCGAAATCGTCGTCTTTGTGTCGGCTTTGCGTCGAATTCGTGTCGGCTTTGCTTCGGCTTGGCATCGACTTCCCATCGGCTTTCCGTCGACTTTGCGTCGGCTTTGCGTCGCAACCATGAGTGCTTTTGCATCAGTCGTGAATGGTGGGCCCTCACGTGGTAGCCCCCAACCCACGGAGAAATTCTACCAATCTCCCATCAAGGGACATAGTTACCATACGCATTCACTCTTTATAAACATTTATTCGCTAGCCTGGGCTATTAGGGAGATTTTTCACCATAACATCTCCATAGACGATATTTTAAACCCCTGGGTTAATGGGGGAGATTTTTACGGTAAAATCTCTAAAGAAGATAATATTTCAAAGCCGTTTCTGTTTGAAAAGGAGGCCATGCAGTTGTTGAATGAACTTGTTCTTAATGTAGGTTCATCACATGAATCATGATATTATGGCTTACCCCTTGAAAAGGTTACTAATGTAAGGAGTAGGCAAATATTACGACGAGCAATATCAAGGGACTTCAGAGTGAGTCAATAAGGATCTCGGAGAAGATTCATAAGCTTAAGGATAGCCTGGATGAATGCCGTAGAATTCAGAGGAGTCCTGACCATCTGTTATCAATTGTTGGTGATCCAGTGGGCAGGATCCGTGGATATGTACAGTAAGTAATTCCCTATGATTTTAAGAATGCTGCTAATTTTGTTTAGGAGGTTGATTCAACAGCTTCCTGACCACGATCATCTTAATAAAAATCACGGATCTTTACCACAAATAATTCTTCACGATATTTCTGCCCACCGCAATTTAATTTACAAGCACAGCGGTATTTCAGCTGACTTTAAACAAAAGGTAATCGACGCTGCAAATGCTGTCGAAAAACTTCTTAAAAAAGAGTATGTCGATTTGCAGAAAATACTTTACTCGCTCCTAAACCAATATTACACTCTTTCGAGAGACATTTATACTGTCTATCGAGCTTCTGGAACAGGTAATAGGATATCAGCCTACAGTTATTTGATGAAGAATTTACTCGAGACACGCTACGATGCGTTGTATCATGAAGTTTTCGGGGTTCAGGATGCAATTTCGAGATGCATCGATAGTAAAGATCAAGGTTGGGAGGTCAAATTCGTTCGATCTGCAAACAGCATGATTTCAGAACTCCACGCCGTCATTTTACAGCCTGATTGTACAGCCTTTACCATTATCCTGACGCCATTTGTCGAACTCTTATGGTTTTGCATCCAAGTCCAAAACACTGTCAGCAGGAGAGCTGAACTCCTTCTGATGAGCATTCGGAACCTCATGGAGTATCGCAGGTCCGTTCTGAAGGGAAAATCAGATAATGGGCCTAAGAAACTGGTCAATTGGTGGTTTCAGGTCGCTATCGTGAATCGGAAACCTGAGAAAATGCAGCAGTTGTGTCCTCTGAAATTTGAAGAGGTTATTAATCAACCATCCAACGTAATGTCTCAAAAGGGAATAAAGGCACCCTCGGGTACATCATGTAACACCAGATCAGAGAATACCCCAAAGACCAGAGCAGAACCGGCGCCTGACAATACAGAGGAAGGATCACCCGAGAAAACTAAGCGTAGTCGCTGGAGGAGAAGGTTGAATAAGAAGAATTCCAAGTCGCAAACACCACCTGTTACTCCCAATGAGTCCCAGACTGCCACGTCCTCAGGAACAATCTCCCCTGAGGTGCAGCCACAAGATGTTCCAGAAGATGCCTCCAGGGCTATGGTTACTTCCTCTGAGAATGCTAATACTAATTTTCAGGCAAAGAACGTTGAGTCAACTTCCGAGCCGGTATCGTCGTCCTCCGAAGTTGACAGCTTCCCCCAGCCTACTCCTCCAAGCCCACCAGTCAGCACAACTCCAGAATCCGAACCATCAGAAACGGCCTTGGAAGAGATTGTTTCCTCTGAACCTATTTCACCAGAGACATCCACGAATTTACCATTTCCTGACACTGAGTCGGAAAAGAAGGCGATGGAGGAGATGCGCCTGGAAAACCTCAAACTTGCGATGAAATTGCAGAAGGCAAAAGAAGATTTGGAAGTAACAAAGAAACTTTCCCTGGTAAAAGATATCCTAAAGACATCGAGAGATACAGAGGAAGGGAAAGCACAAGAAACTTCCCAGCCGGTATCTACGCCCTCCGAAGTTGAAAGCTCCTCCCAAGCTACCCCTCCTAGCATACCTGTCAGCACAACACCAGAATCTAGATTGTTTGAATCAACCTTGGAGGAGATTATTTCCTGTGAACCCATCTCTCCGGAGACACCCATGCATCCACAATTTCCTGACATTGAGTCGGCAGAAAAGGCGGTGAAGGAGATGCGCGCGCTAAGTTTAAAGGCTGCGGAGGAATATAATGCGGCGGAGCACGAATTTGATGTGGCAAGCTTATTTTTCCTTACAGCAAAGCCCTGTCCGGATGAAAAGATACCACAAGAGTTGGAGGTAGCGAAGGCTCAGAAAGCAAAGGCGATTGAAAGGCTTAAGAAGGCCGTAGAAGCAAAAAAGAAAAGCATAGCCGCGGCGGAGAAAGCCGAATTGGGATTAAAGGCTCTACAGGAGGAGGAGGAGGAGGAGGAGAAGGAGAAGGAGAAGGAGAAGGAGAAGGAGGTTACACCCCAAGAGCCACCAAAGGTTGAAGAAGCCAAGAGAAGTATATTTGCAATGAAGTCACCGAAGGATTGGCCGGAGTTTATTCCTGCTAGCTCCAAGGTAACAAGCACTGCTCGGAATAGTCTTATCCCAAACGACAATTAACAAAAGGTTAAAAAGTTCAGGAATCCATGGAACCGCTAGCAGATGCTGAAACTCATAAAACTGAATTTAATGTCTCTATCCCACTAAAGGAACGCAAACTATTACTTAAAAATCTACTCGAAAAAAAAATACGACCACCTTTCTTTGATACCATTACCAATCGGAGACCCGGTAACATGAGGTTTCATACTATTGAAAAACTTACGTCCAATACGCTTGATACTGGTGTACAAAATATATTGTATGGGGAGTCATCGACTTAGGATAGGCCGTTGCATAATATACCTCTTCGTGCGCAGACGAAAAGTACACAGGATATTTTTACTGATGAGAAATCTTCGGATTCACATTGACTGGATACACCTTCTTTGGATACACCTTTAGACACACATTCTTTGGACACACCTTCTTTAGACACACCTTCTTTGGATACACCTTTGGACACACCTTTAGACACACCTTCTTTGGACCCACCCTCTCTAGACCCATCCTCTCTAGACACACCCACTCTAGACCCAGCTTCCAACACACCATCTTTCAACACACCTCTCAATCCATCTTCACCAAACCAAACCCCCGAATCCTCCACCCATCCCATACAATCCAAAAAAACCCTGGCTCGGTCCAAATCTCTTCAAACTCCCGAAGAAATCGAGAAATGGAATTCGATCCAAAAACCAATCGACGACCTTCAGAAACAGCGTAATGGAATCACTCGAAAAATATTTTTGGGTGGTGGTGATGATTCTGGGGCTTTGGATCACGGGTGTTTTGATGAGGAGAAGAAAGAGGAGATGGGGGAGATGGAGATGAGTTGTAAGGGAATGAATGGATAGGGGATTGATAATGGAGGATGGGGCGGGGTTTGGAAAATTCTTGAATGGTAAAGATAAGAAATATTTTAAGGGTTAATCAGTAATTGCAATAGTGATAATTTTAATGTTAATGATAATAATAATGATGCGGCGGTTTTGGAGGAGTGTAATTGCAGGAATTGATAGGGTTAATGCTTCGTGGTTGGTTATAGAATTGGAGACTTGATGAAGGGATTTTGTGTATCATGATTATGGTTATGACGATGATTATGATGACTGCACTGTAATAGGTAATTTTTGTTTACTAAAAGGTGGTTAGTAATGAGTTCACTCACTTGGATATTTACTTATATGTACTTTACTGTATATAGTTAATGAATTAATGTGAGTTTGGTTTGGAAGTAGAATATTGGGTTCGAGTGATGGGAAGAGATAAGATGGTTGAAGTGAAATACGTTTCATCTCTAACTTGTATTTGGGCACTATAGATGGGGGAGTAGATGGTTGTTTCTTTTGGAGGAGATGTGTCCAGAGAAGGTGGGTTCTCATGATTGGATTGGTTTAATGTGATTAGTTGAGGGCACAGGGAGCTCTTTATGTAGTTGCGGGATGAATATACGGTTTTAATGTTAAGGAATCCTCTGAAATCCAATTTCCCAAACCCCATAATTACTACCATCCATGATTAACCCCGTTTTATATGCCAATATAATTCCTCTCACATAACTTCTCATCATTAGGTATCCACAAACACACATCCCCTTCATTCCTTTCCTGTACTTAATCCCAATCATCATCATCATCCTCCTCCCTCTTCTTATCTCTAATCGCGCCCTTTCTCTGTTCCCTTTCCCCCCTCTCATCACCACCTCCGGGTCCATCATCCTCCGTACACTTAACCCTTTCAAACACCGCTCCCTGCTGCAATAACAGTTCCTCCAAATAAACCGTTCTAAAATTATCACTATTACCAACTAAACCAAAACCCTTCATCTTAAGGGTTTGTTTTCCGTCAACATAAGCTACTAGACAGGGTAGTTCACGAATCCCGAGTTTTTCAACGAGGAAGGGAGCTTTGAGGACGTCGATTTTTAGGAAGCGGCACTCCGTGTGTAGAGGGGCTAGATAAGAGAGGTGGGAATTGAGGATGTGGCAGCGTCGGAAATCGGATTTGTAGAAATGGACCACGGCGTTGGGGGTGTTGCTGGTGGGGGTTAGCTGGGATGGTAGAAGGGATGGTCGGGAGGG
Source organism: Pyronema omphalodes (assembly GCA_024516155.1). Lineage (NCBI taxonomy): Eukaryota > Fungi > Ascomycota > Pezizomycetes > Pezizales > Pyronemataceae > Pyronema > Pyronema omphalodes. Next base: position 971,181 of record JAJJXM010000005.1, read on the forward strand.
GTGAGGGACGCAATGGAAGGTAGATGAGGTTGAGAGCTGGCGGTATCTGGTGTAGCCTGATATCACTCAGGATCATGAGAACCAACAAGGTACCCTTTTTCTCCTACGCGGATTCCCACCGGAGGATGCGTCGTTTGTACCCCACTCATCCAGCTCCTCTGCGCTACCTCTGCGCTGCCTCTATATCCCCACCGTCCACATCCATCAAGAAAGCACCTACGTAATAATCCTCATAATCGTTTCCTCATCGGGCACGTCAAGATAAGTTCCCGCACCATCAGCGCGTTGTTGCTTAACAGTTTTCAAAGCGTCTGCGATTTCCTGGGCGCGCTTTTCGCGGAGTGCTGCCGGACCTGGGTCTTCTTCTAGTTCTCGGAAAAGTTCATCGTCGTCTTCATCTTCATCGTGGGCTGTGGGACGTCGGTCGAGGAACTCGGTAACGGTTTCGTCGAGGGGGCGCGACATGGTCGTGAGGTGGTGGGGTTGCGGGAGAGGGGAGCTCGACGTGGTAACAGGGAAAGGGAGCTAGAGCTGAGCTGGATGATACGCACGCGTAATCGCCACGGGGAAGAATTGCGAGGGGAAAATGATGGGATTTTTGGATTTCTTGAGAGGGGTTAAATGATGATAGACGAGGTTTACTATTTGTTGGATAGATATGGGGAATTTGGGAAAGTGAAATCTGAGCGGAATTCATTAACTCATCACTCAATAACACATAAACGGAAGCCCGAAACTGGTAAAATATTATAGACAAACAAACAACCCCAAAATAATATTCCCTGTAACTCCTTTAATCCCAATCCCATTACTTTTTTGCCTTATGCACCCTTGTACTGATATCTCAAATGCTCCAACTCCCCAAAATTCACCGCCTCCAACGCATTCCTCATCATCAACCCTCCCACCGCCATAAACATCGGCACCACCACTAAATATTCCTCCGCCGGGTGTACTCTCTCATTACCGAGTATTGCCCACTGGACCATCGTCCACAAAGTTCCCGCCAATGTCACCGCCACATTCCCCAACTGCACCTGTCTCAAAATATTCTCCATCGGTACCAACGGGGCATCCCTCATCGTCGGTCTCAATCTAGGTACCGGAATACACCTCCAGCTGACCAGCAGCGATACAATAGCGAATAGATCGAAACTAAAAATCCAAGCACCGCCGAAAGTATTCCAGTAGCGAATAAAGAAGTAAGGAATCGGAAGAACAGTAAGGAGAAGAAGGCATTTGCAGTAGAATTCGTTTCGTTTTAGGTCCTCAACTTGGAGGTCTTGGATGAGTTGCTCTTGCGAGGTTTCGTCCATATAGAGAATTTCGTTGTCGTCGGAGAGAAGGTCGGCGTGTGTGTAGACTTGCCGGTGACGGGGGCCGTCGGAGGAGGTTACGAAGGACATGGTGGAGCGCAGTGAAGATAGGTGGGACTCGTCGATTTGTGAGAACTCGTCGATGCGCAGAAGATTTTTCGAGGACACCCGGTACGGTGAAGTTATAAAGGAACTGGAGTTGTGATACTTGTGAGGCCAAAGTGAGGGCGGCGTGGGGCGCGCATCGCGAATGAAACAAAGAGCATAAGCTGGCTACGTAACCTTACAGCTGAGACGGTAGATCCCGGCTTGGCGCTTTTCATGTAACCATCGTCAGAAATGAATTGGATGTGGTGATAGCAGAGCTTTTGAAGCAGTAGTCGTAAATAATTGAGTGATAATATTTAAAGTTACTTGGCTACATAGCCATTTTAATTCGGCTTGTAGCAGATAGACTTTGCTCCAGAATAATCAGATCAGGAGCATGCTCTTCAATCACTCGCATCACTCGACACCTAAGCGTGCGATTCCTCCAAAAAACGCATGTATTGGGGTGAAACATGCTTCAGAATATTCTTGAAGTGTGTAAAATGGTTTACAATTAAAACCGGGAGTGTTGCAAAATTATTTTGTTGTTTCCGGATTAGTTTCCGGCTGGGTTTCAGCTCACTGTTCACCTAGAACAGCCCGCTGAACAGAGCGTCAATATCGTCTCCCTTCTTCTTCTTCTTTTTCTTCTTCTTTTCTGGCTCTTCGTCCAGCTTCCTCTTGGCCTTCTTTAAGCTTGATGTAGAGTCTTCTTGTGTAAGAGACTTCCCTTTCTTTGTTGCCTTGCTAGATTCTGGTGAACCCGACCTCTCTCGTAGTTTCTCTTTTGACTTCTTTGCCTTCCCTGTGGCTATCCGTGGTGAATCCTTAGGTGCTGGCTTCTCTCCTCTATCCTCAACACTGTGTACTCGTGTAGCCTCTGCCCCCTTCTCCTTCTTGTTCAACTTCTTGGGTGCAAGACTCTCATAATCCTCTCTCGAAATGACCTCTCCCATCTCCTCGTCGCTTATTCCTCCATAAGCGTCCCTCGAAATCACTACTCCCACGTCCTCCTCCGTCACCTTGGCCGCCATCTTCTCTACCTTTTTTAACCTCTCCTCCATCTCCCTTTCCCTCTGCTCCTCAAGCTCCTCCTCTGTTGGTTTAACCATCCTCCACACCCTAGCCAGACACGCCATCAACACCAATCCCAAAGGTGCAAAGTTCTTCTGCGCAATAACATTGCCAAACGCATCGAACGTAGCCGGCACCACCACCTTCCTCATAAACGCCACTCGTTCAGTATATTTCTGTAGCGCAGCCTTGCGATCGGGTGTATTTTTAGCAGCCGTTATCAAGTCATGTTCGGCAAGAAGCTTGCTCAGGTTCCGGCGGAGAGTTGCGAACCATTGCCACCAAAGAGTTATGGAGTGTTGGTTTTTGTTGCGGTAAAAGAGGAGGTGAAGTAAATCTGAGTCGTCGCGGAGAAGCTTCAATTGCTCTGGGTCGAGCGGGGGTTTGGGTGCCATCGTTTATATCGAGGGTGTCGGTGAGCTGACTCGGAGCTCGAAGTATGTCGCGGGGTGTCGCGGGGTGTCGCGGATCGCACGCGGAACCAGGGTGACAAAAATCCGCCCCGCGCTAAGAAAGATCATCTCCGGCGGCGCGTGCGAACTTTTTTTCGTGTACTTGTCAACCTCGCAACCACCATGAATATCACGACGCTGTCCAGACGGCTGATCCGGCCTACGATACGGATAAATGCTGTTCGCGTTCCTGCTCTGCGTAGGGGACTTGCTGCGGTCACTGAAAACCTTAGGTGCGCATCCCCGAGCTGAACATCCCGCCACCGGAGCTGCGCATAGCTAACCTCCTCCTAGCAATGTCCGGGAATACGATGTCGTTGTAATCGGTGGTGGTCACGCTGGCTCCGAAGCCTGTGCCGCTGCTGCTCGATCCGGCGCACGCACCGCTCTTGTAACGCCGAAAATCGACGGTATTGGAACATGCTCCTGCAATCCCTCCTTCGGTGGTATCGGAAAAGGAACTATGATCCGTGAAATCGACGCATTAGATGGAGTAGCTGGAAGAATAGTCGACAAGGCAGGAATCCACTTCAGGGTGCTGAATAAGAGAAAGGGGCCTGCTGTCTGGGGACCCAGAGCTCAGATTGATAGGAAGCTTTACAAGAGGTACATGCAGGAGGAGCTGATGGCATACCCGAATTTGGAGGTTGTCCCTGGAACTGTGGCAGATATTGTATTGGATAGGAGCCAGGATGGTGGGATGATGGATACCGACGGTCACTATGGAAAAATCACAGGAGTGAGATTGGAAGGCGGGGAGATCATTAAGACCAAATCCGTAGTTATTACCACCGGAACCTTCTTGGGTGGAGAGATCCACATCGGTATGACCGCCTACCCCTCCGGTCGTATGGGCGAAGCCGCAACCTTCGGTCTTTCCAAATCTCTCCGCGAAGCCGGATTCCAGTTGGGCCGCCTCAAGACTGGAACCCCACCAAGAATCGACGGTAGAACAATTGACTACTCGATCTTGGAAATCCAAGCCGGCGATGAACCCCCTATGCCCTTCTCCTACCTCAACTCCCGTGTTGCAATCGAGGAACAACTCCACTGCTGGGGCACGAACACAACCCAAGAAACCCACGACATCATCAGGGCGCACCTCCACGAAACCATCCACATTCGAGAAACCATTAAAGGACCTCGATACTGTCCTTCTTTGGAATCCAAGGTTATCCGATTCGGCCAACGCCAGAGTCACCAGATCTGGCTCGAACCTGAGGGAATTGATGATCACGTAATATATCCCAACGGTATCTCCATGACCGTTCCCGAAGAAGCTCAAGCTCGCGCTTTAAAAACCATCCCAGGATTAGAAAACGCAACTATGCTCCAGCCCGGTTACGGTGTGGAATACGACTACGTTGACCCTCGATCTTTACGCAACACCTTGGAAACAAAACTCATCAAAGGACTCTTCCTTGCTGGACAAATCAACGGTACCACAGGATACGAAGAAGCCGCAGCGCAGGGAGTTTTGGCTGGTATCAACGCCGGGTTGTCATCACAAGACAAACCACCGATGGTTATCTCAAGAGCAGACGCTTATATCGGTATCATGATCGATGACCTTATCACCAAGGGTGTCTCAGAGCCTTACCGGATGTTTACTTCCCGCTCTGAATTCCGGATGTCAGCACGTGCTGATAACGCTGATTTACGGTTAACAGAGCTGGGTAGAAAACATGGTGTAGTTCACGATAAACGTTGGAACGCATATCAGGCTGAAACAGGGGCTATGAATGATCTCAAGGCTTTGTTGGAAGCTGAGCGGCTAAGCTCCCCGACTTGGATAAGAAAAGGCTACCCGATCAGGGAGAATACGGAAAGAAAATCGGCGTATGATATGCTCAGAGTCAAGGGTGTGGATTTGAAGAGGCTGGAACAGGATCTTCCTGATATTGCAAAGTACCCAGAAGAGATCAGGAGGAGGATAGAAATTGAGGCTACGTATGCGCCATACGTAGCTGCCCAGCAGAATGCGGCGAGAGTCTTCTTGAAGGATGAGGCGCTGCATATTCCCGGAGATGTGGATTATAATGATATTGTGGGTCTTAGTACTGAGGAGAGGAGAATCTTGGTGGAGGTTAAGCCAGAGACTATTGGGCAGGCGAGAAGAGTGGAGGGTGTTACCCCCAGTGGGTGTATTCAGATTTTGCATTATGTTACAAGAAGAGCTAAGAAGGAGGCGAAAGCGAAGGTGGCGCAGGAGGAGATGAGAAGAAGGGAGGCGTTTGAAGCGTCGAAACTTGAGGCTATGGAAATACCGTCGGAGGTACTGGATGTGAAGGAGGAGACACTCCGGGCTTAGAACACTGAAAAGGTTGAGGTGGCGAGTTGTGAATAAGGATGGCGGGAAGTTGAAAAAGGGATTGCGGAATATGTACTATTAGTGGGCGTTTGTTTTTGGTGAAGGCGTTTGTATATCTATGTATGTATCATTGGGCTTTTTTGCGGGTCTTTTCTTCAAAAATTCGAACATGGCTTTCAAAAGTTGCATTATGAGTTTATTGAAATTAGTTTATTTAAGATCGAGTTTGTTTCTGTGAAGCGGAAATCTCTCACAGAACCACGGATGAATACAGAGCTTTTTCGCACCCGGAGGGTGATATTTGAAGTAATAAACTTCAGAATTGGCCTCCATGTTTATCGACATCAAGTTGTTCAAAATCTCATATAAATTAGAGTGTGAGCTCTACATAGGCCGAAGTGAGCTACAACGTTACCACCACAAAAATGATACCAAACCCAACATACAGCGTTAAAAATAACAGCAAACAAAAATTGCCCATGTTTAATATCCTTCACTCAAAATCCATGGTACCATATCCATAAAACAAAGTGCCGCATCTAGCAACCAATCAACACATTTTTTAACGCACTAAGGTAAATAAAGAAAAACAAAAAGAATTTAGGGCCCCTGGTCAGGAAGGGCAAGGATAGGCCGGACAATCTGAGCGACATTGGTGGCAAGGGTCTGTATAGCTCCAGAAGCATCACCAACGACACCTTGGATGACCCTGGTGGCAAAGGTCTGTATAGGGCCAGAAGCATCACCAACGACACTCTTGCCAGCCCTGGCGGCCCAGTACTCCCTTAAAGCGGCATCGATCTTGAATAGGGAGGCGTAAGCATCGAGAGAAGAGTAGAAAGGCAACAGAGTTCTCCGGATGAAGTTAAGATCTGTTCCGGTATAAGGTTTTGCTCTCCATCTTTCTTCCATAGGGTCGATGAAGCGAGTGGTTTCTGGGTAACCGAAATCAGCAAGAGCTGTAACGTTAAAAGCAGCCATCATATCAGTATCCTCATGAACCATATTGTGACAGTGGAACATATAAACACCGTCCCATGGAGCGTATCTTGCAAGAACCCGAACAACCTCATTGGTACCAAGGAGGACAACATCCTTCATGGCAACCCTCTCATAAGGCTCAATACCACGTCCGGTACGTGAAACAACCTGGAAATCAACCAAGTGTATATGGATAGGGTGAGACCAGCCACCAGAAGTATTCTCAAGCTCCCAAAGCTCGGTGGTTCCACGCGGAGGTCTGGCAAGGATACGGTTGGCGACATCAGAAAATCCAACTCCGTTAATAAGCCATTGTCCATTTGTACGCTCAAATCTGAAGTGCCTGTCGACGGTTCTCCTCATTCTCGGGCGGTCCTGGGTACGAAGAATAGAAGGAATAGGGCCGTTATTGCGGTTGTCGGTAACAACGTTTCCAACGACAAATCTCATAACTCTATCCGTACCAGGAAAGTCCTCGTCAGCCATAACATTACGGGCATTCTTCATAGTAATATTCCTTCCAGCGTAAACAGAGAAGTCTACAATGATTTCATAACGCTCAGCTATAGAAATGAACATGTTGTTGACGGTTACAGGCTCGCTGAAAAATCCCGAGTCGGATGCAACGACGGTCATGGGAACGATAGTTGTAGAATTGTCGAGTTCAAGGTGGAGACGAAAAGCACGTGAGATAGCAGAGTCTAAAAGGCGGAAACGGTATTTTCGAGGCTCAACCCTCAGGAAAGGCCAGGGCTGACCGTTAACCTCGATGACGTCTCCGAAAAGAGATTGTGTTTCTCCCGCGGGAGAAAAGAGGTCTCCATTGGCCTGGTAACGCTTGGAGGCAAGCATCAAGGGAATATCGTACTTTCCGGAGGGAAGTCTATATCTAGCCTCTTCAACAGGGTCGTGGATGATGTAGAAACCAGCCTGGCCGAAGTAGGCGTTGACTGCGGTGATGTGCATAGCATGGTCGTGGTACCACATGGTACGTCCCCGTTGGCTGTTCGGGAAGTAGTAGTCTTTGAATTGACCGGGGGCGATGGTATCTTCAGCCCATCCATCGAAGGGGGCACGAGATTGGGATCCATGAAGGTGAATGGCGGAGTTATTGTTATATTCGTTGATAAAACGGACAAGAGCTATTCTGCGGTCAGTCGGTTGGAAATTTATAAGGCCTGTCCTGGCCCTTAGTGGAGTTCTGAAAACTCACTTTCACGACCTCTGGTCAAACGAAAGGTTGGGCCTGGGGCAGTTCCATTGTACCCAACAGCATTGGCCAGTCCAAGCTCGGGGTAGGCTCGGTATTGAAAAGGCCTAATGTGAATCTCGTAAAAGTCAATTGGAATACCGGTGGTGGCATTTATATAGGTTCTACCCGAGGAGGCGTGAGCGCTAGTTCTGTATATTATACATAAAAGCTTATGAAATCAGAGGGATAATAATGGATGGTTGTTGTTGAACAAAAGGGATTTTACTCACGCAATGGGGCGCGCCTCCTGAGGAATTGGTAGAGGGAAGTCGAAGAAATGGTTGTACTGTTTTCTCTCTGTCAGTTCAATGTTTGTGGAATGTGGGGGAAATTCACGTACAACCGGAGACAGCCAGCTGTCAACTGCAGCGAAGACAACTGGAGTCGCAACCAAAATTCTGGTTAAAGCAATACCGAAGTTGTACTTCATATTTACAGTGTGGGGAAGACTGGAACATAAACAAAAGAGCCTTGACGTTGGATTGGCTGGTTAGTCAGGACCAATTGACAATGCCGTTGTCGATGCTGGTAAAAGGAGGTAAATAAGAGGAATATTACAACCTCTTATATCTCGTTGCTTAAGTCGCCTAAGCTATTCAAGATAGGGAAGGAAAGAAGGCTTCCGTAGTTGCTTCCGTGCACAAACAATTTCAGCCCTCGTGAATTTGGAAAGGAATGCACTAGTCTTTTCTCTGATGATTCACACGAGCTGTATTACTGCGGGTGGTTCCTACTTATTACCTGATGGTTCAATTGTCCGTCCTTGGCTAGTTCGACCGCACCTATTCCCTGGACTACTGTTACAATCAAGCATATAGTATTGAAATTCCACCCACGATGATTCATAAGGATTGAGAATACAAAGTTTTAATATTCAGCTCCCCAAAACTTGCTATTCTTTCTTCACAGCTTGTCAAATATGACTAATATCGGGTTAGAGATCTCTGCCACAGTGGAACTTTTCTAGATACCTAATAACTTTACCAACTTCCCCTGCATCGATACTCTTATCCCGTTGACGATCATCGGATTTCGCAAGACTATTCCAACCAATGAGAAGTTCAGTTGAAGTCCACTCAGATTCCTGCAAGGGCGGGCATTCCAGCCTAATAAACAGTGCGTCATGCTGTCCATGCTGATTGACAGGGACCGATTGCGTAGAGGTATCTTCCGCGTGCTGATGTGTTTCACTATTCTCGGCAAAAATAGTAAACTTTTTATGTCTTTTATTCTATTGAGTCTAGATATAAATTTACTTTCACGCGGGATCCTGCACCCAAAAGATGGAACCAGTCATACCATCATCTCCTGCTAAGAAAACATTATGGGAGACATGGACGTTTGTATTCAAGTACAGCTGCGGTTGTAGGCATTTCTCAACAAAGAAATCCCGAGTGGCCATCATGTTATGTTGAAGGAGGTGAGCTAGAAACACACCTAGAATAGATGTGCTCTAAAGATGTATCAAACACGCAAGGAGCTCGTGGCCAGTTTTCGTCCCGTCGTGAGAGTCCAAGCCGTATTTCGGCGTCTTCTTTGATTAGGAGCACTGATGGAAATAATTTCTGCCTGCCTTAAATCTATATGAAACTAGCCTTAGTATGACTGACGTGGTTGAATAGGTCGTGGCAAAGCCGCTCCGCCCCGACTCTCCTAATAACATATTCATGATGACCGACATGAATTGTCATGTGACATTCAAAAAATTGTTTGCCTCCCGATTCCAGCCTTACTTATTACCGGGGAGTATCCATAACACAAGGATGGTGATCCGTTTAGCGAGGAGAAGCAGATAAGCATACTGATCATTTTCCATCATTCGGTACTCGCAATAGGCTTGCAGGTGTACCAGACATAGCATCCTCCTATGTCCTTGTAATAAACATCAGCTGCAGCAATGTATTATTTCTGGACCAGGAATCTATCTATACGTGGCATTCGCGTGGATGGGACGTGGACAGGATCATTCTCCGGATGTCAATTACCTTAAAAACTACGGAAATTATGCAGGATGCCCCCGAAAAAACACGAAATTTGCAATATACCCCCGTCTATGCAGGATGCCCCTCGCTTAGGTAGAGCACACCCGCCTTCAGCGCCGGGCGCCAAATTTTTCACGCATCTTTTTTTCCTTACTTGCAGATAAAAATTTTGAATACATTTCTGCGCCAAATTTTAATGCGTGTTTCTCTGTTTTTTTTTTTGGATTTAATAAGATTTCCCACGTAGATAACTGCTTTCCCGCATACTCCAACTAGTACAAAAATCATGAATGTAGGTTGGCACAGGTGCTTGCATAGTGACTAGTCCTGTTGTCAGCGAATTGGTGCGCTCCATTGTTGTTGTTGTTGACGATAATATCGAGAATTGGAATCAAAATTTTCACCTGCAAGCGAGGAAAAAAAAAACAGACGTGAAAAATCTGTAGCCCGGCGCTGTGGGCGCTGTATTCAATATGGGCGGGTGTTCACTACCTAAGCGAGGGGCATCCTGCATAGACGGGGGTATATTGCAAATTTCGCCTTTTTTGGGGGGCATCCTGCATAATTTCCGTAAAAACTATATGTTACCGTTCGTTTGACTAGGAATCTAGGTATTGGGTAAACTCTATTTTCGCGAACTCTCTTTCGGATAGATATGCATACACAGCCTGCATATTTCTTGCATTCCGCACAGGGTCCTGCAGCGGATGATCCGCGGCGAGTGCGTCACGATTCCCGCCCTGAGTGCTGCATACATGAGAATTTCAAATACCTTTGGGTGATAAATGACATAATCGACTCAATTTATGCAATCTGAAATATCAACTTGGTCTGTTCAAGAAAATAACATGAGTTACTTCGGCTGCTTTGAGGAACCCGATGGGAATGCCAAGATACCGGAAGTATGACGCGAATAAGGCAAATCTTAGAATAGCGGACGGTCATTTTTGGACAGACATGCCTTACGAACAAAAATATTCCGGAATACGGCCGAGCTTTAAGATGGTTCAGGAATTTCGTTGTTACCAAAGTATTCCGTAGTTGACCGGGCGTTGGACATTGATCGCCAAGCCATAAGGCTTTCCATACCTCATCGCTGGTCCGTTTCTCAATCCTCAAACCTCTCCTGTCTATCGTTCCAGGGGGTAAAAGAGAGTAATAACAATCATAAGATGCGTCTTGTGTTGAATTGCCTTGTTCATTGTCTTGGTTCCTAGGTAAGTAATATGCGGATTACTTATGCCCCGAACCCGCTCGTACGGCCGCCACGCCGAGCAGTGCACCTTCAACTGAGACCTACTAAAAAGCCGAACCTCCCGAGAAAAACAAAATACCAGATAAAAAGAAGTCGTGTAATAAAGTTTCTGTTTCCTGATTGTTGGGAATAAACTGGAGTACCTGGATGGTTACATATCTAACTAGCCATCACTTTTCTACAAGTTCACCGCATATTGATACGGTCCGGAGCGGAACGCTTAATATAGAATAAATTTACATTACAATCAAACCTTGTTGAGTTGAGGCCTAACGTGGTAAACTGGCCGCGGAGAGATCGTGTCAACACTCGCCCGTATCAACCGAAGCATCGGATGCTTTATGCTTCTTCCATAAAGATCACACGGAAGCACACTTGAGGAGTAGTATTTAAGATTTTATATGAGCGCGTGATACTTGCTTTGGATACAGGTTAACCCGCGCCCTCATGTATACATATGCCGGCCTTCCGTGTGGGGATCCAAAACTCGTGCATGGGAAATATAGGCTGACCCTATATGTTCTATAATGACATCAATGATGGCTTTGTTAGCTATAGATTCAATTCAGTTGGGGTCGGAAGTCTGCGTTAAAAATGGGGATCCTTATCTAAGCAGGTGAATCATGGCTCGAGGTCAGTATACCGTTATCAGTTAAACAGTAGTTTCGCTGACAAAATATATTAATCGATTGTCAATATTACCAATTGATGGGCCTATCTTGTAAGGAAACCCCAAACAACCACAGAAAGAAACCCTCCAAATGACGACCGACTCGATGCGTAGAACAGAACCCTGAAGTTTCGAATTGTAGAGATTAGCCTACACGCAGCTAGAATCAAACATAATGCCTATGTGTATGATCTAGATATTTGCGTCTGCTGTACACTTCTGTAACACTCCCGTAACAAAAGTTCCGAACTTATATGCCTAGACACAATGATCATTCGGCCCCATATCCAGGAAGCCATGATATCGTATGTCAGGTATCCCAGAAGGCCTCAAAGCTCTCCACTTCCTTCTACCTACTCGAACATACTCTTTCGGCTGGTATTTAAGCTCTGTCACACAGCTGACTGTATGATCCGCACCGGACTTTGCCTTATATTCTACTTCGTCCGAAGTTAAACCTCTATAAGCGTGAGATCTAGATCCACCAGGATGATTACAGTTTCTCGGTTCCATTCAAGCGAGAACCTAGAGCATAAGCCCTTGTCATAGGCTGTGCAGCACAGGGCCCAGGGCCAAAAGTCTGGGGATCCCGGAATGGTATGATTTACCCTGTCATTAATTTTATTCAAATCAAGCCTTCAATTCAGATATCCCTTCATTAATCTAGCATAAAGAAAAGCTTAAATTCAGTCTCAGATCAGGGATTCCGGATCAAGTATCTAGTATTTCCACAAGGGCCCATGTCGGCGCCACCTAGAAGAAAACCTCAGTTTTTTTTTTCGAACTGAGACTGCAATATTCCAGAAGCAAACCCCCGCATCAAGGGTCGTCTTAGAAAATCGAACAGTTTAAGCTTTTCATCCCCGACTCCATACATATCCGTAAAATCAACAATCCTATCGATATTCAAAAATGCATGAATGAAATTTGCCCGCATTTTATCACCTACTCTATATACAGACAGAATATGTATATATATCCCAGGCTAAGCTTTGCCTTGCAAATAATCGGGATATCAATATATACGAAGTTGTTTGTGAGCCTTGCATTACTAATCTTGACTCGACCGAGTCCCAACTCAGCCTAACATCATCATAATTGCACTGTAATCCCATCATTTAACCACACGATGAAAAAGAGAACATATGTAGCTCAACCGACAAAACACAATAAGAACTGACACGAGAAGATCGGAGAAGCGTTTAAAAAAGATCGAAAAGAAAGGTCTTACCCGGAGTCGAACCGGGGTTGCCGGAATCAGAATCCGAAGTGCTAACCACTACACTATAAAACCATGCTTATATCCGTTAGCCAAATTTTATGTATATAAGCAAAAAACGAACAAATTCCTCACAATAATTATCTTGTCGGTGATTACGGGGTAACTAGCGTAGAATTTCGTGATCGGCCTGTGAGTGATTGAATGGCTGCTTGGTGGAAGCTCCGAGTTTTAGATTTACTCGGCGTGACAGTTTTAGGCTTCCATATACCGGACTATGTAACTCGTTGAAGCGGCACAGTATATTATAACCATAATCTTCGAGGCAAGTGATTCGCCGCAGCTCAGGCTCATTCACAGATACATAAATAATTATACACAATAGCCAGCTAGCTGGATCCAAGCTTATTCATGTAACCAGGCGTAAATTTCCATAACTCGAGTGATATTGGATATATCATATGTAGACATGTTGTACGAAGAAATTATCAATATTCTTGATCACAGGCTACGGATGATCTGTTATACTATCATATCATTGTTCTATAGCTAGGTAGTGTTTTGTAGACCGTTTTTTTTTTTCGAGGGTGCTGTGGGCTTTGAAATCTGTTGTTTTGAGGGACTGTATGAGTTTAATACGAGATGTCGGATGTTCCCCCCCGTGAAAAGAGAACAGGAGGGAAGCCGAATAGATTGTTGTTCTTATTATTTTCTAGTACAGTGATATGAACAGTTTATATGATTCCCAGCTCCTTTGTCTGACTTCCTTCCAGCATTCCTCCACGTCCTTTGTTCTTTGTTGATCTTGTCCTTGACAAGCTGCATTACCCATAATCCCCGAACAAACACACCTGTACGCAGGCGTCCTTTGACAGCATTGCTGGCAATAAAATGCTCCAACATAGGTACAACAACACTTCCACCGGATCCACCGATAAGAACCAAGATACTGTTGAACTCCTTGAACGACCCGGGAAGTCCTCCGTAAGGACCGCTGATAGTTGTCGTGAGCTTTCTGTTTGATTGATTCGTAGCCATAGACTATAGCCGGCCTGTGATAACCCTGTGAGGCTTGATGAAGAGTTTGATTTCTGATCCTTCCTTTCCGGTGTTGGGGAATGACGCAATGCTGAATGGATGTGCGGAAACAGAAGTCGATAACCCCCCGCCGAGGAAACATACGAATACATGTGCTCCGGCTTTCCAGCGGACCGTACTCTTTATAGTCGCATCTACTAACCCTCCGTTGAGCATTTCAACTGTTGCTGTGTGCATGCCGTTGCTCAAATTTCGAACCCAGGAGACTAGTAGTGACGTCGCGTAAACGCAGACTGTGGCAATGAAGTAGTCCCAGGAAGTTAACCGGAAGCTGCAATGGAGGAATAAGAAGACGAGGAATAAAGGGGCGGCAACAAAGTGGGAGAGCTCGAAGAATTCGTAGTAGCGGCTACAAAGGAAGCGAGGGAAGAGGGTGAGATATGCTTGGAGGATAAGATCGGCGATTCCACTCCAGTACCAGATGGTCATGGAGTATTACATCATCATATCTCTGGGTATGTGTCAGTCATTTCAGATTTTGTCAAGAAAGGAGTTGGTATGCACCCGAGCCAGATGTGGTGAACGATGAAAGGGAATGTGTGTGCCAAAGCAAGAATCAGTATAGCGTAAGATGCCCACTGATGAAAGATTTGTAGTTTTTCATGGGATACCCCGGTGAGAAGCGTTATGAGGTTCTGTTTTGCGGATAGGGCCATGATGAAGGGAAGAAGAGCGAGGGACATCCAACCTGCTCTTGTTGCTATGGGTGGCGAGCTACCGAAGGAGATGGCGTGTGGGCCTTTGGTATTGGGCCGGTGATAGGGTTTGACGGCCAGGAGTAGAGTTATGCTGAATACGAATCCGAGGACCCCAATAAGAATTATTCCGAGAGATGGTAAATACCAGTAAAAAGCCCGAAGGTACCAGGGTCGATAGGAGATATATCTGTATGAACCGAGCATACGTTTTCCAAAATGAGAACGGCGGATTCTTGTATTGCTGATGCGGGAGAGGAGTTGAATACCGGCGAAGAAGACAATAGTTACACACATGAATATAACCATGGCGTGTGCATAGTCAAGGTCTGCTCTGTACCTATTATTGTCAGTCTCTTTCCAAAACTGAGGTTGATATTATTTTCGTTACCAGTTACGCCATTTTGCCGATTTCCAGGCACATTGCTCCAGAGTCATTGTACATGCTGCAATTCGTGAAGAATGCCACATAATAGGTTTCGTTAGGCCAGCAAGAGACGTTGTTGTCGAGCTACTGCCCATGTTCATACCGTTCATGTTCATACCGTTCATGTTCATGTTCATGGTTGTCGAAGTTGAACTTTGATGTTGTCTCGACAACCAAACTGACTGCAATATCCTACAATACATACATACATTGTAAGTACTATACAACATTATTGATGAATGATCATGATACTTGAAACTTTTACGTAGCTCACAAGGTGTTTTCTTTTTCTTTTTTGATGCTTAACAATTTGAGGTGGGTTTACAGCATCTCGCGCTTCGGTCTTATGCGATTGCGCTGGTTTACGCATGTTAGCCAGACACACTTTATCAGGTAACGAGTAGGTTTGAGGGAGAAATGCATCTTCTGAGCAGCCGCGTGACAAAGTAATATGATAAAAGGCACGTGATATAGGGAGCAATACTGGCTTGGCTGTTGTTTTGCGAGCAGGCTGTCGGATAGGTGGAGTATTAGGAATGGATTCACTGCGCCGCATTTGGCTGTGCTACCGCTTCTGATAGCCGCAGAGGAACATCACGAAAATAAATGAGGATTTCTGACAACATGCTGAGTCTGAAAATCTCTTGATTTTTTTATTGTTATTGTCATTATTATTCTCATGATTACTATTGCAGCGATGACAGATTGGCTATACCTCTTGCCTTAGCTCGAAGGTGCATGGTAGAGTGATTTCGCCGATCATGCTGCATTGTTAACGACAGCAGAGGTATATATATCATGTTCCATGATCTAACGGCCCACTACTCCTCGCTACCCTCCTTTTTACAACACCCTCCTCTTCGCTCCACTTTCCCCTCTTTTTTTGGAAACTTGCCAAACTTTAATTTGCCTACCATGAGCCCTGCATATAAAGGCAACATCTACCCCATGTATGCGACACAAGAAACCCACATTGAAGCAACTCGTCACCAGATGTAACTGTCCCCCACCGACACAGGTTTCCCAACACCTGTGGGACAAGCACCACAACGGAATGGGATTGAAGGTTGCTGCATTGCCAAATCGCGACAGATGACGTTTGGGAAACTGCTTGGGCTCTTTTGTGGCAAGGTCGCCAATTAATTCGTCTGTTGAGAAGTCAGAGAAGCGACACAATCGATGATATCATCCTGAACACGGATGATGGCAGTACCTGGATTCCCAACCGGGCATTAGAGCCGTTCTTGCAACGCCTATCAATGCTGTATTCCAACTGGAAACCCCTCTAACTTGATGCTGTATTCCAACTGGAAACCCCTCCAACTTGGCGGATAATGTGCACCAAGCACTATGAAGCTCAATCCTGTATTCCAACTGGAAAACCCTCCAACTTGGCGGATAGTGTGCACCAAGCACTGTGTTCCTTCGCTTCACTTCGGAAAATGGGCGTCTCCATCAGTGCCATGATTTCAAAGAAATTGCGAAAAACACCAAATCACCAATAGGGACAGTATCAGATATTGCACTGAATCCACGATATGCAAGAACTTGTGAGGAATATCAGAAACTCGGTCGAATTAGTAATAGCCTTTATTATACCCTTCTAAAACTACCCCGTTGTTCGTGTCACATGCTATATTTCTGTCTGGAACCCCGAAGAGTTGGTGTTCGATGGAAATTCGACTGTCATCAATCAGAAAACTATGGACTCAGATTACGCTGGTAAATTTTCGGTCATGATAGCTCCATATTCTGCCAGTAAGCTGTGGGATCAAACATCAGCACCCGATCACAATAGTCAACACAACGTATTTCTAAACTTTCGTCAATCTTCCAATGCCACAAATACTTAGTGAAGTGAAGCAAAGTGAAGCAAAGCGAAGTAAAGTGAAGAGGAAGATGTTATGAACAGGAGGATAGCAAGGAGTAGTGAGCCGTTAGATCAGGAACAGGAACAGGAATATGATATACCGTAACCTCTGCTGTCGTTAGTAATACGTAGTCGGTGAAAACAATTTTGTTTTTTTTTGTTTTTTTTTTGTTTCGTTTTTTGTTTTTTTCTTGTTTTGTTGTTTTGTTGTTTTTTTGTTTTTTTGTTTTTTGTTTTTTGGGTTTTTACTGGGGTTTTTTCTTACTGGGGTTATTGATTGGGATTGTATGTAGTGTAGTATAAATGAAATGAAATTGGAATGAGAATGTTTACGGGTCTTAAAATAAGTTTAATTTGATTTGATTTGATTTTTTATTTCTACGTAAAGTAAACGATAAGAAAAAGCGATGGAAAGGGAAAGAGAAAGAGAAAGAGAAAGAGGAGAAAGTCGCAATCATCAATTCTTAATTCTCCAATTCTTAAGCTACAGAGCTATCAACCAGCAATTAACCAGCAATTAACCACACCGAAAAAATCCAATCAATCCAATCAATCCAATCAATCCAATCAAATCAATCAATCATGAGAAATCCAATCAATCCATCAATCAACCACCAATCAACCAGCAATTAACCACACCAAAGAAATCCAATCAATTCAATCAATTCAATCACAAGCAAAAGCCAAGGCGAAAAAAAAATTCATCAAGCAAGAAAACTTTCAAAATTTCCTATCCAGTAGCTTACGTAACTTAACTCAAGAACAAGAAAAATAAAAAAAATAAAAATAAAAAAGTAACCAGCAACAGCAATAAAAATAATCAAAAGCAAAAGCAAAAGCAAGTCCGTTGAAGTGACCGTCCATGACCCAAGTAATCCTAATCCACCTTAGCAACAACAAAAAAAAGAAAGAAATACAAAACGCCATTGAACCATTCCATCCCAACTATCCAATTGTTGAACCCCATTTTCCCGCATTCTCTCAAATCCCAAGTTCCCAACCAATGATCCTTGAAAAACAAATCAGCACTGCTACCGCATCATCCCCATCCTCCAGTTTTCCAAGCCCTCCGTGTCTATAGTGTCTACACAACAATCACCCCTAACCAACAAAAGCCGTCAATCCACTCTCAAGCTTAACTCTCATCTCCTCCTCCTCTCCCTCAGGAGTCGACAACGCAGTTACCGCACCACCAGCACCGAGCCACCACTTCCCCATACCCTCGTCATCATATCTATACGCACTTCTAATAATGACATTCCAATCCCCAGCTCCACAAACCGACATATAACCCATAACACCCGAATAAACGCCTCTTTCCTCATCCTCCTTTTCCAGATGCTGCAAGATATCCACAGATCTCTTTTTAGGGGCACCAGTCATAGAACCAGGAGGAAGGGAAGTGGAGAGAATATCCAAGCCAGTAAGGGGAGCAACGGGTTGTTGCGCGGGAGTAGTATCATTTTTAATAGTACCTTCAATAACCGAGACAAGTTGAAAAACACTTTTATACTCCTCAACCTTCATTAACTGAGTAACCTCGACATTTCCAGCTCCTAATATCCGATGTAGATCATGACGGATCAAATCAAGAATCATAAGATTCTCGGCTCTTTCCTTGGGTGTGTTTAGGATCTCTTCGGCTTTTTGTCTAGTCATGTCGGCGGTTTTCTTTACGGTTCCTTTGATGGGACGGAGTTGAACTTTGCCGCTGCGGGAGTAGGAGAGGAAACGTTCGGGGGAAGAGGATAAGACGGTGACGCCCTGGAGAGCGAGGAATGCGGCATAGGGAGCCGGGTTGCGAACACGCAGAGAGGAATAGAGAGACCATGCATCGGGATAGGGTGCGGCTAAAGATACAAGAGTTCGCGCTGTGAGGCATAACTCATAAGAGTCACCACTTGCGAGATAGGTTTGAGATTCACGGACCAGGTCCATGTAGCGCTGGCGGTCTGGGAGGGTGATGGTTGGGTTAATGGGAGCTGCTTGTTTCTTCCCGCTAATACGCTGCTCTCCAGGTGGTGGGGGTGTGGTTGATGGGGTTAGGGAGATGTCGTGGGCCTGTTGGAGGAGAACTTTGGTGGACTCCAACCACTCTGAGTCGTCGGGGATAAGGGATTGGATCAGTACTTGCCCAGTGTGGTGGTCGAAACAAATGCTGCGTTCTGTAAAGGCGAGGTTGACGTCCGGACGGCGGTTTCGGGTGCGTAGGAGGGGGACTTCAAGGGATTCTACACCCATTTCGTAGGAGAAGTATCCCACCAATCCACCCCAAAACGGAGATTCTTCTCTTCCGCCTACGGCTTTCCGGGCGTCAATATAAGAGGCAAGATATTTCCAGACTGAGGAATTGTAAGGTTCCGTAAGCTGTTCTTTGGTTGCTCCTTCTTTACTACCGACAGTAGAAAGCGAAAGGTATGAGTCTCCAACGGTATAGCGGAAAAGCTGAGTGATTCCTGGGGTCATTACTCCGATAATACTCCATCTCCCTGGCGCAGCAGCGGATTCAAGGAGCACAAATTCCTTCTGAGATTCGACACCAAGAACTTCACAAAGCCGCCCCACATTCAATCCTCTGGTAAATAACTCCACAGTCTGTACCTCGCCTTTTTCTTCCACAACCGGCGCACCAACTTGCTCCAATAAACTCCTCTCCCTTTCTCTGATTCCCCAACCTTCTGGAATCTCTTTCAATTCCCTACCATTCTCCTCATTCCACCTCTGAGCCAGCTTCCAAAAATTCGCAATAATAACATCACTGCCCTCTGTACAAATACTTTCCGGATGGTATTGCACTGCCCAAAATGGCTTCTGGGTATGCTTAGCCGCCATCAACACCGTACCATTCTCTGCATCCGTACACCAAGCCAGCGCTTCCATATCCTCTCCCAAAGTAGCATGTAACGAGTGATACCTGACCACCGTCAAATCTCCGACACCTTCAAACAAGTCACTATCGGCATTGTAATCGACAACCGCAGTGAGACCATGTTTAACAGTGCTCAACCTCTCCACCTTTCCACCAAAGGCAAGACATAGAGATTGAAGTCCTAGGCATACTCCGAAAACCGGAAGGAGGAACTCGTCGGCGAGACGCCAGATTTCTGGGAGAATACCGACATCGGTTGGGATAGCGGGGTGGCCGGGACCTGGACCGACAACAATAGCGGTGAAGCTGGGGAGGTAGGGAAGGAGATCGGAAATAGAGGAATACGGAGAGTCGATGTGGATTGTGTGGACTTCGGCTTTGGTAATGAGCTTGACTTGGGAGGAGAGGTTATGGGAAAAGGAGTCGTAGGCGTCTATGAGGAGGATTTTGGGGACCATGGCCGCTGTTGGTGGTGAGTATGCGGTAAAGTGGCGTCACTGGTAGTGGGGGTTTCGCTGAACTGTAGTAGATTTAAACTGGATCTTAGCTGGTTACTATGGGCTGCCTATTGAAAGAGAGTGTAGCGATTAAAGAATGATTTAAAGAGGATTTAGATGGCATTTTGAAGTCGAGGAGAGAGCAGTAGAAAGAACAGTGAAAGTGCAGAATTGGGATCGGTTGACATCGGTCGGAAGATTTTGGGTGGTGGGCGGGAATTTTTTTTTTGTTTGAGGGGTGCAGTGCAGGCATGCTCAGTACCGTGACACTGACTGGACTCGGCACTGTCAGGGCGTGGTTACCGTTGGCGAGTTGATGAGGCTGTTCTCTCGGACAAATCTGCGTCCGTGTCAATATCTTGGGCTTGGTGAGATCATATCATCATGACTCTGACTTGAATACGGCCGTCGATATGTTTTAAAAATTAAAAATCAAAAATTAAAAATTAAAAATTAAAAAAAAGTTGGACGCGACGTTTCTTCGTATCTTACGAGATGCACGTTGCCATCGCCCTGCATCGCCTATCAATCCAGAAGGTCAAGATCCACAACTTCCCAGCAAGTTTGACTCAGGCCCGGACTCGCCAGGGAAAGAAAGACAGGGACCTGGGAACCCATCGCTTCACGGCATCATGCAAGTCGTTGCTTAACAATTAGGTCGCTTACGAAACCCTAACCACCACCTTGTGCCTTACTTTATACCCCTCCATACGCGACGACGAATATCTTTAACGCGTCTTGCGTTACCAGAATCCTTCATCATATTTGCTTATCCAGTTATACCTATACGGGGTCACCATTACGTCTTACAATCAGCACTTCAGCTGCCCCAACAAGCCTCCGCAACCTAGGAGCTCACACCGCCGACGACGCCGCCAAAGTCGCCACTACCCCCGCAATAGCTACCATGGCTTCACTATCCCTTGAAAGCCTCTCACTGTCTGACGACGAACGTTCTCAGGAGCTTTTTACAATCGCTAGTATCTACCCTGACGAAATTACTCTACTTTCACCCTATTCGGCATCACTCGTTTTACCGGTTACCCCTCTCTCACCATTAACTATCCAATTCACCTCTTCGGCACCCTTACAACTAAGATATCTCCCTCCTATTAAAATCATCTTCGATCTTCCCGAGTCATACCCAGCTTCAGAACCCCCAAGGATTGAAATTAAGACACAACCGGAATGGATACCGGGGAATATCTTGCAGGGGTTAAAGAAAGAGTGTGACCAATTATGGGAAGAAGGGATGCAGTCTGTTTATGCGGTTGTGGATCATATCCAGCAATTTGCAGAAGGGCAGTTTGGAGGGAATAATATTGTGTTACCGGAGGAACTGAAGGAGGAAATGATGAAATTCGACCAGGATGCACAAAGAGAGGTATTTGCAAAGGTAGGGCCGAACTGCGTAATCCAGCGGCGGGAGTTCAAGCTCTCACAGGATTCCTATGGCTCGATATGGTTGGTGGTACTGACGATTTAATAGGGTACCTACGACTGTGGTATCTGTCTAGAGCCGAAAAAAGGCGCACAATGCCATGCGTTAAGGTCTTGTACACATGTCTTTTGTAAATCGTGTTTAGTGGATTGGTATTCTGGCGCAATCACAGAAGGAGATGTATGGTTTCTCCCAGGTCCCAACCATCGATTGGATATAAACTAACGTAGGATATCCTGGTGTTAGGTTTCCGCAGTAAGATGCAGTGACCCGGTCTGTGTCAAGGCTGCAACTAGGCAAGCTGCGCAACCCGATGCGCCGCCTACACCCCCACCCGAGGGAGCGGACGCTCCTACACCCCCGAAACCAAGCATACAACCATTACCACCGACCATACCACCCGAGGAATTAGAAGAGATCGGAATCCCTACAGATTTAGTCACTCGCTATGTCGCACTTAAAAAGAAAAAGACGTTAGAAAAAGATCCCCACACCATATATTGTCCACGAAAGTGGTGTCAAAACCCATCAAAAAGCTCAATAGAGAGGGTTGAAAATAATATGAAGCAAAATGGTGGCGGATATTGGCTTCCAGATTTTAATGCCGTAAAAGAGAAAGAACCAATAAAGGAGAATAATAATAACAACAATCAAGAGGATCCCGCTTCAGTCAAGTTAGACAAATTACAGATTTGTAGTGCTTGTGCATTTGCATTCTGTCGTGTTTGTAGAGGTTAGTTGAATCCCAATCACCATACCAGTGAAACCCCGTAACCTTATCATTACTGAGCAAGGTTTCTCCGAAGCTTACTTGGAAAACCATTGTTCTCCTTGCTATCAGTCAACCAATGCTATGTTACTTCCCGTATTCTTTTTCCTGTAACCACAGGCTGACTTCAGACCCCGTATTACACACAGCATCATGGCACGGTAACCTCACCATTTGCAAACCACACGACGGCACATTAACAGAAGAAGAAATCGCCAACGAAAAATTCCTAAAAGAAAACACAACCCCATGTCCAACCTGCAACAGCCCTACCCTGAAAAGTCATGGATGTAACCATATGATTTGCACCTGCGCAACACACTTCTGTTTCCTTTGCTCGGCTTATCTGGATGCAAGTAATCCTTACAGTCATTTCAATACGAGAGGATCGGAATGTTACCAACGACTCTGGGAGGGTGAAGAAGGTGACGAGGAAAATATTAGAAGACTTAGAGCTGCGGAAGATCAAAGAGAACAGGAAATGGATAATTATGAAATTGTTGAACCTCCTGCAGATGCGCCGCCGCCAGCAGCAGCAGCAGCTCAAGCCCCCGTACACCAGGAAGAAGAAATTCATGAAGCTCAACTTATCCATCCATTAGGAGAAGAAGTCATCATGGGAGAAGATGGAGTTGTATGGATCGATGGTCAACCCTTTGAACTCGTCTGGTCAGATGATGAAGATAGTGATGACGAGCCGGAAAATCAACTTGCTCTTGAGGATGCCCCGGATCAGGAGTTGAGACCGGTTGCGAGGAGAGGTGGCCGGGGTGGTGCTCCCATGAGAGGAAGGGGGAATAGGAGAGGAGGTCAAGATAGAGGAGGAAGAGGCGGTGGTAGGGGTAGGGGTAGGGGCGGTGGTGATGGTGCTGGTGCTGATGCTGGTGGTGATGGTCAGGCCGCCCGCGGCGGAAGACGAGGCGGGCCGCAACAAGTTCCTGCAAGAGGAAGAGGTAGACTCTAGACCCTAGACCATATACCATGAAGCGAAAAACTTGGAAGAAACGTGGGAAAAAAGGAGGGGGGGGTGGGGGGGATTGGAACGACACGACAATACGAGCTGACGAGAACAAAATGCATGTATGTATGGAGTTTTTTTTTTTTAAGGGTTTGGGTTTAAGTTATTGGAATTGGAATTGAGTATATCCAGGGTGTTTCATGACTGTGTCTTGTGTTATATCTTGTATAGATATTGTATAGATATTGAAATGAATGATACAAAAGATTAGAGCTTTGTAACCGGGAATCCGGAAGAAATGGATTGCCTCCATCCAGTCTATTATTGATTGGAAATATAAAATACAAAATACAAAAGATAAAATACGAAATACGAGACTATGTATTCATCGTCAGCATTAACCAAATCCCGTATCAGTACTTAGTATGCAAACCTGTAGAGCACACGAGTACGAGTAGGAGGTACAAAATTAATGCTTGGTCGTACCGCCGCGTTACAGCGGCTCCTCGGTTTGCAACGGTTCATTTATTAACCCTACCCTACCCTACTAACCGAAACTGGAAACTGGAAATTGGAAATTGGAAATCAGATATCGTAAATCCGAAATACATATGTACAAAATCCGAACCGTAATATTTGATTTTGATTTGACTGGCTTACTTTAGGTGTACGTATGGTGGATATGCGATGGATTGTTGTTGATTATTATTGATGAGTATAGGTATAGGTATTGTGTTATTTCTATTTGCGGTAATTAGATGCGTAACAGGTACAGCTTACAGGCAACTGTTGAAATGCTAAATGCTTGAAATGCTTGAAATGCTAAATGCTTGAAATGCTTGAAATGCTAAATGCTTGAAATGCCCGAAGTTCACACACCGTATAATGTACGCGCACACCGTTATTTCGTCATTGTAAGGCGTGAAAAAAAACGTGCGACGATAAGATATGGTATGACATAATGCTGGATTCTGGATGCGAGATAATGCGGGATGCTGGATGATGCTGGAGATTTCGATAGAGACTTGGATTCTGGGGTTGTGGATTTGTAGCCGAGGAATATTTAACATTTAAGCTCTGTGGATCTTTATATTCAGGCTACATACTTTGGCCAATCGATTGA
The DNA here is from genome assembly GCA_024516155.1 of Pyronema omphalodes. Taxonomy (NCBI): domain Eukaryota; kingdom Fungi; phylum Ascomycota; class Pezizomycetes; order Pezizales; family Pyronemataceae; genus Pyronema; species Pyronema omphalodes. The sequence goes on from JAJJXM010000005.1 coordinate 995,527, forward strand.
TTACATGATTGATTGACTAACTGAATGACTGACTGAATAACCGACAGTTTTTTATTCAATTATTTTAGTTGCCAAAAGTTGGTAGAGGTAGTCTCGGGTCGGCATGTTTTTTGTATCACTGTATCACTGATTACCACCGTTTACTAGATACCAAGATAATCTTTGATTCTTTGTACGACTCCAAACTTCAAACCAGCTCCAAACCAGCGAGCCGATAAGCAAGGAACTGAGCACTGGGCACTGGGCACTGCGAATTCTATGTATATCCCAACTTCCTGCATACTTCTTTTCGGCCTCGGTCAGCGTCTGTTTCAACAATTAAAAGATATCGTATATACTTTCGTATTAGATAACGTCATGTTTTCTTGGCGGCTAGCTACGGCGCTGATAGGTAATGAATCATATCGCACGCGGCACGCCGTAGAAGTTCGTTGCGTGATAGAAGCTGTACTGTTAAGGTTATACTCCTGCCTGTTGTGTACCGATTTGAGATCTTGGAGTACATACATAAGCTAACTGGCTTGTTCTGTAGCAAGGGCCAAGGCTTCGAGGTTTCAAGCGTTTCGTGTAACACGAGGTCCCGAGCTTTCGTCTTGCGTCTTGCGTCTTTTGTACTCCTTCGTATCCCCCCGTATATTATCCCCCCGTATCGTATTAGATATTTTCATAGCGTCATATCACGAAAAAGCTTAGTTCTTAGGTTTTAGTTCTTAGGTCTAATTTTTTTTTTTTTTTTGTTTTTGTTTTCGTTCAATCTATTGGTTGTGACATGTACTACTTTTGTTTCCATTTTCACATAAATACCTCGTATATCTCTCTACACTATCAGCTACCAGCAGTAGTATCATTATGACTACATATGATTATGATTATGATTATCATTACCGGTAAGTAGTTTCACCGGGTTGGGAGGCTTCGAAGAGTACAAGGTTGGAGGGTTAGAGGCTTGTAGGCTGCTGCTGCTGGCTTGTATGTAGGCTGGTGGCTGGTGGCTGGTGGCTTGTATGTAGGCGCGTGGCTGGTGGCTTGGTATTTGTGTTACCATGTCACGGTATCACCATGTCCCTGTGTCACTGTATCACGATACGAACAACGAAACTTACGAATGGTAGGTGGATGATAAATCATAGGTCATTAAAGGTCATTAAAGGTCATTATAGGTCATTAAAGGCCATTATAGGTCATTATAGGTCATGTAACCTGCAGGCCATAACGCAGAAGCTAGGATAAGAAAGCCTGGTAAAATCCAAGTCCTAAGCCTCATGCCTCATCCGTAAATATTGATTCATCTAAAAATTAAATTTTGTTGGTTGATTAATTGAGAGTTTTGGAATAGGATGTTTTGTTTGAAGTTTGTCGTTGCTTCTATGTACTACTGTGGGGTGATGGGTTTTGGAGTATTAGGTGGAATGGTAACGTCTGGTCCTGATACAGCCAGTTGTATTTGTCGGTTTTATTTTGGACTTATTTTTTTTTTGAAGAAGAAGGAATGGTGCCATCTTTACATACTCTATGCATTGTGCTGCTTTTTTAAGGAAAGTATGTATGAGAAGCTGTGAATAATCATGGTAGATATATCATGATAGTGATACGATAAGATTGTAGTTAATGAGCCAATGAATTAATCATTCAATCAGGTGACATTTATATTTATTTTCTATGATATTGTTTTTATTTCCCTTTTTATCTATAAAAAAGGCTGCAAAGAACCTGTAAGCTGTAGTCGTTGTTTAAATTATCTTACTTACCCATAGACCAAAACTTCACCGGGTAAGTGATCAGATCATGATGCAGATATATACGAACGCCAATGAGTCACGAATGGTTAGGAGCTTAGTACCTACAGTGCTCAGGCCACGAAACTTGAAAGTAGTGGAACCTTAGCTAGGTATATGGATGGTAGATGAATGCCTTCAGCTATCATTTACCGGGTTTAATCTATCCAAGACCTATCCAAGGCGGAAAGCCTGAGAAACTATCATCCGCTATACGAAATAGGATCTATGGACAGATATGGATATAGTATATCGGCTAGTCGGCAAATTCGGTACATTAGATATAGTGATAACAGATAACGGATAAACGATAACTTATAAATCTTTTTATAAATCTTTATAAATCCCGAATAAGTGATAACCAGTTAATCATTACGCGGGTCCGCTTAATTGGATACGTATACCATCCACGTATATAAGACGTTGGTGTGAACGTCGAGGCTTTGGGGGGATATACACATTATACAGCGATACAGCGATACAGAATACAGAGATACAGAGATGCAGAGATTCGGCCTAGAGGATGGTGGATTGTGATACATACATACTGTTCTCCAGAGACACCGGTTTAGATATTTACAGAATCTCAAATCGCCATAAATCGGTTTTGTTCAATGAAATGATGAGATAAGATAAGTAAAAGTATGTATCCTACTTGTATTCCATTCTGTATTGGAATATACTCAATCAATTAACAGTATTTTCTCACCTCCTTTTTTTTGCCTGTTAGAAATAGTAGGTCTACAGAAGTCGCGCGCTCCATGATAGTTTGAAATAATCTCACTTCCCCACCTGTGACCCACCAAAATGCGTACGTAAGACAGATATACGAAACATACGAACACCGAACACCGAACACCTATATCAGTTACGTGCCTACAGGCTATGAAACCTGAAAGTAGTGAAGCCTTGGCGATGTAGATAGCTTCAGCTTCAACGCTCATGTAACCAAGGAGCCAAGTCCTATTCAAGGCCTATGAAGCTTAACCAAGAGAACCGGAGAAACTATCATCCGATATACGATATATACGATATACATCGTACACAATGATACTTTATACGACCCATGGATACGGTCTATGATATGGTATATCGACGATTCGGTGAGTCGGTATATTATTCAGTAAATCCGGCATTTTTTTCGGTACATATATATTGATAACTTATAAATATTTACAAATTTGGAATAAATAATACACCCCGTCACTCGTGACTCATTACTCGAGTCCCATTAATTGCATACCATACCATCGATTTACACATATAAGTGGTTGATGTCAACGTCGACGATTTAGGAATTGAGACTTAGACGGCTGATACAAAGATTCAGATGCCAGATGGATCGTGATACAAACTATTGCATATGTACAGTAACATACTGAATTTCTGTTTTAGAAAGAGAGAATATTTAAGGATCGGTTTGTTTAGCTGGTACATGGTAACACGGTAACACGATATATTGAAGGCCCCAAATAACATGATAGTTTCAATTGGTAAAGTGTAATATGTAGTATCTTTTTCTAAGACATAACACCTTTAAACCACGACAACCCTCTACTACCACTCGTCGGTTTAGTTACGCACACAACATACTCCCACATTCCCATCCCGGATTACCGCATTATAGCATTCTCACATCTCCCGAACCTACTAATCTCGATTGAAATAATAAATGCACAACAGTCTTATATATTTACCTAGCTACCGAAGTATCAATCGCCGATAACGATAATTATCGATAATTCACAGATATCACCGTGTTACCATCATATATGTTACCGTACATATAACTGTGGTACCATGTTATGTTACTTACGTAACCTTCTACTTCTGCCACTTCTGCTGCTTCCAGGTGTCCTTTCCACCTTCGATATATGTACATGTATGATTGACATCAGTTCGACTTCAGCTTAACGGAATTTCAACTTTTGACTACGTAGTACATAGAAGATATAATGCTCGCGGGTATTTATCTATCTAGTACATATCTAACGAACGAGTACGTCGAATATGCACCGGTTCTGTGGGGGCTTTTTCACTTTCGATATATATGCAGGAATCACTTGATTCACTTTAGCTGGACTCTGGATCCTCGAATTTTTAGCAATTGGAGTACATAATAAATATAATGGGTATTTAGTACTGCATCTACACAGGCAGGTCGAACGAATACTTACAGAAATGCATGATTCACTTCAGCTGGACCATGGACTTTTTAGTAGAATATACATAAGACATAATGGGTATCCAGTACTGTGTATATCCACATAGGCAGGCCGGCAAAATACATGCAGAAATGCCCTTATATGTAGATACCAGGTCTATGGTCGGAGCTCGGTAGTTGAGAGTGCCACGGTTTACTGGAAATATTCTGATGTATGAAGCACTTCAGCCTGGGAATTAAGGCTTTTTACTCGCTTTCTTTTCTTTTCTTTTTTGTGGGTCAACGTGGGTGCTTGTAGGCTGTTTCAATGTACAAATACAGTATTCAATGCATGTACGTCGAAGGCTTGCGATATGTAGAAATAATATGTATGTTTCTAGAAGTACTGTGGTGATACCATCGATATCTACCGCGGTTGAATAGTTTTGTAAGTCACACATAAAGTACTGAGAGATATTATTAGCTCCAGCTTCCAACTGAGAAGCTTTTTATTGAATCCTTTAGGTGTACTATATACGCAATTGAGGTCTGATTGGGCATTCTTAATCAACTTCACGGATACCTGTGACATGAAGTACAGGTGGGGTTTGGATGAGATACTGAGAAATATGCAATAACTTAAATAATTGCGGTATAAAAGTTGAGTAAGTCGTGTGAAGCGTAAACAACTTTGGTAAAATCAGAATTTCATTCGTTGCACTCGGGTATTCTTTAACCAGTAAAACTATGAAACGGATGTTATTGTAATATAAGGGAGGCGGCTGAGAATTCTGGATCTGGTTCCTGGGATATCATAGATGCGGACGTTGTAGTTCGGAATAGAGATCCCGCTGCATATCATGATTCATGATGTCTATGTATGTAGGAAATCGGATACCCCGTTATGGTTTCTAGAATCATAGGTACAAGTTAACTACATACCAACCGAGTCAATAAAAGCTGGCTTTATGCAAATAACCGTGATGAGAATAAGAAGGCATGGATACCCAAACAACATTTCCCGCAGTTCTCGAAATGCGGTGCATTGTAGTAAACGCCGAGTAACGAGTAACAAGCTGCCGTGCTGTATCACATTACGGGAGTTTATCAACGCATATCTGGCAACAAAATAGTTGTTGTTTATTCTGATATCTGAAACCTTTGTTTATTTGTTTCAAAATATCCGTCAGGGTAAGTACACATGCTTCAACTCTCTGTGTGCCGCCTGGTGCTTTAGATAAAGAATCGTTATTCAGTATTAACAGGTATTCCTAGATTCAGTTTCTTCGCACGCAGAATCGCGGTATTCAGCGCGCACCGTGCCGACACGACAGATGGAACAGCATTTCATCCCGAATGGTGGTTGACGTTGTATTGTAGGCCAAAGCGATTCACTCGGAACTCCGAGCTTTCATCATCTGAGAATTTTAGTATCATTATCTACTCTAACATCTCTGAAAGGCCTCATCTCCCCTCCTTGTTGAGGCTAGATATCCACGTAGGATGTCTTAGGTCGTTTTTTTATTTTCCAAAAGATCATGTGAGCATCGCTTACACTTCATTCTGCACCGGAACTTTGAAATCCCGGAAAAGGCCGTTACACGTGTGAAATCTGTACACTACCTTTGATGTTCATTGGTCATGCAGGTCACCTAAAGTCAATTGGCCTGATCACCTGCGCAGATTCCATAGCACGGTCGATATATGTACAGCGACGATACAACAAATCGTCTACATCGCTAGTGATGAGGCTATAAGTGCGTATTGGATCGGACGTTTAAAGAGCCAAGAGGAGTGTCCAGAATTTATCCGAGATTGTAGCGATGATGGAGAGAAGTTGTATTCAGTTGAAGTTGAGGGTTGAAAATGGAAGGTAAAGTGGAGGATGTAAATTTTTTATGTTTTGGTAGCCATGACGAAACGAAGCATGTGCATCAACCACACTCCCGGGAATACACCAAACCCTTCTCCGTGTTCCAGCTCCAACTTCGCTCCTCTCCTCGGATTTACCCCGTCTTGCATCGCTTCGTCTCTCCTCTCCACTCCTCTCCTTGCAACTTGCAACGTTCCTTTTTCCTCCTTCAACTTTCTCGGAGACCGCTGGATTCGAACAAAGTCGACACTCAAAACGAAGGGAATTGCATTACACTTCCCGAATATCCACACTCATTCGATCGATTATAATTATTACATATCTAATTAATACTTGTGTGCCCAAACCAGGGAGGGCCACTTCCATTCATTCGAGATCCTAGATCTTGCTCCTTACAGCTCGTAACGGTGCGATCGCCACTTTGCGTCTACCGCCACGAACGGGCAGCGGCGAGAACGGCAGTGGGTTCTTCCGAGCTCTTAGATCCATTAGGCTCCCCGGGTACCAGTCAAAGTTAGGAGCCTCCAGAGTTAGAGTACAGCCACCACGTTACAGGAAATAATACACTACGTGTAGCATCATATCTTGATTTTCACGTCTTACTCTACTTAGTACGTGGTGACTGGTGTCAGTGTAGTCGCGTTATACCACAGCGCGTCGAAAGAACTTTTGTCTGTCTTTTGAACGTTCAAGGTTCGCTACAATCGCGCCGGCGATAGGATAACCAGCACTTTCTCCTCGTCGACGCAGCCGACCAAGCCGACCCGCGTTTAACTACACTTTGTTTAGCCCCGAGCAGCTTTTACCACGCGACTGGGTGGATCTTGCTCGCTCAGTTCGCCTTAGCGGAACATATCCCTATCGATTTTGCACGGCGCGGCCTTACACCTAAAAAATCACCCCTTGCCCATCGCACCCTAGGGTCCCTGCAGTCACAGATAATAATAACATAATAATAATTACCGGCCCATCGTCTACAAAGCACTTACTTTACATACGACTACTTCTCCGGCTGCTTCTGAGTTCAGTCCTAATTCAACTACCACCACCTACCTCACTTCCTCAGCAGCCCCACGATCTCCGGCTGCTCAATACTACAATCGCGAACCTCGCTACATCCTCTATCAGCGTCTTCGCCTGACCAACCTAAAACCAGCCACCCGTTTTCCTACCTCCGCCTTCGCGGCCCCATCATCAGCATGCGGCGCGGCGTAGCCCTCTTCCTATTGATCAACTTTCTGATCTTAGGGTACATATTAAACAGCGTATTCACGTTGATAACATTATTATTCGAAGACTGTAAAGCGGACGCGATATTAAGTAGCGAGATACCAGCGCCAGGTTCGGAGTTGATAGGGAAGGGTCCTCAGTATATCCCTAGGATTATACATCAGACTTGGGCAAATGAGAGTATTCCGGAGAAATGGCAGAAGGCTCAGAAAAGTTGTTTGGATTTACATGGGGATTACGAATACAAGGTGCGTTGTGGAAGGCGGAGCGGGCTCGGAGCTCGGGGGAATGATGGCGGAGAGTTATTCCTCCGATATTCTGGGTTTCTCCAATGACCTGGGGAATCTCTGCGATAGCTGAAAGGCCTCCGGAGCTTTTGCCAGCTGGTGATATTACAGAGAAAATAAGCTAAGAAAGAACTTGTAGCTATGGACCAACGAAAAATCCCGCGACTTTATCGAAAAGGAATACCCCTGGTTCCTTGAAACCTTCGACAACTACCCGTATCCTATTATGCGCGCAGATGCAATCCGCTACTTTATTCTAAGTCATTACGGAGGAATTTACCTTGACCTTGACGATGTATGTTACATTCCCGGAGTTGGAATCAAAGCCTATGATTAAAATGCTGATAATTATCAATACAGGGCTGTGAACGCCGTCTCGATCCCCTCCTCTCTTACCACGCATGGCTCCGAAAAACAGTTCCCACCGGCATCTCCAACGACGCCATGGGCTCAGTTCCTCAGCATCCCTTCTTCCTCAAAGTCATCTCCGAGCTCCAACGCTACAACCGTAACTGGCAAATTCCCTACGTAACAGTAATGTACAATACCGGACCTCTCTTCCTCTCCGTGATCTGGAAACAATATATCAAAACCGTTTCCTCAGAAGAGCAAAGAGTTAGGATCCTAATGCCGGATGAATACGGAAATAAACCCTGGAAATTCTTTGGAGTTTATAAAGGTAGTAGTTGGCATAGAGATGATGCAAAGGCAATTTTTTGGATGGGACAACATTGGGGTTGGGTTACGTTTGCGGGATTCGCCTTGGGTTTAAGTGGTTATGCTGCCGTTTATTTGATTTATAGAAGGCTACATCTTAAAAGATCGGGTGAATATAGAACTGGCGCTGCTGGAACAGCTTGGAGCTTTTGGCCGTGGAGATCGGGTTATAGGAGGGTTAAACATGAAGTTTAATACGATGGACAAAAAAGACGGAGGATAAAATGGAGAGGGATCTTAAAATAAAAGATAATGCTGCATAGTTTCAAACTTAATCTTAAGAATGAAACGCTTAAACTAATATTTCTGTATGTATGTATGTAACGCAAGAGGCGAGGCTGCGGAGCGGTGAAGCCGCGAAGAGAGAAGAGGGAAGAGGGAAGAGGCAAGAGAAGCGGGGAGCAGCGAAGCAGCGACGAAGAGGACAGCGACCAAGTGGGATGAGGCGGACAGGCGAAGCGGCGAAGAGGCGTAATTTTTGTGCTTTTTTTTTCCTGATTTCTTTTTTTTTTTTTTTTTTCTGAATTTTTTGTTTACTCTTCAACTTTTTCAGGTTCCAGATACTTTGTAAAACATACCCTAATGTTCAATATGTACTTTGTAACATACCTCCTTGATTGATTGATTGCTTGATTGATTGATTGGGTTCCAAGAAAACAAAGAACAAGAATGATAATAATAATAACTTGAGAATCGTGGGGGAATTTATGAAGAACGTATTATGGGCTTTGTTTTTTCAATGTTTTGAGTTATGTTGAGTTGGGTGGGAATTAAGAAGTTGGTACGAGGATGAGAGGATAGGACCGTAGGAGTAGCAGTGTAAGTATGAGTATAGGTATGATTGAGTATGAGTATGAGTATGAGTATTACAGGCAGGTAGATATTCATGTCATATTTCTGATGATAATTATGCTAATAATCGTAGACTTACTTTACTTACTTTCTTCTTAGGTTAATATCCAATGTGTAGTGTGTAATGTATTGTTGGAGTTTTAGTTAGAATGGATTGTAGGGAAATATTTTGTTTGAAGGTTTGGATGTTTTAAGTTGGTTGAGGTGTCATGTTAAAGAGTGGAAGATGTATTAAAGTAGTGTATGCTTTACTCAGCACTCGGGAGTTTTGCGGATGTTGCAATTGTTGGATTTACTTTGCTGGAGTTATTTCATTCGTTTGGTATGCTGTACTTGTATTATGGTTAATGAATAAATCTTGATGTTATGATTTTATTTTATGTTATTTTATTTCATTGGTTTTGTTTTTTGCTTTGGTTTTTTGCTTTCTTGCTTGACTGAGTTACGATTTGTTGATTAATTCTCTTTTGGTAGTGGTTGATGTATTTTATTGTAAGTCTATGAATATTTGAATATTTGAATATCTATTTTATATAGCTGGAGTATGGAATAGAATATCTTTTTTATGTATTTCTTTATTATTTTTCTCTTTTTTCTCTTTTTCTCTTCTCTTTTTCTCTTTTTCTCTTTTTTCTCTTTTTTCTCTTTTTTCTCTTTTTTCTCTTTTTTCTCTTTTTTTTCTTTTTTCTCTTTTTTCCTTTTTTTCTCTTTTTTCTCTTTTTTGTGCTTATTGTTGGCTTATCGTATAGATACCAGAAATCAGGAAAATTAATTACCAAGCCGAATCACTCTTTATCAAGCCATAAATACATAAGCATTATCACTCCCGATAGCTATAGCTATACTTAAATCAAGGCAACACATCATTACGAAAGTTCCAAGTATTTATTGCTAAGCCAAGTAATTTGTATACTATCACTATTCATTACAAAAAAAAGATTTTTATGTATAACCAAAAATAACCAAAAATTATATTTCTCTTCTCTTTTAATGATCTAGACTATATGGGTAGATAGATTTCCTTCGAGTATTCGTTTTCCGGTTATATGCGCTTCTGTGTTATAATCATGTGTTGATCTCCCACTGAGCTCTAATGGCTCTAATGGCTCTAATGGCTCCTGATGGCGCACCAGTGGCTCGCAAACGGCTCTCCAACAGCACCTAAAATCCCAAAAGCGCACCAATCTCCTGGACCCTCTCCTCTCTAGTTCTCCTCCTACCATCCTTATTCTGTCCCTCCCTGAACGCATCCGCGACCATTTTCCTCTTCTTCTTCTGAATCTCAATAACACGTTCCTCAATACTCCTCTCCACCACCAATCTCCAAACCGTCACCTCTCGTTTTTGTCCAAGTCTATAAACCCTATCCACAGCCTGATCTTCCACCGCCGGCGCCCACCAGGAATCTGCCATGATGACTTGATTTGCCATTACCAGGTTTAGGCCAACGTTAGCGACTGCTAGAGATGCTAGTAACACCTCGCAGCCTGGCTGGGTAAAAGTTTCAACTGCATCATCACGTTTTTTGACATTTAGAGTTCCGTCTAGACGTGAGAAACGAATACCTGCTTTTCGAAGGAATGGTTCAAGGAGAGATAAGAACGAGGTCCATTGCGAGAAAATGACGGTTTTAGTCCCGGGGTTCTTTTTATGCGTCATGGTAAGAATCTCCATTAGTCGTTCGATCTTGGAAGAAGAGTCTGGATCCCGGGGGATTTCGGGGTCTTGTTTCTTGATGGTTGGAATGGCGGGTTCTATTAGGTCTTTGGCGGCGTCGAGGGGGGATCGACAGAGGGGACATTTATGTTGCATGCTGATTGTTTTGGTGATACAGTCGAGACAGAAAACGTGTTTACAGGTTGTAATTCTCGGGTTGCGATTATTTAGTGGCTCCATGCAGATTGTGCAGTCTTCTTGAGCTTCTATGGCGAGGTCTAGGAAGTCTTGAAGGGCTTTTAGATGCTCGGGGTTCAAAACGGAGACTTGTTGGACATCTGCAAGCTTCATCAGGGAGGCGATACGTTCACCGCAGAGAGCGCTGTGGTTGCAAACTTGTCGCATGCGTAATAGGATCTCGAGAAGGAAGCGGTATGAGTTGCTGTTGGCGTCGTGGATGTACTTTTGGAGTAAACCCTTGCCTTCCATTTCTAGGACTTCGTATTTCTTGCGTTCGTCGGGATGAAATTCTACATGGCGGATGTATTCAGTTATATTTGGAAGACGGAGGTCGACAAATTTCATGTGCTTTAGACGGCGGAGACAGACGGTTGCCATGAGAATTTGCAGGAGGTGGGAGGCGGCGGGTTCACCGCGAGTTAGAGGCCGGATTAGACAACGACTGAAGGTTTCGAAATTTGCAATTCCTCCGGAATAGCGAAGGAAACGGACTTGGGAAAAGAGATCCTTCATGTTGTTGACAATTGGAGTTCCCGTTAGAGACCAGCGTGATGCGGCATCAAGGCCGCAGGCGGCTAAGGATGCCTGTGATGCTGGGTTCCGAATCAAATGAGCTTCGTCAAGTACAATACGACGCCATTTGTAGCTGAATAATCCTTTCTTTTGGCTTGCTTTGTTGGAGAAATCGGAGGTCAAGGTACCGTAACTCGTTATTACAACATCGTAGTTATCGAGGTTCTTGGCTTGGGCCTTGCCGGCCTGATGGTAGCGAAGAACGTTCAGAGGTTGGTCCTTGCTGATATGCTGGGCCATTTGATCACTCCAGTTAGACATGACTCCGACTGGAGCAACAATCAAAGTTCCTGCTGTGCATGTATCCTCGTCGACCTTGGGGCTTGGGATAAGGACTTTTTCTTGGCTGACATCGGCAACGATGAGGGAAATGGTCTGCAGTGTCTTGCCGAGTCCCATGTCGTCTGCAAGTAAACCGCCAGATGGGAGGTCCGGGTTATCGGTGGTAAACATGGTGGCTATGTTTTGATATTTTCCAGTGGTGGTCCTTTTCCACATGCCAACAACTTCATTCCCCTTGGGGAGTTGGGGGTGTTCCATTTTAAGCATCCAGGCAAGACCCTATAAAGTTAGTGAGAATTTGTATACAGTAAAAAAGAGAGTAATGTACCTGAAGTTGATATGGCAACATCTTAGTCTTCAATCTATCCGGCTGGAAAGCTATGGGCATCTTCTGCAAGTCATCCTCGCTATTACCATATCTCTGCACAAGCTGCTCAACCTCCCTAGGGTTTATAAGTTGTTGAGCACCGTCAATAAATTGATCCCATGCAGCTGAAATTTCCGGTATTCCAGGGGTCCCGTATTCCTGGGATGGAGGAAACTGCGATGCTGCCCACACCGACTCATCGCCAAATTCCCACGCCTCACGAGTTACAGGTCCATCATAGGGATTCTTTCTATTATTTCTGCCCTTCGCAGCCGCAGCAGCCCTCTTTTTGCTCTCCTTAATCGCCTGCTCGATAGCCTTGTACTCATCAGTTAGTTTGGCTCCGGGGATTTTCGCAGCTTTGACCGCTGCTATTGAAGCACTTCTCTGAGGTTCACGAGAGGGGATCAGAATCTGGTAGTAGCATGGCGCTTCAAACTGGCCCTTTGGACCCGTAACTGTTCCCTCCAGGACAATCTGACGTCTGTCCATGAGAGGAGAAAGTTTAGCAGCTAAGGTACGAGAAACATGCCCGATCTTTTCGCCTCTTATGTTCGTGACTGCGATAGCATTTCTGTCGTACATGTTATTCGGTTCACGTGTCAAGTTGACATGTTCTTGTACAGATATAATGCCATTATAGTAGCGCACACCGACGATAGGTGCAGTGAAACCCTGAAATGACTGTACATGGTCGTATACGTTTAACTGTTGACCTTCTGAGCCTGTAGTCTGGAGGATGTCAGTGACGCTTTTTGTCAGATCTGTAGATTACAACTCACCTCGACCAAAACATCTTCGTCATCGTCGATGATCTCGCGGCTAAGAGGGCACTGTGCTTGGGACTGATTCGGTGGCTCAGTGCAAGCTATCTTCGGCGGCTCAGTGCGAGCTATCTTCGGCGGAGGAGGTGCAGTGTCACCAGACAAATCAACGACTGGGACCTTGGACAAGTCAATAGTCTCTAACTTTCTCTTCAATGCCAGCGGTGGAGACATGTTGACATGTAGAGTTTAGAAACCGTCGTTATATGAAGCAGTGGTGAAGAGTGCGACTGTCCGCTCTCGTGCGTAGTTATGGGGCGGGCCTGTATAGAATTAGGCGGCTACACTAGGCTGCTGCACATTGGACGCATCGGACGCGTCGAACGCGTCGAACGCGTACATCAACAGTTACATCAATCAAGCCCCAGGTGGCGGCTATCTACAATGCGGGTCAATGCAACGAAAAATTGATTGCCTCTTATTTAAAGCACGAGGGATGCTGTTGACCTCCTTTAGTAATAAGAAGCACGTGATGAGGTTCTTGTCAGTGTTGCCCATCTTTTCCTAAAATGGCCTAGGTTGGGGGCTCGCATTGAAAAAACAGGATTACTGTGGACAAGTGATGATACATAACCTCTCCATCAGCTTTTACAAAACCTTATTCTAAGTCACTGAATCCTCATAAAACAACCCATCTGCCATCCAATAAACACAGATCGGTATTTAATACGGCTGGTGATTTATGTATGTGACGGACCGGGGACATGTGATACTTATCACATGCTCATGATCACCCATCACCAGAAAACTGCGTCAAGAACACAAAATGGAACTTCGGAGTGCCCCACAGCGTCCGAGGTTTGCATGATGTGGAAATCTGGGGTATTTGGGAACCGATATATAGTAATTATCGGCATTTGCACGGAGAAGGATCTTCATCAATTTTCCGAAATATTGATCAAATCATAGAAAATCACCAACACGTCTGAACAGTAGCCGGTTCCAAGGATCTGCGATTGGTATGCAGTGATTGTTTATCAAGGGTGGATTCTACTAGGAGCCTAAGGGGACATGAGGACATAGTCGTCATTATACCGCATCACCCTCTTCCCTTCCCAGATGGAATCTTTGAAGCAATCCGTCTAGATGGGCTTATCACTCATGTTGGGGATGTTGGATAAAGACAGGAGGAGGCTGAGGTAATTCGATATTTAAATAAAAAAAAGGTATACAGGAGTCCGGGCCCTGGCCAATATAGTTAGCTCATTGCACGTATTTCCAGTCTCTGGCCTTTTATTACTTCAGCGGCAAATATTATTCGACAATTTCAATATTTCAATAACGCTACAACTCCAAAGAACCATCAAACAACCTTCATAAAAATAGCGCTAATCACACTCATAACTCATAACTCATAACCCATAACCAATAGCCCGTGACATGTCGCAGTAATCACACGTTACCCCATAGATCCTTCAAAGATCCTGGCCCAACCCAATCGCCCGGTAAATCCTACTTCCCGTCCTTCCCTTAGTTTTGCGGAAGATTTCCCCCTCTCCGTCCACGGTAGAATCATGCTTCCAAGCAACGCACCCCATATCAACCGTGCCAATCATGAGGCTCCTCTTTTTACAACCAAACTTGAGGATATAATAATCCTTTCCAAAAGTCGTCGACCTGGCTTTCTTGGCTTCCTGATCGTGAGAGGTAATCCAGAAGAAAGCATCCCCTTGGTACGGCTCAAGATCAAAGCTTTCCTCTTCCTCCGAGCCCATAAACGATACTTTAAGCGCATCATCCTTTACTACAACCTCGATCCAATAGTTTCCAATAGCGTTGTAATAGCGTCCTACGTATGCTTTGAGAGGGTTCGGTGGTTTGTCGATATTCTTCCCCTCCTTGAGCTCCCGCTGTACTTCCTCCAAATACGTTGCTCCGCTTTCGGCAGTTTTCCTGGCGTATTCAAGAAACTCCTCTCCCTCGATTCCGTTCTCGAATGTCGTCTCAATTAAAAGCTGTCCGACTAGTTTCACGGAATCCGTCAACCCGACAGAGTTCGCCATGACGACGATAGCAGTTGTAGTCTCTGGGAACAACGCCACAAACGCTACAGATCCTGCTACGCTTCCCTGATGAATTAACGCGAGACGCGAAGGAAGACCCTTTCCAATCATTGGTGGACATATTCCTGGCATGCCATCGGGACCGGTGCAGCCCATAACGGTGGGTAGCTCAGTCCTGACCCAACCCATCGCGTAGCTACACTCTCTGATAGACTCGCAGGGAATACTGATCATGCCTTTCCAGAGTCTCCTTAGCTGTTTGAAGGGGTTTCCGGGTAGCTCATCGCCTCCATCGAATTCGATGTTGGCAGCGTGCATCATATTCTCGTAAAATATTAAAAGATCCGTGATGGAGCTGCGGATACCACCGGCTGCACCCATCAAGATATCTTCACCGACTAGAGGAAGGGGTATCTCATGAGCCGAGCCATCGCGAAGGGTGGAGTAGGCTTTGGATGCAGTGTTGGCGTCTACTGGGGCATCGGTGTAAACGGTGTCTAACATGGCTAGAGGCTCGACTATGTGCTCCCGCAAGAAGTCGGTGTACTTCAATCCCGAAACCTTTTCGATGACTTGCCCGGCTACTTCGTAGGCCATGTTATTGTATATGAATTCCGTGCGGAGGGGCTTTGCAACTGGAAGGTAGCTTAAGATTGGGACTGCATCGGAGCGCTTCAAGATGGGGTTGTTGTTAGAGCCTAACCATAGAGAGTCGTATCCGGGGAGACCTGTTCGGTGGCTTAAGATATCTTCGATAGTGATATTTATGGCCGGATCTTTGTCGTTTCGAGTGTATTCTGGGAGGATATCATGAAGCTGAGTTGTCCAATCCAGCTTCCCATCTTCAACGAGTATACCAAACATTGCGGCGGTAACTGCTTTGGTCAAGGAACCAATGACGTATGTTGTGGTTTCATCAGGAGGTAGTCCAGAGGCAATGTCACGAAAGCCAAAGTGTGCTTGGTGAATCTCGCCGTCATGAAGAACTCCCAGGGACATGCCTGGAGTTCCTGCGATCTTGCATATTTGGACGATGAGCGGCCCGAGGGCTTCAAGGGTTCCGACACGCCTGGGGGTTGGTAGTTAGCTAGATTCCGTTCCAATAGACGAAGTTATGGGATTGGAAGACGTACATCGATACTTAGGTTATCAGTGATACCGCTACTGAAAGTTTCAGGGACGGAGGATTGAGGTGCTCGATGGTATGTAAGGGACGACGCAGGGCAGCTGAGACGTACTGCTTGTGCGGAGAATCAATACAAGGCTTCATCAGCGTTCGTCATGGCGGTTACAGACGCAGGTCAAGTACAGGTGGCTGGTCTCCATCGAACACCACTAAAATGGCCGTGTTTCCTCGCCAATCACCGGTAGAACCCTGCATAAAATAGTTGCTGTCGTCTGGCGATGATGTTGCCTACGTGGATCATAACCCTAATCTGATGAGACATCGTTAGGTTGCATGGTCGCCTGTGATTGGCCATCCCAACAGAGCCGATAGCCCGTGCATATAAAATCGGAATTAATGCGCGCTTATGGAGTACAGTTCACGTTTTTAGTGTCAGCGCCGTCAGCGCCGTTGTCGAAAGAAGAAACACGGAAGGCGGAGGGTGATCGTGGAGGCATAAGTCGAAGAAATTTTTACAACTTGATATGACGGTATCTGCTAAGGTATCTAAATACATATTATAATGTATGTATTTACTATACTTTACGTATCTCGCCGGTACATACATCATTGTGAGAGATTTAACTTAGACCATGAAAACAGATTACAAAACTGATGACAAGAGTATATTTACCCCTCCCTAAACGATGCTCTCGAACCACCCTATTAACTAAAACTTCTCATGATTGCTGGTTCATGGAAGGCGCGCTCAACGACAGCTCGTTCAACATCAAAAATCTCAGGAAATTCGGCCCTATAAAAATCCTTAACAGTTTGGCAACATTTAATTGCTTTCCTGAGTTGACCTCGATCTCGGCCGCCCATAATCTGCAAGCCCTCTGGTTTTCTACAACGACTCAAAGCCACATACGTTTGACCAGTAGTGAATGCCCGCCCAATATTAACCGCGGCATAGTCAAGCGTCAAGCCCTGAGACTTATGAACAGTGATTGCCCATGCGTGTGTAAGCGGAATTTGCAATCGTTCTAAAGATGTTTCGTCAATTTCTCTTTCAATCTTTTTCACACCTTGCATGTTGATGTTTCGCGTTTTCGTATTATTTAAGAATGGCGTGATGACGTAAGGACTGTCCATTTGATCCTCGAAACGAACTATCGGTAGACTGATTTTACCCTCAGAGCAATGGCTGTTGTAAAACTCCTTCAGTAGTTCCGTTTTGTCCTTCAAGGCAGGTTGGTTGTTAAAATAGATGTTGTACGCTTTTCCATCATCGAGAATCTTCTCAAAAGAAGGTGTGGATAGTCTACATATGAGATAAAAATATTCTTCTGAAAGCTCATGCATTCCACATACAACACCTCGGGAACCGTTAACTAAGCCTGTGTCCGCATTGATATTGGCAATGAGCATGACCTGTGTGCCCAACTTCAAGCAGAGACTGGATGGCATCTGGTTGTCTTTAAAGAACCAATGTTCACTACGTTCCTTTTCAGTCAGATAAAAGGTATTAAGTATTGTCTTTTGTGATAGGTGTTCTTGATATTTGGTAATCTTGTGGCGTCGGACCTTGACACGTAACACGTTAGTTGATGGGCAATCAAGGTGAAACGAATAAAAAAGCAAAACGAAAGAAAAAAGAAAAACGCATACTCACCTCGGCAGCATCACATGCATCTGAACAATATTCGTTACCGACCAGCTTGCCATACTCTCTCTGGTTTTCCTCATCCGCACCTTTTCGATGAGTGTTGATTTTGGTAGGTTTAATATCACCGTGTTCTGGCAACTTTCGCTGAAGCTTCTGGAGGTAATCGATAACTTCTTCGTCTTGACTACCAAGTCTAATTTGGTTCAAAATCTTTATCCACTCCTGGTCCGTTTGACGGTGTACCTCTTTTAGGTATACGTTTACAAACGCTGCCTCTTTCCATTCTTTGGTTTGAAACACGTATTTAATTGAATCGTTGAATGGAGCCCCACACTGCTTGTTTGGGCATCTGCTCCATCGGTTTGGAATAAGCCCGATTGCTTCATGTGATTGATGTTTTGGAGGTGTATCAAGGTATTTGCGACCAACCATATTTGCGTCTGGTATTTGAAATCCTGTTAATGAGACTGATTAGTATACAGATGCGTCTCCATTATCATCCAAAACGCACCACACTGTACGCAGTTTTCTAATTCGTTTATGTTGTTTACGGGCGGTAGTTGGAAAAAGTCGCCACACACAATGACCTGCATACCGCCTATGGCTGTTAGTTACATATAAATCATGTTTCGTATTGAGTCGTGTTGCATGAACCTACCAAAGAAACGGTCATCTTCAAACTCAGCTTTCTTACAAGCATCTATGATTGTAAAAAGGTTTGGGTTTAGCTGGTCATTTTATTAGACGTATAGTGCAAAAATCTAGACATCAGACTTTTACCATGGATACTTCATCAATGATTAACACAGGTTTGTCCTCGGAACTTATCAAATTAGCTAGCTCTTCTTGCCATGGCTAGTCATTGCCTTCATTATTGCGATTCTCTGTGTTTTGATTGCAGATACTTACTCTTGAATAGGCTGTGGACCAAGATTCTTAATAATCTCATTAATCCCTTTGTTTAGCCTCCCAGGGCCAAACCACCTGTGAATAGTTCGGCCTTGCAGCTGCTTAGCAGCAAATGCGGTTGGAGCAGTGACATGAAAAACCTTGGACGCATTCTCGAAATACTGTACTGCCCTTCTGATGACTTCACTTTTGCCTGAGCCGGCGGCTCCTGTAATAAATACATTCCGGCCTTGCTTTATAAGCTCCAGTGCAAACTTTTGATCAGCGTCAAGCTCAATGTCTGGCGCTTTGGGGACTTCGGTTTCGGTGTGTAAGCGAGGACGATTCGAGGGGATATCTGTGCCGGAAGGTTTGATTAGCATCTGATCTGCATGAAAAGACTTCATCCCGAATACTCAATTACCTTCGGGCTTCATAGAAGGTATTAGAATCCTTCTGACACTTCCAATATGTAGTGCAGACTCGAATTCAGTGGATCGTTTTCGACGTTCGCTGTAGATTTGCCATGGTATTCCAGGTCTCCTATTAAAAATTAGCCTAGTCTAACATTACCTTACTTAAATCTCGTACCATGCTGTAATGAGTCCAATATTCTTTTGACAAGTGACATATCGAAGTCCTGAAGTCGGCCTCGCCAATACCTTTGACATTTTGATCGGACGGCGGATGTGTTGTGGCAGTCGGCAGTGATTGAACTGAACGAGTTTTTACAAAACTTGGAGCGGGGTTCAATCAGGCAGCAGCATTATCTTTTCCGCGGGTGCTATATAATTAACCCAGGTCAAATGTACAATGTATATACATATGCATTCCAATCTGTATAGTTGGTCATACCTACTTCTCCCAGTTAGCAGGGTCCTAACTGCCCCAAAATTGTTGAAAACCTCAAGATGTGCTTGGTAAATCTTTATGATTGTTCATTTTTTGCCTTTAAAAGCTTTCCAAATTTTTTATTTCCTACATAAACAGATTGTACGCCAAATATTGTTTGTCCAACCTGGGAACAGAACGGGTATATGTACTTGACGGGTAGACCCGTATGTCTAGCCAGACATCGTTAGATTACCCGTCAAGTGCAAATGTGACCAATGGATCCTTCAATAATTCGATAGGCTATGGTGAGCGTATGGTGGGGGACACCAAGGCACGACAAGTGTGGACTGAAATCTACATTTGTTGGCCACCGTGACCGGGGGGCGACAGGGATTAAAATGGCCTCGAGTGACATTCGGCGATTCAGAGTTTTTCTCACTTGCGAGATACCACCGTGCACAAGCCACTACCCCATTTTCGGTGGTGCAGACAGCCAATGAAATGTGATTACATAATACCGCATTAGCGCATAATTTCCAATTTTTAGCTCGGTAAAAAAACACCCTAGATTCAATATGTAAATGACAGCTTAGTCATTGCATGTGACCAATCAAATGTGATGAAATCCTGTATCTTGGCATATCTTGGCACAAAAACATCATCTACATATTTTCTCCGCCCATACAAAATACAGAGGTTTTTAAAACCTTTCAGCCCATTCACCTTTGACTTAAATTAATTTTGGCCCGATATAAGTTGTTCTCCATCAACTTCTCTTTCAATCTTATCGAACAGTTTTCAAATCGGAGTGGTTGTCGTTGGTGTGAAAGATTTGGGGTGTTGATGCAATATTTGTCGTTGCGATGTGTCGGGACTTGGTGTCCCCCACCATATGTAGGGTATTCTTCGTTATCCTAACCTATCGCATATCTAATTTCATTCCAGTGCGAGTTGATTATATAGATTGAAGTGTCTTACTGTGTACATAGTAATCCCGCAGTCATTCAAAGCTACATAGCTAGCCACTGGTTTTAACTGTACGCTAAAAGTGACTTACCGATCACATTTGCACTTGGCGACTACATAGCCGAGGACTCATGATGCAACCACGCTGGTGATGATAATTCACCGAGTTCCCAAAATCCAATATTTGTATCGATTATCGAATTGGAGGTTTTTGGCTTCTGATCATATTTATCCAGTGGCAACCTTCGTGATAGAATCATCGCTTCTTTTCAAGGTTGCCATCACATATTACGAAGCAAAAATATTCCATCCAAACATCAGTCATCCATTCATCTATTCATCATCACCACAATGAATCAAAAAGAAATATTGACAACCGCGAGATTCGAACTCGCGCCCTGTTACAGACCAGCACCTGAAGCTGGCGCCTTAGACCGCTCGGCCAGATTGCCCTTGTGATGTCTTTCATCCTCTCTGATACCTGGCCCCATTCATTAATTCCGACCGGATATCGGATAACCTCCCAAGCCTCGCGCTCCCCTGCATCCCACAGCTATGAGGTAGCTCCGCGTATGTACACCGCGTCCCCTCTCGCGTTCCCTACGCGACCATGTCCACCGAAACTCCATCTCCTGTACAGAAACACAAAACCTATCTCCTGACCTCTGCCTTATCGCCACTGGGGCATGCGTTATCACTACACCTGCTATCGCTCGGCTGTAATCTCGCCGCCTGCTGCACTCGCACTGAGCTCTCTTCCCCTCTCCTACCAGCTCTACGAGATGCTGGTTCAAATTCCCAAAATGGCTCCCGCTTAATCATATTAGAACTAGATGCCATGTCCCCCTCTACTGTTCAATGCGCTCTTGCCACAGCGGCCACAACCTTCGGTCGTCTTGACGTTGTTATTCATACTGGCATCCCGTCGTTTCTGGGTGCATTAGAAGAGATGTCGGCTACGGATACTGTTTCTCAGTTTGAAATTGGTTATTTTGGCCGTGTAAATGTGGTGAAGAGTGCATTAACAGTGATGAGGAAACAACGAGGTGGACATATTATCGTGGTTACAGGATTGACGGGAGCTATGGGCACGCCAGGGATGTCGTTACGTTGTGCGGCGGATCATGCTATTGAAGGGTTGCTGGATGGGTTGGCTTATGAGGTGGCGCCGTTTGCGGTACGGGTGAGTATAGTGCAACCAAGTGTGGAGGTGGCGGTTTGGGGGGGTGGGGAAGTGAGGGTGGCAAAAGAAATGGGGGATTATGAAGGGGTCGAACAGGTGAAGATGATAAGGGGTATGGCAGGGAGGGTGTTGGTGGGTGAGGAGCTCAGTGATACGGTTCGTATTTTAGCGGAAATTGGAGGGATTGAGAATCCGCCCGGCCGGGTTACGGTGGGTGAAGAAGAGGTCGAAATTGTGAAGGAGAGGTTGAAAACGTTATCGGAGGAACTTGAGGAATACTTGGAGGCGAGTTTGGGGGCGGATATAATGGCGCCTCCCGGGGTGGGAGGAACCGGAGGAAGGACAAGACCCGTATCCATTGGAGAGTTGGACGAGTAGAATGATTGTACCCAGTCCATTCTAGCTGGGAGAAATCGGTTTAGTATATAGTTTATATTTGTGTTTTTGGGATATAGCTTTGATTCTACGGATACCCTGTATTGTTTTTTTGTAGATGTAATTTCTTCTTGGAGCTAAGACATCAAAGGATGGTCATAATGGTAACAACTAATAACTCACTCAGGCTTATCAGTATGTATATACTGCACTGCATTACATAATTTATTGCCGTGACCGCGGCTAGAGGTTGCTATAAAATGGTTCACCAAAGGTTCCAAAGTTGGTGAATGCAAACAAAATCCTCATGCCAATGGCTTCGGCCCATGGTGCATGGGGAGTTGTCTCGAGAAGACTATTATCCGCCAGCCTTGCCACAAAGCCAAAGAGTGGTTTACGCGAGATTTATTTTACGTCATCTCTAAGCCAACCAGCATTGAATTAGTCGATGACGATACATATCCTATATATGTATGGGTTGATTCAGTTTGATCCTTTACGCACTGTTATCGCCATGATTTGTGAGGTGGTTTGATCATGTTAGGCGACATTTAATTTAATTTTTTTTTTCAGGTTCACTAATGCCAGTCTGCCACTGGGCAAAAAATGCCAGTATGAAATCTCGATAGCTATGAGCCTCGAGAGGGTACGGCGTACGGTTGATGCTCAACCAGCTCTCCGGTGGGATCTTTTCGGCCAATATTTAGTGTCGATGTGGGTATATAAACCCCCATATTTCCCATTCACTTTCCTCTTCACCGACAGCAACAACTCTAAATCGTCACGGGGCAATTAAAGCCTTCCCCTTAAGCGAGCTGGTCTATGGGGGATAGCCGGGGCTTTCTACGTTAAGTCGTGGACTGTCGAGGATTAAGAAAATATTAACTTCTGTCTGCTGCAGAAACTAGAGTCAAGATGAAGAATGAAGTTACCTGGGGAGGAATTTGGGATTTTCTGTGATGTACTCTACTGAATTTTGTAATATCCACTTTTCCATCAAAACTATCCCCGTAACTCTTGATTGCTGCTACTCCGAATACAAATCTAACCATCGAGAAGATTCTGTTGAGTCTGTGAACACCTGAATAAAATTATGATAGAGACTATAGTGAAATTCTGTATTATTTCATGAAGAAATTAGTTATTCTAGAATATGCAGACGCAAGTAATTGAGATGCGGTTAGAGAGGATCAGATGGGAGTTGTTCAAAATTTGTGCATGGAACTGATGATGTCATAGCTTGGTGTTTGTAACCTCTATGCTGAAACGAACCAGGGCGAGTCAGCGGTAATTATGCTTCTAGAATATTGATAAAAATAGTATCAGGTTTGCTTTGGCTAGGCGAATCAATAAGCCGAGATGAAGAGGTAAAATAACTATTCGTTATCACCAGTAGCGAAGGCACAAAGAATATTCCGAAAAAATAAGTTTTATGTCAAAACTGGCTCTATCATTCCAGCATCATAGTCTACTATCCCTCATCTTCACAAGCCTCTCCACTGCCCTCGCCACCCTCGCTGTCACCGGCAACATCCCCTTTGGAATCTCCTCCCCAAACCTCAAATCCAAATACTTCCCCGCCTTCGTCATACACTCCGAAATCGGGGGATCATGAACCATCCTCTCTCCCACCTCCATTTCAATATTCGCACCTCTGCTATTAGCAGCGGCATAAAATGTCTTAATATCACCCAAAAACAATTCCTGCCCACCAGCAAGAACCCAAGTTCTCTCCGGTAGCATTTCCACCCACTCCCTTTCTCCAACAAACTCAGTATATTGTCTCAAAACCTTATCCTCCGCCGGTGTAAGCCCCCGGAAGTATTTCGCACAACGTTCCAACGACGATTTGACTAGGTAGTCTAAATATGCATTATCCGAATACGCCGGATTATCAGTTCTAAACGTCACCCAGGGCGAGATCAAGACCCCCCATTTTGGTTTTCTTATTTCCGCTGTGGGGTTAGGAATAATATCCGGGTGTGGGTTTTTGATATGTTCGAGCAAGCTTAAACAAAGATTCGCTATACCATTTCCCGTTAGTTCCCCCGGCATCTTTTTCATAGCAAAAAAAAACTGGAATTTCTTACCACCAGCAGAATCCCCCATAAACATAATTTTCTGCTCCGAAACTCCCCTTTCCCTTACCAGATATCTCAACCCCTTGGCAGCCTGTACCAACTGTTCCGGCCAAGCCGATTCCGGGGCTAACCCATAATCCAACGCAAACACCGCCACTTTGATTCCCCTACCAAGCAACCAATCCGCCAAAAATAATTGGAAGGTAAGGAAATGTCCAGGTTGATAAACACAATATCCTCCTCCGTGAAGAAAATAAATCACCACATCGGCTTCCTTGGGCGGGATTGGTGATGTGAAAGAACCCCGAAAAATCCAGTATCCTGATATCCCATCTAGGCAGACTTTTTGATATAGGTTTTCTTGGACGCTGGAAAATCGAGCGCGGGAAAGAATTTTAAGGGCTGCTGAGTCACCGCTGCCGTGTGTGGATCGCTGCTGACGGGTGGAGAGGAGTGATGAGGTCGTGCGGAGGCTGGAAAGGGCGAGGTCGATGTTTTGGGGGAGGGATACGGCGCCTTGGCCAAGAAGACGACGGGTGAGAACCGTGGGGAGTGTAAAGCCTAGCAGGATATAAATTTCCGTAGGACATAACTTGATCTATGAGTAGGGCAGAAAAGAGGTTGAAATACCATAGAGATAAACTGGTAAAAGTCGAATCATGAGGCTTTCATAAAATGAGATTTCTCCATAAGTTTTATTTGGGTTAGAATCAGGGTCCGACATTGTTGTAGGTATTGTATTGCAGGTTTCGTATGTTTAAGAATCAATGTCCTGTAATAAGGATGTTTGGAGATATTTAAGTAGATATTTGAGTTGGAAAATTAGCTAGGTTTGCTTGGTTAGCTTACCGAGGTTCTTGATATGCGGTCTATGAACCATGGCCGACGCGGGGAATGGTGGTTAAATAGTACATAGATCCACATGCAGATGTAGCTAACTAACAGGTACCGGGTTGAGAAGGGAGGGAACTTGTGATAGATAGCGCATCTTCGGATGAACTACAGTGTTTAAAGCCGACGGAATTAGGGTCGAGGACACTGCATATATATTTCGTGAACACTCGTCTGGTAACAAATTATAAATCATTTCAACTTTTAGATTCTCTGAAAACCAATTCCCAGGTAACATCACCTAATCTATAAGGAAGGAATTCCTTTAAAATTCATATCACAGATCAAAAACGCAAATACGGCAATTATATAAACCATAAAAAAATTATTATAATTTCCATATATCTTTCATTAATTAAAAAAACTATAATTCCCTAAATATCCGATCCAATTACATTTCCTTCGATATTAACAAAGTAATTTGTATACCACACAGCACATAGCATACAGTACATACTACAATACAATACAACATACTAAAAAAATACAGTACCAACCATTTCGTACCCTTCCATATCCCCCAATTTAAAGATCAAGATCAAGTCCAGTAATAGGAAGTAAAACAAACGAATCAAAGAAGAAATCTTTGGTATACAAAAAAACCGAACAGAAGAGAGATTAATAATAATAATAAATCACTTATTGCCATTATCCTTGCAGTTCACCATATTTTTTGAAAACAAAGAGCGAGAAGAAAGAAGAAAGAAGAAAAAAAAGAAGTCGAACAACTAAACTAGGGTATAATTCACAAGTATACTATAGCATCTTTCTTTTCACAAAAAAGGCGTATAAAGGAAAAGAAAAAAAACCACAACCACAACCTCAACCACAACCTCCATCACAAACCACTACCACTACCACAATCACAAATGTAAACCAAACCCAAGCCAAGCCACGAGAAAAAAAAAAGAATAATAAAAAAGCGTAAGCCGTCTAGGACACTGATACAGTACAAAAAAAGAGGTCGCGGAAGAAAGAACTTTAAAAAAAGAAAAGAACCCCGAAACAGAAAACACAAAAACCAAAACCCGATGTCCCAAAAAGAAAAAACAGGAAGAAAAGGAAAATCAAAGAAGAAAGGAAGGACGGAATGACTCCAGTAATTCAAACGACGAGAAAAAGATAAACACATTGTTTTTGATTACAATAAATGTTAAAAGAATTGTGTTACGTTGTAGATGAGCGAGGTTTAGGTCGTTCAAGAATCTTTGGGTGCATCATCTGAGGTGGGAGCCGGTGTCTCGGTCGTGGGCTTGTTATTCCGGTCTGGTGAAGGCGGAGAAACAATAGTTTCCGGGGCGATGGTTACGGCAGCTACATCCTCCTCCTTTGTTGGTGGTGTCGCTTCTACTTTCTCAGGAACGACGGTAGTGCTATCATCCTCAATAGCACTGGACAAAAGTGATGGGCCATGAAGTCCCATATGATCGCTAACAGTGCTGAGGATACTACCCGCATCACTGCCTCTCCTTGCACTTTCGGCATCACTTCCCCTTCTCACCGCTCCCAAACTTCCAGTTTCACTACCCCTTCTTCCGGTTTCGCTTCCTCTTCTCATTGCCAATAACGCGTTCTTAGCGCGTGCAACTTCTTCTACCTCAGCCGGAGATCCAAGGGGTGCTAATCCAGGGCTTGTCGGCATGCCAGTGGGCACTGGTAGCGGGGGTACTGGAGGGTTCATCAAGGAGGTTAAAGATAAAGATCCTTGGCTGGAGGCGGATACGTTGCTACCGTTTCTGCGACGGCGTTCTTTTCGTTTATCACGGATACCTCTCTCAGGGGCTGGGGCGGCGTCGCCACCACCACGAAGAGCTTCTAGCTTGTCTCTGACGGTCTTCATCAGGTCGTCACCTGCAGCTCCGAGAGCATCTGCTGAGGTAACCTTAATGTCGGGTGACATAGGAGCCTGGGGCTCAGTGGAAGTCGTCTTTGCAGGCGTCTCCTCATCTGATTTCTTCTCGGCTTCATCGTCTCCTTCGCCGTCTCCTTCGGCATTGCTGTCATTGTCGCCATCACCACCAACCTGGGGGTCGGTGGTAATGGAAGCGGCGCGAACAGCACCGTTTTGACGCAGCCTTGCGCGACGCCTTGCCTCTCTCTTGTCTCGAGATGTTGGGCCAGCGGCGCGCAACTTGTTAAGGAGCGCGTCCATAGCACCGGTTCCTTGAGTGTCGGTTGCGGCGAGTGGGTTGTTGCGTGCGGCTTGCTTAGCCTGTGTCTGAGCAGCGAGTTGTTGACGCTTCTCACGACGCTTCTCTTCATCCTCCAACTCCAAGTTCTTGCTGTGGGATGCCTAGAAGACATGTTAGCGAGAAGGTTGATTGCAAAGATTCAGAATATATACCTTGTAGTTCTTCACGAAGTCACTGATAAGCTTGAAGAATCGCTTGCGGGAGTTCTCATCGTTGGGGTCTTCTCCGTAGTAGGTCAAGAGGTCTGCGTAGGTCTTGTTCATAGCGTCCAAGTAATCCTTCAAGTACTCTGCCTTTTTGCGGGCTTCGGGCAATACTGGAAGAACAATTTGAAGAACACGGTCGCTGGGGTGGAACTTCTTAGGTTCCGAAAGATTGCCTATATCGACAGATGACTGAACGGCATGGACATTTCCAATAAACTTCTGGGCTTGCTGTGCAAAGTGATCGACATCCGCTATGAAGAGTTAGTAATGTTATCCCAACAACCAATGGATGTGCTTCATACCCTTCTCGAGTTGACAACACTCGTGCAACTCGTCCACAAATCCTTCCAACTCGGGGAATTTTCTACGAACAGTCATTTCGACATAATCCATGAAAGTACGCTGGTTTTTGTCGTCCTTGACGTTGACCAATCGAGTGAGTGTTCCAAGCTTGAAACCAGTGACCTGCTTCGATGTGTCGTTCATGTAGTTACCCATGTTCAAAATAAGCTGGAGAACATCCTGGAAGGCCTTGCAGTTACGGACAGTGTCGGAAACACGGACAACCTGGTGAAGTTTTCCTTGAATATCGGTGTAGTCGGGGTCCAAAGTTCTGGTCAATGCCAAAGCACGAACTCTGCTCTTCCAGTAATGGTGCAAGTTGAAGGCTGTTTCAAGATAAATCATATCCTCACGTCTTAGCTCCTCAGGGTCTGCATCACGCTTCTTTCCATCCGCGCCAGGCTCCGTCCAGTCAACAGCATAAGGTGTAAAGTTCTTGGTCAAGTTATCGGAAATAACCGCCAATTCGTCACGTTGCAAGAAGTCCATAATAGCCGAGTTATCGAGCATGTCTTTATCGCAGTTGAGAATCTTTGAAACAAGTTGCATAGGCGGGATTGCTGCATATTTGGACAATGCGATCTGGAAGGCCTTGACGAGACCGGAATCCAAGAATTCTTTCTTCTTTTCTCCAGATCCTTCCTTCTTCTTGAGCAGCTTAGTTTCCTTGAAGAAGAAAAGCCTCTCCATCTCCTCTAGAATACCCTTCTGAGACAGCTCTGCAAACATGTCGTCCTTGTTTCCACGGCTAGCCCATAGGGTGTACTCAACACCATCAAGCTTCTCCCAATGCATAGGCTTGAGCTTCTTACGAGGACGTACACCAGTGTAAAGAGTTCCAATATTTCCAGCAACTGGGGCCCCAGGTGTGTAATAGGGTACCGTTGCAGGAGGCATTCCAGGCGGAGGTGGGGGCCCACCCATGCCCATACCTGGGGGAGGAGGAGGGGGAGGAGGGCCGCCCATACCCATTCCTGGGGGAGGAGGGGGAGGAGGAGGGGGAGGCCCACCAAATCCAGGAGGGGGTGGTGGAGGGGGGGGAGGTGGTGGACCTCCGAATCCAGGCGGCGGGGGTGGCGGTGGAGGAGGCGGAGGACCACCAAATCCAGGCGGAGGAGGGGGCGGTGGTGGGGGAGGAGGGCCATTGAAACCAGGAGGAGGAGGCGGCGGAGGAGGAGGAGGAGGACCAGTAAAACCGGGAGGGGGAGGAGGTGGGGGAGGAGGTGGTGGGCCGTTGAACCCGGGAGGTGGTGGTGGTGGCGGCGGAGGTGGGGGTCCAGTGAAACCCGGAATTTGTTCCGGAACTGAAGCCTTATCGGGTATAGCTGAGCCCGGTTCTCCCTCGATAGTTTTGACCTTCTCCTCACCGGATTTATCTTCCTCATCTTCGTCATCGTCGGCTCCACCGCTGGTTGTGTCCTTCTGCTTCTTACGTGCGGTAACCTCGGTGAGCTCGGCAAAGACGTTGGTGTATTGGAAGATCTTGCGAGGCGTAGTAACAACTTCGACCTTTTCATCCTCTCCATAGGTAACCTCATCGTCGGATTCACTGCTCGAATGTTCTTTGTTGGATTTCCTCTTACGGTCCTTCTTCCTCGAGCTGAAATTGACTTGTGAGATATCACCATCAATCTCGTTCGCCTTCTGAAGCTGTTGGGCTTCGGC
The DNA here is from genome assembly GCA_024516155.1 of Pyronema omphalodes. NCBI lineage: Eukaryota > Fungi > Ascomycota > Pezizomycetes > Pezizales > Pyronemataceae > Pyronema > Pyronema omphalodes. The sequence continues at coordinate 1,024,746 of JAJJXM010000005.1, forward strand.
AAGCAAGAGGTCCATCTTCCGGCGAGTTTCACGCAGCTGCTCACTAGGTTCAATATGCTGCCATACTTTACCTTCCAATTTGAACTCGGTCTTCTTGCGCTCAAGCTGCTTCTCAATCTTCTCCATGAGCCTCTGCCTGTCAAGAATACCGTTCATCTTTGCCAACTCTTCCGCTTCGTTGATAACTCTTCCTTCCTTCTTTGCCTGACGAGCTCTTTCGACAGCTGCTTGGTCGGCAGCATCCTGAGCCTCACGAAGCATAAGATATAACTCTCGGGTTTCCAGCTCGGATTTCTGCATTTGGGTGGCATGGGCAATTTTAATTTCCTCAAGTTCAGCCTTCAGCCTATCATTTTGTCTTCTTTGGATTTCAATAACTTGAGCTTGCTCTTCCAACTGCCGTTTGAGTTTTGCCACTAGCCCATCAGCTCCAAGATCAATCTGATCCTTCATGGCATCTCGCTCGGCAATTGCCGCCTCTGCGATTTGACGACTTTCCGCGGCCTCAGCAAGTGCATGCCGTGCTTCCGCATCAGTGTTCAATTTGTCCATCAAACTCTGTACAGAGAAATTGAGACTGGCCTTGAGGTCCATGTCCGGAAGCCGGCGGTCCATCGCGACATATCCAAGAATGGCATCCACAAGCTGGAACAACCGCAATCTTTCTTCTGAGCTGTTGTCGCGCATCAAAAGCAGATGCTGCAGAGAAGAAACGAAGTAGTCTTGCGTACTACTATCCCGAATCTTTGACATAATGGCATCTACGATTGCTGCTGGGTCATTGAAATCCTTTGGATCACCCTCAACATCATCAAGCATACTAGCGCCATCCCGCTCAAGAAGTTCATCATAATCGACGGCGGCGTCCTCCTCGTATTTCTGGATTTGCTTGTCAATCAGATCATACTGGAAGCCCTGCATCTTGGTGGCTATCCGACCAAAACCACATCCTTTGAATTGAGCACGGATATGAATTCGAGCATGAATATCCTCAGCGCCGGATGCAATAATGTTGATCAAGAACAAAGTTGCAAGTGCGTATTCCATGAGCAAACTCTCCATACCAATACCACCGGATCTGACCTCCTCACTGGCACCGACCAAAGAACCGAGCTTACCACGCCCATCGATAGTAACTTCGACGATGCGCAGCCAGGAATCAAACCGTCCAGTCTCGCCCTGGTAGCCCTTAACTTGATCCATTGCTGCCAGAACTTTGGTGTGACCATGAGGTCTTTCCCAATGGCACAGGAAGGTCAAGACCTCGCTAACAAGTTTTCGGGTGGTGACGCGGGGCGAAGTGAGTGATGCCACCAACGCATTGACACAGTGCTGGTGTTTTAGAGCGTCATCCGCTCCATATTTGTTGTTCATTAAAGCCTTCAAACATTTGACGATATCGTATTCCCGGTCCAGCATAGCATCCGTTCCAGTATTATTCTTTCCGCCATGATTGTTTATGCTTCGTAGGACTGTTGTCAGGGCAATTTGACCCTGAGCTTCAATAAAATCTTTAACCCATCTATAAATTATTAGCGCCAATTTTTTACACTATTAAAGAATCCTAATCTCACCCAATAGGCTGTGTACGAAGTGAAACACTCAAACTACCAAGTTGCTTCGCAGTAATATTTCCTTCCATAATCTTCTTGACATACCACTGAGGCGAATCCTCGTCAAGGTCTTTTCCGGAACTCAAAGCTGCTTGTTTTCGTTTCTGCTCTGCTTGCCAATCGGTGAGCTTATCTTGGTAAATCATGGTCCATTTTCCAGATATCGGCTTCGCCATAAGTTGTCTTTGTGCCGATTCGGGAAGATTCGTGTATCCACGTTTTATCATGAGTTCATAAAACATTGTTTCTATAATTTTATCATCTTTTGGTCTCTCCATACCAAACTCAGTTTGCGTGCTAGTGGGTTGCGGCATATGCATGTGTTCCTGAATAGTCGGAGCTATAGAAATCATAGAGCTGCGCGTAGCTGACGAGATGGTCGAAAACGTGGATTCCGAGCTTCGGGCATTCGTGGACGTGGTAGAGCTGGATGGATAATGCGTAAGATTGCTACCGTTATTTGCATATTTGTTAGAATAAGCCTGGTATTCCTTTCCGGGGGCGTAATAAGAGTTTGCTGACAATGTAGAATTTCCTGAGGAGCTCGGCGGAGGTCTTGGACCTCCAGGGTGATGTCCATACTCTTGCTGTGGGCCTCCGATTGTGGGGTACTGATGAAAATCGCCCAGTCTTGCGATGGAGTGAGGAGTTATCTCAGAAAGAACTCCATGCGGCACCCTTCCCTCATCACCACGAGAGATAGGGCGCACATAATCAAGGGGAATGGGTTGTCGATTAAGGTCCGGCGCAACTGAATCGTAAGGGATAGATGTCACAACTCCGGCATTGTGGTTAAGGGGATTCAACTCATCACCGTAAACTGTATCGCGGCTCTGATCTCGGTTGCCAGAGACGGAAAGACGGGAATGATGGGAGCGGATGCTCTTGGACGAGCTCTTTGCTGCTGCTGCTGCTGCTGCATCTTCGGGTCCGGCGGGATGACTGTCGGCGCTGGCGCTGGGACGAGAAACGTTGAAGGGCGCGCCGACCTTGTGCTTGTTCCTCGAGAAGAAGCTGCTCTTGCCCGACTCGCGGCCGCCGGAGGACATGGCGGGGGTTGAGGACGGTGGAACAGGCGGAGGACGAGGTGAGGTGGAGGGGGGTAGTAGTAGTTGCGGGTTCGAAGTTGGAGTTAAGGAGACCGGAGCGAAAGCGAAATAACGAAGTGACTATTGAAATTGAGCTAGTTGAAAGCGGTGAGCGGCGGCAGCGGCTCTGATTTGAGCATTCCGTGTAGGGTCTGTGGGGAAGGGTAGGTGATGTGTGGTGAACGGACGAGTAAGAGCTGGGGATGATGATCGGGGTGGGTGGGATCGAGGATCGTAACGGATCGTTAAGGTTTTAGGTCGGGCCGTGAAGAACAGCTCTCGTCTAGGAGCGGCCAGATAAATGCAGCTGCAATGCTTGATGCGGTGCGGGATGAAACGGAAGTATTTGTGATTTGGGATGAAGTGAAGACTGGCTTGCTGTCGTCGCAGGTAAGATCGAGCTGAATTTCGGAGGGAAGTTGGAATAAGGAGCGATATTGGAAAAACGACACAAGAATCTCAAGTCCCCTCAGGTGACCGGAAGAGCGAAGGTTGCGGGTTGGAAAGGGAGGTGGAAAAGTTCCTTTGGGGGAGGGTGCGGGAGGGGAGAGGAGGGGAGAGGAGGGGAGGTTGTAGGCAAGGCACGATACGGTGTCGGGGTGCAAAGGTAGGAGAGGGATCACAACGAGATGGCACGGCGTGGGACAAGAAGTTTACAATCTGATGGAAAGATCGAGAACACAACACTACCAATGGACGAGCTGGGACCGATAAAAAGCTGTCATGAATGAAATCTCATCTGTTTCAAAATTCATCCAGAAAATGATCACGTTTCCCCTGGACGAGCACACTTTGCCCCTTTTCCGCCAATTTCTGGATCTTCAGGGCATTTGGGGATGGTCAAAAGGCCAATAGGGATGAACGCGTGTAACCGCCAACCAAGCGAGCGTCCGAACTACACCAATCTGCCACAACAGGCAAATCAGGACGCCTCACCGAGGGGCGTAATCGATAAGCTTGTGGGAGAATAATTTTTATAATTTATTTTTGGATATTTTTAATGTGTTTCAAAATGTTTGTTTCCAGATAGTACAAGTTGTGTTCATGGCCTGAACGGCTTCAGCTCGTCCATTTCAAGTCATGGCAACCGCTATCTCTGGCCAAGTATATAGTCTTGAACCTCCTCTCATCTCCACCAGTTACAGATTCACCCCTATCTCGACCGTCACTTACAACGGAAACCCTTTTCTACGAATATATATACGAATATAAATAATTTTCTCAACATCTCCATTTCTAGCATTTCTCTCAGGATATCACGAAGCAGTGGATTTATGCATCGGCATCAACCTCCGTACCCGTACCCATCACACAATCTCCGACCGTTGCTCATTTTCCTTGTCACACCCCATAATTAAAACCGCCATACAGCGAGCTGATCAACACATGGCAGCAGCGATTAGATGTGCACATATGTCGTGCGCGCTTGCATCAAGCAGGGATTGTGTCACAGCTATCTACAGAACACTTTTTTTTCTTAACTTTCAAGGAGAAAATATATATATCAGCAGTCTACGTATTAGATAGCGACGGTCTTTTGCGAAGGCGTTCTGAAAGCCGAAGGATCCGGAACAAAGTGGGAGGCATGCAGTTGTTGTGGCGTTTGATTTGTCGAAAACTTGAGCTTCACTAATAACCAGAAGTCACGCTTGTAAAATGCAATGGATACCAGCGGTATAGGCTGGGGGAAGAAAAAAAATCTGAAAAAATCTGTATCTCTATATAGCATCCACTTTGAGATCCAACTTCAGATGACGTTCCTTTCCGCAGCTCGCTTGGTCCTGATCTGTGGTGGATCAGCACTTACATAGTGAAAAGTTAATATCCACCGCCGGTGAAAGCTTAGCACTCTGTATCATATTCTCAACCATACAAACATAGAGGGATAGACACTTAATAATGTTACAACCAATGACCAGGAGCAGTCAATGATTATCTTTTACCGTAATTACGATTGCACACTTGATTATTCGTAACTACAAGATGGAATATTATATTCTCCAACCCGAACCCAGATAAACCCAAAAAAATCCTCTCTAATAATGATTTCAAACCATATCTCCTCCTCTACCGAATACAACTCCTGTAAAGCTTTGAACACAAAGTTCAAACCCACTCATAGGGCATCCCAGGGAGCCCAGGGAGCCCAGGGAGTCCAGGGCCCACTAACACCACGCTGATCCTCAGGGACCGGTCGATGGTCAACCAGAAAGAGTGGCAGGAGTCAAGACCAGTGGGGCATAGTTCCTGGTTCCTAGTTGAATTTATTAGGGTTAGCGCTGGACCCTTACTAGACTAGCAAAACTACCCTAAAGCCACGCGTAAATTAACAAACCACAAGCGCCACGTGCCCTGTCTTACCTATCGTATATATGTATATGCACCTTGGGGAAACTTCAGTATATGGAGAATTATGGATAGGAGTTTTGCGTGGCTTTTGTAATCCCAAGACATAGAAGCTGCTGGTTATTGGCCGCGGAATGACAGCATGTTGTCAGCTTGGTTTATCGAGGAAATTGGAATTAGAATATCATAGCTAGCGTAAGCTTGTGTGCTTATGCATAAAGATGGGAAATACTGAGATAAATGGGATGGGTGGTTCCTGGGAAATGGAAATTTACTATATCTTGAATCTTGCAGCTTGCCATACATGCATCCATGGCTCCCTGTGTAGGATTCTTGTTTATATTCTGTGTATATATATACGTCCTGGAGTAAATCACCCATAACACAAACATGCAACGCAAAGCGATTAAAATAAAATTAAATCCTCTTGATACACAGTTGTAATAGATTCATACACACTTGGGTGTCATTCATCATTCATTCTTCATTACCCCCCTTCCCCCTTCTAAGTCATAACCAACCGGGATGTTTATCAAAACCCATCTAGACCCCCTCGACCTTCTCCTCCTCATGCTCCATAACATCGTTGGGTGTTTCTCTAGAATCCCTAGCCCCATCCGTGGAGTCATCTAGTCCAATTTCTCTATTGACCTTCTTCATTCTTTCTGCATCTTCTGCGCTGGAGTTGTCTTTAAAAACTATATCCATCTACATAAAAGTTAGCTCAATTCAAAGCTCGGTCATCCACTCAACAAAGCAGAAGCGCAGTTGGGAATATAGAATAATAAAGATATTACATACCTCTTCTAAAGTTTTATTCTTAGTCTCCGGACAAAAGAAATAAACCCAAACCGCAGATAAAGCACAGAAAACAGCAAAGAATATATAAGTTCCATATTTTATATCCCGAATCATTGACGGTGTTGCTCTACCAACTATTATATGATCAGCACCAACACAATCCCTTGAACCTTTTCCCAAAAACAAACACAACATAACTTTCCCCAATCAAGACCCACTGACCAATGAATAGACTGAAAACTTACTTATAAAATTACAAAACCAATTAGCCGAAGTCGAAATACTCATAGCCTTACTCCTAATCGACAACGGCATGATCTCACTTGGTAATACCCAACCCACCGGACCCCAGGAGTATGCAAAATTCGCTATAAATATATAGATAAAAGCAACACCAGCCCATCCAGCTCCAGAATGTGAGGAAAAACTATCGGCGTATACTCCTAATATCGAGGCGACGATGATGTGGGATATACACATCCCCATAGCGCCGAGAAGGAGAATTTTACGTCGGCCTAAAACGTCGAGGAAAAGAATCGCAGGAATGGTGAAGACGACGTTTATGACCCCGACCACACCGGTGGCGAGAAGTGAGGTGGTGGTTGGGTCTAGTCCTAGGCTGGACATGATTGTTGGAGCACTGTAATTTACGTCAGCTGCCCGATTGCTTCCTCTTCCCTCAGGAAGTAGAACGAGGAAAAAGATAAAACTTACTAATAAATAATAGCATTAACACCCGAAAACTGTTGAAAAAATTGCAAAATACAACCAACAGCAAGTCGTTTAAACAATCCCTTCTTCGTAAACAAAGTCCCATACCCCGCCAACCCCAACCTCCACCCCGTCATTCCAGGGAACCTTTCCATCGCCGTTTCTCTATCAAACTGTACCATCGCTTTAATTTCTAACCATTCCAATCTTACCGCTGGATCATTTTCTGGTCTTCGCCGGAGCTGGGAAACGACTTTTAAGGCTTCGGTTTCTCGGCCTTGCAACATTAACCACCGGGGTGAAAAGGGGAAGAATAACATCCCGATTCCCAGGATTAAGGCAGGTAGGATTTGGAGGGCTAGGGGGAAACGCCAGCTGATGGCGGATTGGCCGGTGCAGCCACCGGGAGGAACGTCGTGGTATGGGTTGAAGGTGTTGCCCGGGCCGGAATAGTTGACGGTTCCTCTGGCGTCACAGTGTACCCCGCCTGGAAGGATATTAGAGGCTATGAAATATCAGGGAGGAGAAAAAAAAAATAATAGAAGCTCACCGATGAAATGGAATCCATAATCCAGCCTATAATATCATATCAATCGTATTATATCATTAACCATTCATACCATCAGATATAACCTCATGGTTCTTGGAAAAAAAAAAAGTCTTGACTTACCAAAACGCCACCAAAATTCCAATCGTAATAGCAAACTGCTGCAAACTCACTAAACTCCCTCTAATCTCCGCCGGTGCAATCTCACTCTGATACATTGGCACGACATGACTCAATGCACCAATCGCCATCCCCGCAAAGAATCTCCCCGCGAAAATATATGCCTCAGATTGAGACCCAGCTTGTAGTGATGATCCAAAACAAAATAACACAACAGAAATCATCATTGAATACCGTCGAGAAAATTTCTGGGCTATGGGTCCGTTACAAAGTGCCCCGAACCATGCTCCAAGTTGGAGAACGGATACAATCCACCCCTTTGTGTCTTCGTTGGAATAGATACGCGGGAATTTGGATCCGAAGTTTTCGGTGGTTAGTAGGTTGGACATTACACCTTGGTCATAGCCGACTGAAGGGAGGAGGCTGGTTAGCTGGATAGATAGATAGATGGGGATAATGATTAGGAGAAGGGGATATACAGAGGAATCCACCGATACTGGCAAATACGGCAGTCCATAGGACATATTGATTTTGGGTTAAGCCACGCAGTCCGCCTTTTTTCTCGGGGTGGAGAGATTCCATGCGGCCTTTACGATGGCTGGTGTCCGTGGTTGTGTCAACCATGTTTAGTGATTGTTAGTAAAAAAACAAATCGAATAATGGGGAATATTAATTATGAATTTTAGCTTCTAAAAGAAATAATGAAGATTTTAGTTCATAGGAGAGGGAGAGTCTTGGTCTGTGTATTTAAGCTTCTTTTAAAACCCTACCGCAAATTTGGGGAATTTGGGGAACTTGGGGAGGCGGAATCTAAAAAATCAGGACTGGCCACTGGTATCACCTCGTATATAATCCGAGATATCCGGACCACACTCTACCCGAAAATTGATTCAGATGATGACGACGGAGAATACTTCATACGGTTGCGGTGTTGAAGATCGGTCAGATATGTGGTTTATCCGATTAGGGAATGACGTCACGCGAGTGGTCTGATATGATGATGCTCTCGGATGTATATATCTGATAGAGCAGAGAAATAATAATGGCTAGGATATCATGTTAACTTTCATTCCCTATATTGTTCCAGTATAAATAACCTAGTAGTGTGAAAGTATGGTTTGTCGAGTGCGTCTTCTTTGTATGCTTGTCTCAATTCTGGTCTATCCAAGCAAGGAAAGTGAAAGGGCACGTGATAGTCGGGTTAGGGATTTCACTCAACGCGGTCTCAGTGTTGGAACTTCGCGTCCAGTACATGGCTTTTGCCTTAGCTTAGCGTATCCCCTCTTTCTAAGTACTAAGGAACGAAACACACGAATTTACGATTCGACCAACCACGAAACTTTACAACAAGACAAAGGTTCATGATACCATTTACAACCGAACGATAATTTATAATTACCACATACGAACTGTTCTATAACGCGCCAATAATCCCCTGGTTGACGCGTCCACCACTCGCTCTATGGACATCTGGAAGGGCTCCTTCGAAGTTCCATATGTCGGAGGCAAAACCCGAAAGCTAGATGGTGTGTGGAATACAATTGATATCACAACTATGACGCCTACTTATAACTCTCCATTACAGACCTCTGTCTCTCCACCGACCTTCAGGCACCCGCTCCTTCACCTTCAATAGCGCACCATATCAAATCCTACCTTTCCAACAGCAGTTTCAGCTTTTTATCTTACCTACCGCCTTCCCGTGTTCCTTTTTTCCTCGCCGCTGGACCATCATTAAATCTTACCACCTCCTCTCCAGAAACCAGCGACTTCTTCCGTCATCTCTTCTTGTCTGCGCTACCTAAACTCGATGCATCGGCCGCCGGGGATACAGAGGAAACAATAGAGCAATCCCGTATTGCACTACTCCTCCGTGTAACCTCAACTGATGCGGTTGCGGAGGGTGAAAACAAAGGCGACTGGGGGATTACAGAACTCTTAATCTATGGGGCAATAACCTACCCCGCGGCACCAGACGCGACACAAACACCTCCAAACTCTTCTGCATCACCCGCCATTGGTCCTACACCAATTATCTCCGTCCGAGCACTCCCTCTTTCCTCTAGACATGGTTTCAAAACCTACATTCCAGTCAAGCGGGAACCGGGTCAAGATGAGGCTAGGTATATTACGCCGAATCCTCAGGATATCTTGAACCCGGTGATCTCCAGATCGACAAAGAAGAGAAGAGCGGATGCGCTGGATAGAGCGGTGGATAAGAAATTGGTTAAGAAGCAGAGGATGGTTGATGCACGGATGGCACTGGGTAAGGATGCTGGTGTTAATACGGCGAATTTGATGCCGGAGGAGATGATGGATAGACAAGGATCACCGGAACCTCTGGCGATGAAGAGGAGAATATCAATGGCTCAGACAGAGGAGGGGGGACTGAAGATTGAGCATAGAAGGACTTCTAGTGCGAGTATTATGTCTACTGGCATTTCTACTTCGACTGCGGTTTCGAGACCGAATTCGAGGGGAAGACCGACGCTGGAACGAAAACCCACGATCATCAAGAAAGAACATTCCTTTTCGGAGGTTGCGGAAGCAGAGAGTAAAAATCGGGATTTGTTGAATAAGATTGTTTTGGAGGAGATGAAGCGGCTAGGAATGAAGGACTACCGCAGAGATAGGGCAAAATCAGTTATGCCGACGGGAGAAGATATGTTAGAGGTTACAGTTGCTGGAGAGGAAAGAGAACAGTGGAAAAAGTGGGAAGAGGAAAGGGAAGAGTACAAAAACGTATTCCATCATACGGTCAAGGCAACTATATTTGCGCTCCGGCGTTACAAATTCTCGGAAATGCCGGTTGCTACTGAGCACATGCGGCGTGCTGTCAGTCAATTGTTGGATGTGTTTTTGGCCGTGGAAAAGAAGGATACTATCGACACTTTACCAGGGGAAATCGAAACTTAACGGTGTTAGAGGCTTTGATTGCGTATGTTGCATTTGATTTTGTAAGGTGTTCGGGGCGTTTTGCATACAAGGTCACGGTGTTTGCTCTTTATTTTGGGTTCCAGGTTTCTCCGGCGAAATGTCGTTAAGCAAAATATTCTTCTTGTGGTATTTCATGTAAATCAAGCGGTCATATAGTCTAGTATCTGTATATCCCAATGAAGATTAAGATTCGGGTTGATTTTCACTCGTAACCGCAGCATTCACAAAATTCAAGATTTTTCCATCAACTATCACTCGATATGGGTTAGGGTAAAAACGATCCCGTCCGTCATATGTAGGAAGAGCCGCTGTCGCGCCAGAGCAACAGCTCTCCACCTCCGCCGCCATGAGACTAGGACTCCCGCTGATTCCGCTCGCACGCCGGAGTCTTGTCTGCACACGACTCCCATTACGAACTTTCCGCGCGGCCTCAACCTACCCTGAATTCACAGCCCTCGATGCGAAATGGCGCAATCACCTCCGAGCCCCGAAACCCGTCGTCGCAGACCCCGCCAACCCTACCAAAGGCGACAATGAGAAATTCTATATCCTCTCAATGTTCCCATACCCATCCGGAAGCTTACATATGGGCCACCTACGCGTCTACACTATCTCCGATGTTCTTTCCAGATTCCGAAGAATGCAGGGTTATGACGTGATCCATCCTATGGGTTGGGACGCTTTTGGACTCCCGGCGGAAAACGCTGCGATTGAACGTAATGTCAGCGCAAAATCTTGGACGGAAAAAAATATCCAGGCAATGAAAGAACAGTTTGAAGCTATGGGTGTTGCGTTTGATTGGGATAGGGTGTGTATGCTACCCTTTTACCTTATAGCTCTGGAATGGCTACTACTACTGTGCTTGTCGCAGAGCTGATAGTATCATAGGAGGTTACGACTTGTAGTCCGGATTATTATGCGCATACCCAGAGATTATTCTTGCAGTTGTTCAAACATGGACTCGCTTACCGCGCAAATTCAACTGTTAACTGGGATCCCATTGACGAAACGGTTTTGGCGAACGAACAGGTATCGGCTTCTGGACATTCGTGGAGATCTGGTGCGTTGGTAGAGAAGAAGGATTTGGAACAGTGGTTTTTCAAGATTACGGCGTTTAAGGAGCAGCTATTGGACGATTTGGAGTCTTTGAAGGATTCATGGCCCGAGAGAGTTAGGACTATGCAGAAGAACTGGATTGGAAAGTCTTCAGGAAGCAAAGTACGCTTTCCGGTCAAGGTTGGAGATGCGGAGAGTAAGGTGGAGGTCTTTACGACGAGGCTCGATACTCTACCGGGAGTCCAGTACTTGGCTTTGTCGACCGCTCACCCACTTGTTACAGCAGCCGCCGAGGGCAATGAGGCGCTACAAAAGTTTATTGCAGAAGCAAAGGCCAATGCGGCTGCAGCGGGACCAGAGAATAAGTCCAAGCGTGGATTCTTGCTCCCTGGAATTGAGTGTCAGAACCCATTATTGGGCGAGAAGATACCCGTTTTTGTTGCCGAGTATGTGCTTGAGGGATACGGAGAGGGTGCGGTTATGGGTGTTCCCGGACATGATACCAGAGACAATGCATTCTGGCTAGAGAACTGTCCCAATGAGCCTATCAGGACTGTTGTTGAAGACACTGCTGAGGCTGCTACCAAGGAGGAGGGAATCTTCACCAAAAAGGGAAAACTTACCGACTCTACTGGTGAATACAGCGGTCTTACCTCTGCGGAAGCTGTGGAGACTTTCCTCGAGAAACTCGGCCCGGAATGGGCTGAGGAATCCACCCAGTGGCGCCTCCGTGATTGGTTGGTTTCTAGACAGAGATACTGGGGAACTCCTATTCCCGTAGTTCACTGCAAATCCTGCGGTATCGTCCCAGTACCCGAGGAGGAGCTACCAATCAAGCTCCCGGAAGGAATCAACATCAGCGGAAAGGGTGGTTCCCCGTTATCAAAGGCGGAAGAATGGGTCAACTGTCCTTGCCCCGCCTGCAAAGCTCCAGCCAAGAGAGATACGGATACCATGGACACCTTCATCGACAGCAGTTGGTACTGGGCACGTTATATCGACTCCAAAAACCCTAAGGAGCTCATCAGCCCCGAAAAAGCCGATAAGGGACTTCCCGTGGATCTTTACGTCGGAGGAGTTGAGCACGCCATCTTGCACCTTCTTTACTCCCGCTTCATTGCCAAATTCCTTGCATCCTCAGGAATCTGGCCAAACCCATCCAACAAAACCGCAGAGCCTTTCAAAAAGTTAATCACCCAAGGCATGGTCCACGGACTTACCTTTACGTGCCCCGACACCGGTCGCTTCCTGAAACCTGAAGAAGTCGACGATTTCCCCGGTAACAAAGAACCGATGATGCGCTATGGTGGAAAGGTCCCTAATAAGTCCTGGGAGAAGATGAGCAAGAGTAAATACAACGGAGTCGATCCAGTAACCTGTATCGGTAACCACGGAGCCGACGCAACCCGAGCCCATGTCCTCTTTGCTGCTCCTGTTAGTGATGTCCTCAACTGGGAGGAATACAAGATCGTCGGAGTACAACGCTTCCTTTTACGAGTACTAAAGTTGGCAAAGACTAATACCTTTTCTCCCGTCGAACCGGAACTTGAAAAGTTTAGCGATACTGAGAAAACTGTGTGGAATATGCTCCAGCAAACGGTTAAGAATGTTACGGAGGCTTTTGCGGATACTATCGCCCTTAATACTACAGTTAGTGATTTGATGAAGCTGGAGAATTCTTTAACTGCAAACCTTAAGGGTTGCTCTCCGGCGGTTCAGTATCATGCCACCCAGTCTTTATTGAGATTATTAGCACCGATTGCTCCGGCTGTCGCGGAGGAAGGTTGGGAGATTATGCATAAGGGAACGAAATTGGAGGGTTCAAAGGTGCTTGAGATGAGGTGGCCGGAGGTGGATACTAGGGAGGTTTTGCAGAGTGCTAAAAAAGATATTGCTATCGCAATCAATGGAAAGGTACGGTTTACATTGCAAGTGGAGGAGGAATTAGAAGGAGCGGAACAGTCGGTATTGTTAGGATTGGTGAATGGGCATGATCAGTGGACGAAGTGGGGAGCTGGAAAGGAGGTCAAGAAGGTGATTGTTGGTAAGGGAGGAAAGCTGGTGAACTTTATGGTTCGGTAGTTGAAACTTGTCAAGCGACAAGGCGGCAAGACGTTAAAACATTTGTATCATAGTGGCTGTTAGAGATCATCAATTGGGGTCCCTGACAGCATTTTTTGTATATTATCCCCCAAAAGCGTTTGAAGATTACTTTTGTATGTAGCATAAACTTATTCTTTCTTCTGGTCAATCTCCATAGCACCTCCTGCTGCTGCTGCTGCCGCTGCCGCCGCCGCTGCTGCTGCTTTCTTTTCCTTCTCCCTTTGCCTCTGCTTCAGCTTCTTCTCCCTATTCTTCCTAATCTTCTCCTGCTTCTCCAACTCCGCCTTCTCCTCTTCAGTCAATCCCTTAAACTTATCTCTCCCCTCTTGTGCTTTCTTTCTCGCCTCCTCTTTAATCCTCTCCTTCTCCTTCTTTATCCTCAAATATATCCTCCTCTTCTTCCCGGGCTTTTTCTTCGCCGCCACTCTTTCCCCCTCAATATGAATAACCTTCCACTCACACCTCGCCGCCTCCGACGCCGGTAACCTCGACGCCATCCCCAAAATCTGTTCCCCAGTAACCAGTACCTCCTCCAAGGTCTTTTTCCTTCTCGCCATATCCTCACTACTCAAAACCCAATGCGACATCCCCCGTTTCTGGGATTTCGCAAAACTATCCCAAATATCTTCATCTGCCGGAGGTGGGGTAGGTTCTTTTAACGTAATCCTAGTTTTTGTTCCTGCGAATAGCTGGAAATCCATTTCTAGGTCGGTTTCGGCATCTTCATCTTCGGCATCGTGGGAAATGGTGGTGGCGGGGGTGGTGTATTCTAGGTCGAGTTTCAGAGGGGTGGTAAGGGAAGGTGAAGGAGATCTGGAAATTGAGGAGCGCAGAGAAGAGCGGGAGACTAGTTTGATCTGAGTTTCGAATGTTGAAGACATTTTTTAGGCGGGGTGCTGACGGTCAGCGGGACCTTTGGGAATTGACTCGTAGTTTCCGGTGGTGGTGGTGTCGCGTTGGAAGCGAAAGATGCGATAAGACGCGGTAAGGATGCGAGCCAATTTTTTAGCTCCCGTATGTACAAGCAGCATTTTCACCCCGCGACGACGCTGCGGCTACGCTGCGATAAAAAAATGACGTCTAGGTTCTTGTCTTCGTCTTCGTCTTGGTCCGTATCCGTATCCGTCAACCACACCATACCATCATGCCGCGACTTCCTACCACGCTCCTTCGTCAGGCTTCAAAGATCTCCCCGTATCTTCCTACGCTTCTGAAAGTTTGCCGTACCTTAGACTCTGCGAAAATCGAACTTAAATGGCTCCAAGAACACGCCAAAACTCCCGATGAGCTACAAAGCTTCGTTTATCGACGAGGAGAACTCAATGAACCTTTACAATATATCCTCGGAACGCAACCATTTGGAGCAACGGAGATATTATGTGAAAGAGGGGTTTTAATCCCAAGAGCTGAGACGGAGGAATATGCGCTACATCTTGCGGGATTACTGAAACCCGGAATGAAAGTCGTGGATCTTTGTACTGGAACAGGATGTATCCCACTTTTACTCGCGGCGGAGAAACAGGTTTCGACTGTTGGAGTGGATATTTCACCTATTGCGCTTTCTTTGGCGATGAAGAATCTGGAACATAATAAGGAGGTATTACGAGGAAAGGCAGAGTTTTTGATGGGGGATGTGTTAAGTGATATCGAGGAAACTGCATACTCGGTTCATGCATGTTTTGATGAGATGGAAGAGGGACATCAAACTGTGGATGTGGTGGTATCAAATCCTCCTTATATCTCCGCTGATGGATATAATAAAGATACTGCCAGAAGTGTTAGGTTATGGGAACCGAAATTGGCTCTGGAGGCGGATCATGATGGCGATCATTTTTATCCTAAGATTGCGGAGATTGCGGAAGCCCTTGGTGCGCAGGCTATTGTGGCGGAGGTGGGAGGTTGGGAACAGGCAAGAAGAGTGGAGGGTTATTGGAGACAGTTGGGTTGGTCGGGGACGAATGTTTGGGAGGATTTTGCGAAGAAGGGAAGAACGGTAGTGGGATGGGTTCAGGGGGGTGAATGGGTTAAAAATGGTCCGAATGAAGCACAATAGCTCAAGTAATCTATGGAAAATGTCATTTGTAAGATAATAAGATACACAAAAATCAATATCGCTAATATCGTAAAGCAAAACAACGCTGAACAAAAGAATTCCAATAGTAGCTGGGTCTCTCAATCCCTTCTCGTACCCAATCGTTACTCATCTATTGGAGCACCGTTTCTCGCTCCGTCACAACTGCTGCTGCTGCCGCCGCCGGTCTTGGGGTACCCATTTCTGTCCCCTGCACCTCGTCGGTATACCTCGCCGGCCGTACTCTTCTATCCTCCTCCTGCTCATCATCACTGTCTCTGTAAACCCCAAATCCATCCTCCAAATCCCGGGTTAGTTGGCCATCCGCATATTCCTCCGGGTCATCATCATAGTCCTCGGAAGGTAAACGAATATGGCCCCTTCTACCGCGTCTATTCTGAAGATGCTGAGCAATAGTACCAGGGATATGTTGAAGTGGGATAAGCATATTGTTCCGGACGAGGATTGGGCGGACGGCGTAGCGGTAGGTGACCAATAGCGTCACCGACGCGAATACCGTAAGGAGGGTAGTCTATTATTCAAAAGTTGGTTAGCTAGCATCTCGAGAGTAGTTCGATAAGCTCTGGAAGCTTCAAGAGGCGCGCTGCTCACGGTAATAAAGTTGACCACTGTTGAAGGCATTTTGGGTTTTGGTATGTTGTATAGTGGTGAGAAAAAAGTATAGAGGTTACGGTTAGTTGGTCTGATCTTAAGGTACGGATGATGTGCTGCGTCTGCGCCGGGCTGATGCGTCTTTAGTTATGCAGCCGGTGCTTGTGATGCAGCGCTTGGCAGTGTAACATGTCATAAAATACATGGATGATCACTCGCGTTGTGATTACTGAAATGTGAAATCACTCAACATGATTCGCTTAGGTGTTAGAAAGACAGTCGATGCAATACAAAAGTGTCTCTCATTGTATATAATGGAATAATATGTACAAATTTAGATAGGGATATCCGTCTTCAAGTAATCCAGAATCGGTCTGGCAGCCTCACTTTGCCAAAACGCACCCCCTGGAAACTCAAACTCATCCATGCTAGCTTCCTTCATCTGAACACTGTAACCAGGCTCCATCGGGGTAATGTAATATCCATCCTTGATAACACTCGGGTAAATGAAATGTTCATGAAGATGGTCGACATACTCCAACAAACTCTTCTTTCCGGATACACAAACGTAGTCAATAGTTGACAAATGCTGAGTATACTCGGGCAGACCAACACCTCCGGAATGCGGTACAACCGGAACCCCAAACTTCTTCGCCAGTAACAAAACCGCCATAACCTCATTAACACCTCCTAATCTGCAAGCATCAATCTGACAAATTCCAATAGCACCCGACGAGAGTAGCTGTTTGAAAACGACCCTATTCTGGCACATTTCTCCAGTAGCAACCTCGATTCCATCCTCTTTCAAAGCCTCTCGAATAGCTTTATGTCCTAAGATATCATCCGGGGATGTAGGCTCCTCAATAAACCATGGCTTAAACTTCGCAAGCTTTTTCATATTGTTAATAGCCTGAGGAACAGACCAGACCTGGTTCGCATCAACCATTAATACGTTACCATTATCGTAACCTAGAACTTCTCGTGCGATACTGAGACGGCGGATATCCTGCTCTAGGTTTCCGCCGACTTTGAGCTTAAAGTGCTTATAGCCTTGTGCTAGTGTCTCCTGTAACAATGCTTTCATCTTATCCTCTCCATACCCCAACCAACCTATTCCCCGAACAATCAGCATTCCAAAGCCATAAAAAAGAATCCAGACCACTCACCAGCACTAGTAGTATAAGCCGGAACCGCCATACTTTCCTCCGCCTCCCTCAACCTTTCCTCCTTCCCCCTTTTCATATCCCTCAACATCTCCACCGCCTCCTCCCTCGTAATCGCATCCTCAAGATACCTCCAATCCACACACCCCACAAACTCCTCCTCCGTCATATCCGCCACCACCCTCCAAACCGGCTTCCCAACACTCTTAGCCCACAAATCCCAAACCGCATTCACCACCGCCCCAAGCGCAAGGTGTATAACCCCCTTCTCAGGTCCAATCCATCTCAACTGGGAATCAGAAACAAGATACCGCCAAGTCTTTCCCATGTCTTGGATAAGTTCCTGTAACGTCCGTCCGATGATTCTTGCTGCCAGGAACTCAATGGCTGAACATACTAAGGAGTTGCCCCGGCCGATGGTGAAGGTCATGCCGTGGCCTTGGATATTGGAGGAGGTGGATAGGATACAGAAGGCGCTCGAGTAGTCGCCGGATTCGTTCATGGCGTCGCTACCGTCTTTGGTTAGGGAGGTCTGTGAGGGGGTTAGAGATGTTGTGTGGGAATGGGGTTGGAGGGGGAGATACGGGGAAGCGGATATCACGAGAAATGGCGGAGGTGATGGTTATCACCTCTGAGGGGATATTGGAGGCGGTGGTGAGCATTGTGTGTAAGTCTCTCTTGTTGATTTCGTAGATGATGCTTGGGGAGATTTTTGGAGGAAGAAGGAATTGGGATTGATTTATGGAGAGGATGGTTTGGAATTTGGGGACATATGGTGATGAGTGAAATGTCGGTATAATAATGGCCGAAAGTGGGGAGGATGTGGATAGTGGGGTATGCAGTTGCTGAGAGGGGATGATCCGGGTATTTGCAGCTTGAACATACATAGGCTATTGATTGACATGAGAGGTACGTATTGCTCTGTTTTTGCCTGTCTTGTCCCTGTCGTGATATTTGGACATTTATCCAGGGTATTACATGTAGTATTTCGAGGTGCATTTTGGCGGAAATATGGTTGTATTATTGATTTTATATGTATGTAGATACTACTAATAATTCAGGGGAGTCACTTCTGGGCCTGGAAATACCCGATGGCACCCTGGCATAGAGCTTACACAATTAACTAATCAATTAGCTAGATCATCCGGTCGGCGTTTATGTTTATCCGAGACTTGGGTAAAACATTTCGAATCAAGAACGACAACCCTAGCTCGCCTACCGGATCGTTACTGGTATCCAGAACATCTCGTTTCAAATGAACCATTATGTATCAAAGCAAGACAGGCGTCGGTTATTCAACTACGCATCACGGAATCTCGAATAACACAAACAAACACCGTTAATGACGCATCCATTCTCCTCTTTCCAGAGTACACAATTATCACTAACATAACAAAACCCCACAGAAAAAACCAAACTCCATTCGCCATGTATCCCTTTCCAGCAAGCCCCAAACCCATCAATTCCACCCTCCATCCACAAAGTCCTCAATCGTTTTCCCCGGCGGAATCGGCCCATCAATAGCAGGATTATACTCATTAAAAACCGAGCAAAGATCCGAAAGCTCAGATTCTACATACGGGATAACGACGTTCTTTGTCTTCTTAGGATTTTCCGGTAGCATCGGAGGGAGCTCATACTCTCCTTCGTCATTTTCCTCGTTTTTAATGGTGCGGTTTATTTGGTCGTTGTCGTTGTTTTTGGTTCTCCGGTTTAAGGCGGCCCTGGATTTGCGCTTAGGGAGGCTTCGAGCCTTGTGGATTTTGCTGCTGGTGTTGGGGGCGATAGGTCGGGCTTTGCGTTGGGATTTCGGTTGGCTACGCGTTTTGGTGGTGATTCGATTGGGGAGAGAAATACACTCTCGGGATTTGCCTGCTGGAATGTTAAGGATTTATTATTCCAAATGAGGGTTTAGGAAAGGTAGGATAATACCTTTGGATCTTGTAATAGGTGGCATTGTGGTTGTGTTGTGGTGGTATGGATGTTTCAGGTGGGATGTAGTAGGGTTGGAGATGAGATAAATGGTGGAGGAGGTAAAGACCTTGGAGCATTGAATATTGGGGATTTATAGAATACGGCGCCAGTGGTCGTGACTGTCAACACAAACAAAAAATACAGCGTCACTCATAACACACAGTATTCCCCACAAACGGTTGGCGAAGTTATCGGCCAAATGAATCAAGCCGTAGACCGTAGATAATGACAAGTCAAGCGAGGGATGTCGGAATCTTTTCACGGATCACAATTCCAGGTATCTCAGAGAGTAAAGATTTCTCCCTCGTACCAAACTTAATTTCAAAATTGATCAGAGCTCTGGAAACAAATAAGATTATGTAGTTTTGTCCCGAAATGGAGTAACTACTAACTTCATATCGGCATCTCTATATCTCTATATCTCCGTGCTTGGCTCTACATCTTCTCCTCCCCCCTCTAGATATCTCTCGACGCAATAACCTTCCAATCCTCCAGCTTCCTCCAAGTATCAACCAAAACAATCCTGCCCCCCTTCCACGCACACTTCCCCATCTCGACCCCTTCCTTCTCAACCTCCAGTTTACACAACTCCAACGGCACCTCTTCCATAGAATAAACCAAGCTAACATGCGGCACAAAAGTCTTAACCCATTCCTCAGCACTTTGATCCCCTGTATTCACCGCAAACTTCTCTCTACACTGTTTAGCGAGATTAACGAGCTGCTGGTTACGCTCAAGATGGATCGTAAGGCGAGTGAAGAAAGTTTCCCTTTTCCAAAAAAAAAACGTAGTATCAGCAATTACGAAGTCCTTGCCATATAACCAATCCGCAAGCTAAGCGAAGCTAAGCCAAGCTAAGAAAATCCAAGCCAAGCCAAAACTTTTTCTTTTACTTCTGGATCTTCAAGCACAATACTCACCCGACAACAAGCTCCTTAAACGTCACCTCCGGAACCTCCCTATCGCCATCTCCCTCCGCAAACTCAATCCGCTGCAACAACTCATCGGGATTATCAATCTCGCAAGGTAAACAAGACGTGATGGTCATGTGAGGTTCAAAGGGTATACATGGACCCTTAAACAATCCCGGGATCTTGTTTGTGATTAGGTTTGAGAGGCTGGTGTTTAGTGGTGATCCCGCGGGGGGTATGAGCCAGAGTGAACCTGGGGGGTAACGGATGGGGGTTAGCTAAGTAGAAGGGTTACGGGTTGGGGGTAATGGGAATAGGGATGGAATGCGGGATATGGCATAGCGAGAAGCTCTGGAAGCTTCGTTTGAGAGGCGTCATATATTCGCGAGCTTGCAAGCTATACTAGCTGTGAGAGCTTTGCGAACTTCACAAGCTCGCGAAGCTAGCAAAGCTTGCAAAGCGAATCATTGACAAACGCAACAGAGTGAAAAAGAGCACCTACAGCCTAGATCGCGATTCATTAGTCCTTTGGTATTTTTTATGTTTTAGTTGTTTCTAGTTCGAGTGACGGGAATGGAGATGGGGATACCGGGCATGATTGTTACGGGTACGGGGCGCGGTTGGATGAAATATGTACAGGTGTCAGGCGTATGTCCGGGCGTTAGTTGTAGGGTTCCGGGGATCCTCCTAAAGGCTCAGATAAGCGACGGGATAGCGTAGCGCGGATCGGTGCGGGGTCCGTGGTCTGTTGTCTCAAGGACGGGATGACGTAATTGGGATATGCAGGTCGCTCGCGAAATTCGTGATGTGCCCCGTGTGCTGAAATGGAGTGGGATTGTACGCAACTGATTGTTTCAGGTTGAGGCCTGAAGTTGATATGGAAAACTGCGAGATGAAAGATGTTCCCACAATACGATGCGCTAACAAACAAGCAAACACTAAATAAACGATATTCAAAGGGTAAAACAAGCGTTGTTTGGTTGGGCACAATCAAGCGACGCGTATCACGAATACCAGATAGATAACATGTTATCTTGTGAAAATTCAGTTTAATAGATTTTGAAAGATTATAAAAGTACATCGGAGTCAAAGGCAGACCCGCGAAAAGAATTTTTAAGTAAATAATGTGACCGTCAAAAATTCGACATCTGTGAGTTTTATGAGTGATTTAGCCTCAGGCAAAGAACAAACTGCATGATAATTACCTGCTCGTTACCAGTCACCATCGTCATCATCGTCGATATGCCTGTTAGGACAAGAATATTTGCGTCGACACATCCCCATATCATAGTATCGACAGCGCTTCGTTGGCCAGCCGTTTTTATCCTCCATTGCCTCACGTCTTAGTCTGCAGATTAGTTCCCAGTCAACGGTTGGGCTTTCCACCACTTCGTGAGAGAAACGACATTTATCGCCAAACTTGCATTTGTTCTTCGCAGCAAAATGCTTACAAAGAGCCTTAGGGGGTTCTGCCTGAGAACTTTCCCCTTTGGAGACATTCTCCTTGAGGGATCCGTCGGGGTTCCGAGTGGCAGATGACTTCATCGTTGTTGGGTCGTCATCGGCTCTCTGAAATTGCATGGCCCAGTTGTAACTACATGTCCCATCCGGATTACGAGCCCAATCAGGGATGTCCAATAGTCCCATACGATCGAGCGCGAGAGGGATGGTCCAACCTGACTGGGGTTTAGGAGGTGCGTCCCAGTCAATCGTTTCTGGAGTCAACTCGTCGTCCGAGGTAGCATTTTCTGAGCCTGGTGATGGAATCTCAGTCCAATTGCTCGGGCGGCAACATGTTTCTAAATTCTCTGATTGTTGTGTGTTGTCACCTAACATTATTGTGATTGAATTTATCTGTTGGGACGACGGTTAAACGAAGTAGAGGATGCCGATCGTTTGGCGTGGCGGGACGTGGCAGTGGTGAGTGTGCGGTGGATGAGGCAAGATCTATGAAGCTGTATAGTAAGGTGGATTTAACAAGCTCTGTAAGAGCTATGCTTCGTCAGTCTTCAATTTCAGCACCAAGATCAGGTCGACTAGAATGGTCAATCTGCTCAGGTTGAGGCGGGAAAGTGTATTCTGACATCCGGACCTACCAGATGAAGGTCCAACAAGCGTCAAATCGAAATAAAATTGCAAATCGTACCTTTTGACGTTGTGAGAAGCTGCGGGGTTGCAAAGTTTTTGAGTTTGGAGCTCGATCTATGCTTGTTGCAGGGGTTATGATTGTCCTATTCCTAGGCGTAGAGTAGAGTGCAATCGATGCAAGTGTCGTGGGTGGAATAATGGGCTTATATCATCAGTCAGGTGATCTTCGTGGGGCTTGGCAGAAAGTAATCTGACTGATTAGATTATCTTATCGTAGCAGGGATATCGTTTTTGGAGCGACAAGTATGTAGCTGTCGGTTCGCGCAGTGTCATTGGTTCGTTTACTAAGCCAGGATTCGGATTTTGGGAACTTTAAGCCTTGGGGTATGAGTGTCCTCATCGGAGTTGCCTCAAGAGTCTCACTTCAGCGAGCAATAATCAACCACTTCACCCGGATAACGCGAAGGAGCCCCACCCAGCTACCGAGATAATACCGCAGATATCGCTGCACCGACCATTTAATACCAGCAAAATCTAGTTCAGCGAGATCATGCCCATTGGAACGGCCGATAGCAGTTGAACATCTCGAAAATAGCTCTCTGCTGCAACTAGAAGCAATACCCTCTTTGCTATTGAGAAGCTCTCGGAAACCGAAACCACGAAACTAGAAAATACGCTTTGTGCCATGTCCACCGACCAATCTGAAATACCAGACCAGCCCAGTCAAGTCGCGCCGATTACACTGAGCGAACCCGCCGCATCGGCTTGTCACGTGGAAGACATCACCCAGCCATGTCAAAATCCAGCTTGCGGACTTCACACGACTACGCATACACCCGCAATCTCGAGAGCAGCATCCCATACTGACTTAAGGAATCTTGCTGGAGTCTCAGACGATGTAGGCGAAGCGACAAGAATGGTGGCGGGAAATCATGGTTGGTTCAATTTGTGTTGACAGTGGTTAATTTAACTAATCAATCGTGGTTCTGCAACATAGAACCAATTCCCGAATCTCAATTTATTGGCCAGCCAGTAGGCAATGCAGCTCACGTGGTCGAAGATGTTTCATCAGTTGCACCCTCTATTGAGTCGGCCCCACCGCCGCCCGAGTCCGCCCCATCACCCACATATCTACCGCCACAAACGTTCCCTTCGGAAGAAGCTACCAGCGACGAGTTGCGAACGAGCTTAGAATCAACGCCCCAAGATACCCCCGGAAGTACACTCTTCCCACAGCAAGAGCAGCAACAAATCAACTGGAACTTCGACGACCCAGAGGCTCTTCAAGAGCATGTTACTGGAGGGCCGGATCCTTTTGAACAGCTTCGCCAGGAGGCCCCAGAACGCTCATCATCATTCCCCGCAGTACCTGCTCTTCCAACTCTTGAAAACCAACAACCCGACGAACGAAGCATATTGGACATGATGGCTATGGAGGTTGCCAGTGGCTCGGGAGAAAGAGGAATGTTTGATTCACCTGCAGTTGAACAAGGAAGCTTCTTCGGTGACGCACCTGAAGAGGAGGACTTCTTTGCGCAGGCTGGCCGGCAGAATACTGAATCATTGGGTGTGATGGGTTCCAATTCGAGACCCGCGGAAATGATACGACAAGATACCTCTCAACAACGATTTGATGAAGGAATGCCTATAATGCACGATGAAGAATTAGTAGTGGATTCTAAGAAAGAGATGGACTTTTTTGGCTCGGAGCCAGATTCTCCAGCTGATGAAGCGTTTACTCCAATGGACCAAATCACCACTACGGAAAGACCGGATTTAATGGGTTTCCAAAGGAAAAATACTGAACAATTTATGTCTAATACAACTCGCACTCATTACTCCAACGAGTATTCTGCCACGAAGCAGAGTACACCTGAAAACCAGGAGGCATTAGAGGTTGCTGGGGAGAACCAATCTTCAGCAGATGTACCCGCACATAATAAGGTTGAGCATGAAGAGCCGCATGTGTCCCATGTTGAAACTGAGAAAGCGCCGGAAAGTAGTGACTTTTTTGCAGCGGCTGCAGCTGGAGCAAATGAAGGCACCGACTTTTTCGCACAGGCTGCAGCTGCCGAAGGCGAAAGTACGGACTTCTTCGCACAGGCTGCAGCTGCCGAAGGCGAAAGTACGGACTTCTTCGCAAAGGCTGCAGCTGCTGAAGGTGAAAGTAAGGACTTCTTTGCACAGTCTTCAGCTGTGGAAGGCGATGACTTTTTCAGTCAATTAGGCCAATCAAAGCCTTCGCAAGAGCCAACAGCAGAGACCGCAAAGGAAGATGATGTGGATGCAAAGTGGAAGGCTGTACTGGGAGATGATGATGAATTTTTGGATGATGACGAGGGCTTTCTACCTAGCGATGATGAAGGATTCCTACCAGAAACCAATAGCACGGCCCCAGTCCCAACAGTACAGACTCCCGCAACTGGATACATTCCTGTACCCCAAGTATCGCAGCCCCAGAATTGGCCTGGTCAACAACCCTCGTCTTCTTTCAATCCCCAGCCAAATGCTTATCAACCTACACAACAACTCCGATCCACTCAATCTGCTTACTTCCCTCGTGCTGCAGACTCCCCTTATGCTGCGTCATTTGCACAGCAGTCAACTCAGCCTGTGCCAGAGAAAAAACCTCAAAGCTTTGTTAACAAAAATATTGGGTATCAATCGCCTTACGATTTACCTATGGACGTTCTTCCCGTAATTAAGAAGAGGCCAACTAATCCTAATCACCTTCAAGGCCCGGCAATGGGAATTCCATCACAGCCCGAGAAAAAACCGCAGAGTTTTGTGGACAAGAAAGAGGGATATCAATCTCCATATGATCTTCCCATGGATGTTGTTCTTCCTCCGATCAAGAAAAGAACAAGCAACCTGAACCCGCTGCAAGGTCAGGCACTGGGTGTTAATGCCCCGCCAATGAGAAGCACCAGTATGCCAATGCCGGCCACTGCACCCCCGCCAGGACCTCCAGCAGTCTCATACTCTGTTCCGCCACGGCCAATCCAGCCCCAAGCAAACCCGAGATATGCACCCGCACCTGTACCGACGCCAATGTCTTCTCTTCCAACACCCGCGCCAAAGCCCATGGGTGGACAGTATGCTCCTGATCAACGGCGAGCTTCTGGCCCTGCTTTTGCTCCTCCTCCTGTTGTTCCCGAAGCTCAAGAGGCGATGAAAGAGCAGCAGTCGAATATGCCTGCACCCCCACCACCAGCTGTAAGTAACCGGTACGCTGCACCCCCACCTCGAGACTTGTCAACCCCACCACCACCGGCTTCGAACAATCGATATGCTACGCCTCCGGTTGCTCAGAGCGCCCCGATCCAGCCGCCTCCTCCTGTGGCGAATAATCGGTATGCCGCACCACCGGTCCCTCGAAGCACAGCAACCCCACCACCTCCGCAGGCTGTACCTAACCGTTACGCCGCTCCTCCGGTCCCCCGGACGACATCAACACCCCCACCGTCCCAAAAAACTGTCGTGTCCCCTCCATCAAGCGTTGTACAGCGCCAGCTATCTCCACAGAAGTATACCCCTCGATCTGGGCCAACAAGCCCAGAGGCGTTCCAGCCTCCCCCAAGGGCTCACACCATCTCTCCTGGATTGCACTATGGAAGACAGAAGGTTGGGCAGAAATCAAGGGATCCATATGAGAGGCCTTCTTCTGCGCTTGCTCACTCGACTTTCCCAGAGGACTACCCATCCGCTGAGCCACAGCAACAAGTTAGAGCTCCTTTGTTCGATATGAATCGGGAGGCTATCCAGATGAATTTCATGCCTCCTGAAGGAAGCTTGGCCAATGACCCGCTGGAAAGGTGGAAGGGCGCCCCAGTTTTCACTTGGGGAATGGGTGGAGTTGTTACTATGTTCCCTGTGCGGACACAGCGATTTGCTAGTGATCTACACAGCACGGTCATAAAATCCACTGCTGGTGTTCCAAAGTTCCGCCCCCTCAAGGAAGTCTTAGAGTTCCCTGCGGATCTTGAGAAATTCCCCGGCCCAATTTGGACAGGAAATAAGTCTTCTAACAAATCGAAGAAGAAGGAAGTTATTACCTACATGGAATCACGAATTGAGGCCTTCGAGAAGAGTCAATTGGATATCTACGATCACACCGAGAAACGGCTCGCAGAAGAAAAGTGTATGCTCTGGAAGGTTGTCAAGCTTATGGTTGAGCATGATGGTGTTTTGGAGAATATCCCGGAAATTGATCCTGCTGTTCGCAAGATTTTAACCCCGGAGATTGCACAAGTTGACGCGTCGGAATCTTCGGCTGGATTCGTACCCATGGCAGGAATGTCATCGATGAATGCTGCTAATGCGGAGCCAGTGGATGGTGAGGCTATGACTACTTTCAGAAACAAGCTACTATCTGGTGATCGTGAGGGCGCTGTGTGGTTTGCTGCTGATAAACGTCTCTGGGCACATGCCATGTTGATTTCTGGTACTGTCGGAAAGGACCTTTGGAAACGTGTCATTGAGGAGTTTGTCAAATCTGAAGTCAAAACCCTAGGCAATGGCTCGGAGAGTTTGGCGGTGCTCTATGCTACTCTTGCTGGTAACTGGGAAGAGAGTGTAGATGAGCTTGTGCCACCAAGTGCACGGCTGGGCATGCCCATGCTCACAACAACTCAAGGACAGGAACTTAGTCTTGAAGATAGGCTTGGAAAATGGAGAGAATCTTTGGCTTTGATCCTTAGCAACAGAAGTCCTGGTGATCAGGCCAGTATTCTTGCTCTAGGACGCCTGTTGGCAAGTTATGGATGGACTGCAGCGGCTCATATCTGGTATGCTACTAAACTATATGATTAAGGAGAAAAATGTACTGATTCTGATTTAGCTTCATCTTTGGACGTCAATTGCCATTGGGTGGTGGAGGTGCACTATTCGGAGGTGCAGATGAGCCCACAACCGATTTCTGTCTTCTCGGTGCGAACCATAAGTCAAAACTCGAGCTGGGTAGGGACTTGGATTCAATCCTTCTCAGTGAGATCTACGAGTTTGCTGTATCTTTGGCACCCCACGCTGGTACTGCTGCCCCGGTTTTCCCGCATCTTCAACAGTGGAAGATTCACCACGCCATTATTCTCGCAGAAAACGGCAACAAGACCACGGCACAGAAATACTGCGACTCTATCGCCACAGCTGGAAAGGCATGGGGAAAGCCTAGCCCATATTTCAACCCAGGCTTTTACCAATGCCTTGAAGACTTGACAAAGCGTCTACAGGAGGCTCCTCGTGATGCTTCTTCTGGAAACGCATCTAAGTGGATTCCTAAGCTTACATCTGATGCCGTCTCCTCCTCTGTATGGGGTGCATTCAACAAATTCGTCTCCGGAGAAGAAGATGGACAAGATGGATCCAGTGCTGCACAAGGCGACGGCGAAGGCTTGTTTGGCAAGATTACTCCCGCTGTCAGCAGGGTACAATCAAATGCCGATCTGTATGGATCATATGGTGGCGCAGCAGGAGGATCGATTTACAACCCCGGCTTTACATCCGGTAACACCTCTCCTAATGCCACGAGAACAACCACCACGACAAGTCGTTACGCTCCTTCCACTGCCACAGCTAGGAGCTCGATGGAAAGTACCAGACCGAATATTTACGATCCTTCCCGTCGTGCCAGTGCCGATAGCTACCGTGGAGGTGCCATGAATGGCAGCATGTATGAGCCCACCGGTAACTCTTACGAGCCATCAGCCCCCGGTGGAAACCCCTACGAGCCTCTAGCCAATCCTTACGAAAGCCCCCGCTCCATGGGAAATTCATACAACCCTCGTGCATCTCTTGAAGTTACACCAGAGGTTCCAGAGACTTCGTCGTATGCTCCATCTCCTTATGGCTCTTACAGTAATGGATACCAACCAACTGGAAACACTGGGTATGAACCGCCTGCTTCTACAGGTGGATACGAGCCCCCGTCCACAGGTGGTTATGAACCCCCATCTTCAGGTGGCTATGAACCCCCATCTTCAGGTGGCTATGAACCTCCATCTTCAGGCGGTGGATATGAACCTCCTAGCGATGGTTTCGTTCCTTACCAACCCGAGCCCGATAACGACGATGACGAAGAGGAGAAACCCAAGACTAAGCCCAAGAAGAGCTTTTTGGATGATGAAGACGATGACGCTGAGCTTTTGCGGCGTGCCGAGGCGGTTAAAAAGGCTGCGGCGGAGGAAGAAAAACGGAAGGCCGAAGAAAGCAAAAAAGGTACTTTGATCCTTTATCCCCCCATAAACCTCTCCTAGTTCATACCCACTAACTCCCTTCTCAGCCGATGAATCTACCTCAGCCCGTAAAAGCGGCTGGTTCGGCGGCTGGTTCGGCAAAAAAGACCCCGCCGAACAAACCGGTCCCATCAAAGCAAAACTCGGCGAAGAATCCTCCTTCGTCTACGACCCCGATCTTAAACGCTGGGTCAACAAAAAGGCCGGTGCCGAACCCCCAGCTCCTGTTAAAGCCGCTCCTCCTCCCGCAAGACGTACCCCCGCCCCTCCTATCTCCGGTACTTCGACTCCTCCTATGGCACCTGCGTCACCCGCTGTTTCTTTGCCCTCACCCACACAACCTCCTCCTTCTGGACCAGCTACACCTGCTCCTGCAATGACCTCGCCTCCTCCCTCAGGTGGACTAGCTCCACCACCGGGCCCGCCAAGAGGCCTCACCCCAAGTCCCGCACCGAGTATGGCGTCTATGGCTTCCAGACCGGGAACTACTGGTGGTGATGCGATGGAGGAGTTGTTGGGACCTCCTATGCCGAGAAAGGGAACGCCGAGTGGAAGGAAACCTAGGAAGGGTGGTGCTAGTAGGTATGTCGAGGTTATTCCGGGACAGAAGTAGACGGAAGGAAAGAGAAAGGAAAGGAAAGGGGTGGTGGTGGGTGAGGAGCGGTTGGGGGAAGAGGGGGTGGAAATTTACTGGTCTAATGATGAAGGGCGTGTAATGTTTTTCGAGGGATGGAGATGGATGGTGGTTTAATTTATTTATTGTAGACGACGAATAAGGAATGATGGATAATGAGGAACGACGAGGAATGATGGATGGATGGATGTTAAACACGTTTTTTCCTTTTCTGTTATGGTTTTGATAAAGATAAGATGATGCTTTTGATGCTTTCAATTCGTTTGTTTGGTTTACTGTTTTTTTTTACGTTTTCCTTGGTTTTTTTTTTTTTTTTGTTTGTAGGAATATATGACTTCATTAGAGCAACGGATATTTGAATGTGATTTATTATGACATGCTTGCTATGGGTATGGGTTGACGGCCGGTTTGGGAATTTTGGTATCTTGCGTTGGGATCTTATTGGGATTCTTGGGGGTTATGATGGTTATGATGCTTCTACTGAAATTCCTATGCTGATCCGAATTATATATATATATACCAATCCGATCACACAGCCATACATATCATCAAATTATATATACCCTATTTAATTCATCATTTCATCATGCATCCTCCCCTCTTCCATGAAGACACGATACACTACTCCTTACCATCAATCCCCCACCGATTGGTTGGTTATTACCCCCATGGTTTCCATAGTTACTATAATTACTATAGGTGGGCAAGTAAGGTATGTGAGATAGATACGTTATACAGTCAATCAAAGAAATTATGGGTTATGATCTGTGTACTTGTATAGCGTAGATTATTAAGAGTGTCCTGGCTGTACTATATGGGATATGGGATGCTGTGATGTGGAGTGGGGTGTTTATTTCGAGTTGTGACGGATTTGGTATGGGGGGATGAAATGGGATGGTATGCGTGTTTTATTAATTTATCACAAAACGAGGTTTCTGGGTGGAGTGGTATATTGTTTTTGAGAAAGAGGGCTGTGGGTATATCGTTGATGACTGTGACTATATATTAACAAAGATGCAACGTGTATCTGATCTCTTGGTTATGATTTTAGCAGCTAGATGTTACAATAATGGATGGTGGATTCGTAGTTATCGTATAGAGAGAGAGAGAGAAATACATGGCCAGTTAAAGGCACAAATAAGAATCTGAAATGGGGGGTTTCCTGAGGAGTAGGAGGAGGAGGAGGGATGTTGGGCTTGGTTTTGATTTTTGGTATTTGGTATCATAGCCCCTCCTCCCCTTCCCCCCGTCCCTCCACTTGTCGATGAGATAGATGTAGCACCATAAAGCCCACAGATATAATTCTGCAATTCTTCCGTTATTAGGGTAAAGAGCATACTGTGGACACATTGCCGAGAAAGGGCAATGCAGCTTGTCGGAATAAGGTCCTTGAGTTTGCTTAAGAGGAGCCTCTAGGGGGGCAAAAGGGGGCATCAAACGGGACATGACAGGGAGGACGAGAACAAAGGACTATTTCTATTATATATAATGCCCACTCTCGCTGTATCGTTATTATTATCTATAATATACCATCCGTCTCTCCTTGCACTTTTTTACACATACTGCTTAAAATTAAAGAAAAGAAAACCAGGTTGACATCCCCCTTTCCTTCTCAGGACAAAGGTTTTCCGTCACATTATTTTATTTTTACGTAATTTAGCGGAGTTTCTTTGTCCTTGGGTTGTTGAAATGAAGATGGCTTTTGTTCTTTTTTTATTTATTTGTTTAATCATAAGCTGAGTGAAACCTGAAAGGTTTATGTGAAATAAAAGAGAAACAGAATCTTATACTCATGACTTGGCCACCTGCTTCACGGGAAGGGAAAGGGCTTTTTTTATCAGTTGCTTTTTTGTTTCGCAATCGAATTGGATTTTGCTTATATTCAAGCTATTCAAATCAAGATCCCCGGAATATAGCAGGGTGCAATATTCGAGTGATCGGCTATGACGAATTATACACTGGGACTACGTGTTGGCATGATGCGTACTTGAAAAAAATGTCGACAATATAAGTGTTACTCTGTTGCACCATTGAAGAAATTTTGAAATAGATATCAGCTTGGTCTAATCGACTAAAAATACAACAGAGAAGCTGCTGTACCTTATAGTCATGCCTGGAGGCATATAGATAGTAAGGATTTGGTTGGACGGCGGTGTAAATACTAATGCTTGTAAGTTGGGCTTCAATTTTGTTGTGGATGGGTTTAGGTATTTAGAGGTGATTGGCTTCTGTTAAGCCATGGCGATAAGATGGGCTGTAAACTACTTTTGGCGCTAGAAATATATGATCACGCTGGTATGGCGCATATTCTAAAAAATAATTAGGCGGATTGGTATTTCATGGGCGAATACGATGAGAGAATGAGCGCCCTACCACAAAAATTAAACCTGATGAATTATATTTCCCTTAACACCAATATCATCAGTGTAAGAACCGTACATTAATGTACACAAAACTCGATTCTAGTAACAGTGTCAAAGGTGGTTGTAATTCAACTGCAGACGCATTTTACCCTAATCTGGCTCAGCCTCGACGCATTAATTGACCCCAACGACAAAGCTTAGTTCACGCGTTCTGCTCGCGGTCGGTTCGCATTTCGGATATCGGCTTCCTTCTCGGCATGCCCCTCCACGCGGAGAGAAAGCTTGATTTTTTCGGTACATTTCTTGCCAGGGTCATCCCAGGGTGTCCGGCAAGATAAGCGAGCTGTCAGCCAAACCTTATCTGGGACTAATCCTGTATCCCGGGCCCCGGCGGCGGCATATCGTCCATCGTCCTCCACCTTAGTGGTATATATTTCTGTGAACATTTGTTCTCTTTCCTTTAGTTTACTATTCCTCCACGTTTCTCCACCACGTGTAATTTCTCAAGATTTTTACTCCTTTTTCTCGCACATTTTCATTCGAGAGAATATACACGCGTACGCGTTGCTCTAATTATCCTCAGACAATCGATCGTCATACCTTTAATCGATCATCGACACCGTCTGTCGTAGGCTATAACATGAAACCGTTCGTCAGCACTAGAGTGACTTTAGTCTTTCACCATCACGAAAATTTGCAACACCAACCAAGGTTCGCTCTCAAATCCCTCTAAAGAACCCTTTCGGATGACATCACAATGATCATTCTAGAAGAAATTGGCTTGCTATCCAGGTTCGTTCTGATCTTTTTCCACTCGTTCCATTCATTCCATTTATTCGCACACGGCCCATTATTTATTTACTATCCTACCTGTCGCCACCCGCACATACGATACGATACCAGCCGGCAAAGCACACGGCGAAAAAAGAGACGAAACCCCATCCCAAGCCAGCTCTACCGACCAATACACCAATGAAAACCTCCGCACAAATATCAACCGAGACCGAAAATAGAGATAACAAAACCGGGGGCAACCAGGGGAATGCTGTAGTGACAGAAAAGACATGAGGACAATCGGCAGCCGGATTCAGTTACCACATAGAAAGCAACCAAACACGCACCATTGAATGCAAAGAAAAAAAAAAAACCAAGGGGAATAAATATGGTATATGATAAAAAAGGATATAAAGCCCAGTCAGAAATTTGTCAACGTATCATCAACGTTACCCCGCCGGAACGGATCCGGCCTCACCCCACCTCCTGTACCATTTTGTGAGTTTGAATGATAATTCATGCATCTAGCCGAGTCGAAGGGAATTCGAGTGCACCTGGAAGGCATTCGGAGAGCAATATCTCGCATTTCACGTCACGCCGCTGTCATGTCGTCCGGATAATTCGGAAAAGATGTAGCGATCAACATCATAGCATCGACGTACCACAGAGCTTCTACAGTATCCTCCGGGGATCCAACTGTCTGATATCGGCACTCTTTGTTTTCCCTTCAAATATCATTTCCGCCAACAATAATCCCGTTGCAGGTGCATTGTTGATACCCCAACAACTGTGTCCAGTTGCAAGATATAGTCCGTCAGTTCCGGTTTCTCCAATCAGTGGTCCCCCAGAGCCTCCAATGTTCAGAACAGGAAGGTAGCACGCCTGTTTCCGCGTCACCCGCCCAAGACGGATGTGGTCGCTCACGGATGACACTTGCGCTATCAAGTCATCGCACCGTTGCTCGTCCACCTGTACATCGGCTGTCGTTTCGGGTACCTCTACATCCATGTCACCTTCACCGCACACATATATTTCGTTATTGGGCCGCGCATAAATTTCCGGAGATACGGGTCCTCGATAGCGCACATCAGGACTGGATGGTATTGTGATTTCGGTGAAAAGCGCATAGCCGGATACGGCGGATGCGGGAGTAATAGTGACAGAGTGTGCACGGAGGCCTGTGATAGGGGCGGCGGGAAATAATCTGGACGTCCAGGGTCCTGCAGCAAGTACAGTATGGGTTGCGGGAATGGTTACTTCCTGGTCTGTAGCACTAACATAGTAAGTGACAGACTCAACCTTCCTTCTGCTACGGGATGACGCTGAAGAGAGCGAAGATGCCGATGGTGATTTGTCGCCTGTGTTTTCGGCGGTGGGTTGTGATTGCGGCAGTGGTGTCGATGCCGGTGAGACTGGGTCGGTATAGTTGATGGACGTTACAGAGCCGATTACCAGCTCGGCACCAGCCTCTTCAGCTAATCGCATCAGTGCCATTGTGAAATGGTATGGATGGACCTGCGCTGTCTCTCTACTACCGCCCATCTTTTCATATCCTTTCACCAACTCCGGTAATATCCAGTTCAAGTCCTTCGGTAATCCCGTCCCCGACCACGCCTTTCCGCCTTTCTTGGTATCACCCGCACGTTTACCGAGTGGTAATCCGGGCGCCGGGCCAAGCCCCTCCAGTTCACTCCGTTTTCTTCCCTGCGCCTCCAGGTTTCCACACAACACCCGTCGATAACCCCATTTCTCTTCTCCGCCATGCTCAAGCGCCAGGTCTTGATGTAGCTTGAAGCTTAAAGGTACGATGTTGTTCGGATACGCCCATACAGCCAGTAGCCCACCTGCCTTTCCCGAAGCACCACCCGCAACTCTTGTCGCTTCGAGTACAACGATTCTATGCTTTGTTCGGTCGTAGGACGGGTGCCGTGTGAGGTAGTATGCCGTTGCGCATCCTATAATGCCACCTCCTACATTCTCTCTGTCAGTTTCCACCACCACCAGACCGTTCAAAGACCGAGCGCCAGGCAACACTCCTCTGGTAATGCAACAAACGTACCTACTATCACTATATCCTTCCGCTCGTCGTGCAACTCCATCGTCATTATGCCGCCTTATATCGACCTTGAAATAGTGTTGATTGCCCCGGGAACGATATGAACTGTCTGGTGGCGTGAGGTTGGTAGGTCGTGGGGTGATAGAAGCTACGGCCGGCGAAGGAGACCTTGTTGCAGGCAGCGGCAGGAGCAGACTGGTTGTTGGTGGGTCGGAATTTTTGAGGCGTGACCAGCGTACAGCGGAAGTCTTTGACGTAGCAGCAGCGGTGGGATTAAGGTATGTAGAAGTTGCTGTACTGGCTGTGGGAACGGGTGATTAGGTGGGTGGGGGAGGGTTAGGTGCAGTGAAGTAAATAGTAGAAGTAGTCAACCACCACCAAGGTTTAGATATTCAGACAGAAATCAACCGGGGTTATGCGTGAGTGTGGTCGGGGTGATGGTGAGTGGGGAAGAGAATCAGTCTTGAGATAGTGTAGGAGGGAGCATTGACTTGACAAGGTCGACAAGGTCAGGTCAGGTCGGTCAATGGGATTGTGTCGTGGGCGTGGAACTGCGGCGATTGTTTCTGGGGTTGAAGACTTGCGGGCCTTTGATGAGATTTTGCTGTGCCCTGCGGTTCTGCGATGGGACATGGGCCGGGAAGGGAGGGGTCTGGGGGGGGAGGGGGGTGGTTCGTTAATTAGGGTCTGACAGTAGTGGACCTTCGCATGCCATAGCAGCCCGGGGAGCCCTGAGCCTTGAGGAGTAACGATTAGTATGGTATGATAGCTCGTCGCGGGTGCTTGGTCTGCATCTGCCTACTAGGTCTGCTATTCATTCCATCCACGGTGGAGGCAGCGCGAGTAGGAGGACGCAGTTGTCTTAGTGGAATTTCGTAGGCTGGCCGGAACTTAACAAACAACTGGGCAAGCAAATTATCCCTCCAGGCCATGTGTACTGTCAATACATGACGGCAACAAGAATGGGGATGGATGCATGTGCCGCGGCTTCTACTGCGCTGATATCTACTTGGTACTCGGGGGCTGCGTTATCATACAATTCGCATATGGCAACGGCAAAACTATGGTTTCAAAGGCGAAGGATTACGAGCCAATGATGGCCCATTTAACCATAATCATCAAAAGACATCTGGTGCTTCATAGAAGACAAAAATGGTCTTGGCATTTCCTGTTGTATGGGGAGGAAAAGTTGGGTATTGTGATATAACAGAATGCGCCGGACTTACCGTTGTACCCAAGTACACACATCTGGAGGGCCCAACACCAGTGTCGGTATCGTTCCACGGCAACTTGGGATATGTACTCTGAGTACAGCATTCAGCATCCGCAAACGAGAAATGTCTCAGAAGTATACGTGCTGTTCATATTGGTTTGTCTCTCATCTTCATTTCTAGCTGAGCTTAGATATCCGGAATCATAATTCTTCTCCGGCCGCAGCAGCAGTTTTTGCCCCAGTGTCTAGTGGCACAGTCGATCCACCGCGTGGCGTGACTGGCCCGCGAAAGGCAACGAGGCTCGCCCTGGAGCTCTGCCGGTGGCCATAACCATGGCAGTGACCTTAGACTTGAGTAACTTTAGAGCGTGATACTTATAACTGATTGACCAATCGAGGCGGTTCTGTCAAAAAGCTAAGGTCTTTGGTTTCAAAAACCAAAACACAGCTTACATATGGCCATACGTTAAACTTCTCGAGCTGACACAAATATCGGTTCATATCAGATCATGATTTACGGATTTACTTTTTAGGCTCAAGTTACCTGTAATCCCGTAATTTCAACTACCCGTGTTCCCGCTGCTTACCGAGAGGTACCAAATTTGTTACCTTACACAAAAGAACAAAAGCTCAAAAGAGAGGATAATGAACCGAGTAGAAATATTTTTATCCTTTTATTTCTCTTCACTGTTCGTAACTTTGGGTATTTTCTAGTTGATTTGCGGCGTTGCAGCCGTTTTTATCTGACAATCTGGGATGATACTGATATGATGTAAGTCACTAATTTACAAGGCGAGCGAGGCACGTGCTTTCAATCTAAAATTTCTTTTTTCAGACCAGTAGCTCAAAGTAAAAGCCTAGAAGATTTAATATCTTAACTGTCAAACTCATCCATCATCATCACCATCATCGTAATCATCGTAATCATCACTATCGTAATCATCTGTTTTCTATTTAAGTTTCTCTTCCTCGATATGATATCCATCTTCATAATTGTAATCATATTCCATCTAGAGTTCCGCGACAGTGAGGCAGTCAGGCGCAAGCCGGGTTGGAAATACCATCCAGCTACCAAATGTATCCTATAGCTAGTTGCCTCATACGATGCTTGTATGTATGCATGTACCGTATGAGCATTACATATGTGTATGTTCTCCCTGGGCTGGCCCCACGCTGATTTGCTTAGACTAGGCTGCGCTGCTCTATGTATGGTGGCATACACAACCTGGGCTCTCCGGGGCCCCCGGGCTCCCGTACATATCAGGGCTCCCCAGGGCTCTCCTAGGCTCCTCAGGGCTCCCAGGGGTCGCGGCGACATGACCCGTAAAATCGGCTCACCCCACCTCTTCTATGGTACAGACGACGCTCTAGATACGCATTAGGTAGTTTCTAATACTCATCCTTGTCGAGTCACAGAGTTTTTTTTAGCTTGGCCCGCTGGTATTTTTTTTTTTTTTTTTTGAGCTTGGTCTGGTCTGTCCTGTCTGTCTTATATGTCGTATGGTATGTCGTACCATGTGCTTTGATACAAGGGTTGATAAGTATGGGAGTATGGCGCTGTGTTGTATCACCTTGCTAAAGGGTTTCCAACATTGATATAACTGGATACGCCAAGACTTTCATCTGATCTGAAGCATTAGATGTTACTTTGATCATGATGATGATAATGATGATGACGATGATGGTGGAAATTTGATATCATAGGGCTCTTGATCTTGTACCTTTTCGAAGCAAACCGTTGAAGTTATGGTTTGATGTTAGTGTGGGTTTTATGGGGTGAGCCATATTTAGCGTGTGAGCTACAGCTCCCCTGGAGTTCCCTACGATAGCGGATATATCTGAATTGATAATCTTTTCCAAGATGAGCTGTAATCCCGTAACACTAAAGTTCAATTAGAAAATATAATGAAGAATGAATAAATCTGCAACTCTAAGCACCATATAAGTCTCAAGCTATGTAAGTCCATGAAGAGTATATAAGCTACAACTATATCGTCTTTTAGATCTCTTTTGAATAATAATATTTCTAGTATTGTCGAATTCATATTTCAGTTAGTATTTTCCACTCGAGTCCGGTAAATAACTACACCGAGCTCATCTTTCTCTTATCCAAATCGTTTTCTCTCTCTAATCTGAAAATCTGGCTGTTACTCTAGAGCAATGCATTACAAATTGAACTGCTATCTAGCTAATAAACTCCGATCTGCGGAGAATTAATACTTGAATTGTTATAAAAGAAAAAAAAAATAACATCCGATACAAAATTTGTACCCCGGGGTGAGGAAGCGAAATCAAAATAAGCCATGTATGTTGCGCGGCCGGTGGGTGACAGGGCTCCCCGGCTGAGCCGTCATGTCATGCCACTTTTTTCCAGCCCCAGAAGCCCCGCCGCCGCGTCCAGATCCATAGATGCATCAGGGTGGGTGCTTACATATACAGCCAGGCCCAGACGAAGAAGGCGAAGAAGGCGAAGGACCCTGAGATTCTGCGCATATCATATGGCCATAGATAACCTTTTTTTTTTGGCGGGGGGGTTTCAAAAAAAATATTTTTATCTTCGGAATCTCTTTCCGGGTGTTGTGAACGAGGCGGCTGTAATTGTTTGGTTAAAACTCGCCCTAAGGGGACGCTATATTGCTACCACGCTACGGAGCTACGAAGCTACGGATACTTTATCAGATCAGGTCATGTGTTATGCAATACTGAAGCTTAGTTACTTACTACACATCTATCTACAGGAATTATTATTACTACTATTACTACTATTACTACTTCTACAGAAGATTGTTATAGCTTCATCATCGATACAAATACATCTCTACCATATCACTACCATCTCTTCATTCGAAACCATATATCCGCTCCATGTTATTTCCCATCTCCATCGATTCCATCAGTCTGCTTATGTATCTCTAAATTCGTACAGCAGAAACAGCAGTAGCAACGGATCTCCAAAATTCCGCAGGATCCCCACCACCCCCCTTTCCTTCACGCCGACACCCGTCGGTCAGCGGCATCTCGTGTAGCGGGGAATGTGGTTTTGAATTAGGTATTAGGTTGGTTGATGGATCCTTGGGATGGCCTGATATATCTTTCGATATTTTTTTCATCGACCAGGTATGAATGAGCCAAGGAGAGCCAAGCGAGGAGGAGGTGTTTCTTTATTTCCCCCAATTAGATCCTAGCCTCACGCGCCGCCTTGCATTCCCTGTCAAATAAGGGTTGAAGGCGAGACGAAGGCGAGACGAAGGCAAATGGGAAGGCGAATGGCAAGGCTTCGTTTAAAAATTTCGCGCGGAGGTGGCGAGAAATTTTTGTAGTATATCTACATAAGAGATTGCGCGTGCCAGGTTCACTTTGGGCTTTGAAATTTTGGTGACTTTTTTTCTACATGAATTATCTTTATTTTATTTTTTTCCCCACATAACAACCTTTTTCGCAATTTTTCGCATTGGAGGTGTCAACCACGGGTTGATACCTGTCTCTATCTCGCGTTCCATCCCGCACTAGGTTCTTACGGATACATCTTCCGGCACATACATAGCAATTTCTATGATTCGCCTGCCTCGCTTTCGTTTTTGACATTCCTCACACCCGTGATGAAGACTGTTTTTTTTTTATCTATCTTCCCTTTTCATTTTTCCTTTTCTCTTTTTCTTCTTCCAGTTTGACTCATTTCGCTAATTTCTCTTATGAAGGGTTCTCCGGGCGCTGCTGGTCGTGCTGATTCATTTTTTTTTTTGTTGGAGGCCGGAACTAGGTAGTTATCGGCTGTTCAATCTACACCGGAATTGTGATTGTGAGCTGACTTACCTGCCTGCCTATCTATGTTACTGAGAATAGTTCATGGCGTGATTTTTTCCCATAAATTTTGAGGGGAGGGTTTATGGCACCAACACCATAGGTCCGTAGCAAGGTAGGTAGGTATGTATGGGTAGGCAATTTTGAACCTTTTTTTGTGATGAGATGGGAATGGAATGGGGCAAGTCCGGCGAGCTCTGCCCTGTCATGCCCTGCCGTTTCGGGCTCAGAAAAGAATTGTGGTCTGATTTTTCTTTGGGGTAAAAATGGGTCAGACGAGTGACATCCATGGATGTGGAGTGCTGACTGCCGTAGACCGTATACTGGAACAGAATAACAGCCCACAAATACAGAAACGCAACATCAGCACCACCACTACCACCACCACCACCACCACCACCACCGCCGCCGCCAACGCAGCACTGCACCCATTATTCATAATATCAAGCAAGCCATCCTCAGTGGAATGCTTTTTTCTCCTCATAAAGTTGAGCCCAAGGAAGGGAGAAATCATAAAAAAAAGGAATCAAAAAATCCGATAAATATTATCAGAAAAGCTCAATTCTATGGGTCCATACCCCAAATGTCTATCTGTCTAAGGCAACAACGAAACTAAGAAGATAATCCACCTATTCCCACGTGCTGATTCGCACCAATTATCCTCGTCGCAAATAACGCAGCGATCTTACCCGAGACAATGTACCATGATCCATCATGTCCTGCCATGAAAAATATGCACTTTGGGGGGCTCCTCCGGGGGTGTAGGGCAGATAGAGACATGGAGAGATATAGAGATAGAGACAGAGGAGGTTGTGTGGGTGTCTGTGCGTGTGTTTGAGAAAGAGATTACAATGTAATCATTCATACAAATCTTCAAATTTTGCATATCCATTGCGATTATTCACTCAGTATAAGGACCATAAGTCAAGCTACAATACTATCTATCATAGCTATTACCTAGAAAGCTTCTACTATGACCCAAATGGATATCCATATTTAAGTTATCCCTAAAACAAGCGTAAGCTTAAACCTAAACATAAACCACCATATAACCTTTACTGTAAGCCACGGAAGCGTTCCGGTTCTTGTGATCCATTCATAGTCCTCCCTCCCTCCTGACCTAGACTAAAAAAGTGCATACAATTTAGTCGGGTCCTTTCTGACCCGAAAAATCCCTGAAAGCCCTAGGTGCCCCGGGAGCCTGGGAGCCCTTAAAGATCTTTGGAAGAACATCTTTAAACCCTCTATTTAGTCATAGAACATTCTATCCGGTGCATCGTACAAAATAGAAACACTCACTATGGCATCTCCACTATACCATGAAGGAATCCACGATATGGTCAGAACTTAAAAACCCTGAGGTGAACATAGAAAGATCATATGTTTGTGATCCTCGAATGTCCCAAGCCATCACTTATGTATGTTGACATACTTATGGATAAGCTAGGTTGTATCGTGACTCGTGTTTACATAATAGGATTCAAGCTTTCTTTCTTTCCCTTAATACCTCAAAAAA
The DNA here is from genome assembly GCA_024516155.1 of Pyronema omphalodes. Lineage (NCBI taxonomy): Eukaryota > Fungi > Ascomycota > Pezizomycetes > Pezizales > Pyronemataceae > Pyronema > Pyronema omphalodes. Next base: position 1,065,474 of record JAJJXM010000005.1, read on the forward strand.
AAACCAAGAGGTTGTAGATATTCCCTTCATGGTTTCACTTTCATTTATTTTCTTCTTTTCATTTATTATGTCTTTCTTTTCTTTTGCCGTTGCGATCAAAGATCTGCTATCCTTCCTTACTTCCTTCCCTAAGTCTTATGTATCTATCTATGACTGTGTCTTACTCCTGGAGGCAGGGAATGGTCTAATATGGTGCCTTCTATGGATTTAGGCGGCTGTCATATGTATCGCGGCTGGGAAAATGTACGTCTGGTAACAGCAGGGTTTTTGTGTTCTAGATTATCTAGAACCAGAAAAGAGGTAGGATGTGTACAATAAAAAGCAACCAAGTTATTTAACCGAGTACGCCACGACTGAAACTATGGTGCCATAGATACTGTATCTAGCTATCTTAGGAGTCTTAGATTTATTATATGTATTGATGGTTCATGGACGAAAGATCATGATGCTGGATCGGAGATTAGAATTTAGTGTGTGTAGGTTTCGTTTAGCCGGGAGTCGTGCAAAAGAACAAGAAGAAACAACCCAAAAACACCATTCCAGACCTTTGCATATGGTGAGATACACCAAAGCAATCAATTATTCCCGTATACATCACTTTTTTTTCAAAAAGAATTCCATCAACTATATAAAGTAACAGATTTCGTTTCTTTTGTTCATATTAACCTGGAGTATGGCCTCAAGTATGATGTTTGATCATCAATCTTGCTTAAAACTTGTAATTCATGGTTCCGCCTGATCGGAAAGATAGATTCGTGGAGTGATTATTAGTTGAATTTCTTAACACCCTCTCCATCCATGCTTCACCTCCATCATCGATGGTTGATGAAGTTTTTGTGATAGATACAATCACATTTACGAGTGGGACAAAGGATTAAGGCCAATACCCGCTTGCTCTTCAGCAGCTCTCGGCTATCACAATATGACACAATATTCTGACCGGAGTACTTGAAACTTAAAGAACTCTGGTGGCCCGAAATTTGAAATCAAGGCCTAGAGCGGGGTAAAAAGACTAGTACTAAGTAGGTTTGTAGTATGGCTGTATTGTACTCAAGCACCGTCACTTCAAGATCCCAAATTCTATCACTTCTCATGAATTTTATGGTGTTGTGCTTGTGGCCTCCCTATTCAACCCAAAGGGTTATTTTACTGGCTCTATGGTGATATAGGCAAAAAGACGAACAACATGTTGTAGGAGTTAAACTTTCTGAAAAGCGGGGTGAAAAGGCCAATGATACTAAGGGATCTAAGGGCTCTAGGTCTGGCTGTATGTACGTAGCTTTTTGAATCTTCTCCAATCTTTCGAGCCGAGCCCCAACGGGTCAGCCAAAAGACGGTATGCCAAGCTAGATTAAGGTCAGGTCAGGAAGCACAAAGTAAGGCCTTTTAATATGATGAGTATAATGTTTGGCTGTTTACGGTATTCCAGATCAATTATCTGGTCATCATCAGGAGATTCTGCAGGATTGAAATATCGTGCTGCAGGGAGTGACATTAGCGGAGGAAAGGAGGGAATGGAGTGAGGGGGTTTGTGAGCCACCCAGCTGCAATTCTGTATGGGGAATTAACCCAGTTACCGCCATGTGCACACGCTGTCTTAGCTTAAAGAACACCTGCTGTTGGCTGGATGTATAATGCAGGGCTGCCGTTTCGCCGTGGACACATCGCCACTTATTATGATGATCTTCTGCCATAACTTGGTATGGCTGAACCCCATCCCTTGTAAAAGATCCACAGCCACCACCGCAAAAAAAATAATCGTACGAGGACCGCATGGCTACGGTCTGGTTTGTGATATTTTTGGATTTTGCTTTTTTGTATACATAACACAGACATGAGGATATGCCGGTTCATCCACTGACACGTCGACGTCGACGACGGCCACTGTAGATTTTCACAAACTTGGATGGGTGGCCTGTTCCCAAGAAAAGTGATTGTCATTCTCATTCCTTTCTGCGAATCGGTAGCTATTATGACCATGCTGTACTGGAATTTTACACCTGGATAATTTCGTTGCTTCGGTTATGCACCATGTATTGGGTGATGAGTGACGAAACAATGAAAACCGCTCGAAAGCCTATCTAGCCGGCCGGCCGCCGAGATAGTAGCGCGAGTTATCACCGATGGTTTCGAATCACCTGAGGTTCCAAGTTGTGAAACATTTGTACGGGCAGTTGACCGATTAGTTAAAGAGGCTTTTGGTAGAAAACCCCAAATATCCTAAAGAGGATCTGGAAAAGAAGTTACAACCTTAGAAAGTACTAATTGCCAATTCCAGTAAGCGTATTCAAATCTTCAGTTGGATTAGTTCCGCGGAAATACATCCGTAGCCTTAACTAAAGGAAGAGTTTAAACACCCCCACATCTCTGGGACCTTAAAACAACTTCGGTACCACAAAACCGTCAACCATCATCATCAAACGGCAATAGTCTCTGACAATGATTCAAGATTGGATCGTCAGGGAATTCATGCCAAGATCCTAGCTTGTGGTCAAGTGATCTGGATGGAACGGATTAAGGAATCTCTGGTGACAAGTTGTCAATTTGCCAGCTAAGATCGGAAAGATAAACCAATTCATATAATTGATCCGAAGCAAGAAATCCAATAGATAACTTTTCAACAAAACCTGCATTCGAATCGTAGCTGTCCAGGTTCCTGCACTTCGCCAACGTGCTGCATTCGTACCATTGTTTGAAGCGTTAACAGTTAATAGCTTTAGCCCCGCACCATTTAGTAGGCACCCTTACAAGCGGAACGCCCTACGCCAACCAAGTGTAGTGGTTTACGATGGGGTTAACACCAGCTTCCTAGTGCGCTATCCAACTTCTAAGTTCTTCCGAAGGTGACATTTTTTCCTCGTAAAGTCTGTCAGATTGTGCACTTTACATTCCTGTCATCAAAAGCACTGTTGAATTTTTCGAACTGTAACGCTGTCAGCTGCATTGTTGTCCTGCATGCACCACTACCAAAATGAATAGGTTGGACAAAACATTATATGCAGATGGCTTCGGTGTACCGATAACAACATTTGGTGCCGGTTGGTTTATGCGGTCAATGGGCCCTGCATGACCTGAAGCATGAAGACTGTAATCTTAAATTAGGCTCGAAGTCCTCTTCGGCTGCGCTATGGATGGTTGGGACTGCTCCTAGCATGTTCCAAAGGCTTGGTAGACATTCCCGAGGCATACCCGACTAAGTAACAGCATTATAGACGCTTCTGGTAACATAGATGTGTCCTTTAATGAATTTTATGCCGCAAGCATACTATGTGTATTATCTCGAAGTAATTTGAATATATTCCAATGGTTGTACTCGATGTGGTAGGTGTGATGAGTGAGTGAGTGATTTTGCTGGATGAAGATTCTTGAGATTGGATGATATAGAGTGTGATAATGCTATGCTTTATTGATATGGTATTGTCTCGTGGACGATATGTCGATACTTCTTTCAAAACCGTTTGCAATTTATTGTGTCGTTGCATTTGCAATATCATTGTGATGAGAAAAGCTCCGGTGGCTGTGGCCGGTCTTTCTGAGCCGAACTGGATGAGATATGATGAATTAAAGTCAATACATATTGATGAATAGGATGACAGATAGGCAAACGACTGCAGAAATTCAGTTTCAAAGTAAATATTAACTAACCGATAACTACCAACTTTTCTAGAGACATTCAATTGGTTTGGCTACATCGTACATTGAAGCCGAATAGAAGCCATTGACGTCTGTTCGATGAGGGGCGCGTGAATTAGGGTTTAGGGTAATATCATCATCCCAACGCAGTTACACTGCCGAATTTATCGGCCAATAACAGCTGGACATGAACCATCACATGTAATGAGAATTGACTAGACATTGTAGATCGATAGACATATTGTCAGGTGCTACGAGCTTGCTCAAAGCTGCAATAATTGTGATAATCAGTGGGGATTCAGCTACCGATGAAAGTGCCGACGATGGCTGAGATTGCGATGGTAAGATTTAGTTATTTGGAACCGTTGAGCGGAGGGTAGAGCCGAGTGGCATTATGCGCTGGATCGGTGCCGCAAAAACTCTGGCTTCGTGGGTGAATCGGGTACATACTAAATGAGTCCGACCGGTCGGGCCGATATCAACACATAGAACCTTAACCGAATGACCGAACATCAAACCTTGATAACCCAGATAAGTGGCTGTCGATGGTAGCGGAATGTCCGATGATGGATTTTCTTCAGAAGCCGGGAAACCCTTTTTCCTCTGTGCCAAGTGGTCAGTCGTAGGATCCAGAGCCGTCCCCCATGTGATTGCTGTCCCTTATCGTACTGTTGCCGTGTCGATCGAAAGTGTGTACAGTTCGACACGAATAGTGGAGTATGCGGGTCAAACCTAAAGTAAACCACATCTCCTTAGTGGACATGTTGTCGACAAAAGATATTTCAAAGAAGATGCCTATTTTTACATTTATCGTACCGGCGAGATACTTATCCATACTCTATTGATGGAATGCGGAACCTGAGATCCATCATATGATGGTTCTTACAGACTCTGGGCGATATCTTTGAAGTTTAAGCTCTCACCGCGCTTTAAAAAATCTCCGCTAGCCGAGCGATGATTCGAAATGTTGAACCAATGATAGGCCTATACACAAACACAAGCGTTGTCACCAATGTTCCATGCACCCGCTTCGGGGAAGGGCAGACTAAGAACTTCATCCTACCCGAAGAGATTCCATCACAGAAAAGCTTACATATACCAGCCCAGTTTCTTGGTTCCATCGTGTGTCATCTTTGTCATTGATGCAAGATCTCGTAGCTGCAAATGCGAAGGATGTTCCGGAATGTGACCTTTAATAATGACCCTAACCCACTGAACGACGTTCGACGTGATCGACAACATCACACCGTTATTACAACCCTTGTTAGTTCGGTACAGCTGTTCCTAAACTTATGATATGTGTCAGGAACTTTTGCAGAGACTATGGCGCGTCCGAACTACCTGGCTACAAAAACATTCCTACACCGGGTTAGTAAAGGCGTTGCGATGTAAACGTGGAGGTGAGTACCCATTGAAACACCTAATATTCCTGTCACCGTGCATTAGACATTCAGATCTACATTGATTCGCGCAATGATCTTCGTCGATTTCTTTCACATTACCCTATGTAGATTACACAACGCTAAAAGGGTCCTACACACCGGTTCATCAATCGTTCGGCAAGTCTATCCAAAGCCACAGAGATCGGTGTACTGCACTCCAGACCCGTGGTATAGTTCCGATTCCCAAACGGATATCGCCGTTCAAAAGATCAGGCCACTCTGACAGGTGTTCATGGCTGACAGCCATTGTTTGACAATGACGATACCACGGTACATACCCCCACATACATACGTAGTTACTAGCAGATAGCCGCTTCGAACTAATCCAGAAAAGCTACACAATCCAACAGATACAGAGCATATTCCCAGGACTCGAGAAAACTTAGTACGCAATTACGGTTGGAGATCATCAGTATTAGCGGCCTTCTCCGCAGTTATCTCCGCATTTATCTCCGTAAGTAGTAGCCATCAAATAACTGAAAGTTTGTACATTTCCTTAATTAGTAACATAACTAGTGACGAATATTAATCTCTAAACCGCCATCAGTAAACAGCTCATTCGATCCTGTCCTTAACCATTGATATCATTATTAAATAGATGGGCGGGAGCCCATTACATAAACCTACCCTATTACCATTCTCGATAACTTCTACAGTGGGATTGACATGGTAAATGATGGGGAATCCCGTGTGAATGCCCCCTGCACAACCATCCTTTGTAAATATACAAGTGATTCCATAAGATCACCACGTGGAGAACCACTATATAGAAACTCAGTAGTACAATAGACTGGTTCTCTCACCAATGTCTATACTCTTTGGAGCCTAACCTCCGTTCTTTCTTCGCCTGTTGAGCCTCTTTCATGACGCACTAGTCTCATAAAGCCACTTTTACAGAAGGTAGTCGTGCAGGAGATAGCGGGCCAAGCCCTCTAATGTAATAAGCTATTATTTATGCGTTACTAGCCCCACATCTTTTGCAAAAGCATCGGGCGATGCACAAAATATCAGCAAGTTAATGAATATCGTCGATCAACTAAGATTTCAAGTTTGCCAACATATATTCGTAGTTATACATGTGCCGGAGATTTTTGTTGGTATCTGCACTTGCCACAGTGTATTGTAATTCACCATCGATAGAAGTTGATGCTCAACTACGAAAAAACTTGGTAGACACTTCTCTTCTCGTAAATTTCGGGTTCTTTGGAGAAAATTCCATCAATTCCGGGCATACCCAAATTCTGTCAAGTAGAGACGAAGCTAGTCATAAGAGCCCATGAAGCAATATTTAACCCTTGGATCATAACCACTAAACAGATACCATGCTCTACAGAGTTTTAGGTTTTATCATACACATTATCCAACTAACAGTACACGTAACCTCTCCCACAGGCATACTAAGCCTTCTTGAAACTTCTTAACTCCCTAAATAAACCCACACTATCCTTCCATTCTTGGAGAAGATTATCGTGAGTAAATTCCCTAGTCTCAAGGCGCCTCCTCTGAAGCCGCGAGCTTTTCAAATACTGAATATTATTTCATTTGTCAATGATACTCTAATTTCTCTCACTCGAGAATTAGAACCCATAGTTGTGCTTCTCATCAGGTTCGTAAAAATCCCATCATTTCCAACCCGACTATTCTGTTTCAGTTCAGAGAAGAACTGATTTGAAAATCCAACTCCATGAAATCTTACTATAATCCAATAAGCATCCCAACCAGGATATTTACTAGTAGCATACTTCAACACACCATAATGTAAAAATAGGGGACGGAGTACGTTAAGGTCGACTCTGCATTTATTACGCAACATAAATTCTCACCCGTAAAGCTAATCCTTCGTTGCTTCTTGTATCGTTCGGTTGCTGTGGTTTTCATGATGGTATTCAAACTCTGTTAACGGTTCGCTTTTACACCAACCTCGATTATGCAAATGAAAAATCGTGCTTAATGCTATGACGCCGAAAGCAATTGCGGGTTTGGCCAAGTTATTGGCTATATGAGATTAGGTGAAACCCTCTCAAACTTGGCGAAATATAGAATCATTCGGGAATAGGTCTTTTTTGAGTAGCTTCTAATCCAGTTGTAAGAGCAAGGATTTCAAACAGTCTTAAAACTGTTTTTTCCTGGGCTTCCCCATGTGTTCCCGTGGGAATTTTCCGTACTCCCATTGAAGAGTTAATCCGGTTTTCATGTTTGGGTATTCTATACTTTTCAGAAAGGGTTTATACTGTAGCGCTATGGGGTATATAGTTGGTGGTTAATACTGGGTGCTCGACTCGGGGTATTTTGTTAGGGTCCCGGTGGGTTTCGTTTGAAATCACTCGTGGTTGATGGGAATTATCAAATATATTACTTGTTTATATATTACTCAAATTCGAGAGATTTGAATTCGTATTGAATTGGCAAATATGCTCAAATTCAATTTGCCTTATTGTAAAATCAGCCAATGGTATTAGGAAGCTATTACCACGTTACATTTGTCAACCCCATGCAACAAAAGGCGCGCTCATTCTCAAAGAATGATGAGTGGTTCTGCTTTGCGAAGGACCGGAAAATTGTAATAAGACACAAAGAACGCTGGTTGGGCTTTAACCGGATAAGTCGGGCTTCTCCCAAGTTCCCAATGGCACTGGGGATACCCCTTAGGGTGTATTGAAACCTGGAACCCTCGAGCGAATACTCTACCTTATGGTAGTGGGGGCCCAGGTCAACCACCACCTCCCAATAAGTGAAACCCTTTGCTAACTTTTCCAAACACTGCCTCCATAGTGGTATCGTCAGAGCGGCAACCTATCATGGTTGGTGGTCAGCGTTACCAAATCCCATGGATACAAGTTTCGGGATTGCCTGATCGGTCAAGGGAGCACCATGAATGCTGGACAACGGTAGAATTTCTTTTCTGCAATGTAGTTTGTTCCGGTTGTAAACAGCACAAGAGGCAGCGTAAACCTTGAATAATGTTCCTAAACACGAATGATCATCGAGAGAGGATACCATTCCTCAATACTACTAGCTACTCAAGCGAAGTGCCAAAGTCGTATCGTATTATGGACCCAGGTTGATTGCCACCGTCGAATCAGGGAGACTCTTTGCTAACTTTCCCACCATCTGCCTCCATATCGGCATCGTCAGAGCAGTAGCCCATCATGTTCGGTAGCAGATCTTCCCAAGCACCATGTAGAGACGTTTTGGCACTGCTCTAATTGTAGAGTAAAATATGAGTTTGATTGTCTCCTAAACATAAATTAATGACCATCGAGAGAGGATACCATTCCTCAATACTACTAGCTACTCAAGCGAAGTGCCAAAGTCGTATCGTATTATGGACCCAGGTTGATTGCCACCGTCGAATCAGGGAGACTCTTTGCTAACTTTCCCACCATCTGCCTCCATATCGGCATCGTCAGAGCAGTAACCCATCATGTTCGGTAGCAGATCTTCCCAAGCACCATGTAGAGACGTTTTGACACTGCTCTAATTGTAGAGTAAAATTTGAGTGTGATTACCTCCATAAGTTTTGTAATGTCTCTGGCTGTGTGTAGGGATTGTTAGTATCGCAATTTCAAATTGTAGAGAGGGATTACAAACAATCAAGTAGTTTATCGTGAAAGGAAGAAGATAAACACGTAAATTTGATGAGGGTTGAACGTCGATAATTAGACACAGGCGCCAGATTCCAATAGTGGAGGACAGGTGGAGTTTTGTATATCTGGGTAGAAAGAGGGGCTCCGCTAGTAGCCTAGTGGAGGGTGTAGTTATAGCTCGGAGCTCCAGCTAGGCTTTCGCAAATCCACTCTCTTACCCAGGGAACCCTGTCTCTATGACCGCTACCGTTAACTCTTCTCCTCCTTTCCCCATTTGCTTTTCTGTACCGAATATGTGGCCTGATACACGGCATCATCGAATGTTTCGGAATTTGGAACAGCATTAAATATTTATGAGAAACGTTCATACATACATGGCATATTCCAATGTTCTCCATGGTCTGTCCAAATTACCTCAAAAATGAAAGCGCTGTTGTAAGATCGACTCAAACTATATGGGTATTACGATAAAGCTTCTCGTTTACATACAAGTGATATTTTGACGTTTCACACTCTTCTGCTGCATCTAGAATTCAGGATCTGTGCAAAGATTTTGTTATTATGTACACCACAGCTATGTCGTTGGAATCCGTCTGGAAGCCCTTTTGGACTCTATTGGAAGCCACCCCATGGACCGTATACTTGCTCAGCGAGCATCCTCAGTGTCCCCACCATATGCCGATCTTTATATTTCTCAATCACATCCACCTTCTCAATCGCATACCACAAATAACTTCCACAGTCCTTGTCTTTTCCAATCATAATACACCTTTTTCTTTTCTCCTTGTTCCACCACTTCGGTAGAATTTTACCGTTGAACTCCGCCATATTCAGAAACCTATTAAAATCTTCCACGGGATCTTCTCCAGCATACAGTCCTCGAAATTCGGCAGCAAATACATAATCATCATCCACCCTGAGTCTATAAGCATCAATGAGGATCTTATAAACCTCCTCCTCGGGTAGCTCATCTAAAGGATGAATAAACGACACCGTTTTGATCTTGCGAGTTGGATCTACTTGCAGCATTTTCAGCTGTGGCCGAAAAATACCGTATTTTGCAATATCGTTTCCTTGGCTTCTAATACGCCATTTGCCTATTGCGAAAACAGTACTGAGACTCCTAGTGGGAGAAAGGGCATTGAGATGTGATCTTGTCGCAGATATCACAGGCTGACATCGAGCCTGTACAGGAAACATCAGCCTTCTGAAAGTAAGAAGAGACAGCGTTATGACGCGTGGATCATCTCAGACCTTAGATATAACAGATTCAAGGAAGAATATGCGTGCTTGAATCATCATATAAAAATCAATGGGGATGGAGAGTATTGGAATGGATGGGACGAGGAGAGGGGGGCAGGAGCTTTTAGGTGCGGAGATGGAGCTTGCAGATGGAGGGGCACCTGGCGCCTTCCTTTTATGGTGTCCATATTATCTGGGATATATTGTGTAACGTCAAATCAATTGATCCTGATATACTAATCATAACATATCACTCACCCAGTTGATTTACCAACTCCAATGCGAGCTTTTTAATCTTAAAACTCCGATACCAGAGCGATTATTTTTTCAGACGCCCAAGCTGCCCTGAAGCGTCTGGAAACTGACGCACCTGGCCCAGGCCAAGAGCTCGCCAAACTTATCTCGCTCGAAGCCTACGACCTACTCTTTTATTCTGGTATCGAGGTGGAATTTCACTGGATCCCTGGGCATAGCGACATCCCAGAAAACGAAGAGGCAGATCGAGTTGCTAAGGAGGCGTCGAGGCATCGATGCGCATCTCTAATGCTGCAACGGTGCGACGACCCGGTGTGTGCTGTCCCGGCGTGGGCTTCCCTGGCGCACCTCAACCGGATTGCCACGGAAACGACATCATCCATCACTCGTCGATGGATCCGGCAACAAACCGCGAACAGCCGTTCTTTCCGCCCCCACCAGAAATAGGGAATCCGCCCCGAACTGGTCTTCCTCCCCAAACGACGAGCAGCTGTATTCCTCCAGCTAGCTTCAGGCCACGCTCTCATCGGCACCCATCTGGTGCGCGTGAAGAAAAAGGAATCGGACCGGTGCTGGTGGTGCCAGTCGGACAAGAGACAGACCAGAGGCCATCTCTTCGGAGAATGCCCCCGCTGGCGTAATGAATTCAAAACACTTAAAGAGGAGGTAGAGCGGATCAGGGGACGAAGGGGAAGGCCGAGAGGAAGGCTTAAAGTGGTGGATTTGTTCAGGGACGATCGGCTCACGAAAGCGATCTTGGAATTTTTATCTGCAACGGAGATAGGCAGACGATATGTGTAGGCACGGGTGGGAGGGCCAGGTGTTTGGAACATGATTTGTACTCTTTTCTTTACTTATCTGCTTGATGTTTACGTGGTTTTCTTTTGTTTTTCACGGGGGAGTCAGTAGACGAATCTGGGAACTATGCGAGTTTCGGCAAGGGGTTGGATTTTCTTTTCTGTTTTTTCTTTATTTTTATCTTACTTATTTTTGGGGGACGTCACGGGGAGCAGGAGATTAGGGAGCCTCTTTAGGTGGTTTCGACCACGAGGACAGGAAAACTGGATTTAGATTCCCGCATAGGCCTTAAAGGCCTCGAACGGTGTATGATTAAAATCAAATCAAATTAATCTTAAATCCATTTCACCCGACAGTGTGCCAAGATGATGGAACATCTACTAATACACGGTATACACGTAAAACAAGCGCTATGTCCCAAAAACACAAATATAAACTATATACTGGGCTAATTTCTCTCGGCCAGAATGGACTGGGAACAATCATTCTACTCGTCCAACTCTCCAATAGATACGGGCCTCACCCTTCCTCCAGTTTCCTCCACCCCCAGAAGCGCCATAATACCCGCTCCCAAACTTATCTCCAATCATTCCTTGAGTTTCTCTGATTTTCAACCCTTCCCCCACAATTTTGACCCTCCTTTTTCCCCACCGTAACCCGACTGGGCGGATTATCCATCCCTCAAATTTCCACTAGTATAGAAGCCGTATTACTAGGTTCTCTTACTGCCAATATCTTCCCTGCTATACCATCTAACCGCATATTTACACACATTCCGGACATTATCAAGTATGACGAATGATAATACGTGAATAGTTAGTTCACGATGCAGCTTGAACCATGATTGAGAGTTTTCTACGCCTCCTGCCTCCAGCCATGAATTGTATGTAACGGCTATTGCAGGACGCCAATTATGATGCATATACAGAGACTACCTTATCAATATTCTTCGTGATATTCTTGCCTTCACTGCTTTATCTTTGGGTTACACTAATTCTGATAGCGTAGCAAATGCATACATAACAAAAGCAAGGAACTTTACACACATATGTGACAGCTGTTAACACCACTAATCTTACAAAGTTCTCATTTCCGCACTTTGAAATTTATGGAATAGCCCAGTTAGCTTGTTACCGTTGTTTTAAAATCGTATATAGAAGTTTCTGCGTTTTACATTTCGTAGCGTTGTGGCTGGTTTGCAATGGTGTAACGGTTGAGGACTAGATGGGGCTAGGCTTAGTCTATGCATCACGAGATATTCATTATGGCACAATAGCACGTCTACTTGATGGCGTTAGTGGAGAAAGCTTATGCTTCTTTGATGACTATCAGTGATAATTTGACAGGTTCAAATTTCAGCCTTCGATCAGCTTTCTGGTGCAACATGGCACAGAGATAGATGGTTGGACTACGGCGAATCGTGGCGTTCATACAGATCATCACTGGACGGAGAGGGGGTTATGGGTTTTTGGTTTTTGGTTTTTGGTTTTTGGTTTTTGGTACGACGTTTTGAGTTCTTTTAGATAATAGGATAGGGCTTTGTGTACTTGCATGAATAAGTCTTAGAGAATTTGCACCACGGCAATGATGCTGGAGCAACCCCAGAAGAAATGGCAGGTATTGGTCCGGATGTTTTTAGATATTGTGTCCGAATAAACCCCGTCTGGAGTACACTTGGTTTGTCCAATCTTTCACCCAAGATACTATCTCCGGTCTCGGATTACTAGATCGTCTGAAAATTGAAATATAAACTGAACTTTATTATGTCCCTGCAATATATCTCTCGGTTTCGTTTATCTCCGAGATAACGAAGTTACCGAATTTCTGCGAAAATCTTCTCTAATAGATACGGCTGATGATTCTATAGAGACGTATGATATCTGTTCCTTCGTTAATCGGTATTCACAACTGTAATGAAACAACCTCAACCAGTGCCCCACTTGCCTACTCCGGCCCCCCAACATGACCACCTCATACTCGGATAAGTCCTTAAGCTAACATTTAAAAATCCACTAAAATCTCATTGGACCCCAATTATCCCATGTTCCAATGACAATATCCCGTGTAAGGCAAATTTGAATATGATTTCCTCGCCAATAGCATCCTTTTTTGGTAAAACAATCTCAATACGAGGCCTTACTTATAAGACAGTTGACTTACGAATGTACTAACCAAAAACAACCACAGTAGCTCGTTTGAAAGATCCAGTTAAGGCTGTAGTAGGGTTTATATGGATCTGAGGGGATACATAATCAGAAGTTGGAGGAATATGTGCGCAATTAGTAAAAGATATACATAGCTACATATCTACAAACACAACCCATAACGCCGAGACAAAAAGATCGGTTATTTATTACTAAACCGCAACATCAAAAGCCCCGTGTACACATCATCTGTTGCTGTTTCTCCGCCTAATTCTAAAGATCTATGTACCTTTTCTATACATACATAGTTAACGCACGCCAATGCTGTTGTGTAACATCCACGATGACTGCTGCTTCCATAATTCTCGAACCATGTATGTATATGTATGTCAAATATATAATGTATCTCATTTTATGTATAAGATACTTTAGATAGGTCACCAACGAGTGAAGCATTAGCGTCCAGTGTGACACAGTAGTCTGTAACACAAACCAAAGCCCACGGTGTAATCTACCTACATGCACATCTCGGGTAACAGAACATGTATGAATGGGTCATATGTATTCGCTATCGATAAGCGCACTACATAGTGAACCACAAAAAAAGCAATTCGGAATATCATCCTATTTGTGCATTCGTGCATTTTCGAAGAAAAAGAAAGAAAAAAGGAAATAGTTCGTATCTGGATCGGATATCGCTAATGTTACACAAGCTGAGAGAGCGAACGAAAAGACCATTCCAGAGTGTCCGTTGATTTATCAATGATACTGTTTACTTGAAGATACATAAAACTCTACCGTCTAGGGCTTGGGTAGAATGAATATTGCCCTATCTCCTCTCACTTTTACTCAGGATACAAAGAACGAGTTATAGACGTGGAATATATTGACTTTACAAGCCGAGACATAGATTTAAACGAGATTCTGGATGATCCTCAAGATTCTCCGGTGTTCGGATAAGTCCGTGATGATCATGACAAATATTGTGTAACACTGTACTCATTGGGGTTATCCTCGTTACATCTTGTGAAACCTTGATGGTCATACATATCATGCATCCCAAAGCTTCCGAACTCTGCCCGAGATTTAAAGTCGGCAATTTCATCAACCCCTGATTCTTTTATAGCCCTTGGATGTACGAAAATGTTGCCTTAGGTTGACTTGGTGAGAGTTTCATGTTACATTTCTCTATTCCTAGTAGCAGTGGCACCGTATTGTTTGCCTTTGATCAGACGAAAATTGATACCTGGGTTCAGGAGCTGGAGCGGAAGCTTATTCTTGTGCTGCTTGAACGCCTTGCGCCGATTATGTCTTTCCTTTCTGATACCTGGTTGATTTCTTTGGCAAAACGTCAAGGGAATTTTCAATAGTTGTAAGAGTTATGTAAGCATATTGTCTTATTGAAAGCTAGCTACCTCCAGTAGAATTTAAACCCATGATGAATTATGAACAGCATGCATTTCAGTCATATATACGTTACTCTTTTTCATTTTTTATATCTTAGCCCCGGTCTGCCGTGAATCCGGCGGACGGGATTTCACCGAGGACCGCGATGTATTAAGTACCTGTGAACCTGTAACTGAGTATGCAGGAATGGGTGGCAAAAGGTTCAGCATTAGATGCGTCTTGAAGTTGCTGCTATGTGCTTTGAGAGGTAGGTATATCCGGGGTAAACGAGGTTCTTGAGGGAGGTGCCTCTGTTAGTGCTTCTCTATGTACCGAGTGGCTATACTCGGATACGGGACGCAGCCTTTTTTATGTCTCATCAATTAGGCGGTGATATGATGATCTCGGCTGGCAGCTGGCTTGGGTTTTTGAGTTTTGGCAAAATATGGAGTACTTGCAAAATACTAAATAAGAACTTCCAAAACGCAGTATTGGATTACGGAGACTGCAAAGCAAAGATATAATGCGTATATAGAATACAAAATGATTTATGGTCTATCATCTCCCCTCGTGACTTTTTTTACAGCCCGGGAATATTATCTACGTCTACCAGCCCTTAATATGGATAATCATTAGCCTGAAGCAGAGAAACAGTCATACGGCAGCCGGAGTCCGGGAGAGTAACTTATTACATGCAAGACACTGTTATCACAAAAAAAAACCGTCTTTATGATATACTTTTACATTTTCTATAATATAACCTAACAATAAATATATGTATGTAGACTAACCGGCTGAAATATATCTATCGCAAGGGTTGCTCAGTGGAAATATAAGATGACCCCAGTCATTTCTGTACGAATCAGCGTTGGCATGTTCGTGTTCGAAAGGACCAACCATGGGCCAGGATGAGCGCGTGGCTGTTTACGCGACTTGCGCGTCGAACCGTCGAACGCTCATGCCCACCCCGCGCCGCTACAGTACACGAAGTCCAATTTCGCCGTTCGCCCCCTCCCTCGCACCCCCCACCCCCGCGCCGTCAAATATCGCCGTGTACCGCTTTCAATGCACCCGATCTAAACGCCGAACGCTACTCTTTCCTTACTTTATCTCCCCGTGACTGAACCGATAATGGCTTCGGTGTTAGGCGGTGGTGAGTACACGCCATATGTAACCTCCGAATCGGAATTGATTCTCTAACCCCCATAGATATCGCCAATCCTATATATGAGGAAGATGCTGTTGGGTTTGCCGAGTTGTTAGAACGGGGTATGTACCTTGGTTCAATTCTCATCTACTTGGGATTTGATTTACCTCACCAATTCTACCAATTCTTCCAATTCCTCAAGCTCCAAAAAAAAAATTAGACTGATTACCGATTACTGACTACTCCCACCTCCCCTCTCTATCCATAGCTGCCGAAACTCGTAACATAATTCCAAAGGCAGAAATCTCAGAAGCAATCGATGGTTTAACACAATTCGCAACTCTTCGAGGACTCCAACCTGAGGTATTACAATTGCTTGTCGACACACTTACCAAGACGCCTTGTTACCTTGATCAATCGCAATGTGGACGAATTATCAAAGCTCTTATTCCCCGGCGGAAAGTGAGCGAGGAAATTGTAGTGAGGATTGTGGGGTGCTTGGGAAATGGTGTGCATAAACCAGGAGCTGGGATACAGGCGGGGCTACTGAGGTGGTTGGTGATGGTTTATAATGTCCTGGAGGATTATGAGATGTTGAGTAGGCTTTATGGGGTGCTGTTTAATTTGTTGGATATGATGACTTTGAGGTATGGTTGGTGTTTAACAGGTTATGGTTCGAATCATGAAGCTAATCATTTTCGTTTTTTATAGAGGCTATATTTGCCATTTACTGTCACTTATAACACGACGAAAACACATCAAGCCGTTTCGTATTCAAACTCTGTAAGTATCCATTCCCTTTCGGTATTATATCTAGAGTATTGCTAAACTTTTATAGCCTGCAATTACAAAGAGATGTAGGCTCTGAACAGCCCGTCAACGCCCTAATCCAAATCTACAAAAACTATTATCCTGACGTCATTATGTTCAGCGCCGGACCTTTCAAATCTACAATCTTCTCCCACCCAGACCCTGACTGGATGCAAAAAGTCCTCGCCATACAAGAAGCTTCCGCCTCTCTCGATCCCCTGAACGAAAGCCGCTCGACCTTTAAAGTCGTTCGGAAAGTCGGCTCCCAAGCTTCAAAACGCCGGAAAACAGAAAGAGTAGTAGTACCGGAAGTGCATACCTTTAACGCCATCGAATCCACCGTTACTCTAGAGGAGGTCCAAAATGCAGATGATTTCGTCCAGAAACTTGATACACTCGAACTTCCAAATCAGCTGGCAGCTGTATTGGAAGATCCCTTATTGCAGCAGCTTGTGGCGTTGAAACCAACCGAGTTAGCACAGGAGAGAATAGAAAATTGGCTGGCGGCTAGTTTGTATGATACGATGAAGACGCTATCATCTACCGCCCCAGGCGCAACAGTCAGGACGAGTAAGCTGCTAGAGAAGATTGCGGGGTATACCAAAGCTACTAGGAAGCTTCTACCGCCAGTTCAGGAGTTTTTGAAGAACTATCTACAGCAATGGGATGGTAAATCTAATCTCCAGGCGGTTTTAATGATGTGCTCTTTTCTGCCAATGCTAGATTTTGAACGTAATGTCTCCCATCCCATCACAAATATCCCGACTAACAAACAATCCAGAACTTCATACTCAATATCTATCCCACATCGACACCGCTCTTTCCTCCAATCCAGATGTATTAATAACCTTCTATATCTCCCTCCTACGTAACTGGACTCTCATCCCCTTCTCTCAACTACCCAACATCTCCACCACCCCCTCCCTCTTGATCCAACACACCACATCCCACCTCCTCCGATCCCCACCAAATCCCCACACCACCCTCCTTTTTTACGAACTAACCAGCACCCTCCCCTTCTCCCATCCGATCTTCCGTATTCACCTTCCTCCGGCACCTTTACTGTATACCCTTATCTTCTCCAGTAACCCCCATATCTTTTCCCGTCTCTGCCATGTTTTAATCACCTTCAAATTCGCTCTTGAAAAATCCAGCACTCTTAGCCGCAGCGATAGCGGAGGTGGCAGAGGCGTAGGGGGCGGTGGTGCTTCGGACCCCCCCACACCTCAACCCTACCCGCAAACCTTCTACGAAACCTTCAACGGGTACATAATGGACATCTGCAATCTCCTCTGGCGCTGCCGCGGGTTCATGTTACCAATCCCCGGGGATTCCGGGAACAAATATGCATTAGGCTGTACCATACCCCGGGATCTAGTTTCTGTACTCGAGGGTGCTGTTGCCTCTCGCTCATCATTGCAGGGAGCAGCAACAACAGCAACAGCAACAGCAACAGGTATAGACCTGAAAACTTCCTTCTTCCTCTCTACCGGTCCAATGTTTAGTTATCTCTCTTCCCAAATCCTCCATGATCTGGAAATAAAACATAATATCCCGGAAGATAAAAGAGCCAACATGGCGATTACGGCACAAAGATTAAAGGTGCTGGCGGATAATGGGGGGTTAAGGATACCGTTTGCGGAGTATCGGTTGGTGATTTTGAGGGGTGTTGCGGAGAGGGGGTATGCTGGCGTTGAGGAATTTGTGAGGAATACTATGATGAGTTTGATTTCGAGGGGGAAGAAGGGTGGGAGGGGGAGGTGAGGTGAGGTAAGGGGATTTTAGCTGTTTTTTTAGCTGTTTTTTTGCATGATAACTTGAAATGATTTTTATCACGATTACCTTGGTTAATATGATAGATAAATTTGGTTTTGGCGATGTGTTGATGTTATTATATACCCTCCTAAATATGGAAGTTTTCTTTTTTTCATTAGTGTTCGTGATATGGTATTAACAAGATATAAGAATGCCGCATGCAAAAGAAAAACAATGAAGACTCCCCACCCCTACCATCTAATCCCACTTCTTTAAACCCCCCATAATCCCAATCCCCATAGCATTTCACTGCCATTAATTCCTCCTCTTCTGTTCCTCATCTCCTCTCTCCCCACTCTTATTTCCACCGCTCAGTTTACAATTCCTTCAACCCCTCCAACGCCCTGGTATCCAAAACCGTGGAATCACCAGCATAGTAATACCAAGCCCGTTTGGCAATAATAGCGACATGATGCGGTAAATAGAAGGAAACCGCAGTGATTAATAGTGAGAGGAATATGAAGAGTAGTGTATCTGGTGGTTGATTATTAGCTTTTGCTCAAACTTTTGTTATGGGGTATAAGATGTGGGGCATGGAGAGAGAGGGAGAGGTAGCAGGGAAGTGTGCAGATGTAAACATTGGGGGAGGGTTCGCAATTGGGACTGCGACTTTCTTCGGGAGTAAAGGAAGGCTGCAGTGCAGGCGGGTGCAGAAAGCAAAAAAAGAGCACGCGATCTCCCGGTAATCCCGCCGTCGGATCACCAACGCGCACACCAACACGCACGGCCTCAAATCCCTCAATCTCTAATCGCCATCCCAAACACGCACAGTCCCAAAGCCTCAGATCCTCCAAGCCCCAAGTCTAAGTCGCGCAACCGCGCAGTCACGACGCGTATAGACCAGTCCCGACTATTAAACACCATAGGATAAGAAGAGAAACATACTGAAAATTATCTTCTCAACCGGAGTAAGCATATAGAGCGAAAACGTAACCTCGTATTGGTATCGTTTTAGTTGAAGGAATTTTATGAGTGCTCCGGCCATTGTTGTAGTTTTCGGGGGTTTCGGGTGGTGGTGAATGCTAATTGGGATTACTGGTTTGATGGGGTGCGCGTTACGGTGAGGTGATATGGCGATATAGGTATGCGGAGGTGAAGATGCTGAGTTGCTGTTGAGATGTTGCGATGCCGCTGTTGTGAATGAATGAATGAATGTAGATACGTGGAAAAGGAGCTCGGTCGTTAGGTTAGTCCAGACTCGAGTGTGTGACCAGGGTTCTAGCGTAGCGCGGAAATAACGTGTGATCTCTCTCCAGAGACCGAGGCGCCGTACCATACCGGTTGTTACACACACACTGAAATTTTGATAGTTCCGGTGAGAACAGAAAGTTCGCCACTGGAACTATGGAGTCGGGGGAATTGATTGTAAGGATAATCTTTGTTGTATTTTTTGGGCGAACACTTTCTTTCTTTTGTCTTTTTTCTTTTGGATATTAAATTTCATGTTATGTTATGATATTTTAATTTTTGTGGGGCATATGCGAGATGGATATCATATGGATTAGATTCAGGAACTGAAAGTTCGGTATTCGGCGCCTGATCTAATTTTTTTGTCGCAGTCATAGAGTATATATGAGCTTACATGCCATTCATGAACTCGCCGCTGAAATCGAGAAGGATACACCAGTGATCATGAAGTTATATAGAAGAAAAATAGAAACAGATTTTGATTGTTGATTGACTGGGTGATGAAGCTTTGGTAATTATTTTGATTTGATTAATTATGTATTCGCCGCAGGAGTACTAGCTGGAGTACTGTGGTATCAGGGTAGGTCATGTGGGGTTTTGTATCATGGTGTCCGGTTTTTCTTTTATTAATAGTGAATTCCAAGATCATTGTCTTCTATGAAACAGCAAGAATTTTCTGGTGATTGAAATGAAGACTGGATATCATGGGCTCTTAATAATCTTTGAGATTATTGTGATGTTGATGTGTGTGAATTGTACGGGGTGTACCATGCTTAACGCAACCCGTGAGTACAGACCCTCCTGTACAACCTGACCCAAACTAGCGCGTCCAGAGTAACCAGCTGCATATTGTACGACCACACCATTGCCGGCGGCCCCCATAGCGAGGAAAAAGGAAGGAAAGTGAAGTTCAGGAATCGTTGGACAAGAAATGCCGTTGCCTGGTGGGACAACATCCCGGCGGCGCACAAAGACACAGCAGAAAAGGAAGAGGAAACATCTGAGCTTGCTCATGTCGTACATATGTTCTTTCTTCTGTTCAGCTGTTTACTCACACACTGCATTGAATCAACGTGGCAGAGATAGATGGGCTGGATATCTAACAGCTGAAATGTAGATGTATCATGACACAGTATACGAGGTTGTATGGTGGTACGAAAATCATCCGTCGTAAGAAAAACGATTACTTCCATATACTTTATCCTTTCTCTGGCTAAACATGAAACCAAAATTCAATGCATAAAAAATAGACATACCTCTACCCAAACCAGGTTAACCGTTACCAAATTATATGTTTGAAGTTTCAATCAACGATTTATACTGCTTTTAGCTATGTCTACATCTATGGGGCCATATTTGTTTCAGATGTGGTAGTATGGCCGTTGGTACTCTCTCTCTCTCCTTATCCTTTATTTCTCTCAGTATATCGCCATATTTTTGAGCCTCCTTCAACTGACGGATTTCGTTTTTCAACTTCAAAATTCTGCATTCGTTCCTTTTGAATAAATTGTTCGATTCGTATATGTTTGAATCACCCAATTATAAGCTATATTCGAGGAAATGTAGGATTACAGGAAGATGAAGCAGACGATGCAAATTATATACCTAGAACCAGATGGTCTCAAAGCCAAATAAGCCCTCTCTGACGAAGGTGTATGCTAGATGTATTCAGTTAGTCAAGTGGGTAATAACTGTTGGTTATATGTTCATATCGGTGTCATGGTGATGTTTATCCCGAAGAGCTGGTGGGGCGCTCACTAGGATGGATGTACATCGAGAGAGTTAGTGGAAATTGATAGCATTAGCGGGCGAGGGGGCTTGAAGCTTGTACAACGCTGGCTTGAGTATTGTAACCATCACGTGTCAAAGCTTCAATGCTTATCCACCAGTCTGGACTGTTGCTGGTTATTCAGCTTTCTGATATTCCTTTCGTTCCCCCTCGTTACACTGTCCATATTCGGTATCTTCTACATGTTCCCCAAACTTTCTCAAACATCCATCGGTCTTTTACGTAGGGTGTGTTACACAGCAGCGTGCTACACACATTCCATTTGTAAATTAATTACTTCTTCTTCTGGACTGCGAATTCATTACTTCTTCTTCTGGACTTTGTGCCTCTTCGTTGGCTGCAATGCATGCGCGTCAAGTTCTTGTGTACCCATGCCCCCCCGTTCGGCAGCTAGCTATGTCAACCAGTCGGCGGTGATATGATGGATATGCTATCCCCCTCTGTGCGGCGACAGAAATTCTCATTTATCAGACCCGTCTCCCTTCCTAAGATACTCCAACGTCCAAAGACGAAGCGATACACTCGGTAATAGCCGCAACTGCACTGGATACCCTCTCTTGGCCTCGAGTACAGCGGCATCTACACCTACGTTAACCACGAAGAATACCGCGACTCGGCGAGCAATAAAGAGCTTCACGAAGCTTCGGGAGAGATCCGAGAACTTTCACCCAGCATCTGCGGGCACAAGACCATCCAAGAAGCTGTCACCGGCGCCTACGAGCACGATACTACCCCTCCGTACCCACAGCTCCATAGAGAAGCTACCACTGAGTGCCCCGACCTACATTCAACATGCCGGTGCCAACATCGCTACCAATGATTCCAATGCCGAAAGATGAAGATTTACTAAGGTTCGTAAAAAGGCGAAATACCGTGCTGTGGAATTGCGTAGCCTTGCCGGACATTGTAGAGCTGGTTGTAAAGCTGATGCTGATTAATACTACAACAGAGATGTCGGACAGATGGTCATGGTGATTTTCGATGGGTTAACAGTCACTCCAGAGATCCGGATGTTAATTGAGAAATACTATATCGGTAACATTATGTTAACTTCACGGAATATCCGAGGTATCTATAAACCCATAACTCAGCTTCATTTGCCGTTGGCACAGCTTCAATGAATACAAGCTGACATCATCATAGACGCCGCGCAACTTTCCCTCCTCACTCAATCCCTCCAAAAACTCTCCCAAGCATCCGGCTCACGTTATCCCCTTATGATTGGTATTTCCCAAGAAAACGGCATGGTAAGTTTACGTGGTACCTAGTTGTCTCCTTTGCATTTCTGTACAACAACATCTTGTACAACCAGCATGGTAACGAAGTACCGAAATTTTACAGCTGAGTCCTTTCGGCGACGGTAAACGGTCTACACATTTTCCCGGTTCAATGGCATTAAGCGCAACACGTTCTCCTCAACTCACCTTTGAGATCGCAAAGGCGACAGCATTGGAACTCTCCACGGTGGGAATCAATTGGAACTTTGGCCCTGTGTTGGATGTTTTTAGTAAAGAGGGAAACTCAACTATTTCGGTTAGGGCATTTGGGGATAATGCACAAATTGTTACTCGGTTCGGGGAGGCGTTTGCGCAGGGACTAACAGCAGGTGGGGTGGGGCATTGTGCAAAACATTTTCCGGGAGTGGTGGCAACACGGGATGGAAAGAGGAGCTCGGTGTTTGAGAGGAAGACGAATGAGGAGATTGAAACGGAGGAGATGGTGCCGTTTAAAAGGCTTGTAGCAGCAGAGATGGATAGCGTTATGCTGTCTTCGACGATTTGGCCAGATGGCGAGCAGGATATGGGAAGTTCAAGGGCGAAACATATCATCGACGAGGTGCTACGAAGACAACTTGGGTATAATGGGGTGACGATTTGCGATGCTACTGATATACCTATTTTCAACCGGGATCCAACAAAAATCGGGGAAGCTGTGACGATGGCTATTGGTGCGGGGTGTGATATGGTACAGATTTACCATAGCACAAGGACACAAGAACATGCGATACATGCGATATATCATGCGGTAGAGAAGGGGATATTGAAGCGGGATCATATCTACAGATCTGCACAAAACATTAGAGCAATCAAAGAACGCTACACCAACTGGCGTAACGCACTGGTAACTCCGGATCCTACTCGATTACCTGATTTAATGCAACGACATCTTGCCACTGTTAAGAAGGTTTACGAAAACTCGATTACCCTAGTTAGAGACGATAGAACTATCATCCCCCTTACAACAAAGATAACACCTATCAACGACGTCTTACTTCTCACACCAATTGTAAGACCACTTCATCCAAGAGCTCCCGGAGAAAAAACTGTAGATCCCTTTGAATGCTTTGGGAGATCTTTGGCGCATCGACATCCCAGGATTATTCATGTTCCATATACGAAGCAGGGGATTACAATGGTTCATGAAGACTACATCAAAAGGTGTGCAGCGGTGATATTTGTAAGCTGTAACGCCGGGAAGCCCAATGAAAAGTCCCAGCTAAAGACTGCCAACTCAACGCATCAGCTATGTCACATGGTCGGGAAGCCTATGGTAAACATTTCTGTTTGCGATCCGTGGGATTTCTTGGAGGAGCGAAAATGTGAGTCCAATCAATAACCAAATTGTTAATCCAGGATGATAAATTGACAAATTAGATGGTACATATCTCTGCACCTATGAATACACACCATTAGCCCTCGAAACCGCCGCTGCCGTTCTCTTCGGTGAACGTCACTGTTCCGGGTCCCTTCCCATCTCTTCCCCCGGACATAACAGTCCCCGCCTGCAACGGCACGTTGCCCTTTCTTCTCCTACAAATGCTTCCTTACCTAATTAGCTAAGCCATCCATCGTATATAGGCCATGGTACGATGAGGTATGGGAGAATAAAAAACGAAGAGATTTATGTTTATATTCATATTTATATTTATATATATACATCTGCATCTGCAAATATTTGGCAGGAATATTGTCTTGGGACGAAATACCCAGTATATACACAGGCTTTGGGCGAATTATTATTATTATTATTGGATAGACCGCGGAATTCAAGAGAGTTTATTATTAGATATCATCAAATATCTGGGGAAAGTTTGGGGTCGGATTGTCATTACATCATTGAATTGGAAGAAAATAAAATCATCGGTGGTCTGGCTTTACCTATGGCTAGACGTGTTCATCGGTGTGTAATATTTTCCGTAAAACATCATTTTCATGTTCAAGTCCAATATTTTTCGATTTTTTACTTGCATGTGATAAACCTGTATATATACACGTAGCCATTTTATGAGGTGGTTGGGGTATCTGGATAGCAAGCGTATCCGAACAAACGAAAGAGCGAACGAAAGGAACAATAATGACAGTAATTATAATTGACGATGAGTCCAATCTTTAAAGTCAATCAGACCACTCATAGCACTCGATGTTCGGAGAGTCAATAGTGGGAACCAAGAAATTAATGATACTTTAAGGGCATACTCCATTAATCTATGTACCGTGATCAATCTGTTACTCTGAACTCATCCTGGGTATCACTGCATTTCGTTCCATAACTCATAACAAGCACAAAGCACAAAGCCTTCCAAACAATATTTCCTTTACCCCCCGCCCCCCTCTACCCTACAATCCCCTATCACTCTAACCACCCATACTTCTAATCCTTATACTCTACCACCTTAGCCATAGCCTTAGTATAATACTCCGTAACAAAGCTCTCCGTCCAAAAACTATGATTCGAACCATGTTCCTCCACCAAATTATGCGCCAACTCATGACAAACCGTTACCCACCAGTAAATGAAAGCTCTCTTCGTAATCCCATCCTTCTCATGAAGCTGTAACCAAAACGAGAAATTACAGAAAATGGCACCACCAGTATTGAACGCAATCGTTGCCGATTCCGGTTCATATTGAATATGTAACGTAGTCCTGGCTAAAGCGAAGACATCTGCGATTTGTTGAAGAAGATTCGAGAATTGGTTTAAACCTGGTGCGTGATCAGAAAGAAAATCTTTCTTTTGGATCTCTGTGAAGGTTTTAGGAACATAGACTCGGATTCCAGAGGGGAGTTGGGCAAGGTAACTAATGTTATGTGCGTGTTGCCTATCGCAGAATGTCCGCTCTTCTTTGACGTCGAATGTTCGGGGTTTGGTGAAAAAACCATCGGACTTATGATCTCTGCAGGATTGTACAGCGCTCTGAAGGTTTGCGGCGATTCGATGGGGTTCAGTATGTTTATTCTCCACACCCGGAACTATGTGGGTGTTTGGATCATGCATCGGTGTCTGAGTAAGCTGCTTCACCTTCTGCTCAATTGGGCCTGCAGGTGGGCTTTGGTTAGGCTTGTCAACCTCCTGAATGAGCTTCGAAAAGCGGTTCAAGCCGCGGGTAAAGAAGTTTCCACCATCTGCGGGGGGAGACATAGGGGGGCCTTCAGGACTGTCGACAAAGGCGCCAGGCATATTACCAGAACCACCGGTAATGGAACTGGCATTCTCGTTGGACGGAGCGCGTTGTTTATTGGCCGCAACGAGAGGCTGTGCTGCATAAGCAGCTTGCTGTTGTTGAAAGCGAGCTTCTTTATCTTGCAAGGCCTTTCGCTGTTCTTCGACCTTCTTCAGACGCTCTTCTTCCATCAAACGAGCCTCGGCTTGCTTTTTGGCTAAAATACGGGAAACGTTGTAACCACGGTGCTTAAGCGTCATGAGATCAGTGCTTAACAAGCTTTCTAATAGCAAACTGCTGTGAGGCTTGGGGCGTTGAAGGATAAGCGATGTAAGACCGACGGCAACGTCATAATATTCCCACTTGGGCGTAATGAACAAAGTCCACGGTTTCTCAGATTGCTTAGTCGGTAGTACAGACGCCGTCTTATGGAGAATGTAACTAGACTTTGTAACACCCTTCGGTCGGAAAGTAAGCCGGCTCTTAATAAACTGTACCTGTTTAAGGTCCAGGTTATTTTCCAACCAGCGAGCATCATGGGCAACGGTTTCGTTGTTGCTGTGAATGAAGAGTCGGGAACGTTCCAAGACGAGCTTGTGGAGATCGTTGATCTTGGACGTTTTGGCCAATAGAGATCCAATTTCGGGTTGCTTATCAATACTCATGCTGAGAGGTGTGGATCCAAGTGCCTATTGGATGTTAGGATTTGTCCCCATTCAGTCATTAATATCACTCACAGTATAGAACTTCTCCAAAACGTCGTCTTCAGGCGCAGCCAACACATGAGCCTTGAAAAAATTGTAATTTGCAATTTCGTCCACCACAAAGATATCCGCTGCCCGGGCCAACAAAAATTCTTTGATAGACTCCTCTTCTTCGTCCATCTCCTTGTAAGAAGGTGGTTCCTTGGATGGTTCCTTCATAGGTTTCAACGGAATATCTCTATAAGCTCCAAGACACGGACTCTTCATCAGAGCCTTTACCAATTCCTTATCCTTTCTGAGCGTTTGCCAATCATCCGCAATAGCCTTCAACATACTGAGGTACTTTGCCTCACTCTGGAACACCTGGTAGAGGCGTTCCGGTTCCTGTGCCATTCGGTACGCAATCTCCGCCGTTGTGGGCTCCGGTTTACTTCCACACTTCTGCAAGAATGCATTTGCTGCTGTGCCAAAGTCGACGAAATCAAAAATCTCACCATACTTGTGGTTTCGGTCTCCGATGTAACAGTTCCTCGGTACCATATGTCTTACACCACCCATTCCTTTAATCGGCACAATAGCAGAGTTACCGAGTTCATTAGACAAGGGCATAGTTAGGTCCATCATACGATGAGCAAAGTATTCAAATTTCTCTCTCGCTTCCTTAGCATCCTGCGGCGGGTTGGAACGAAGGCGGTTCGCACACTCCCTAATATCCGGATCTGTCTTGATACCAAATCTGGCCGCTGAAGGCTGGAGATCATTTCGGACTACATCAAAGCCCATAACACCTGAGTGCGAGTTTGAGTAGCATTCGTACGGACGGACCAGACGATCTTTATCGTTTTGAAGGGGTACAAATGCGACGTGGCTGGTAGATACAAGCTGTGTTGAGTAGCCGTTCATCATGAAGTTGTCGAGAAAGTACTTCAGTGCCTTTTCCCGGCGGGCACGATCAGGGCCGGCGGCGAGCTTCATTAGCTCCTCCTCTGGGGGATATTTCCTCAATCCAAGCCTTCGAAGGAATAATGTCTCTGCTGACTGATCTCGCCATTCACCAGGCCAGTGAATAACAGGAAGTCCGAGGTCTTTGAGTAATGGTAGTGGCTCGTACAGTTCTGAGACTTTGTACAGTCTGGAGGATGACACCGGCTCAGCCTTACACATGTTCATGTTCTTAAGCTTGCGAATATCCTCACGAGGAATATCCTCTCGAACACCGGTAAGGTATTTAATAAGATCGACGTGACTCCATTTCTCACCTCCAGTGCTGCTCTCACTCATCAACCGCTCAAAGACAAGTGTCAATTCAACTGTCTTTCGGACTCCAAGTGCAACCAGGAGTTTCTCCTTAACATTTCGGACATCATGGATAATCGGCAAGTCCGAGAATAGCTTGACAGTAGGAAAATATGCCTCTTTGGGAATCTTCATTCCATTTCTGGTGGGAATACAAGCCCGGACCCTCAGCAGCTCCACGACAAGACCCTTTTCTTCCGTCGACATCTTCTCCCAATTTTTGGATACAATTGCCAGGACAAGGTTCGCAAAGGCCGGGTTAAGGTCGATGTTTTGTTCTGTCGGTAAGGTATTCCGAGCATTGGTGACAAAGCGGACCCACTCTGTGACCTCAATTTCACGCCATCTAAGCGCTGCGAAATCAATTGCAGTGAGTTTCTTGGTTAGGGAGAATGGCAGACACTCCGGCGGTAGGGGAATATCAGCGGATAGCTTGCTGGCGTTGACATTGTACTTGATTTGTCCTAAAGCAATTGGGAGCGCATCTTCCACCACATTTCCTTGTGCGTCCTTGGTGGGAATCATAGCGACTGCACCGCCCAATAGCATCTGCACCTGTGAGTCTTCCAACTTGCCGGTCTGAATCTGGAGTGACAGCCATTTGAGGAATGCTTCAGCCTTCTCGCTAGTCAAAGGCTTCTCACTGAGTGAGTTTTGAATATCCGTAATCGTAATTTCTGAGATAAATCCGTGACGAATTAATTTATTAATAAAGCCCTGGGCTCCTTGAATAATCTTCTCCGGAAGCAGTGGTAATCCTTCCAAAAAGGTAACATCAGAAGCCAAACGGATTTTGTTGCTGGGAAGAACTCCCCTATTAGACATTAATTCGATGCCATGCTTCGTACAGGACCAGAAGCCATAATCAATGTATTGACCAACGGTCTGAGACGGGGTTGAGTCGCGGAAGGTAAATTGACGCATGATGTGTATCGCTTCGTCATAGTACAATTTTTCAAGGTCGGACTCCTTAAGCCCCTTTGCGCGCTTTTCCAGCAGACCCATCTCATCGGCGTAGAGTATCCGTGCTAAAATTCCAGATGCTCCCAACATCTCTCCATTCCAGTCCTTGACTATCCGGGCGTTGAGATCGATGTTTTCTCTCTCTACTGTTGGAATGACAGAGTGCGCGGCTATGTGGACATTAATACCGGTAGTCTGGTGGGTTGGAAATCCAATAAAGATGCGTCCACTCTTGCTAGGAATAACGTTTTCAAAGATCTCCGATTCATGCTCTGATGCATCAAGCTCATCCTTAGACATAGTCAAAGCAGCGATAGTAGTTCTCTTTGGCGGCGGCTTTTTCGTCGCTCTCTCCAACTCATGGGCCTCAGCTGCACCTATGGAAGTTGTAATAGTTGCTGTAGCAATCCTCAAAAATATCGACGCCGTCGTGTATTCGCTCAAATTCGATGTATCAATCTTACTCTTTGGCGCCGGTGTAGCTGCACGTCCAAAGAGAAGTCTTGTAAACCCACTCATTCCTGACTCAAGAGTTACACTTGCCGGTTTGTAATGTGTTATGTTCATAAACCTAGCATCGAGTTGTACCCTGCAATGATCCACCTCTGTAATCTTCATCCACCCGTTTCTGGACCTAGGATTAATTGTTCTAGGAATATCCAGAGGCATTGACGGAGACACCTTCTTATTTAGCTCAAGCATGTGAATGTTGTTGATGTACAACGAGATCCTCTCAAGTCTCACGAAGGTAAGTGATGTGGCAAAGAATTGACACAGCGTCTTCAAGTCTGGTAGCTCCCCAGGTGCTCGGTATTTTAAAACGAATGATGTAAAGGTATCAGTGTTTTCCATCTTAGCTCGCCGCGTAAATAATGAGGTGTCTTTCCAGTAGAATGACATGGTCTGGTTTCCGGAAATAATAAATGGATCATCCGTATCCGCAAAGACACTGTAGAATCCAACACCGAAAGCTGGAGGATATCATATGTTAGCCATCACATGCCAACACAAGCCTCCTGGCCTACAAAGGCGACGTAGAGTAATACATCTCATCCCCACGGTCTAGCACCGGAGAGCAGCATAGTGACGTACCTCCAATTTTCTGTTCATCCGGATTTCCCTCCGCAATCCTCTTTAACCGTTGCCAGTCTTCTTCTCGAAAAGCCTGTCCATCATTCTTGACTACTAACTGAGTCACCTTGCTCTTCACGAGGCGCTGTAGATCATCTCCCTCCTGTGTATCGACGGTATAATGGACCTGTACTGACGTCGCACTCGCGTCTGCCGCGTTCTGTATAAGCTCTCGTAGACTATAGTAGGTTTAAAACATTAGCTAGGTATTGATGGTAGAATAAGTGAATCCAGCTTCGCCAATCGGTAATTGGCTTATCAGGTATAAAGCTAGGGCACAGCGAGCAAGCTGGTGTGTAGAGAAGGTGAAGTCGTCAGGCGCGGGGTTCTAGATGCACAAGACGTACGTGGTATTCTCACTCGAATAACGGGCGAGGACCTTGTCAATAAGTGCACGCGTATTGACGGTAACAGCTTCCTCCTCCTGAGTTGACCCTAGGGTCATAGCACGTAGCTCTTCATAGTTCGACATATCCGTGGTAGAGTTCACGATTGCCGCAGTTATTGTAGTTATCGTGCTCTCGTTCGACTTCGTTTGATGGTGAGGGTTCGTCGTCAAATATGTATGTAGGGTATTCCCTTATTCGTTCTTCTTGGGGTATCGTTTCGCGATATTCGTATCGTTAAGCAGAAGTGGATAGTAGGTATTAGGTATTGGTAATCGTAGAATCTCGTGTTGGTCTTATGTGATCTTGTTCCGTTGTCGTGGCGCAGGTACAGTGGAAGCTCTAGGGCTAGAGCTTTGAGGGGCAAGATGCAGGGAACATAGGAATCCTGGATTCGAGTCCAGGTAATCCGCACGTGATCAAATAGAAGTGACGAAATATTATATGTCAGGACTTTATTACGAATTACTACTGGTTGAAATAGATGCCTTTCGGACGAAGCAAATAACGCATCTATCATCACCTGCCATGCTCAGCATCAGTCTACGCTAAGGCGAGGAAACAGAGGCGTTAGCGGGATGAGCTTGACAGGTCAGAAAGGAAAACAACATTGGAGTTATAAAACAACAAACGAAATGTTTATCTGTTTTTGGAGATGGTGATTTGAAGAAGTATGGCTAATGCAGGATGCAGAACAACGTGTTTTGTGCTTTTAAGAAACGCTTTATCCACGAGACGGCACTCGGCGCGGGGATTTGATTTACTGTTATTCCATCTTACTCGCATATGCATGAATATAAAATTAGAAATCAAAACAGAGAATTTTGCAAAAGTACATAAGAAGTGCATGGGGAAAAACTGGTTTATAATAATGCTGAACGCCTCATTGAATTTCCGGGCTCTGGGGCACTTTGTTTAATGCGTCTCGATATTGCTTAAGGTTTGATTTATCTAGACCGGCTTCGATCTATGAAGAAGTTAATAAGAACCTGAAATAAAATTGGTAAGTTTGCAAATATATGGACAGAGCTTTAATGACACGAACATTCCATCAGCAGTCTCGACTATTGTCTCCGTAATATTTATGTTAAAAGGAGCCATTCGTTTCGTCATAATTGTTATCTATTTCCAGTTGGCAGGCTACTTCAGACATCGTCGCAATTTACCAAAGCGCTACTGTGTATCGTAGAATTCGAAAAGAACTTTCAGGCCGTGCCTTCATATTAGGTCTTCCTGTAGCGACCAAATAATCATTATTGGAAAGACTGGCGATTATTCAAAGAAATCTGTTTCTTTGTCAATGGTTAACTTCCCCCTCAATCATTCTGAATTACTGCGAAGATGAGCGTGAGATACTTACGTGGATCTGGTGAAACGCAACGCACAACTCGAGAGAAACGACGCCCAGGGGAAGCAGATACCAATTATGGCCTTGGAATGATCGTACATCAGAGACCTTCGTAACCGTAGATTCTTGCTTAATATCATTAACGTTCAAGGGTCATTACCTGTACTGTTTGGTATGCAACATAGCCACCAAATATTAATATTCTCAATGTGCTACAGATGAATGACTGGTATTAGATATGCTTGTCTATGCGATAATTAATTTCAGGTTTCGACTGCTATGCATTGCCCATTGTCACTTGCCTGATCAATAGCCATTCTTCAATATGAGTACTGTGCCCAGCTCGGGCTATAGAGCTTGTAAAATAAAGGGGTTTCCCCCCACTTCTGTCTTATTCGACTGTTATGCTACAGTCTTATAGGATGGAGGTGGGGGGTTTTTCCATGTCGGTTTTTGTACCATCATCATGGCAGCTATCATGAAATAAATGTAAGAAGATACAGCAAAAAATGCACCATTATCTCCTCACGAAGGGATGGGGCTTTTTGCGTCTGGACTCCTAAGCAACTTATAAAACAGCTCCCAGGCCTTGACTTTCGTACTCCACAGATAAAACATAATTCGCACCGAATTTTTCTGGCAGTATCTCAAGAATTATAAAAATTACCACTAATAAAAATTGTACAAGCTCATAATCCAGTACAACTTTCTTGACGAGGTCAACACAATAACAAAGATAATGCTTCCATTTGACGGTATCTAGGATAATGGGGTTGAAAAAATACGTTGATGAAGGTTGCTAATCTTCCAAATAGCCACTGCATCGTAATTTCCTTTGCTCTGACAATGTAGGGAAAGATCCCCATTAGATAAGTCTAAGTGAACACATTAAACCCTGTCATCCGTAATGATTAACTTTGCTTCTTAAACTCTGGATCATAGTGTCTCACCCATATTATAAAATGGGCTATAAGAAAATCGCGACAATCGTCGCCACTCCAGCTCCCTTAGTTCCTGTCGTTGAGTAGCTTGTCGTTGAAGATGTTTTAAGCATAATATAAACCCCCAGCATCCCACAAACACAAGTCAAATACATAGTCCGTCTCTTCACTCTCCTAACCGCCATTGCAGCGACAGCACCATTGACAAGCCGCCAACATGACATTCTCTACAATCACTGATCCTCAGCTGATTCAAGACCTTTTTAAAATAAAAAGACAGCGGACCATTTCCGGACCACTGAGCGAAAATCAGAGTCTGATTTTCGCATTTAGGGCTCACATACGATAATAAACCTCAAAAAAATAAAACTATGACTTTTGTTGTTTACAGGAAGGAAAAAGTTGAGGTTTACATTCTGAAGGAGGGGGTTGAAGAGGAACAGGAAACTAGATGTTGGATAGCCTCATGGTCACAAAGAAACTTCACACCTCCGAACGCATATACACGTTGTTATCACAATATACCTTCTAACCATCAGTAATTCATTACCTCATCTCTTCCCCTTGTTACATTTGGGTATACATCATCATATCCCGTTCATTACGCTAAGCCCCCCCCCCCCCCCTCCCCCCCACACACACCCCTCCGGTCTACCACATCTGTACAATAAACCCATCCTCCTCCATTACTCTTCTATCTAACATCCCTTGCCACCACCACCAAGACCTCCCTACATACCCATCCCCTCCTAGTCCCTCTAGTTCCATTGAGTACATCCAACGGCCTTCCATCTTCTCCTAGTCCTTCCGGTACCTCCCCTACCTTCTCCACACCAATGACCTCCTCTACACTGGCGGAGACTTCATACTCCCCCTTTGCCCAGACAACGAACCCAGTCTCCACCACCCTTTCTTCACCTGGCTCTAGGGGTGGTAGAGCCTGCTGTAACAGTCCATTCACCGCGAATCTTCTATTCAAATCAAAAGACTGCGGCAAAGGAATATTTTTCAAACTAGGCAAGAGCCTAAGAATTGGTCTAATCCGTCTTGTAGTTCTATTCGTAATAGTAGTGGCCAACGTCAAAAACGTATCAGTAGCAACCACGAACTTACTCGGGGATAGCTCATTGACATTTTTGGGGTCTTTTCCTACTGCAACGGAGATTCCTACGTCTTCTATCTTTAAAGTTTCCACCATTCGAGGAGTGAGTCTTATGCCGCGAAGCTCGATTTCTCCTGTGCGTTGGGAACCAAGTTCCTCCCAGACTCCACGAAGGCGCTTGAGCAGCTCTTCGCGGTACCAGAAGGCTTCTCGCGACTGACGCTCTTGCTCGAGGGAGATTTTAGTGGAGGAGACAACGAATTGGCGCTGGGTGGCGGAGATGCTAGGGATAGGAGCATAGGGGTTTTGTAGGAAAATTCTCTTTACAGGCAGGATGATACGGCTGGTATGACCCGCTTGCAGGATATCGTCCGAAGTGAAGGTCTTGCTCTCATCAGATTCAAATGCGTCCTTAATTGTCATTTTGATTTTGAGAGGGTGAGGCCATGCGTTACGGACGTCGAGAAGCATCAAACAGTACTCGCTGGGGTGGTCGTAAATACCGGTTCCAACGAAGAGGTCTTTGAAGGCTGTATCATCGGGCGAGGAACCGGGTGAGAGGATGAAGTCTGTGGAGAAAGGAATGAAGTCGACTCGAGCTAGCTCGATAGATGCGTTAACTGTAACCGTGACGGGGTAAACGACTTCGCGGGTGTAGAAGCGGTCTCCAATTTCACTTCTCGGGCGGCCCAAGTGAGAGTAGTTTGCTTGGATGGTACCATGGGTTAACCCGGGTTTTCCGAGAACCTCGATTTCGAAGGATGCGGTTCCGTTAGCAGGAATGTAGACTCGACGCTTAGTTAAATCCTGGGCTGACGCTTTGGGAGTGAGAGTGGGGTTCCGGATATGAGAGACCCTCTTCTCCGGGCCCATGGGTCGAGAACGGTGGTAGACAAATGCACGTTTCTTAGCCAGCATCAGCTCCAACTCGTAAATTTCGGCCGGCGAATTGGTCTTCTCTGCAAGCGCCTGCTGGATGCGTCCGGTAGTGGAGTCGGTGAAGTAAAAGGCCAGGAAATCAACTTCGACATCACTCAAGTTTTTAAGAGTAATATGGAATACCTTCCTCTCACCTTCGAGGACCATGATGGCGCTCTGGCTCAAACTGGCGCTCTTAACAACCAGCAAGGGCTGCGAATCCACCACGGTCAACGTCAAAGTTTTCGGTATCGGATGTAACACAGGTGGTAGACGAAGAGATGACCGGTTGATGCTTCCAGAGATATTCGAAATAGGTCTCTCACTCTTCGGTTCTGCAGCCCTTAATCCGTACCATTTCGTCTTCGGATCTCTTTCCCTTGGATCCAGACCTCCTGTAAAGATCGGGAAAGACCTTTCCCTACAACCATAGACCTTTATCCTGCATCCAGTGATATTGATTTCGCCAGTTCCGTTAGGAGTTGCAAACACCGAAACCTGATAAGTCCGGAAAGGCGGAATAATAACACCAGCCTGTTGAACTTCCACATCCACACCCGTTGCATCCAAGGTAACACTTTCCACCTCAACCTCAAACTCAAATGGATTCTGAAGTGTAACCTTGAATTCTGCAGGTTCCCGTTGAACCAAAATCGTTTCCTCAGTTGAATTTTCAATCACCTGGAACGGGTTGTAAATAAACGGCGTAATCTCCTCAACTGCCGTCGAAGTTTCCTCGTCATTATCAATGAGCTCACTCTTATTACGGGGAATAGGTGGTTTCCAGGTGCTGTTTTCGACAAACTCAATATCTCTCAATAAAAACTGATCCCAATAATCCGCTTCTACCCCATTAATGCCCAATTTTCGGGCAGCACCAACGGTCCGCTGAATAGTCGTTGAGAGCTTTATTTGCTCTTCCTTAGTCAACTCCATATCCGCGGTTTTTAATAACTGAGTCGTGAAATTAAGGACACCTTGGAAATCCGGTAATGCTTCACAGAGTGCAGTGCAATTCCGGAGAACCTGGATTTTTAATGCCGGCCAACCGAAGCTGCGAATCTCATGCTCCGCAATCACAGCTTTCGTCCAAATAGAAGTTCGTAATCCAGTCACCATAGTTCCACTAGAAGTAGGTCGAGGTGGTATCACATCTTTCTCTGTCGGCGTATTTTCCTCGCCAAGATGGGCAAGTACTCCGTATGCGCGACATAACTCATCCAACAACTCCATTATTCCAGTTTCCACATCTCCCTCACCAAGGTCCAATGGAGAGCCTCCACTGAGCGCATTAAGCCCAGCTGCAGGGTGAATCCCCACTTCTGCTGCACCCACTACACGGGCCTGAATCAAACTTGGTACTAATATTTTTAGCAGCTCTCTTGTGACTAAAGCTTTACGACGCTTCATTCCTATTGCTCCGAGGATGCTTGCAATTCCACTCAAAACTTTGGTGGCCTCCAGGACAGTCATCATCTCGATTGGGTAAGGGTATGCCCGCATGGCATTTTCTGAGATGTCAATGCGAGATGGAACATTGAGTTTTGGTCCTTTGTGTGGAATTGGTGTTCCGGAAACGATATGGGCGATTGCATCAGAAATCACTCCGTTGGAGAGATGTACTGATGTCAACATTTTCGTGTATCGAAGAACCAATTCGCAGTAGGAGATATGCGGTATTGATTCACCAGGGATATTTGCAGCTTTTTGGTAGAGCTTGATAGTGCTGTTGTGGAGCTCGTGGAGGTGCTCGATAACCTGTGCCGGTGATGTAGTTTCTTGACCATTGAGCGAGGTGGAAACCGGTGTGGCAGGTTTTGTGGGCGCCGGTGAGCTCTTTACGGCTTTGTTCTCGGCTGCTGGGTGCGGAATCACTGGAACCTAAAACATCATTAATTTTCATAAGGAATAGTTTGGATGAATTAGGATTACCGTAAATGGTATCTTGAGATTCGATAAAATAAGCAGGCAGACACCGATACCTTCAAGCGCCTTTCCATGCCAAAGATGATCGTTAACTCCTCTACAAGACTCTGCACCTTCAACATATCTATGACCGCCCGTCGTCTTATCAGCAAATGTGTCAGTAATTGGACACAATCACGCTCACTCTTTCAGCGCATCTGGTGTTCTTCCAGCCAGAAGATGTAACGACGCAATTGAGATCTGTACTCGGCCCTTGCCCTTCAGTCTATTTTTGTCACTGGAGCCTGTTGACCCAGTCGCTCCGCTTCCGAACCCAGTCATCGTCTTGCGTTTATCTGGGATCACACCAGCTGCGTTCAGTAAACTTCCAGATAAACTGCTACGGCGATCTCGTAGATTACCAGGTTGTTTATCCTGGTTTGCCTGGGAAAGCGGCGACTCAATAGTAGCATCTTGCTGTAATTTTTTTGCAAACAATGACATTTCAGAAAGTAACGGGGCTGTGATATCACACATGAGCGTGCGCATAGACGTAGTTTTGCAGTCCTTCTCTGCCGGTACAGGAAAGAATCGGGGGTGACCGGTCTTTGTAGGAGCTTTTAACAGCTCGTGTTGAGCTGCATCTGGCGGAGCATCGAAAATTAGGCACGCATGGTACAGTGCAGAGGGATACTATTCGGCAATTAATGCAAGCTCCCAGTACAGTAAAAGGGACTCTCACGAGTTGCGACAACTCATCTAGCTGTCGCGAAAGCGCCTCGGGATCAATAGTTTCGCTATAATCTGCGATTGCAATTATGGCAAAAGTTCGCCGGTGCATCTCAAAACCCTCTAGGTATTCATGCTCGGTATCCATTGAAGTTGTCAACTCCCATATCAGCTGGCCGTCCGGAAATCCCTGAGGATTAAACATAGCTGTGCCGTCAGCGGCGGGGAATCAGCTGTGGGCGGGGAGTGGGAGGTAGCTACTCTGGTTGGGCCGAGTGTCGGGAGTGACATCGCTGAGGCGCACGACATTTGCAGCCTGTAACCGGCGAACGAAGGAGGAGAATCTTGAGCGCCGTATTCGACCGATTGGACATAGTAAAGCGCGCAGTCTAGCTGGAGCTATGAAGGAGAGCGAGTCGAGAGTCATGGCGGGGTTGTAACTTGTAAGGGTGGGGGGGTATCGTTTCGTTTCAATTAAGCTCGTGTCGCTTGAAGGAGATATAATATGGCGGTATTAACTGAGGGGACCAAAACAAGCATCGGCACGACAGTAGAAAAAGAAGAAGCCGAAAGAATTGCGTTGGGTCAACTAGATAGATTGAGCTCGAGCTTCGTTGACAACGCGACAACGTGCCCTTTGCATTGCTCCATCTCCGTACTAGCGAAGGATGGGGTATGTACCGTACTCCAGCTATCAGCCGAGATGCGTTACCCTGTCGAGTAGGGCACCGAAACCGAGCCGAGTAAAGCGCGATGGAGTAGGCCGAGTCTGGAAGAACTCGAATCCGTTTTTAGAATTACAATACTTCAGTCTAATTTGATTTAGCATCATACTTCTCTTGCCCTAATTCACTACATATTTAGTTTCTTGTCAAGCGAGTAAATTACACATCAATGCTGGTGTCAATCACACAATCTAGAATTACAATGGACCAACTTCACTGTCCACAACATCTACAACTCATCGTGCATTTCAATGATCATGTCCAAATGATCCGCACTTGGAGTATCAATCTTAGGCCCATCCTCCACAATAGCTTCTTCCTCGGTCTTCTCTTTGTTGAATTTTGTGTTGACCTCCGGGGTCTCGATAGCTTCAGGCTTTTCAAACTTTGCAGTTGGTACAGGAGAAGCCTCAGGAACGGCAGCAACTGAAACAGTCTCGGGCATGCTCATAAGATTGACAACCAAACTAGTCCAACCCAAAAAGTGAGCAGTCCTCTGTCCCTTTCCAGTAATGCTGTCATACTGCTCCCAAGCATATCCAGTCTCCTCCCAGTTCTTGTAAACATTCTCCACAACATTCTTCCTCAAATTTTTGTAAATTCTAGCAGCCTGTTTCTGGTAGGGTCCTTCGACGGTCGCAAGCTCATGAAGACGCTGAATGGCAAGATAGTTGAGATTGATCCAGATAGGGCCTTTCCAGTAGTTCTCTCCGGTTCCGAAAAGCTCGTCGGCCTTACTCAAACTTCTAAGCCCATACTCAGTCCAAAGCTCCTCTGGGTTCTCAATAAGGTCAAGAACATGTCCAAGGCGGGAAGAATCCTTCTCGAGCAAGCCAACAAGGAAGGGGAAGATACTGATGTATCCCTTGTGGCAAACGTGAATACTCTCATCGAAATCATCGATGGTAGCATCACAGTAAGTATTATGCTTTTCGCTCCAGTGAAGGTCGTCAATATTCTGAGTAACTGCATGCTCGATTCTAGCAAACTCGGCGGCGTCATCAGCTTCACCAATGGTTTCTGCGATGCGCCGGATGCATCTGGTCATTAAGCCAACCCAAGAAATAAGGTCGACGTGAAGTTCTCCAGTATGGGGAGGGATGGCACGAGGGTAGTCATCGAGTCCGGAAGTGAGGCAATGCTCGGGTGTGCGTCCACGCCAGCGGTAAGCTTCCTTTGAGGAGAAAGCCTTACGGTCCCAAGCACGGATTTCTCCGGCTTGGGTGGAGCGGAACCAGTTGTAGTGACGACGAAGCTTGGGGTAAATGTCCTTGAGGAACCGCAAGGCAACTTCGGGGTGGTGGACGTGGGCCATGGGCAGGTCGTCAGATGAGAGACCACATAAAGACTTGGCAGATTCATTCATAGACTGGGCCTTCTCAAAGGTGTCGATGAACTTGGTGACAATCAAGAATAGGGTAGGCGGATTGGCGTAGTGTGGATACTGGGTCTGAAACTCCTGAGGAACCTTGCTACGAGCTTCATCTCCAAGGATTTGCTCACGGGCAATCCAACCGTCGTCGTCAACGAGAGAGAACCAGCTCTTGACAATCTTGAGCGTAAGGTCCATGTCCCATTCAGAAATTGGAAGAAGGTGGAAACCCTCGTCCCAGTAGAACCCACGAGGAAAAAATGGGCGAGATGGAATGCTGGTGAAAAGCTCGGTTGGGCCCTCTTCTTTAGCGGCACCAGGTCTCTTCTGTGCTGCCTGGGCTTCTTCCCAGAAACCTTCCTCCTCCTCGGCATACTCATCGGCGTAGCTACGGTCAACAATAGATGTTCCGTGGAAGAATCCGATACCACCCAGAAGGTTGGAGAAAATATTCTCGGCAAACTTGCTGTATTTCTCCGTGTTAAAAGGTGCCTGCCTCTGGAAGACTTTTCCGAAACGCTTGATGAAGGTTTCGTGGTTCTCGGCAATCTTTGCAGTAAGAACATCAGAGGTCATTGGGCTGGCAGAAGCCGAAGAGTACAATACATCAAACTAAAAATTAATCAAAAACTGAACCTATGAATTGGCTTTTCATGAAACTAACCTCGAAAGATCCTTCAAAAACTTTTTGAATAAAGTGCAAGTTTCCGGGGCCGAACTCTGGTTTGACAACGAAGGTTTGCCATGCAGGTGGATGATTGTCATTGGCGTACTTGGCCTGTAGTGACTGGAATTTCTCACGAAGCTTCATAAAAAGCAATTCTAGAGAGTGTAAGTATGACGTATTATGGTTGACTGATATTATAATTACCCTTGGCTTTCCAAACGAGGTTAGGAGGAATCTGTACAGATGCATAAGCCGATCTGTCCAAAGGTTGTTCCTTCCATTCTACAGCATGACCAAGCTCTGGTGCACGGTTGGTCTGAGGACCAGGGGTAACTTCCAGCTTGAAATCACCAAGCACGGGAAGACTGCCTTGCAGTTCAATGACTCCCCCCAGCCCTAAGTTGTCTGGTTCATTTAGAAGCTTAATCTCCCCAGCACCCTCGTTTCCTACGTAGAAAAAGACGGTTGTCTTCGTGTCTTCCTTGGCTGCGAATTTTGAAAAGCGAATTAGTTAACGGAAATTTTTGAGTAACTGGCAAAATAATACCATCTTCTCGTAGCGTTCCCTTAATTCGAACTCCCCAGTTCCCACCTAATTGCAATTTGTTAGTTAAAATTCTTGAAACACATAATATTAATTTGGAAATATTATTACCATTATATCCACCCTCAACCTTGACAAATTCGGTGCTGATATCAACCTTGTTATGCTTGTCATAAATGACCTGTTTTCCACCGGTTCGTACATCATATTCTTCCCAGCCATAACCGGCCATATCATCACTTTGCTCACATTGGTGGCGGAAGTCTTTTGTTAAAACTATCAGTACTCTAGCTTAGTCCCGGGGTAGCTCCAAACACCAACTTTCTTGGAAATTCTTGTAGTCATCGACATTGGACCACATCAATCCGCTAATTAAGCTTTCAGGAGTCCTCGCTTTAACTCCAAAATATAGATTAGGACGGTATGGACCCCATAATAAGGTCTGGTTCGACGAGCGATCGATTTCATTGAGCAGGGTTGCGGTGTCGTCTGAAGCTCTGGCAGGTGTAGTTAACGTGAACACCGTAAGCGCGGTAGCCAGTAAGCGGAGAACGCCTTTTCGTTTAGGAGAAGACTCCGCCATGATGCCGTACAGTTCGGCAATCAGTTTGGAATGGCGAAATTAAGCGGGGGCGGGGCAATTGGCGATTCGTCGTAAAGAACACAGTTGTCAGTGCTCTAACTCAAGCAGAGCTCCCAGTCAGCGAGTGTAACTCTTGGCAGCCTGGCCTTCGTAATGCCTGTAAGGAACTGAGCTTTTATGCAGCTTGGCAGCCTTGTCGTGTGCTACGCCGGCTGCGTGAGAGCCTCACCTTAATCTCAACCTCTCACCTACAGCGCTAGGGCAAAGCAACTACGACCTTAAGATCAATCACGCCCGTCAGCAACGCGTTCGTTACCCTAGAGACTTGACATCTCCCCCGCCACACATACAGAATCCACATAAGACACCGCAGAAATGAGTGTAAGCGCTCCCCGCCATTCCAACTTTGTTTTCGGGAATGTTTGACAGAAACTGACGAGAATAGGCACCTATAAACCCTCGTCCCATGCTCCAGGCATTGTCAGTCTCCTCCTTCATCCCCCTCCTCCTCCACAGCTAGAAGCCCTACAGACTGGGCATTCAACCCATCCACGCGACTCACTCGAGCTATCTACGAACCATACCCGGTCCACGCGTCAATTATTCGTGTCAGAGCAGTTACTGACTAGCTTTTGAACCTACAGAATTGACAAGCCTATCTTGGTTCGTTTGAAGTGGGGATCGACTGAGTACAAGGGAACCTTGGTCAGTGTAGACAGCTATATGAATTTGCAGCTCTCTAGCACCGAGGAGTTTGTAGATGGCAAAAGCACAGGAAGTTTGGGACAGGTCTTGATCCGGTGAGTTCTACGGTGGTTTGAAGTTATGGACAATTAAGCTAATTGCCCGACTTAGGTGCAATAACGTTCTATGGATTTCGGCGGCACCAAAGGAAGATGTTTC
Source organism: Pyronema omphalodes (assembly GCA_024516155.1). Lineage (NCBI taxonomy): Eukaryota > Fungi > Ascomycota > Pezizomycetes > Pezizales > Pyronemataceae > Pyronema > Pyronema omphalodes. The sequence goes on from JAJJXM010000005.1 coordinate 1,107,368, forward strand.
TATGGAGGATTAGTGAGAAGAAACGCAACCCCGGGTTGAAGCTGGCAGAACAAAAGCGAGCCTATCTGCCATTTAATGGTGCATTTTACGGTCACATTTCATACATTTTTTGTTTTCACGATATGATACTAGGTCTACAGCCGAGACAGAAAAATAATACCGCTGCTGTAAAAGCGTTCTTGGTTGGAAATCATTGCAATTTCGAATCGGATGTTGGCACCTTTCGGCTTACCGAAATGCTATCCACCAGCATAGTAAGCCACAAATGCAAAGCTATTCATAACGCTCTCCCATCAAACACCTGAAACATTAAGTGATACTTATACAAACCAACCCACCGCAAAAGCTTCTGTAACAAGTCCGTTATCTCCCTATGACGGCGAGAGAGCTCTGTTGAAACCACCCGGTCGGTTCCTGAATCCATTAGCATCTACCACATAGAATTCATAGATCTGGTAAACATACATATACTGTCGATATTCAGTGACCTTATTTTTCGCAACGGCACCGACGTCATTTCCACGAACTTTCTTCTGTTTCGTAGTTCCAAACCCTTGGAATCCCATCACAGCAGCCATTTGGGCTTCCAGATCGTCTTCGTCCCCATCAAACACCATGGTATCCGTTTCCTCGGGCTCCTCAAGCTTCTCTTTCTCCGGTGTAGCCTCCCTTTTTCTCCTAGGCGAAGGTGAACGGCGTCGTTGATCTCGGTCTCCTACGTGGTCACGGTCACTGTCTCGGTTCCTTTCGTTTCTATCGCGGTTCGAGACTCTATCTCCTCCGCGGGGACCTCCGCGGTCTCCTCTGTCTCCTCGGCCGTCTCTGTCACGATCGTGTCCTCTGTCGCCTCTGTCGCCTCTGTCACCCCGATCGCGGTGTTCGCGGCTTCTACTCCTCTTCCCATCTCGTCCGTCTCGCGCGTCACGTCCATCTCTTGAATCTCGTCCACCTGGCCCATCCCATCCGCCGGATCCACCTCTCTGTCCTCCGCGTCCTCCTCGATCGGTTCCGCGCCCTCTGGTTGGGTATGGTCCACGGTCACGTCCTCGGTATCCACCATTGTTATTGCTATTACCGGAGGCCTCAGGACTTCTTGAGCGACTGTCTCGACGTTTTGAGTGCTGGAAGTCGGTGTTCCTACCTCTGTAGTCGCCACGGTCACGGCGTGGGGGTGGAAGGGGTTCGCGTTCGCGACGGCCGGAGTTGCGATCCATTATGTTCTTCGTGTGAGTTATGTGGTGAGCTCAGCTGAGAGTGAGTGGGATTTTGGGGTTGTTGAAAGTGGTCCTCGCGTCGGCTGTTGGGCTTTGCTTCGTGATGACGAGGAAAGAGAGCTTGATGCGTGGTACATAGCAAGGATGAGACGCGCTAGGGAACATTCGAGAAGAACGGGGATCTGCGAGGATTGGAATGGGGAAGCTCACAGATACAAACAAAGCAGAAGAAATATGTTTACTTTTTATATACAGCAATTGGCATTGTTGGCATTGTTGGCACTGGTAAACGTGATATCGAAATATCGGTATGTGAAGTGGATATTCTACGGCCGAAACACTGGCAAGAACTTTTCCGGATCAAAAGTCATCACTGGACGTATCCTTCAGGTTTCGCATTCTGGGTACTCAACCCAAAAATACAGAGCACATTGGATATATGAAATACTTTGAACCCAATGCTATATTTAGAACCCCTCCGTCATACTTGCACAAATAACGCCAAACAAAGTTTACATGTCTACAGCATCTCAAAACTACCACTCCCATGCCTAATGAAGAACAAACGCCACCCCACTATTCATACAAGCCTACATAGCCTAATTGCATCAACTACTTGAACCAACTAGAAGGCTTCCAAAATGATTCACCACTAGATTCCTCCTTTGGATGTGAGTCTTTTTGGGGACGCTCATGTCCTTGGGTGTTTTGCGGCTCGTCCTGCTGGCTATTTTTGTACTGGTCTTTCTCCTGATAATCATTCCAGCGGGTGTTTTGGCGGTCTTTCCAGTCATTCCGGCCATGCGTAAAAGGTCTTCGTGGAGGAGATTTTTCGTCGGAGAACTGCGGGGGCGGTAGGCCATTTTTGATGGCTTCCTCTGACTGCTGTTTTCGACGTTGCTCCTCCAGCTCCTTGGCCTTTTTCTTTGCCTCCTTCTTCTCTTCAGCCTCTAACTTCTTAAGAGACCTTCTGATTGCTGCTTCCGCCTCTCTCTTCTCTCTTTCCGGTTCCTTCACAGCATCGATCTTATTCTGTTTCTCGACCTGGGCGTTATGTTGCCTTTCCCAAATAGTATCTACCCATTCAGTGATCTTGGTCATCTCTAATACCCATGTGCCGTCCTCTTTCTTAACATACTGTGGCTTCTCAACAGTTCTCTGCTCCCACTGCGCAGGATCTCTTCCGGCCGCAATCTGCTCCAAACGAGTTTTGTTGATAAGATCTTCGTAATTGGTACCTCCATAACCTCGGTACCGGAGAACCATTTCCTCTTCCAATCCTGCCTTAACGCCAGGAAATTCATTAATATCGCCCTCATATTGGACTTCCTGGATCAGAGGAAACGTCGAGTCCCAAGGCATGGGATCAACGTCTTTCGAAGTAACATCAATCCTCTTGGACATTGGCGGCTCGCTAGCTACTCCGATTATATCCTGCTCTACCACAATATCAGGTTTTTCCGAGACAGGCTTCACCCTAGGTGGTCTTGTGTCGGTTTCCCATTCAACCGGAACCTTGCCCTTGTTGTGCTTCCTCCTCGTCTTCTTCAAAGCTCTGGCCTTCAAATTGGCTTCATATTCCTGTTTCCAGTTCGACCAAGAGTTCGCACCGTGTGCTTCCTCATCCAATCGCACGGCTAATAGCTCACGGGCAAGTTTGCGGTTCTGGGAGCGCGATCTGGTTTCTTGACATTTGACGACAATTCCGGTGGGGATATGTTTAAGCTGGACTGCCGAGGATGTCTTATTGATTTTCTGGCCTCCGGGACCACTAATCCAGGGTGTTAAAGATGCAGCAAAAAGGAAAACCGGTAGGAAAGTGAAATTACCTGCCGTGGAGAAATACCTCAGTAATTTCTGATTCGTCGATATGAGAAGCTTTAGGTCTCACAGGCCGAGGGGGAAGCCCCCGAAGTGGTGCGAAGACGCTGAAGGGCCGCCGGAAGTTGAGGAGTCGGAGGAGCGTCATTATGGTGATGCGGGATACCGAAGATCAAGGCGCGTGCAAAGATGGTGGGGCACGCACGTGTTGGTGGGCGCGCTAACGAATATTAATATCATTACCAGCTTATGTCAAGTTTATTAACCATTACAATATATCCGTTATGGTGTAGTGGCTAGCATCGGCCGCTCTCATGTAGAGCATCAATCCGGCCAGACCGGGGTTCAATTCCCCGTAACGGAATTTCTTTTTACAAGTCCGTAGACTTCAGTCCACGGCTTTGTATGTAGTTTTTGCACAGCCTCCCATCATATATTCTACTTGTTTCAATAAATTCTCTGCAAGAATATTGCACAAAAGAATATCATATGTTTCAAGAATTCACGTAGTCACAATTTCGTCTGCTTTTAATGTTTAATAAGAAACTTTGGCCCATAAGACAAATCCTACTTTTATGCATCATGGCCAAATACAATACATGAACATCTGTCTAAACCCCACTAAGAAATTAACTGAAGTCTACATACGCAAATGAAAACAATTGATACCTTAAGATGAATTAGTACGAGGAAAATCTGATTATCATGCCTAATTGTGTCCAACTATTTACTCTCATAAATAACGTTTCAGCGATGACGCATAACTTATTCAACTTGGGCTCCTGGCGATTATGATGCATTTCGCGTTTTGTCTTTTCTTCCGACCGTGATATCACTAGGGTCTTGAACTATACTCTATCGATTACCTTGATTGATGAGCCTATCGATAGATGCCTCTTTTAGGTCGATATCTCAAGATCAGAACCTCCAGGTATAGTCAAGATTCGGACTAAATAATTAGTTGGGGGAACTACTGCTAGTTTAATTTTGTTTCAAATGCCTCAATGCTAGTTATAACAATCACGTCGTTTTAAAGTAAGCGACTAATTCATCAGAATTAGCTTCCCCACAGCGTTTCTCGAGATGAGATCGCCTTTCACATCTCTCCGACGTATGCTTAAAAGGCTAAGCAAAGGTCCTAGGACGGTGTAAATACAGAGCCGTAAATAACACAAAAGCTTTTCATAGTATTTTGAGCTCATGGATAAGTTTGAAAGTTGCGTATCAAGATTTTAGTTGGATATGTCCATTCACAGAAAATCACTCATTCAAGCGCTGGCCTCCGTCACGAAATATCACTATTAATACGCGGGCATTCCTGCATAGGCCTTAATGGCCTCGAATGGATGTATGCTTAAAATCAAAATCAAATCAAAGCTTCAAATGGTGTACAATTAGAAATTAAAAAACCAAATCAAAAAGTCATACACGGGCCTAAGAATATGGAGGCATGTTGATGCCTGTTAGAGCTTTCCCACTAGACAATGTTTAAAGCTCTTGAGAATAAGCCAATCTTTTGGCCATGGTGCCATTCCCTCTTCAACGAAAGCCCTCCAAACTGAGCAAATCTCTAAATACTAGTAAAAGTTTCACAGAGTTCTTATTTTCGGGTTGATTAGAGAGAAACACAAAGATGGCCAAGCTGTTCCGCTGTTCCACTGCTCCACTGTTCCGCTTTGGATTTCTCTAGCTACTGGAAGGAAGAACGCCACAGAAATTTTCTCGGTCCAAAAATTTATTATTTATGCAGTAGTTATACAAAACTCCTTCAATGTCTAAGCTCTGGAAGAAAGGTTCAAGACCCGAAATCAAACGCAAGTGTAGAATTTTGCTCAAATTTTTCAACATCAAAACCTTGATATACTTGATTATCTCCTCACATGAGCCAAGGCGAGGATTCAATTGACCTCGTGAAGACACCAATCATAGGTTTCGCGACTTTTTCAATCAACACTTCAGAGTACATAAGAGATATAATTTTGGGTGTTGTACATCTCGTGTGAGATTGCAAGCAGTTTGACAATGAATCCAATGAATTTAAATGATAGTTAGTTCAAATAACCCCACAGATATCCACCGTCTACAACTGCATAAGGCCGTCATGAAGTTTAACGAAGCCCTGCCAAGCTACTATCTTATAAGGCTTCGCCCAGCGCCGTACTAACCTCCACCTCCATATTTAGGGCATGATTGATTCGATTGTACTGAGCTGTGGCGAACGAAGCTCCAAAAATATTTCATCTCGCTCTAAATACAGTAAAACATGAGAAGATGCTAGTCAATCTGAAACATCAAAGACTTACCGAACAGAACCGCTAACCTCGGTTCTCACTGCAGACCAATCTAGCAATCGAATATCTAAATAGCATTCGGTAAGTAATTACAGCCATCTACTCCCGGGTATAGTAATAGAACCTCGGATTTGACCGAAATTCTCTACACGTATTACACCGGGATGATATAAGCACGCTAATTTTGCGGCGGAGTTTGTCAAAAGTATTACATGCGGCAGCAAGCCAATGTCAAAAGTGTACATTCCGTTGCATCCTGGGCTTTCGAGGATACAGCCATCTACCAACTACCAGATCATTGCAACAAAAATATCCGAGTTGTTGAATTCCGGGGCATATCCGGTGTAAACTTGTGTCAATAACCCCATTCTCGCAGGCGGGTTAGGATGATATATATACCCAGACCACCCATTGATCAGGTGTTAGAAGTGTAAAACCCATGGCCTATAGCCTGAAACTTTGCATACTCCTTGGGAAAAACAACTGTTGCCCTCTCTATGGAGATAGAATATTCTCAGAACACGGGCTACAAGGTTAAACCCTTCCAAGTTGTTGGGTTATAAGGTATCTCAGGTGTAAACGAAATAGATTTTGATCAATACTAATTTTCGGGATGAGACATCGACCCGGTGACGGAAGTGTAAATCCCATAGATTTTAGCCTATGATCTTCTGTGAAGTTGGAATTTAATTGCCATTTCCTCGCCAAGGAAAGCATATTTCTAACATAAAAGACTCAGATATAAAATCTTTTGGCTTCCGAAGTATATGTAGTATATGCTAATCGCATCCCAAATGAATTCCGTGCTGGAATTACAAAACATGAAATGGTGAACTTCCCGTAAGGATAAAGCAACGCTTTTTCTATTGCGTTTTATAATAAAGCACAATGCGAAACGATTGGTCTAAAAGTTGTAGCTCTGGAATTACATAGTCAGTAGGGCCATAGGAACCCCAATTAGAATAACCGAATTTGAAACAGCTTGTGATAGCAATCAGGTGTAAACCGAAATAGAAAAATTGTGGCTATAGCGTTGCTATAGCCTTGTAAGAAGTTCCCCATACCACCGCACGGGACCCAAACTGATCAAACTAGAACCAAATTTTCGGGTTCAATGAGATCTAGAATAACCGGCGTAAACACATTCCCGTCGAAATTGAATTGGACGCCGAGATAATGATTGACTCGGTACTGGAAGTGCAATTAATGGCACCATACAGATTAATAATTCGTAATAGCATATAAAACCCCAAATTATTTAGGATTTTGCATTGCTATGTGGGGTAGCTAAGCATATCTACATATTTTGAATTTATGAACATTGGGTGAGAAATTTCGCCCACAGGCCATCTAGCACTGGTTAGTAGGGAAGTTTGGACTGTTGAATTTTCACTGTGTTTTGGACAAAATTTCATAAACTGTGATACTAAAAACTTGGAGGAAACTTGCCAGTCTAGGCTCAGTTATTGGGACGGTAGTCAAAAAATTGGGGCTAGAACTTTCAACCTATGGAAATCAATCCATCAATTTCGATGTAAAATGATTTTTATTTTTATTTCTTTTTTATCTAGGCTTTGACGAAACACTCGGGTGGTACCTATCTCAAGCTAAATAGGGTAGTGCATTTACTACAGCCCCACCTGTTCCTTGGTAACACAATTGAATCAAAGAAAAACAAAAAATATTGCCAACTATAACCGACCAGAGAGAACTAACACAAATTGCGCACGTTTGTACACCTGAAACCACTAGTAAACACAAAGCTTCCAAGAAGTTCCCGGAGCTCCGGTCAACCGTATAAACCTTCCGTTTCTGCAGCCTCAAGTCTCAAGTGAAACAACTCTTTGGACAGTATCCGAGTTGTTAAATTGCGCGCATTTCTGCGTGAGATGAACGAGATGAATCATACCGGCTTCACAAGCTTCGCAAGTTCTGCAAGCTCCGTAAGCTTTGGTCCAAGCATCGCCTAAGGGTGCGTTTGGTTGCACCTGAAACCAGGTTTTTAGCCCTTTTTACCTGTGAAAACAGGCCAAGAACGTTGTTTTCCATCAAACTAAACGCACTCCACCTCTCTCCACTGGAGCGTTCATGCGCCATGCGTCATGTAACAATTCAAGAATACAGCTTGGAAGGTTATCTGAAAATCCATAGATTACCTATTTCACACAACTTTTTTCATAGTGTTATGGTTATGTTTCATCCACTTTTTCATGAAAGGAAAGCAAAAACTAGAACAAAAATAGAAACAACAATTTCTGCCGTTGTTATTGCGCGTTCATTAGCTTTCCACACCCTCATCCTCATCAGTCGTGTGAGATCTTGCATTGCAGGAGCGGAGGCTGCGGAAGCTACGGAGCCGACTGGAATATCTATCTAATCTATAGACTAACCAATCTAATTGTGTGTCTATATATCTGTCTATCCATGCCGGCTAGAACCGATTATCATGTGTTGTGTTCATCCACAGCTCCCGAAGCTGTATATAATCCACTATCTAGAGACCAACCGGAGAGTCGGGACAATATTCAAGAACACCAGATCTGTGACCTGATGACGAAATGAAACATATGTACATTCATTTTCGTGTTTCATTTATTCAGACGAATAGCAGGGTGCTTTGTAGTCAGGAACTAGTTTATTTTTATGAACCACCTGATGCTGTGCTACGAGAATCGGATCGATATACGATATACGATATACGATGTATATACGTATATATGTATTCCTGCTTTACGTACTGTATATGCCCGTAAGCAGGACTAGATCCTTCCGCAGCCTCATTACATAGCTGGGTAGGCCGCAGGAGGGTAGTTTATTCAGCTGGAGAATTTGACGAGTGACATCAGGTTACAGCATTGACTTCAAATTTGTGAATAATAAAAGCTCGCTAATGAGTGCGTAGCCTGCTTCGCATCGACAGTGTGCTTAGCTTCGCACTGGAGATATGGAAGCGTGGTTCCATCCACGCAAAAACATGGACGAAGGTTGAATTTGAAGTGGCCTCCACTTCCACGTCCACTTCCACTCACATTTCTAGGTGGAAGTTGATGTTTATCCATGTGTTACTTCGTGAACTACTGCAGCCAAGTAGACTAGCAACGTCTAGTCACATTTCTTTGTAATTTAGTGAACTGGGCACTCTCCCAAAAGCCAATTATTGATACGAATAATTCAAGCCTTCTTTTACAAATATTCAGCTGGTTCCACCCATTCCACCCATTCTGTCCGATGAAGCAATAAATACCTGTACGCCGACATAGAAAACTAGAATTGTAAACATGCAAAACTTTTGAGCTGAAAAAATCAGTCATGCTTAATGCATGCCTTACTTCATAGTAACAGCAAAATTATTCCTCTGCTGACCCGAATTGACTTCCTCCTTCTTCCATCTTATCTTCTTTTTTGCAGCCTCAACATCATCCAGCCTCCACAAGCCATATATCAGCTTCGGTGACAACTTGCGTTTCACTAATACATAGCCGAGACTCTCCATAATTTCTTTTAACCGTTCCTCTGTAAGATATCTAGAATTCGTGACGCAAGGTGCTGGTAGTACCAAAAACATCGATGGGAAATGTGTCTCAGTTTCTCCCTCCTTTGGAGCTCGTAGGAACTGTGTAGTTCTCCGTAGCATCTCACCCCGAATTGCAGGGTCTGGGACATAATTTAATACCAAGGACAACGATATTATATCGAACTTCTCCTCCTCACTCTGGGGTAATGGTCTCTGCATAAAGTCCTGGGTTTCAATGCTAGGATGCTGACTGTTTAGGTCGATCCTGGTGAGGGTGAACGGTGGCGACTTAGAGATTAAGTTATCAGGGCTGAGAGAACCGACTTCAAGTAATTTCAATGATCCTTTTGTGATTCCGTCGAGAACTTTGTCTTCATTAAACCACTGCATTAGAATCTTGGAAGAGTCACCACCTCGCTGGGATGATTGTCCATTGATCTGATCTGGACGCGTCAGCTCAGCTCAAACGGAACCTAGAGAAGAGCATCATACGCTGGCCACCTGGTATTTCTCCAGGCCACCGCTAGCCTCAATCTCCGCCCGTATCTTTGCTGCAGCCTCATGATCGTTTTTTGAAAGTGCCTGTGCAAGGCGTTTTTGTAGGGTATGATGAGCTCGAATTAAGGTACGGCTGGCTTTGCTTGAGAGTGATGCGGTGGAGGCGGACTTTACTGCTGTCGAACCTGATTGAGTTGGCGGTTTCAAGCGGTGCCTGGAGAGTAGCACTGAACCAGACGCGCGCTTCTTCGGCACTTTTGTCATGGCCAGCTCGGAGAACGAAGAATGTTGATCGTCCGGGGACGCTTTGCAAGTCGATGTTGTATCAGTGTCGGTGTCGGTGTCCGGTGTGTCGGAGATATGACGGTCCGGTGATGAGAGTGATTTTTTTTTTTTGTTCTTCTGCACTTCTCGTGTGCAGTGCGGGCGCGACAACGCTACGGCCCACGCGACAAGAACGAACTTCCCACAAAACACGCTTACCGGCAAGGGAAAAGAAAGACAACAGCATCGACGATCACAGCCTCCCTAATTGGTTACATTCTCCTCGTCAAGAAACAGAGGTGTCAAGCCACCGTAACGCCTGAATCGCTTAACTGACGACAACAACTGCCGAGATGAGGGAGAAATAGAAGGTGTGAAGAGGATGACTGTACGATTATGCAAACTCAATTGCAGCTGAGGATACGAAAATGATGCTCACTGCGAGCTGATGAGTGTGCAGTCCAGTCAGACACGAAGAGTGGTCCCAGTTCACATTCCGGACTCTGGATTCGACCCGGCAATTGCTCAACTTAGCCAACTCCTAAACGACGAGATACCCAGTGAAGCACCATCAGTGTGATGTCCTGGAGGTGGGCTACAAACCAATTCAAATCATGGCAACACTATATCAGTTTCATCAGCTGTGAAATTCCATCTTTAAGTTTCACCGAAATTTGAACAACCTCTTACTTCTCGCCACCAGAAGGACCGAAGATGTTTTATTTATGAATTCTCATACGACGTTAATTCCCTTCGGAGAAGACCGGGCTTCCGATGTAATTGTTTTATATTCCATGTGCAACGGTTTACCTATGCCATGGTGTCGGGCCAGACCTCGCAGAATGATGCATTCGGAAAGTACAGCAGATGGAAGGAAAAGAAGGTGAGAAGGATCGGGACGTACCGTTTGACAGCACATTCGGCCGTACTTTTTTCCTACCCGCATCATGTGATGGTTACTCCATGTCTGTTGGTAATTGGATATGCATGACTGTCCACCAAAAGAGAATACCATTGAGAAAAGATCTCTATTTGTTACCAAGCACCAAAGCAAACGGCAGATATGCAATCCGCTTGTATACATATGATGTTGTCCATGGGATAGGTACCTTCGGCATGAAGCAGCTTTCCACTCGGCTCCTGTTACCCAATGGTTTACGGGATATGTGTCCAGACTCTGTCTAAGCTTGGTTCAACCACGCTGTCAGCGAGGTTGGTGAAATCTTCCATAAGGGGATATCAGACATTACTTCTGACTGACAGCATCCAAATTTGGAGGATACTACTTTATAGTAATGATGAGATTTTGCCGTACATGGGATGACTATTATTCTTGATATGAAATGGTACTCTGTGATGCACCGTGATTGAGTTTTTGTTGACCAAAATATCCTAGACTTGCTGATCAGGGAAACAAATAATTTGTTGCCACGAGAATTTGCCTTATCTTTAATTGGGATTTATCCCTGAAACAGCTTTTTCAACTGCCGGAAAGCCTCACTGCAACAATCCACAAGGCTGAGGATCAAAGCGTAATGTCCATCCACAGGTATGGGTAGTCCGGTTGGCCATTCTTCTTTCCAAGCTGGCCAATTAGCTGGTGAAGGCCACGTGCGATTCAATATTCTGCAATTTCCGTGGATCTAACGGATCCCATGCTTTAGATTCGGGATTTCTCAGTTTCTTTCAAGCGACCAATATCTTCTACTCCATCTCGGGGATTCCTTCTAGCCAGACGATCCACGAGTCATCATGCGGTTGACGAAAATACCTAGCTACATATTTCCTGCATTCTAGCGTCGTGTTTATCAAAGTAGGCAACGTGTATGTTGCTCTGACCATGTTGATCGCTGTTGACTGCGGAGTAGTTAAAAGCTAGATGGCAGCTGCATGGTCATGGGATTATTGAAACAAACAAAACGTAAACGTCCCAACAAATTGGCTTCGGTTACTTTGAGTTAGAAACTATAATTTGGAGGAAGTTTTAAGCCCAATGGCTGAGGATGTGGATGAGTTGGGCTTTCTACGTCATGCGTGGGTGTTTGTTGATGAGTGAGTGACGTCGGAGGTGATGTTTCAACTCTCACGGTTTCCAACTCGCTACCATCAATAATCAACCAAACCACCAACCATTATGAACCATCATAAGGACGTGTCAACCCCCATCCAATTCAGTATTGTCCCTGTCTTCTTTCGGTAAAACACGGCTTCCTACTTGACAGCAGCTGCCGTCCCGAGCTGTTGGTTTTCGGAATCTTTGCTTATAACTGCCGTTCTCTCGTAGCTCGCTTGAGCACAGATCAGCCAGGGGCATATCCGATGCGTTAGAACATGGCAAGTCACTGACCAACCCAACGACTCCGGGTGCTGATCCCATCTCGCAGTCAGTCAATCACCGTCAGCACGAAGAAATAGATGGCGGCTATTAAATGAATGTGAAAACACCAAGCGTCAATGACACTGCCCTGGATTGCGTCACGCTGCATCCACGACCTCAAACGGGCGGGTTGTCAGGCGTTGGGATGGGTCTCACAGCGTGTACGACAGACATCTCACAAGAGAACCATGCCGCCGGCAGCACCGAGGGGTTAGAATGCAACAATAGATTCATAGTTACCTTGATTCCCGAGAGTTTGGCTGTCTGTCGTCCTTTGACATGGAAGGAAAAAACAAAGGCAAATATGCCCCTGCGCCCCCAAAACTGCACGCCCCTCCAAATGCGGGAATAATTATTGCACCCTGTACATGCTTTATGAGAGATCCCTTGCGAGTAAACGGAGTAGCCTGCCTGCCTGCCATGCTCGACATACAATTCTTGGGAACCCAAATAAAACACCAAACTATGCCAAATTTGAGCCACCCCTCCACCCCTCAATACCCCTCCACGAGACATAATATGGTTCCCGAGCCTTGGGTTGACTCTGGGCTAGGTTCTATGTCTCGGAGTGTGGGGTTATTCCTGCGCCATAATGTATCTTTTGCTGGCGCCTGACTGCAGTTCGGATGAGAGCGCCTTCATGTCAAACGTCCCTCCTTATAAATCCCAACTGTCCCCCGCCTTCAACATGGACATACAGGATCAACTCAGGATTAACAGATGTCGACATCTTTGCCATTTCAAACATTTCAGTCTCTCGTATGGACTGGTCTGATCAACAGTATGGCAGCCATGGCACAGCAACTGTCGGGAAATCTCGCTCAGTCTTCAACAGCGGAACAAGCAGTAGCCCCAGTGGCTTCATCTCTCCAGATATTTAGTGAGGATCTCAAACTTCAACCATCGCCGTCACTATCTTTTACAATTCGTCCGAGTGTTATGATTGTAGTATTTTGGGCTTTCATTATGGTAGCCTGTTATATCAAGGACCGCCGACCATATAAGCCAATGTATTTCTATTCTCTAAAAGTCTATTTGTTTTAAAACTAACCATTGCAGGCCACCGGGACCTCCAACAAAACCATTTGTTGGCAATAAGTTTGATTTAGGGAACGATAAGCCACCATGGTACAAATTCAAGGATTGGACCGATATATACGGGGATCTAATCACAGTATGGGAAGGTAGAAGGCCAACAATTGTTATTGGTGATCCTCAGGTCGCTCATGATCTACTCAATGAGCGTGCTTCAAAATATTCTTCTCGACCACGCTTTGTTGTCATGGGTAAGTGATTTCCCTTCTAGTTCACCTTGGTATGGAATTTTTTCACGGATACTTACATTTTCGACAGGAGAGCTCTATACGAATAACGATTCGCTTGTCACCATGCCCCATGGTCAGAAGTTCAAGAAGATGCGCAAATTATTCAACAAAAACCTCAATGGCAAGGAATGTTTGGAAAGCTACCAGCCCATCCAGGATGCCGAGTCAGTTATGTTACTCAAGGATATTCTGGATGGCTCTCTTCCAAACCCAAGTAAGGAGGAATTTGTTCTAGAGACATCCATTGACCGATTTACCGCATCAATCATGACTTGCATTTCATACGGACGGAGGATCGAAGAACCTAATGATGAACTGATTCTCGAAATTCGCGACCGTATGCAATACATGGCAACCTTGAATGTGTACGTATATTAATTCTCCTTCCCAAAAATTATAGTGGCTAACTTTATTCCATTTTTTATTTAGTCCCGGTAAATATTGGGCAAACACCTGGCCTTTCCTCTCGTCATTACCGGATTTCATTTCTCCTTGGAAGCGAAGAGTAAAAGGAAAGGCCGAGGAAGCAACAAAAATGCTCACCAACCTATCCCTAGCAGTCCGTACCCGTATGGAGCTACCCGACCCGCCAGCTTCATTCAATCAAAAGCTCTGGAAAGATAAAGCTGAAATGGAACTTTCCGAGCGGGAAATCGCATATGCCACTGGATCCCTCTTCGGTGCAGGAGCCGACACCACCGCAGCTACTTTACTAAGTTTCATGCTAGCTATGGTTTGCTTCCCCGAAGCGGCAAAAAAGGCGCAGGAGGAATTGGATTGTAAGGTTGGAAGAGATAGGATGCCTACTTGGGAGGATATGAGAAAGGTGATGGATGAAGAGGAGAAAGATGGAGAGGAGAAATACGGAAAGGAAAAGTCAAAGGCGAAAGACTATCTACCGTATTGTCAAGCACTTATCAAGGAGGTTCTTCGGTGGCGACCAGTGGCGGTGATGGGAGGTACTCCTCATGCCAGTCTGACGGATGACGTGTACAAAGGTCATTTCATTCCAGCGGGATCGACGATTGTAGGAAACCTTTGGGCGATTCATCATAATGAAAAGTACTTTAGCAATCCGCACGAGTTTATTCCGGAACGGCATTTAGGGCTCCAGGATGGGGTTGAGAAATATCCTGGTAGCGATGGTCACTCTGCTTTTGGATGGGTAAGTACCAATCTCCAAACTTCAAGCTGAAAAGCAAGCAAACCCCCGCCACCCGAGAATATTGTCTAATTTGGCTGTGTTACAATAGGGAGGTAGAAAGTGTCCCGGTCAAAAATTGGCAGAGAATACCATCTTCATCGCCATAACGAGAATCCTCTGGGCTTTCAATATCTCCAAGGAGATTGATTCTCATACGGGATTGGAGAAGACATATGACATCAACAAGTACACCATTGGAATCAATGTTCGACCCGAACCTTTCAAGTGCGTTATCAAGCCACGGTTTGAAGGGGCTGCGGCCATCATTAAGAAAAAATGTACCGATGTAGAGGGTTTCTTACAGAAATACGAACAAATTACCGAAAACAGCACTAAACACCGTTTCAATGGTGTGTAAGGATAAAAACGTTTTCGGATTTGGTCTCTTTCGGTTCCTTTTTTCCGCTTTTCTTTTTTAACGCATAATACAATACGGATTTACGATGGGCGGTTAGCGATTTGGGTTTGGTTTTTTTGCACTATGACTGTCTTTTTTTTAACTCTAACGATGCTAAATGGGATCCTTGTACTTTTATCTACACATGTTTGTTTGTACTTTTTGATATTCCGGAGTAAAGGCGATTTTGTGGGATGGCTGTATCAAGGTTGCTTTTGTTTGCTGTCTTTTTGGCGCTGGTTGAATTTTTTGAATTTTGTCGCTTTGCTGGTTTTGTTTTGACGCCGAGTGTTGTGGCTTTTTTGGCCCGTTTGTACGTTAGTCGATACTATAGCAGCTGCATGCTATGAATGGCTTTTCATGTTAAAGCCTATTACACAATTTTCATCATCTCATCATTACAATTATTCTGTCCTTATATTTACATGACCTGTGTTAGATAACTTGGATTAACTGTACCTGGTACATAACCGTCCATGGAAATAAAAGAAAAAAAAAAAACAAGTTCGGGATTCCTGATACCGGAGAGATTTATCGGTACACTGCAGTTTGCATACGTCTCATTATAGATATGTATGCCGTGGATGTCCGTCTCTGCACTTTTTCTGCAGTTCACCTGCACAAAAGTGCTGATTGCTGCCATCCCTATCTCCAGTATTCTTTTTATGGTGATAATGGCGCGATACGCTGCTTCTGACGGAAGCATGAACGGTGCAGTTATGGTGGCTATCTAGAGGGCCCATTGCTCCTTCCACAAATAAACGAGTTTGTTGTTATTATTTTCATGATACTTTTGGTTATATCCGATTGGTTGCACAATGTTACGTGACATTTATGTGAAAACTGTGTACAGATGTACTTATTCTGTACACAAAGCTGCATATTTACGTATTATCCAAACGTTAAATCTGTAAAATATCCCTATGGACCCTACACATCTTGCAGACCCCGACAGACCGCTGCAATACCTCCGGGTTGTGCGCTTTATGCGGCCTTCAAACCTCTGTATCTATTGAATTTCCAATTTCTATGTCATCGGGCTGGTACCAATATGATCTAGGACATTTGCTTCCCTGTATGTCTATAAGGGGGCCGGACTACAATCATGACTAGTCCAGCCGATGGTTGCAGCCGGTGCACAATGGCTGATGTGTGTTGTAGTCGCGCGCTGTTTAGGGTGAACGGACTTCATGGGCGTCAATTTACCGCGCTCGAGCGCTCTGATCTCGGGGGCTTTGTGTGACAATGTTCAGATGGACAATCTTTATTCATCAAGGCGGTCGTAATTACAAAACTCATACGACTGACAGACAAGAAGTCTTAACTGAGCTTCTTCATTGGATACTACCTACGCCACATAATTTGAAAAGAATGGAAAACAAATATAGTGTACCAAGAGATATTGTCCTCCGCCCCTTTTATGACCCGTGAGCATATACATCTATTCTAGGGCTTCAGTGTCGCTATTCAAATTCCAAATCGGGAATATTCTGCAGAATCGTCAACAAACTAGGCCGGTCAGAACCGCGTGCTACTTGAAGCCATATCTGCTTTGTCTAGTTCAGCCATAGTCTAGCTTGAGAACGCGGCTATTATGTTATGTAGTACATCCACGGCGGCACACTTACTTCCATTGTTCACACATCCGCGCATTGCATGTCTTGGACCTTGTGCATTTCTAGCGATCTTACGGCGCATCGTAGGAATCTCAAGCCTTGAGTGAATCGTTAGATCAGAGCACAGTTCTAAAAGTGCCGAGTATTTACTTGCATTTCGGTAACACATGGTACGAAAAGGTACTAATGGTAACGCATGGCTACCATTAATTATCAATGCATCCTCAAACCGGCCGGCAATAATAGTTCTCAGAAAGTAAAGTGAAGGAAAGCTCATGCTTTGTGTTTGCGGAATTACTAATCGTTTAAGGTTAAGCTGGGACATCTACTTGACACGGATACTGAAGGTTAGGGCTCGTTTATCACGTCTGATCCAGCATTCGTATTCCAATTGATGCAGTCCCCGCAGTTATTACATGCACTGAGAATCCTGGGAATATTACAGGGTAGACAGCTGGCTAAATCTAGCTTTTTGCGGGGACCCTCTGGGGTCCAGTGTAGTTACATACCCACCCGAGACATTACGCAGGTTACAGGCGGTAGCAAATGTCCACATGTTTTACATACTGCCTGGGGTTCACTTGAGACGTCTTCAATTCATCTATGAATTACTCGGCAACGGCGGTCCGAGTGGTGTCTTGCTTTGAGGATGGTTGTTACGAGAAAACTAGTTGAACAACCCACCACCGAGCCATACGCAGAATGCCTGATCTTTCCTTTCCTTGCATTTGATAACTATTAGAAATTTTGATACGCATTTTTTCTATGAAATTACAATGCACGGCACTAGAGTAGTTACACTAGCTACGTCAATGCAATGATCCGTGTGTGATCAGTTGCCTTTTTGAAACGTACGTACACTTTGTATGTAGTCACTTCTCGGCCTGCTGATTTCCGTCGGTTGCCGCAGTGTATTTCTTGTATTTCGCATGCACATTCATTAGTTACCAAGAGTCTTTTTGGAAAGCATCCTGCCTTTTGAGTTAAGGGAACGCGGCAATTCAATCATTCTACATGGACGGCCCCTTACCATTGATATGGGTACTCCCACCTCCCCACGAAGCAAGGGTTTAGGGAAATGTGCCGAAACCCCTCATCATTGAAACACAGAACTTGAGGAATTCCATCACCGGCATTATTAACAGGTAGTCATGAGGTCTGCAAGAACAGATGATATCACTATCTTTTATCAATGTCATGTAACTATGAAATTGATTATGGGAATCTCAAATTATTTTACAATCGTTTTATTCATGTTAGTTACCCCTCTTTTCCATTTTCGCTAAATTCCCTGCTTAAACATTCGTAAAGAATTACTATACGATGCAAATGGGTTGACTTCCCGGTATGGTTAATCTACAAATGACATATCCGGCAGTTGAATGGCGGAAGCGAACAGGCCTGGACCATGGACGCGGGTACATATTAAGTTGATGGATAATTTATCCCGTATTATTCACCACCGGTGGTGAAGCTCAACCGGTCAGGCGGTTAGAGAATCAGTTATTGAACACATAGGAGCAGGATATCGTCATCCATATCTCTAGGAAAAATATATTGACAGCTATCAAATTATAGTGTGTCTCCGTACTGATTTTACTCAACGTCGGTACAAGTTGAGATGGAATACCCCTGTCTTACTCCCGGCAATTGTCGTCCGCGGCTGCTTGAATGTCATCTATCGGCAGTATACATGTTTAGAGTTACAGGAGTTCCGAGCTATGTAACCACGGGAAAAGTGTTAAGGTCTATGGATAGTGATACGACTATGTATTGATCAAAAGCTACAGTGATACCATAAAGCGGCGGTTCCTCAAAGTGTATTTTGAGAAGGCGGGGTGCATAACGCAACCAGGACAGGCCTCGAAAAAAATAAAACTAGGGCATGGGTTCTAATCTGCTGCATGTGGGTATATGTCAATACAGAAGTTCAAAAAACCTGAAGCCCGACTGAGCTGAGAGTTAAGAGCTGACGATCATCAGGGTGGAGATGCAATGGGCCAGTCCAGGTCGGGCATAAAGGCCAAGCCCCGGGTAAGAATTTAGCATCATGTCAGATAAACGACAAAGATAATAGTGCGGGTGATAATTGATTACAATTCGTCGATTCAGTAAGCCGGTGATGAGCCATCCAACGTGGCAACAGTTTTTGTGTAATTCACTTGATCATCTTTCCTCCGTTAATTCCTTTTTCTAAACGTTAGGGCGTTGCATCGCTAAGTCGGACGTACTTAACGTACGACATCCATCATAATAACGATCTATCCAGTGGGGGCCATTTACACCGCCTTGTGCAGCTGGGAAGAAGCCTTATTGGAGACTTTGTGATTGTGTCTTTAAAGTTTTTTTTAGCGCTGTTTATCCTTTTCAGCCACACGTCAACCCTAACCCAATTTTTTGTAACAACTTTGACCAAAAGTATTTTCACCCAGATTTGGCATGGCAATTTTTAGTCATAGGAATTAACCTCTTTTGGGCAGGATAAAAAAAATCATTGGCATACTGCCTTGTGCCTTAGATGCATCTAGAAAGTAAAAAAAAAAAAAAAAAAAAAAAAAAAAAAAAAAAAAAAAAACAGCTAAATTTGAGGTGGGCATGCATTGGTACTGAAAAATCACAATTCTGAAGTGGTTTTGTTATCACTGCCACTGATCGGTCAAAGTTTCCCTTCAACAAAGCCTGATGAAGTCATTTTCCTTGAAAACTACCCCCTGTCTACTCTACTACCGTTGCCACAGCTCAGATACTACTGAGAAATGTGTTTCGCAGCGTTTCCATTAGTGCCACTATTAAGGGTTCACTATGTTTTAGATGCTTGTAGATAATAGCAACGACTATTATCATTGTCGGTGAGAACCGTCCTCCAAAGTCCCTAGCAGACATGCAGCAGCGCAGCGCACAATAAGTGGCCGATCATATCGATAGTTATATGCTGTAGGAAGTCATAGAACCTAGTGAGTCTTGTGATCAGCGTTGACACTTTGAAAATTACGCAGATTTTCTAGACTTTTACGATTACTTAAAAGCAGACCCATGGGTGGGGTCGTAGGTTTGGAGCTTTGGGTCGGCATAGATTTTGCCTTTGTAAACCCTGGTTTATGCCCCGGTAGTTTAGGACGGAATCTTTGGAACCCACTTTACTAAACTTGGATGATCGATAAGATCATGGATATACGTACGTAAGGCTACACATAAGTGAGTACGTATCCTTCGTCAGCTAGGTATCTTTGATCCAGAGTGCCGTACATGGGACGGAAGAGTGAATGCACGCGGCTGCTTCGGCAAGTGCGTTAGTAAAATGTCCCGATTTGATAGGTTTCAAATAGTATCCACAGTGAAATACCAGTGTTACCTGAATAGTTTCAGCCATAACTTGCTTTTATCCAAGTAACTGAAGCTCGCTATCTTTTCTATCATGGTGTCCCAGGTTAACTTCTGTTATAAGGCTATGGACGAGACAGTCGAATACTGAAGTGTATTTATGACTAATCAATCACATTCCCCCGGTGTTCACGGGTAATAACAGTTAGGCATTAATTTGTACTCCGGATCTCCGAGTACGAGGGTGCCCTATGTATGTGGCTCTGTTGGTTCGCGTAATATTGTCGATACCCTTTCAGTCTGCTTCAGCAGGTTCTGATATTGATCAGAGATACACGATAAGTTGGGATGAAACCATTTCAATAGGTAAACAAGACGAGAGAGTATCTTTGCGAAACATTCTCTGTCTATCAAGGATTGGGCATGTCTTTCACAGCTTTTAATTTGAGTCAACTCCGCTTTCGAAATTTCCTTTGATTTCCTTCTACTTACCCGGTAAGGCATTAAAGCCGAGTTTCAGCTAAAAAAGAACGGCCGAATACTGTAGACTCTAAAGATGTTTTACAAGAAACCTTTTCAAAAAGTGTTTCAAACCATCCACAGGTCACAAGCCAACGACCGTTTAAAAATGTTTACCGATTGGTCCAAACTGCTGTAGTGCGACAAACGATAAAGGTTACACCTGCAGTCGTTTATGCATTGGGAATAACTTCTATTTACCGGATAAACAACCATTTTAGCCTATTACATTCTGTACGTTTTGCCTTGTCGAGTGATTTGCGATGCAAGAGTCGGAAAGGAGAAAAATAACACTTGGTCTTGGATATTATATGTTCTTGATGATGATAATAACAAATCATACTAAGAAACTTAGCCTAGAAATCCTCGCTGATGTAATTCAGTATTATGATACAAGATTGGAAACTAGAACAGATGTGGTCATTTTGCCATGCGTCTGCGGGTGACATGCGTTGTGTATTCGCTTACGACACGTGTATCCGACAAGAATATGATTTGATAGTATTGCTTTTGTCTGGAAATAAATCTTGCGTAATATCCCGGAGAATGGTGGTACATATAGATGACGGGATGAGACGAGTGATGTCGAATGATTCGAGAGTTGGTTGTGTGATTGTCAAGCATGAATTGTCACTCGGATCAAAGTTTGAAGCCGAAATTCTGGATGGCTTCAGTCGCAGCTAGGGGGCGGCCCCAGTAGTGTGGCGGTATAACTCCCTGCAACTGCGCAAATACAACGGGTTCGAATCCCGTGTCGCTCCCACAGGTATTGCTTGGTTACCGGGGTTTGTCCTCAGGGAGGTTTACCCGGTGCTCAGGATAAGTGGTCACGCTTTCCTGATCTATGTCTCCTTAGGTATAGACAAGTCTTGGTGGAATGGTTGGGTTAATGGGTGTAGGAGATTAGGGCGCCTCATTAGGAGGCTTCGGTCTCGAGGACAGGAAAAATAGTTGTACAAGTTGCTTTACCCGCATAGGCCTTAAAGGCCTCCATCGGACGTATGATTGAAATAAATAAATAAATAAATTCAGCCGCAACTATACTCTCTCCGGACCATGCTTCCAGGCCTGAGAAAAGCCTGGTAGAATCTATCTCTATTTCCATTTCATGAGCACCACTTCGTCACTCAAGTTACCATTGTGTCTTTGCTGGATACTGACTTTATGTGGGCTTCATCTCTACCATTCGCCTACTTAACTTATTCTACGATTATTACTTTTTCATATCTTTTTATTTTAACTCTCACTTTTATTTCTTAAATCCTCTGTAAAAGGTATATCTTTCAACACATTGTAAACACCAACTTTAAGCCGACTGAGCCTAGTCCAGCCTGATCCCTCACCGCGTCATAAGAAAATTCCAACAGGGGTTTTTATGAATATACTTATCCATTATATATATTTTATACTTCCATGGACATTTTAGATATTTTTATATGTATCCTACCCGTTCATTATTTTCTAAATACGTTGGAATTGATCTTGTCTCTGCAGTGCATCTATAGGTATCTCAAATAATTTTTAATAATCCAAATTTGATTCAAATGATTATTTTAAGATGTAGTGATATACAAGTACGGCTTCTTGTAATGCCATATGTATTGGCTACTATGTAGTATAATTATAATGCATGACAAGCTACAGTAGAAGTGGTACATAGTTTTAGTCTAAGATGCGTTCTAGTGATTACATACACTAGGCGTATTTCCCATCAGGACACTAAAGGTTATGCGATAATAAGGCTTAGTAAGGCTTAGTATGACTAACCACTTTCGAAATAGAAAACAATAACCAAAAGGCGGCGATCACGCCCCAAAGCGCCACAAATTTTCCTGACCCCTGGGTGCCGATTTATCAGCGATGTCGTCACAGCCTTACGATGAGTTTATCAAAACTTAATAATGGGTCCAAATATAGCAGTAATGTTTTTTGATTAATGCAATCTTGTGACTATGTATTTAGACACATATAATCGCTTCTAAGCGATTGAAAATGAATTCAAAGCTGATAAAAAAGATAAACAAAGGGAAAAATGAGTAGTACACGCAACAAAAAATCATAAGCAGCTAGTTACGCCAACAGAAAAAGAGAAAGAAGAGCAAATCCCAAACAAGAAGAAATTATCATCAACACGGGCGGATTAAAGCCGTGAACAGAAAAAAGAAAGCAAAAAAAAACAAACACCACTTTTAACAGACGAAACCAGTCGTCAATGCAGGAGATATTTATGCCTTAGATCTGCAGAAAAGAGGCTCGAGACTCTCAATTCCTCCGGCGATACTTGATGCCTCGAGTCCCTTAGCTCTCAAGACACTTGATGCGATTCTTGCAGTGTCTCCGTGGTTGCAGACAAGTCCTACTCTGCGTCCCTTGAGGGCGGAAAGAAGAATATCGGAGAATGGCGTTCCCTTGGGGCTGAAGATTCTGTCAAGTTCCTTCCACTGGTCCTCAAGAACCTGAGGATCATCGAAGGGGTTTGCGAGGTCTGGGGAAGATGTAGCGAGGGGCATGTTGATTGATCCAGGAAGCGACCACTTCTCGAACTCAGTTACTGGTCTCAGATCGAGAACCATAGCATCGTCCTGAAGGCGGAGTGATTTCTCTCTGTATCTTGGGGGCATTTCTCCGGTAGACTCGGAGTCGGACATTCCGGAGTCGTAGCTGCTATCTGCCAATTCGGACTCGTAGTACTTGGCGATAGCATCAACGGGATCCAACTCCCAGGTAGATCCGTAACGGTAGAGATCGACATTGTGAAGCTGCTGGTTGATGATAGGAGGGAAGCACTCCTCTCCAAGCTTGTCGAAGTACTCGTTGACATACTGGTAAGGCAAGTCACAGGCGAGGAAGACACAGTGGACTTCTCCATCCTCTCCAGCGAGATCCTTCAAAGTACCCTCGGCCTTGCGGAAGGCAAGGAAGTCGAGGAGACCGGAAAGGTTCATTCCGGAGGAAGGTCCACAGATCAATCCGTTGCGGGTAAGGTTCATGGACTGCTGGTAGGACGGAGGAGAGGTGACGTCCCAGAGGGAGTCGATGTGCTCTTTCCAGGGGAAGCTGGGAGTGAGGAGATCGCGAGAACGAGGGCCGGGGACACGGTCTCCGACGGCAGTGCAAATGGCAGCGACGTGGACGGAGGGTTTAACCGATTTAATGTATTTTGCGCATCCGGCGACGGTACCTGCAAATTATTAGTGATGGAGCGGGGTAGTAGGTGATATCTGGTGATGCATACCGGATGTACCCATGCAGGCGGCGAAGACGTTGATCTCGGGGCATTGTGCCATTATCTGGGGTCCGGTCCAGCGGACGTGAGCTTCGGGGTTGTTGTGGTTGTCATATTGGTTTGCGTTAAGGGTGCCTTCTTCGGATTCTCCGGCCTTGTATGCGGCATAAATTCCTCCTCGGCGGTCGGTGGGCTCAGGCTGTGAAGGGCCTCCGAACAGAGTACTGGATAATTGATCAGTAATCTATGGACATCAACATAAATAAAGAACACCATACATAGTAAGACCAAAGAATCTTAATAGTCTAAGTTTTGCCTCGCTGGTCTTGTTGCTGACAAAAGCGTGCATGTCGTCGATTCCGTAAACGGCACGGGATATTAAGGCGAGGGAAAGAACTGTAGATCCGGAACTGTACTCGATAACCTTCTTGGTTTTTTCGTTGACTCCCTTCTCAAGCATGTTTCTTGCTGTTGAATGTCAGATAATGACCAAAGATTTTAAAATCCAAATTGGGGGTTTTTTTTTTCGAGTTTTCGTACCGGGAAGAGACTTGACATTGTTTGCCGGAAGACAAGAGAGCATCTTTGCGTATATCCGTACTCCATCTTCTCTGAAAGGGTTCAATTTGTCTGGAATTTCGACGAGAGGAACAGGCGGGCAGCTGTTGGGGTCGTAGTATTTGACCATGGAATCACGTCCTTTGTAGACATTGAGAGGATTGACGGCAGCCATTGTTAAGAGAATGTTGAGGATTGTGTGTGATGGAATGGGTAGAAAAAAAAAACTCGGGATGGAGGAATACTTCCCTTTTCATAGCAGAAAATCCATTGTCCCGGGATATCATCAGATGCGAACTATGAAAACTAATTCTGATTTCAGCCAGGGTAGGCTGAGGTCCGTCTGTGAGGCAGACGCATGTGTGCTCTCAATTGGAACATTAGTTTCCCGATACAGTCCTTCCGGGTGCATAGGATATTCAAGAATTCAGGAATGTTGATATTGGGCATCGGTCACAACCACGTGATATTTTGATTTAGGGACTCGCTATTGGATGAGCTGAATTGCGCTGGTTGTGCGTAGGATATGCGGCCATTTTTTTTCGGCCGCATGATGCAAGGTACAAGGTTGGTTGAATTGACTATCATCATGGCCGTTTGATAGACTGCCAACAGGGTGCTCGGACTAAATTCGGACTGCACGCCTTTCACCGCCTTTTTTAACGGCTCCCAATCCGTATTTCTCCCATAATAAAGCAAGCCGTGGACTGTGAGGTTACAATTTTAATTCTCAAACCTCTCATAATGCCTCAGGACGAATCAAAGGAGCAGCATCCACCTCTCGACCTGGCCACGGATGATTCCGACCTCGAGGCGGCCCAGGACAACCGGCCCCACTTCAATGAACAGACAAACTATGTGCCTCCAAGAACGATCATCAAGGTACGTGGATCCCAGGTCTTTCATGAAACGACGAAGGGAGATTGATGGCTGACTGTATTCGGTACAGATCTTTTTGGCATGCGCCACTGTGGACCTCGTGTCTTTGATTGATCAGGTGCGTGCTTTAATAAGCAATCTGGAGACATACTGACATGTCTTAGACGACATTGGGTGCATCTTTGACTATCGTTGGTTCTGCCCTTAACGCTGGTAGACAAGCGTCATGGATTGCGTCTGGTTACTTCATCACATCCACCTCATTTCAATTGCTGTATGTATGCTCCCTGCAATGCATTGAGACATTGAAACTCATCTCTTGAAACAGGTACGGAAGATTGTCAGATATTTGGTCTCGTAAGCTGGTGCTATTGGCCGGACTAGCAATCTTCTTCGTCGGTTCTCTTGCCTCATCTCTAGCTGAAAATGCGATGCAACTCATCATCTTCCGAGCCTTTACCGGTATTGGTGGTGGTGGATTGGTGACGGTCGCCCAGATCATTGTGAGTTCGAACCACGTTTGTTCTTGGAACTTCCTCGTTAAGACTTTCGGCAGGTTAGCGATGTTGTAACACTCCGAGAGCGAGGAAAATATCAAGGAATTTTGGTAAGTTTTCTCCGCATCTAACTATCCCCCAAGGTTGCTAATCTGGTGTTTCGTCGTAGGGTGCCGTGGTCGCACTGGCGAACGGAGTAGGGCCGATAATCGGAGGAGCCTTGGCGAGTCAGTCGGCTAACTCTTGGTGAGTATCTTGGCGAATGTCTCGGCGAGCACCCGGGTGGCCGAACGCCATGCTGGATCGCCAAAGACTAAAACCACCTTATTTTTGATGGAGACTAAAATCAGTTCTAACTTCTGACAGGCGATGGATCTTCCGCATGAGCATGCCTTTATCGCTTTTCTGTGCTATGAACGTTATTCTGTTCATGCCACTAAAGAAAGTTGAGGGTAGTTGGAAAGAGTGAGAACGCCATCTATTTTTTTTTCTAGATGCGGGATCTAACCGAAGACGCAGAAAACTCTTTGCTGTCGATTTTCTTGGTGCTGCACTCACCTTGTTGGGCTCTATTTTGCTTCTGGTATGTTTTTTTTTTTTTTTTTTTTTTCTTTTTTTTTCATGTTTTTTTTGGAAGCTTTTCTGGCCGGCTGTATGCTTCCTAACGGCGGACATCCCGAAGCCTAAGTCGATCATACTATCGGCTGTGTCCCTTGGTGACTTTCGCTAACTTTATCGAACAGCTCGGTTTGACCTGGGCTGGTGTCGATTACCCATGGGCCTCGCCTCATGTCATTGGAACTATTCTTGCTGGATTTGTGACTTCGGTGTTATTCATTCTTTGGCAATGGAAGGGCCCGAAATTCCCCTTGATGCCTTGTAAGTTTCAACTAAGAAATATTTTCAGAAACAAGCCGCTAATGACCCATATCCAGTGCATATCTGGAAGCAGAAGATGGTCATTGGTGCCTGCTTGACTATGTTTGTCAATGGATGGAACTTTATCACACAAATTTACTACGTCCCTACCTTCTACCAGTTGGCCTACGGATACTCCACCGTCCGCTCTGCTGCACTTCTCCTTCCTCTTGTTATCGTTCAGAGTATGTTTCTTCCTCGATAATTCTCACAATGAAACATTCACTAACCTCCTTCCAGCTTTTTCCAGTACCTTCTCCGGCCTTATCATCACATGGACCGGCCGATACCGTGAGAGCATTTTGTGTGGATGGATCATATGGGCCATCGGACTAGGATTATTCTCTACCCTTGATGAGAATTCTGGACTCGCAAAGCAGATTGGATATGCCGTGTTGACTGGATTTGGAGTCGGACAGACCCTCCAGCCGTAAGACAGCTTGTATCCTTCTTCACTCTGACGATGCTAACTTCATCAGATCCCTCATTGCTATCCAAGCTGGAGTCGACCGTCGTGACATGGCAGTTATCACTGCAACCCGAAAGTATGAGCAGATACTATCCAAATCTTCTCACAATACATGCTAACATAAGCCACAGTTTCGTTCGCAACCTCGGAGGAACCCTTGGACTTGCTATTTACGGAACAATTCTGTGAGTTGTATATCACGTCATAATCTGTCTCCATACTAATGCGTAGCTAGTAACAACACGTTGAAGAGCAAGCTTTCTCCATTGGGATACAATAACGAAGCCATCGCTAAAATCCTTGATAACCCCGTTGAAGTTTTGAATGGAATCGACGGAGATGAGCTCAAGAAGCTTGCCCTGGAGGGTTATCAGAGAGGATTCAAGAATGTCTTCCTTACTGGTACCGGGCTGTCGTTGTTCGCCCTCGTTATTGCTTTCTTCCTCATGCCACAAATCAACCTCGATAGACAGGATGATGATAAGCTAAAGGACGAAGCAAGAAAGGAATACGATGAGAAGAAGGCTAGAAAGAAGGCGCAGAAGTCTGGAACGGCAACTCCTGCATCTATGGAGTTGGATATCCCCGCCAAGGCGGATGAGATTGAGAAACAGTAAGGTGTTAATAGTACGCTTCGTATTGAAGCTATGATTCTTAGTTCCGATGGAAATGGTTTGCATATATTTACGATAGATTGCTTGATTATAGTTAGACAGACTTGGAGGAAAGTAACAGGGGTAAAAGTATAAATTTAAATCTTCTCAAAACAGCGCATATTTTGCCCAGCTACGTAGTATAGTGTGAAAACGCCTTGGGAAAATATGCTCAAGATCCACGAATTGATGAGGGGGATGCGGGGTGCTAAAAGTAAAAGTAAAACACGCGGTGAATCCCCGCACGTGCGCATCCTGTAGTTGAAATAAGCCCTATTACCGCTTCGAGTGACATCATGTGACTGACGCTAAATAAGTATACCCGCTCATTTCTGCTCATCGACATTAGCTGATATAAAACGCATCCCATCTGGCAGCTAATCGGTCCATGATTGGCCGCTTGTTTCGGTTCTACATACGCACTCTGCTCGCTTATTTCTTCATTGAAACCGGAGGATTTCCAACCATCGCATCGAAGCTTTTTAACCTGCTCAAACGCCCGCACAAGTTGTCAAGATCTGCAATCGCCTGCGAACCATCTCCTGCACTAGTTCATTGCCCTAAGAATATCTTGTTACAAACAAGCTCTTTTCTATAAAAAATCTGTTCTAAACTTTAAATTTGTTCCATCGGAAATATGTATGCACAACTCAAAAGTTATGCATTTGTCTTGGCAGTTGAATGATGCATAACGGGTGACGGACTGTGACTGTGGCTGTGCATGGCATGGGTTAGGTGTGCCACGCAACTGAGCTGCATCATCTGCGTTCCCCACCAACCGGATCAGCAAAGAGCTCGGCTGACCTTTGTTCTCACCACCACACCCAAGGAACGACTCAGTAACGAAACAAGGAACACGCCACAGCAAAAGCATTCCAAAATATCGCGACGAAAAGAGCTTTCAGAGGTTGCTAAATCGCCTATTGTGCTTCACAGGCAGCATCCGTCGCTACATTTACCCCGCCCTTCAGCTAAGAGCTAGCACGAAGCTTAATCACTCAGTTCTTGCGCCCTAAATATGTCGGTTTTCTCGAGAAGCACCAGAGATCCAATTTATACACCCCCAGAATCGCCTACCGGATCGTATTATGATCTCTCCGACGACAATGAACTCGACTACAATACCATTACTCACACGAGCACTGGACGCAGCGTGAAGCTGCTATACTCCAAGTCAAAGGTAGCTTGTGCGAACGCCACCTGACTAGTTCAGCCCTAACTGATGGGTATCGCAGGTTTATGTCCACCCGTCGGCGTCGCAGAAAGACAACATCGCCGGTTTTATGGCGCTTTTGCAGCAAAAAGCGCCAGCCGGACAATCTTCATCATCATCGTCGGCAGCGGAGGCCTCCCAGGTGCTACTCGCCTGGATCCCAGAGTCGGCGCTCGGCGATGCATATGACACCTATGTCAAAGTCGATCTGATCGACGCAGAATCACCACCAAGACAGTCGTACCTCGTACCACCTCCGCCGGCTTCATATTCCACCGGTTCATCGTCTATGGGCAACTATGCCTTTGCTATTCCACTATCGCAGATCTATTCTCTACTTATACGCCCTCCGAATCTTGGATGGTGGTGGGGTAGTCTTGTTATTAATTCTAGATCAGGAGACTCGTTCCCTGCGCTATTCTTTCATGATTCGGAATGTGCTAGCACCATTGCGCAGAGTAAGCGACGAGCTAGGAAGACGTTTGATCCATTTGGAGAGGGTGGTCAGTTGTTCTGGGGTGGTGACGAGGTCTTGAGATGGCTACGGAGATATGTGAGAATCGAAAAGAGCCAGGTTGAGCCTATGTTATACCTGGTGGATCCTACTGAGGAGGACCTCGTCTCATTTGTTACCAAGTCGATCGTGGACCTTAAAATTAACGAGGCTTCTTCTTCTGCGGGAGCCGCTATGGATCCCATTACCAAGGCCTTCAAAGAGGCACGATGGGGTTTGCTTGAGCGGTTAACAAGAGTCACACAATTCACCCGTCGAACAGCAGAGACAATTCTTGACTCTCCACAGGTTCCGCCTCAGGTTCGAAGGCTACTCAAGAATCCAGAGGTAGTGAATCTGCAGGATGAGTTCGACTCTGCCCGTTTATACCTCGCAAGATGGGCTATGGGTATCGCAGAACAAAGTGAGCGGGAGCATCAGCGCATGATCTGGACCAACCGCGACATCATGGAGCTTGAAGACACCGACGTTGGTGAATTCGAGATTCTTGAGATGGATACTGGCCGGGACGCTGCTAAGCGTAAACCGCTTACACTCCAGGAGTGGAACAGATGGTTTGATAGACACGGAAAGCTTACCGTAACGGTAGATGAAGTCAAGGACCGTGTTTTCCACGGAGGTATCGAGGAAGGAGATGCTAGAAAGGAAATCTGGTTGTGGTTGTTAGATGTCTACCCATGGGACTCGACTCGGGATGAGCGCATTGCACTCATGAGCAGCAAGCGAGATGAGTACTATCGTCTCAAGGGCAAATGGTGGGATGACTTTGAGCGCCGTAATAACGACGAGTACTGGAGAGATCAGAAGAACCGCATTGGTAACATTTCCAAAATTTGTTCGTCTTACCCCCTCAGACTGACCACTCCCGTGCTGCAGAGAAAGATGTACATCGTACTGACAGAAATGTCCCCATATTCACCGGCGAAGATATCCCGCATCCCGATCAAGACTCGCCGTATTCGGAAGTCGGAACAAATGTTCACTTGGAACAGATGAAGGATATGCTCTTGACCTATAACGAGTATAACACCACACTTGGATACGTCCAGGGTATGTCGGATATGTTGGCTCCGATTTATGCAGTGATGCAGGATGACGCAGTTGCATTCTGGGCCTTCGTTGGCTTCATGGAACGCACCGAAAGGAACTTCCTCCGTGACCAGAGTGGTATGCGTGCACAGTTGGTTGCACTCGATCACCTTGTTCAGTTGATGGATCCTAAGCTTTACGCACATCTCGAATCTGCCGACTCGACTAACTTTTTCTTCTTCTTCCGCATGCTTCTTGTGTGGTTCAAGCGCGAGTTTAAGTGGGATGACGTACTCCGCCTCTGGGAGGTACTCTGGACCAACTTCTTGAGCAGCCAGTACCATTTGTTCATTGCCCTGGCAATCCTGGACCGCCACCGAACCATCATCATGGATCGTAAGTTTCTCGCCACCCAGTACTCGAATCAGATTTACTAACCCTGCATAGATTTGAAACAGTTCGATGAAATCCTTAAATACGTCAACGAGCTCAGTAATACCATTGACTTGAAGCTCACCTTGCTTCGTGCTGAAGCTCTGTTCAAAAAGTTCCAGCGAACCGTTGAAACCGTAGACCGAAAGCGGGCTGCAGCTCAGGGTAAAGGAAAGGGTGTCACACAGCGGCGTCCAGTTGCAACCAGAGCTGGAAGTTCCAGTGCTACTATTACTGCGAGTGGTAGCAGTGCCACAACTTCAAATGGAACTCGCGCTGGAGAAGATGATGGCCCTTCGATAAGCGATGATCTGAGAAAGCTATTGTCGAGAGAGATTATTAGACCAGATCCAACTGCATCATCAGCAGCATCTACATCATCTAGACCATAATTTTAGGAGTAAATGAATTGGATGAATTGGATGAATGGATTGAATGTATTTATTATTTCCTTCGTTTGTTGATCAGGGATTTTTGTTTGGGATTTTTGTGTTTTTTTTTTAGGGTTGCATAAGGGAATGGATGGATGGGTCATGACATATCTTCAACTTACTTAAATACTTGCATGAAATTACATAATTGATTATTTTAAGAACTAAGAAAAAAACTTAACTCTATTTACTCGGTGTTAACGTATTCGTGATAATTACGAATACGTATGTAGACTATTACTTCATAAAGCCGAAGCTACGAATGATGATATGTATCGATCGGACTTCGGGATTCGGATATGACGCGCTACACGTACGCGATCTAGTACTTAACGCGAAAATATCCCGACCACGAAACCCCACCAAGTTAACAATCAGGACTCAGCCCTACAGTACATATCAATAGCCCGACGCTGCAAAACAAAACAAAACAAGGTCACCATGCATCCCAACCTTCGTCTCCTCGCCGCCAGAATCGCCATACCAACAAGTACCCTCTTCCCCCGTGTCCAATCCGTCTCATGTCCCCCTCCCTCAACACCCCCATGCGCCTGTAACCCTGAAGGATTGGATATCGATAGGGATACACCACTTATGGGGACTATGCCGAGGTATGGTAAACATATTGTGGTGGCGACTGGGCAGACGGATTGGCCGAGTAAGATTGAAATGGATCCGAAGAATGAATTGGCGGGGAAAATTAAGGCGGTTATGAAGAAGAGGGGTGATGTAAGATATAATCCTTATTTTTTTAATTCATTTATTATGATTCAATGAGGGTTGTTGATATATAACAATCTGTTGGCTGATAAATTATATTTTCTTTTCTTTTATAAAATATATAGCCTTTCAATCCTACTCTAGTCACAAACTCCTCTTTCCCCGGCGGCGGCATCTACGAATTCCCCTCCGGCCGTTTCTATCCCTCCGACCAACTTTCCTCTCTGCTCTCAACCGGTGAACTATCCCCCGACGCTCACACTCTAAAACACCCCACAGTTCTAATCTGCAGTCACAACACCCGTGATACTCGTTGTGGTTCTTATTACCCTGTATTAAAACGGGAGTTTGAAACGGTGTTGAAAAGAGAGGGGTTGGAAGATGTGAGGGTTGAGGGAACTAGTCATTTGTCCGGTCATAAGTTTGCGGGGAATGTCGTGGTTTATCTTCCGCAGGGTTGGGGGGTTTGGTATGGAAGAGTTGGTACGGAACAGGTTGAGGGAATTGTTAGGGAGACTATTATGAAGGGGAGGGTGCTGAAAGAGCTTACCAGGGGTGTGGTGGGGAGGGAGTTGGATGAGGAGGTGTAGATTTTGTAAAGAGGATGGTGGTGGATTTGTTGGGTGGGGTATTTTTTTGATAGATGGAATGGATTATTAGAGATGAGGATTATGTACTGATGGCATGGTGGGATGAATGAGTGATTAGACGTGACTAGCAGTTTCTGGAATTGGTCTACTTTCTGCATGATTTTGTATAGTTCACATGATAATAAGTATCGAACTGGAATATTTCATTACGAATAAGTACTATATATGAAAGTGACTTGAATCAGTGTCATAACATGGCCGAAGATTTTACTCTTGACTCAATTGTACTCTACATTGTGGTAACGATTAAGATTCTTTCATGCCTGTTCACCGTATGTTGTGATGATATGGATGTGCTCAAATTTGAGGATGCAAGTCAGAATATGACAGGATCTACGTCTAACAATTTGGAATCATCGCCATAGCTCTAATCTCATTGGACCTTTGCGATAGGGCTGAAGATCTGATAACCTCTCGGAACAATCTCTGATTGGCCTTCCGCTCCTTAACGAACACACCAGAGCTATCTATTGCTGTTATCACGGGCCATAAATGTTAAGCAATTCTCAGCAAATATCGGCAGGGGTTTGTGTTGCTGTCGGCTGTCACCTCCACCAACGTTAACTTCACGTGAGCTCCGCTAATCATGGTTTCTGCGGTGAGCGCGAATGACAACCGATGATTTAGTTGACGAAGCAACTTTTTGTCTGAAGGGTAATTACGATAACTCCAGCATTGATAGTTTCAGATATTTACGGCGAGTTTTGAACATTGAAAATGTTTACTACGAGAGACAGCTGGTTTGTGAGGTGGCTCTTGATCATATAGTAGACGTCTACCACCGATTCCATCCACCTCAAACTCCACCTCCATCCCGAACCTCCAGCGGGTATACTTTCGTATCGACAAAGTTACTCCCAATCGTTGCGTTCTGGTTGATTTAACTGACCTGAGGAGCGAAGTTGAAATGGTGAGAATTTGGTCGGTGTATGCTGGAATAGAGGCTGATTTCTGTTGCAGTTTGCTTTGAACGACGTTCCACAAATTTGACGACGAAATAGCTACCACGAGGACAATTCTTCACCGAGACGAATTCTCGATCACACTCTCTTCCAAGACTCTTCCTCAGCAGCAGCCCCTTCTGTCTTTAAACTCTCCCCACCTCGGAATCCTCTCGCCGCCCAGCTCTACTCAAGTCTCCGTCCTTTCCCCGACATAACGCGTTAAACATGTTTTCGCCAAATTGCGCACCAATCACAACCCCTCATCCCAACTAATCGGAGAATTCTCGTGGGGACACATCTCTCGACGCGTGGAGCAAAGCGCGGAGTGTAAAAGCCGGCCGACTCCCGTCGCGGTCGATCAATTCCGTGCACCCGACTGACACGCTAAGAAAGTAGGAAAAGCTTGTACGGGGACATGAAGCAGATCATCCGAGTGCGCGACTTGCAGTTGCGATATCTCGTATGCCATAGATAGCTCTTTGACACCTCAGAAGCCGGAAGCAAGACAGCAAGCAAGCAAAACAAACAAGCTATGACCATGCCGTTGGAAGCGGCGAACCGATGAGACTGACGTTGTGGTCGGCGACTGCGGCAGGCTAGAGTATGTAGTGCTGCGGTTCCGAGAGCCGAGGGAATGCTTCCATGGAATTGGTTTGCTGAGTTCAGTCTTATGTAGATAGCAAAGACGTGGCCGTACATACATTCCGCTTGTGCAGAGCTTCAGCAGATGAGAAGCACCAGAGCTCCCAATAGCTCTTACTGCTGTTGACTTGCCACGGTATGGTGCCATATCACGGCTATGAATGGTCATGAACTCGGTTCTTCATCGGCCAAGAGATTTCGAACCCGGGTGGTCCGTCTCAACTAACAACTTGGCGCGGGGTTTTAGAGAGTCTTGTCGAGTTATCCATCATGTATGGGACGTCTGGAAGGCAGATCCGGAAAAGCTAACGGCAGCTCTAAACACAGCCCTAAGACCTCTAAAGCGATGAGGTCAACCGTCAAACAAGACACAGAGCTACCCCTGTTGCCCTATGACTTGGCAAGTTAGCTCAACCATCACTCACATCGCCCAAACGTGCCGGAAGACATATGCACCCCACAGCTTGGAAAGAAAGAGGAAACCTTGATGGATAAACTGACCTGCGACAAGGACCTGGAAACAGAATGGCTTTGAAATCCTGACACATCCATCTTTGTATTATCCAATATGATGTTTCACACGTCGAGATCCTTTCATCCGCTCGCGAAGGACGTCGTTGCACGACTGATATAACCGACACAAAGCGACGTTCAGCCAGGATACGTTTCAAGCTGGATATTACTTCTGGCAACTGGTATAGAGCTCTGGCTCATGCTCCCCGAAATTCCCGCGCATTTCGCCAACTGAAGATGTGCATAGTGTACCCGAGCCGTTCCTACATACCCGTTGAAGGCGCGGAGACTTATGGATGATACGCCATCATAGACGACGGAGCCAATGCAATGTCACACCACTATTATTAGCTGGATCGAATAGTGCGAAATCGGCGGGGAGAACTATCCGCCGAGAGCCGAGAGCTTGAGCTTTGAGAGCTCCCACAATTGGAGCTCAGTTTTCAACATTGCAGTTTTACTTGAGAATTTACCCAGATATTGATTGCATATACGGCTTTGTACAACTTTCAGTAAATAATTCCCAACACATTCTCCTCATCTTTACCTCTCAATTGGCTTCGATCGAGATGAGTACCATGAGGTGGGGTTGATGAGCGTCCTGCCGATCCCTGACCTGCATCGATGCCTTGGCCCAATATGGAAATTGTGACGCTCAATCTGGTACTTCCGACGCTTCCCCGGCGGGCAACTGTATGGATTCGAAGTATCACGACAACCATCACGGTCCATAGCAACCGTCAGACACCACCACTATCCGGGCAACTTTGCTGTGCACAATGCCGGTGTTACGATGCCGGTGAGTGGGGATATCGGAGAGGGGTTTGAGGGATATTGGAGTGGGGCAGGATGTATCTCGACTTCATATAAGGCACGACGATTTCCTCCTCTTCGACTTCTTTTTTTCTTCATCCTCATCAACTTCCTCATCTTCCACTCTATACAAACAGTGAGTTTTCTTTATAACATTACATCATCAATCTCATTGCATCTTCTTGATGCTTTGATACCTCCGGGTGCTTCAATACCTCAGGAATAAGAGCTAACAAACATTGTTTTTAGACCCATAAATCTTCACAATGGTCAAGGTTCTTGCAGTCCTCTACGACGGCCGTGAGCACGCCAAGCAGGTCCCCGGCCTTCTCGGAACCACCGAGAACGAGCTCGGTATCCGCCAGTGGCTCGAGTCTCAGGGACACACCCTCGTCACCACCTCTGACAAGGAGGGAGAGAACTCCGTCTTCGACCGTGAGCTCGTTGATGCTGAGATCATCATCACCACTCCGTGAGTACTCCTATTACTTTGACTTTCATTTATCAGTTACTAATATATCACAGTTTCCACCCCGGATACCTCACTGCTGAGCGTCTCGCCAGAGCCAAGAAGCTCAAGCTCGCCGTCACTGCCGGTATCGGTTCCGACCACGTTGACTTGAACGCCGCCAACAAGACTAACGGTGGTATCACCGTCGCCGAGGTTACCGGATCCAACGTTGTCTCCGTTGCTGAGCACGTTATCCTCACCATCCTCGCCCTTGTCCGCAACTTCGTTCCCGCTCACGAGCAGGTCATGGCCGGTGACTGGGACGTCGCTGCCGTCGCCAAGGACTCCTACGACCTTGAGGGTAAGGTTGTCGGAACCGTTGCCGTTGGACGTATCGGAGAGCGTGTCCTCCGCCGTCTTAAGGCCTTCGACTGCAAGGAGCTCCTCTACTACGACTACCAGCCTCTTAAGCCCGAGGTTGAGGCCGAGATTGGATGTCGCCGTGTCGAGTCCCTCGAGGAGATGCTCGCCCAGTGTGATGTTGTCACCATCAACTGCCCTCTCCACGAGTCTACCTACGGACTCTTCAACAAGGACCTTATCTCCAAGATGAAGAAGGGTGCCTGGTTGGTCAACACCGCCCGTGGTGCCATCGTTGTCAAGGAGGACGTCGCTGAGGCCCTCAAGACCGGACAGCTCCGTGGATACGGAGGAGATGTCTGGTTCCCCCAGCCCGCTCCCCAGGACCACTGCCTCCGCTACGCCCGCAACATCTACGGAGGTGGAAACGCCATGGTTCCTCACATGTCCGGAACCACCATCGATGCCCAGAAGCGTTACGCCGATGGAACCAAGGCCATCATCGACTCCTACCTCTCTGGACGTCACGACTACAACCCTCAGGACCTCATTGTCTACGCCGGAGACTGGGCCACTAAGTCTTACGGTATCCGCAAGTAAATTTGTGGAACAGTTTGTAAATAAGCTTTTCTTTTTCGGAGTTTCTTATACTTTATGATGCGTTTTGTTTGGGTTTGCTGGGTGCAGATTTAGTTTCCTTAGTTAAGGATGAATGCAATATATTTTGTGAAAACAATCATATCGTGCCAATTTCCATGTGTGGTAAAATGTGAATTTCGTCCCATACATACTTGACCTTCAAGCGAGCTTTAGTTAGACAGTAGTCCAAGGCTTGGTCAAGAAACCCTTGCTTCCCCACACTTCTAGCTAATAATATGACACCATTATCGATTCTATTTTTCCAAAGTGAACTGCCATTTTACATTAACTCGTGTAACAAGTATTGATTGCGGGGACCCCTAGAAGAAGAACGGGTCTGCTACCTCTTTTCGTAGATTAGCATTGACTCGTGTAAGGTTTATGACATATTATCGTATGGGGGGTAGATGTGGTGATATACAGTCGGGGTGCTGTTTCTGGATATGCTGCGCGTGCGCATGGAATCTGATCCAGAGCGCCTATTTCATGCACTTACGTCGTATGTACGTCAATCATTGAAATATTTTTTTCCAAAATTGATACTTCAGAGTTCACCCAATTAACCCCCCAAAAATTTCTTTCAATTACGCAAAATAGAAAAGTTGTTCCTCTAATTCAAGTTTCTTTATATATGGTGATATTCTATGATCCGGGCCACTGCGCGTTACCCCCCGGTCGCGTGAGTTTCATTCAGTGAGCTGCCCGGTGCACTTCCCACCACCGCTCTCAAGCACCGACTCACGAGCACGAACCACCGAACCACGAACAAAGCTCTTAATAACCGGTATTCAGGGACCCTCTCCGCACGACTCAGCATACACATACGCACGACCATCACCAAACGGATCTAGACAGCCACCAATTACTCAGTCGATACCCCTCCCAGCCCCTTCCTTGTCTGTCCGTAACTCAGCTCAGCACCCCGTGCTCGTGGAGCAGCGAAGCATCACGAAGCAACACTACAATCACATACGATGTCTTTCGCCAACCTCTTCAACTCTGCTAAGCGAAGCATTCAAACCTTCCGTAACGACGATGTCGACGGCGACACAGAAGACGATTCCCACATTACTAGAGCCCTCAGAACCTACTACATCGAATCGCAGCGTCCATACCCCGACTGGCTCCCTGCTCCCCCCAACCAGCGAAGCAACTCCCCCGCTCTAGGTCCTGTAGCATCTCTACGTAACGCCTACGGACGTCGTCAACAGCCCGCCTCAGGTCCTCCAGGAAGTAATCCTACCGACTTATCCTCTATTTTCGACGGCGAGTCAGCACCGGCCGAGAACCGACCTGGATTTGGAAGGAATGTCAGCAGCGCGAGTACTACAAATCAGCGACCACAGCTATTCCCAAGCGAAAGTGCACCGGCAGTTCCTACTAGCAGTGGTACCAATGGTGGTGGAAACTTGACGGCTGCTCAGTTAAGAATTAGGGAGAGGCTGAAGGGTGCGGCTAGGGCGACCACTAATAGCCCGCCTGCTCAGTCGCCTTATGCGCCGCCTTCCAGTGCGCCACCGAGACAAGCTGCACCGGCACACCAGGGCGGTGGGGGAATGCCGTGGGATGCTCCTGGTGGTGGAAGGCAGGGGCTGCAAAGTGGACCAAGATATAGGTAGATACAGATGGTGTTTCAGAAGTGTTTTAGGAGTTTTGGGGATTTAGCGGGTGTTGTAAATGTGGGTGATTGATTTGGGAGAATACGTTTTTTGTAGTGATATATGTTTCGTTTCGGTAAAGCTAGTGGTTTTTTGTTGGTGATACACAGTGTAATAACAGCGATTTATTCTTCATGAGATGGGAGTGATATTAAATGGTTGTACCTTGCTTTGTTGACATCTGCGAGATGGCATTATTGTCGGAAGGTTGCATTGAGCTGTGGTGAAGCTTCATATCAACCGTATTTCATGACAACACAAGCATAAACAGCATCATTAAATATACACAATATTTTTGATAAAAGCGTCGCCCTAGGTCTTAAAAAAATGTCAAAATAAACATTCTCCATCACTCACCATAGCTTCAATAAGGTTAGGGGCTCTACCGGGTAACATGGGGTTCCCTGCCACCCTTTCAACCACCTCTCGCTCCGATGCTGTCTCCGATCTCCAGTATCCGCCAAACTCACCAATACCGCGAAATCAGCCTCAGCTTGACAAAGCTCCCCGAAAACCCTTTCCCCAACTAAACCCCCAACAATCGCCTGCAATTCCGTCCGCAAACCTGCAACTCCCGGCCGAAGATCCGCCCGCCTCCTCCGGCGATCCCCCAAAGGGTAGGAGGCGAAGGTCATCTTCAGTGCGGCTTACAGAGAACCCTTTGTTTCTCCCACACCCGGATCGCAGCAAGCCTATGGCTCAGGACTCGAGAAATGTAGACAGCAACGTTGAACGCGCCTCCGGTACCACAACCGCTAGCAACTCTCATACCAACAGAACACCTCTACAAATCGACACGAGCCGGGTCACGCCTCAAGATCCGCAACAACCTACAGTGGTACCTGTGCCGAATGGAGGAGATTCCAACGGTGCTAACGGTTCGAATGGTACCAACGGCGGTGGGGCACAGAGCGGCCAAGGACAAAACGGTGCTCAGCAAAATTCAAATAATCTAGCTCAGGATAGCTTAAGCTTGATGCAGCTGAAAAGGTTGGTGGGTGAAAACGCTAGAAATGTGGTGAGTCTGTGTGGGTATTTTCCTAGCATCTTGAACTGTATCTAGACTGCGAGAGGAAACCCTGAAGAATGAGGCTGATGAGGTGTCGTGTGATCACGTTTTAGCAACCGGAATATGCCTTCGAGTACCGTCCGTCTGATACACTTCCAAACGAGCTTAGCGAATGGTTTACCTATGCACACGGCGACCTTTTGCTCTTGATTACCGGAGCTAAACAAGCTTTTGAACACACCTACACTAGACTCTCACTCCCGCCACATCAATCGGAAGCTCCTAGAGGAAAGATTTCACGATGGACTATGAGCAAGGACGTTAAGCGCCGTCGGTACATTTCGCGATGCTGTGACCTACTCGAGCACGTCGACCAGGAGGAGAGAGTTAGAGGGTTGGAGGGACTCAGCTTTGTTGCACAGGGCGTCTACGGCGAGCTACACGACCATCATGAGCAAATGGACTGGATAAAACGGAACAACAAGCTCCTGAGGAGTGTTGGTGTCGTGGAAGCTGTGTTCGGGTGTCTAAGACAGGCTTTCAATCGGGAGTGGGAATTTGCACATCAAGCTTCGGCTGCCACGGGTGGCCTGGCTAATCCTGCAGAAATCGACCCCGATGAAATCTTCAACCAGAAAGCTCTGAACCGTCGTGAGCTTAAACACTCTATGACAATTCTTTACTTTCTGATTGAAGTTACTCGCCAAGTTAGTGAAGAGCAGACGGATGACAAAAATATTGGATTCGACGAGGAGCTGGAGTCATTCCGGGATGAGATTGCACAACTCCCTGGAGAAGGTGGTTTACTGGGTTTCTTGATCAAGAGCATTGCACATATGAGATGGGAGGACAATGTTGAAATTCAACTTGCTCACCCAATTCTGCTAGCTTGGAAGACCGCCTTATTACTTTTCGGATCCCCGGAAAAACATCTTCCCAAAGTCAAGCAGTTCTCAAGAATGGCAGAGGGATTATCCGCAGAAGTCGACAAGAATCAGATTAGTGCAAATCCACTAGACTATTTCCTTTTCCGACAAGA
The DNA here is from genome assembly GCA_024516155.1 of Pyronema omphalodes. Taxonomy (NCBI): domain Eukaryota; kingdom Fungi; phylum Ascomycota; class Pezizomycetes; order Pezizales; family Pyronemataceae; genus Pyronema; species Pyronema omphalodes. The sequence continues at coordinate 1,147,986 of JAJJXM010000005.1, forward strand.
GCTTATTGCAAAATACCCAGCCTATAATCCTCCAAAACCGCTTTTCGCCTTCGATGCAAATACATATTTGCCATCCTTGACTCAGCCAGAAAACTCAACTAGATCTGTAGGAAACTCGGATGTTCTTTTGGGAGGCAAGGGTGGTGGGGAAAATCTTGTCAGCATTTTGGAGAAGTCAGTACACATTGCAACACCGGCACCCTCGCCTCCACCAAGTCCTATTGGAGTTGGTAAAATGACCAAGAAGCAAAATTACCAAACCAATCAAAGCTTCCCGTTCATGTTCCCGCCAGCGGATAGTGAAGAGGGTGGTGGAGTGCCAAAGAGTATCAAAGAGGCTGGAGAATTGTTTTCCGGAAGAACCAGGATATCTTTGGCTATGAGGCAACTCTGGAAGGAGAAAGAAGCTTTCGAGAAGTACGGCAGAGGCTGGTCAGCCGGTGAACCGATTGAGCGTGAGAGGAAATGGCAGGCTGAGGATAGAATACCCCGCTGGGAAGAGAAGAGGTTGTCAGCAGTAGACGATGTCTACCAAGCAATACTCCCGCAAATGCAGTCGCTGGTATTGGTTTTGTTCAAGATCATGTTGCAATCTAATACGCAAAACTCTCCACCTCCGTCTGCACCAACGCAGGTACCAATTTATACCGGGGAGGGAGCTCAACCAGGTAAGTCCAGTTTTCCTATTGTTTTGAAACTATTTATTGACATGTTGTAGAACCGATTCCAGATCCAGCAGTGGGTGAAGGAGATTTTGCACCTTCTCAGTCACTGAGAAATTCATGGAATATCTTTGGCAAACGAAGGAACGGTGGTGGTTCTAATGATAATCAGCCAACACCGCTTAGCGCTATTGACGAAGATGCTCCCCATATCGGTTGGCAGGAAAGGCAGGAGAGGGAACGCCGAGAGCGGGAAGCAGCGGAGAAGAAACAGTGGGAGGATCTTGACACTGTACGACTACGAGAGATTACATCCAAGGGAGTGACGGCACTACTTCTTGTTTTGCTGAAGTGGTTCCGGGTTTCTCGTAAGTGTCTTGAATTGATTTATCATTGAAGAGTATTTCACTAACAATTACATAGATGTCTTGAAGTTTGAGTATCTTTCTCAGTTACTTTGGGACTCCAACCTTGTCCCGTTGGTGCTCAAGATCCTAAACCAACAAGACATTGTACACACCCTCACCACCAAAACTGACCGCCCAGAGCGTGGCTACTTTCAAGTTTGCAACCTGCACTCGCTCTCCCCCCGGCAATACACCAACACCTCCTCTGAATCTTCCTCTCCCGACGATGCCTGTCCACCACCCATTCGCTTCTCCAACAACCAAAACCCTGCACCTGAACAATCTGGCGAGTCTTCAACTCCACCCCCAGATCAGCAGCATCAAGAAGTAATCACCGAGTACTCTTGGCGGAACTTCTTCACCTCCATCAACATCATGCGGATTCTGCAAAAAGTTGTCAAAGGCAAAGCACACCGTAACCTTGCCTTAGTACAGTTCCGCAGTTCAGTAATTCTACGAAAGCCCTTGAAGTGTCCTCAGCGAGAGCTACGACTTTATACCTTGAAAGTATTTAAGGGGCAAGTTCCTTACTGTGGACGGAAATGGAGACATGGAAACATGAGGGTTATTACTAGTATATACCTTTACTGTCGCCCAGAGTTGAGGGATGATTGGTTGGCTGGTGGAGATGTGGATAATGAAGTTGAAGAGGCAGGACCTCAAGAGGAGGCTCTAAGGGCTTTGACGCTGTTTTATAATGTTAGTTGGTTTCCGAAGAGTATGGGGGCGGATCTTGGGTTACTAGAGGAAGAGAGAGACTTTTTTAGAAGGGAGTGTGTGAGATTGGATGAAGTTGAAAGAGATGAGATGGAGGGTGAGGAGTTTGGACAGCAGGTTTGGAGTTAGGTGGTTAACCGGTAATGATTGCATGGAGGATTAGTTAGATGGATGAATTGTTGCAAATGGATTTGCGGATATGGGATACCTAATGCATGGATTGATGGGCAAATGATGTTTGCGGATACCTAGTGCTTAGATAAGTATGTTGCAAAATGAATCACGATGGTTTAGATTCACACATGATGTTTCAACGAGATTGAGAAAATGTGTGATAGACACTATTAAACTAGAAACAGACATGGTATCGTGAGAAAAGAAAGACATTCAAGCCACAGCCGTAACTTCTGACTCTTTACTTCTTACTGCCCTTCTTGTCACCCTTCTTGTCACCGCCTTCAAAAAGTCCTGTAAGTCCCAATCCTTTGAGAACCTTCTCAAGACCCAATCCGGACAACAAGTTCCTGAAAATTCCACCAAGTCCAAGTCCATCAAGCTAGGCTCAATTAGCATCATAACCACAGTCCCTGACACAGGGGTCAACTCACAATATTTCCCAGCAAAGTGAGCACACCATTCAACAACAAACCGACTCCACTGACAATCTGGAACAGGGGGTCACAAAGCATATCCAACAACGGTCCCAAATCCTTCTTAACATTGGGCATATTCTTAATCTTATCCTTAGCATGTTCAACAGCCTTTGTAACATCACCCGTCAACAATCCAAGTGACTCTGCAAGATGTTGCTCCTCCTTTGTAGCTTCATGATCTTGAGCCTTTCTGGTTGCGTTGTTTGTGATAGTTCCATCGGGATCAAGAGCTTTGATTGCGCCGTTGGTTTCGGTGAGGATGTTGGTTGCTTGTTCGAGTAAGGGACGGACCTGCTTCACGAGCTCTTCTTCGTTGAGTTGATCGTTTTGTTTATCGTGATCGGCTTTGTCGAGTGCCTAATAAAGAAGGAAGATGGGATTTAGAAATAGTCACAGGATATGAATTTATGAAGATATTCTTTTCTTTTTATTTGGAAGAGGAATGGGGAATATAAGGTGTCTTACCTCCTTGATAAGATTCAGTAAGGGCTTGATCCGTTCATTGGCACTGTCGATGATGGCCGAAAGACGCTTGGCGATTTCGGCATCGGTTTCGTCACCCTTTAATGGTTCAACTCCAGGGGCGGCTTTGTCTTTGCCCTCAGGAGCAGCTTTGTCTTTGCCCTCGGGATCGGGGTGCTCAGGCTTTTGTTGCGCGGAAGACATAGTGATAGTAAGCTTGTGATAAAAGTAGTTTTGGAAAGGGGTATGTAGATTGTGTCAAGTTAGGACTAGAATGTTTCTGAAATCTTAAGATCGGAGGTGGATATAAATATTGATTTTTTATGGCCTATATATGGTCCCATATAGAGCAGCGGACGCTTAAGGCAGCACTGTTTCTACAACGTTCTCTCGTTTGGACTCTGAGTATTCTGGGTTTTTGGTTCTAGACTGGGGTTGTAAAATTTCCCATGTTGGGTTGCCGCGTCATTTACGAGGACTTCGAGGAGAAAACTTCAAGGAAACTACGATGTAAATGAAATTCGAACAAATCAGTAAGATTCAGTGGTTTGGGATAGGGATCTTTGGAAGATATGGATGATTTTATAGACCGGTTTCTATAGGCTCTCTGACTTCACACTGACGCTGGATCATCGGTTACACAAGTGAGATCATTAGTAACTTTCGATCCCTTTGATGGGAAAGTATATAAAACAGTCGTGGTAGACAGGGAATTTGTCAAGAAGGCGAGACCGTTGACAGGGAGATGGTGGTTGCGTAGTTGGTACCGAGTAACACCGGTAGCTTTAGCCGAAGAACGGCTCCAAACTGCTATTGAAAGCTTGGATTTGCTCTAAATATATACCAGGGCGATGGCTTCTTGACGCTAAAGACCCTTATTTTGATGTTTTTACCTGCCGAATACATCGTGTTTTTAACCTTAATCACTTGTGAGACATGTCAACATCTACGGAATGCAACTAGAACATCTAAAACGCATAAAAGATACATATGACGTTTACTATCGATATCCAGGCACCGTTGTTACACAGCGTTACTTTCCTTGGCCATCTCGCTGATCATTTCTATACTCATCGCCTATCACATATTTCCACATGACGTACCCCCCTGGGCGTAAAACAAGAATCCCAAATCTCCAGCACGCAATATAATCTTCAGAGGTACTCGAAATGCGTCGTCGAAACCCTTTCTAGATTACGATAACACATTTTTCGAAAACACAACACAAACATGTCCGATCACGAAGACCACAATACGGGAATGGGAGGATCTGACCACGAGGAACATGACTCCCGACCTTCATCCTCCGGTGCTGAACAACATCAACCAGGTCCTGAGGTTTCTGCAAACCCCGAACAGCAGCAGGAACATCATGAAACCGACCACCACTCTGATAGCGAGCATGAACCCGCCCCCGAACCGGACCATGATGAACAACCCCAGCGACCAGAGCGTAGACAAAGCGAACGACGTGAAAAAAGTAACGTACGACAGCCAATGGATGATGAGTTAGATAATGTTGGGCGAGGAGATAGACAACTAGAGAGAAGGAAACAGGGACGAGGACAAAGACAAAGACAGAGACAAAGACGACAAGATCAGATTGGACAGTTTCAACAGCAACAACCTATGCAGCAACCACAGCAGCAACCACAGAAGGAGGGGAAGTCGGACCCTATCAGTTTGAGATTGGATATCAATATAGAGATTGAGGTGACGTTGAAGGCAAGAATTCATGGTGATTTGACGCTGGCTTTATTGTAAGTGACAAACTGACTGCTGTGAATGGCGGAGCTAACGAAAATATAGGCAATAATTGCATCGGATTATTCATATCGAAGGTGGTTTAATGAATGTTTGTATTGGATTTTGTAGATTGTTAGCGTTTCTTCTACATTGTACGATTAGTCATAATTGACGGGTCTTGGGTGTCTCTAAAATTTGCCAATCGAATGAATTTTGACGACAAATAGATAACCATTAGAACAGGGACTTTTCAATGCCCTTTATTACTTGAACCAAAAATAAAAGCAGAGATCCCAAACCAGGAAACAATCAGTAAACCTCAACACCATATTACTCCAACACGTTATACTCCTAATTATCAATTTTTCAGATATTGACTCCAGAATTTCGCTCGCACGTCGAAAACACAACCAATATCCTCCCCATTCCGAATAACTCGTACAGTCTTCCAGGCGTTTCCGTTTGGTATTTTTATCCCCCTTTCCTTGAAGAAGGCGAATGCTTTTCCATCCTCTTTTAGCAGCAGTAATTCTAATGCAGTAAGACTGATGACTTTGGATACTGTCTTATTCGTAACGCCATCCTTCTCCCATTCCGCTTCTCCTGATGGGTATCTGAATGTCATCGCTCCAGTTTTGTCGTCAATTTCCGTAAGCTGCATCACAGTTAGTGCCAATCCCAATCGTTCTCGTTACACAGTACTTACAGTTGCGTCTTTCCTAACAGTTGGGCCGCCTAAAAAGGGTCTTCGTAGACTAAATACATCCCCAACCTTAAACTGGTGGTGCTTTGCCAGATCTTGTAACTTTACTTTGCTACTTTCACCGGCTACCATGCCGTAATATACTCTCTGCTTATCTCCCCAGCGAACCTCAAATTCCTGATCCTTCCAGGCATCAAAATCTCCATTGATGCGACATTTTCGAGCTTCTTTACCCTTCTTGATATATTCAGGCTCGTATTTTCCGGCTTCAAGGTTCTCTTGGTATGTCCGAATAGCCTCCTTGAATGATATGCTGTCGAAAAGAGCGGGATTTATCATTGGGTTTAGATCGGGGACTGAAAGATCTTCTGTTGAGGGATAAATAATATCCTCGGCGGGCAGTAGGGCTATCAAGGAATCATAGTCTTCGGCGGACATGTTGTCTCTGGACAGTAATACGGGATTTAGAATTTTCTATAACCGTTAGCAATGTTCCTTGCCCAAGAGTTGAGTGCCGGCAAGTTACACTCAGATCCGCACTAATAAATGGCGATTGCTTCGTCACTAAATTCTTCGGTTCCCATAGCTCCTCTATTGTAAGCCTTTTTCTGCTTTTTGTCGGTCCATTTGAAACACGTTTCCTCTTTGGAGTTGCAGCCTCTACTGCTAAGGTTTCAACATATGGATCTTTAGGCGCCTCACGAGATCTTGTAGAGCGTCTGACAGTACTCGGCTCTGGGTGAGCTGGTTGGCGAGCCTTTTTGGATGTCCTGCTCATTATTACTATGTTGCGCGCTCGGTCCAAATTTAGCGGTAGTGCTGAGCTGTTAATATTGAGATTTCGCCGCGTGCCTCTACTCAGAATTGGCGTATTTATGGGCCGATATTGAAGGTTTAAGAAATGCCGTAATGCTTCCGTGGTAAAGCTCCAGTCAAAGCTGTCGCGAAAGTGGTGTAAGACATCTAAAGGCGCGCGTCATGAGGGCAAGGGTTCATCCGGTCGCGACCACCACCACCACCCATCAACCTTAGAAACTGAGTCTTCCCACCTACTCTAATCTTCACGAAACTACCTCCACTTCTGCACTACCGTCGAAACTCCGTTTTCCCCCTCTTCTAATCGAATAATTTCCACGAGCCTACTTTTATACGCACTCCGAGATAACGACGACACACGATGGACCTTCTTTCCGGCCTTAGAAAGGGCGATAGCTCTCGCGGTGGACGCGCCGAATTCAGCTGGGATGCAGTCAAGGAAGATAAAGACCGCGAAAACTATCTTGGACACAGTCTCATGGCACCTGTTGGGCGATGGCAGAGAGGAAAGGACTTAACGTGGTACTCCAAGGCTGGTAGTGGTGATGCAGATGCGGAGGAAAAACGGAAGGAAGAAATTCGGAGGATCAAGGAAGCGGAACAGGATGCACTTGCAGCGGCTTTGGGGTATCCGGTGCATATGAGACGAGAGAGTTTGGGCCAGAAGGATGTAGAGAATGCTATCAAGGACACTCGGGACGATGATGATGAGGAGGGGAAGGGAGTTGGGTTTGGGAAATCGGGAGATGCTGCATTAGAGAGAAAGGAAAGGCCGCGGGGGGACAAACCTATGAGAGATAGAGAGAGGAGTGAGAGGCCGCGGGAGGAGCGGCATAGGGAGGAGCGGCATAGGGAGGAGAGGGTGCGTGAAAGAAGGGATAGGGATAGGGGCGATAGGGGCGATGGGCGGGAACGAAGACACAGAACCCGCTCCCGTAGTCGTGATGGTGAGGACCGCAGACATCGCCATCGTTCAAGGAGTCCACGGAGAGAACATCGCCACAGAGATAAAGAGAGAAGTAGAGATGAAGATAAGGGTAGGGACAGACACCGCCACAGGCGCGATGATCGTCGGCGATCAAGAAGCAGAAGCAGGAGTCCACGAAGAGACAATGATAGAACGAGAGACCGGGATTCACGACGTTAAGTTTGAGTTAGAATCACGGCTGTATGAATATTATATTGCTCTTTAGCGGCTTATTGTAAAGATAATATGCATTGTCGCCTTGTCAGTATTACATGGCTGCACTGAAAGTGCCTGTGATATGAACAAAACTATCATTGTTAGGCAATGCTGCTACACAAATACAATATCAATATTTATCCATGTTGTTCTGTATCGACTTCACATAATTCTCTTTCTCGGGACAAGTAATAACTTTTTGAGGAGATATCCCCGATATGGCTTTAAAATCTTGCCCTGCAAGTTGGCACATTTCTTGTGATAACGGTCGTCGTTGATGTTCAATATTTTGAAGTATATGCCGTTTACTTGTAATCTTACTCGCCTACAATAAAAGAGCAACATCATTCGCCTGTTGCAAAAATTGAGATGCTCCATACTCCAACGCAGCAACCTCATGGTTGAGGAACAAAAATGTCCGGTGCGAGGATCGAACTCGCGATCTTCGGATATCTTCCACTGGGAGGAAGTCATGTTATGAGACCGACGCTCTACCAACTGAGCCAACCAGACTACTTGATGACTCGTGAAATGATGCGTAATTTATAAAAAAAATTATTGATGTTTAGTAGTGAACCCCACCAAATTTCCCACTGCTAACGGTATAATTGAAAAAAAAAGCTCTAAAACGACGCTAAAAATAACATTGGAGAACAGTGCAGAGTCTCCCTTAGTAAAGTGGATGCAAATTTATGGTTTTCTTCGGAAAAATCAGGGGTAATGCTGCAGGAACTGATTGGCTCCTATCTTTCAGTGAAAAATCAATTGGAATATCACAATAATGGATTCATAAACGCTGTATTTCATCACAGCATCGATTTGGTTAATGAAAAAAATTCCATGCAAGCCCAGGCCAAGAGTAAGAAAAGCTCAAACATATCCACCTCCAGAACATCAAAATACCACACACGCTTAGATTCTGCCTATTGTTGCATGTGCCATCCAGCGGGTACACCAATGATTTCTAAAGATTTTTAGCTGGGTTCTTCCTTAGTAATAATAAAATGGGATCTTACCAATTCCTAATCCACTGGCACCTCCAATGTTCATGATACGTCCACTAGCATCGGTCTTGACAGCTGACGCAACTTCCCATGCTACCTTACCACCCATGGGACACGGGAAACTTCCTGAATCACCGCCTGGTCCAAATAAGAACTTATGAACGTATTTCGCATTCGTTGTTCTTTTAGCGGCGTTCTCTTTTAGGGTAGTCGTAAAAGTGGCAACCACTTGGTCTCTATTGCCCAATTGTAAGTAACCCAAAAAAAAAATCCTTGATTCATACGAAGATCTTACCTTTGAGGCTTGTTCCAGTAAGTAGTCATGGTTGTAGGCATGGGCTCCCATTTCTTGAATGTCCAGATATTGTAGACATTTGATACATCATCAAGGCGATCCCCATCATCAGAGACGAACTGGAATCGACACTGCTTGCCCTCCATTCCAGATGGGAAGTCGAAGAGAGCAATGGTAGACTCCTCAGTGAGGGTACCAAGGTTCGGTGACCACGACCAACCAGCACGGATGATGTTCTTGCTCGGCTTCGGAGCGTTCGTATTCTCGTTGATATTAACATGAGTCGCTGTAACGAGGGCATTTCCACTCTCAAGTTTCGCCGGACAGACATTGATTGAAGGGTTGGCAAAACAGCGAGGGTCAATATTGATACCGGGGGTAAAAGCGTCAGGGTCGAAGGTGCTACTCAAGGTACTACTTTGCTCAAACTGGGGCAAAGCGTTGGCAAAGCCTGACGCAAGAACGAAAAGACTGAAGAGGGTAGAGAACATCTTGATTGCTGTGGTATTTGAAGCTAGGACTTCTGGACTGACTGCTGGATAGATAGTTGTTTGAATTTGGGGATTTGATGTCTCTATTAAGTATTCCACGAATCCTCTTCTTCCGTGGATTTCCGAACAGAACTATGACCCCAATTCCGCATACAGATGTTCAGAACGACTGATGATCGTGGCATTGCTATGCTAGGCGCGACTGGTAGGGCTGATATAAGATTCTCACCGGGTTCGAACGATTCTGCGCACTGCGCCCGCTTCCGGTTGGGAGTTTAAGATGCATCATTCCCGAACCAGATACGCGGATACCACGGAAGTTTACCGGATTACTAGCCCTAAATAGCCGATAACTGACTTGGAAGTCGAATCATGTTCGCAAAAATCCGTTGCTTGATAATATCTTCCGGTAACGAATGGGTATTATTGAAGTCTCACTCAGTACTACTTTCTGACAGTAAGGTGGGGCACAATTTTTGTATTCTTGTCGTTTTTGACGCATGTTGGCAGCCACAAAAAGATAAACTTGGCCAATACAGGAGTGGTCAATATGGTGACGCTTAATCGCATATTGATCCTATGTATATATCCAACCATCGTCCACCATCGCAGACTTTAACATTTGAGGCTGTGAAATATTTGTCTACTTTAAGCGCAGCTACATCAACCGCCTTTTCAGTAAAGTATAAATTCCATACCGCTAACCTTAATAACAACGAATTGTTTCCGGCCTCGTTTGACGTTTGGAAATATAATGCTTTTAACTCAGCCTCCGTGACTTCCGAGTTGACGCTGGAGGGTTTTCAAGTCCTGAAGAATGAACTGAAAATAGAAGCACGGTGAACTGTCGACCGTGGCGAGCAGTGGATTGATGCCTAGCTTTCAACAGTTTGATACTCCCGCAAGGGATTTTTCCTGGGAGCCCTATATAAAGAGTACTTAGTCCATACATGTGTACTACGATGAACTGTCGACGGTCGACGGACAGGTGCCTTGCTTTCTACACTTTTATTCTTTCACAAAGGATTTTATTTTGAGGAATCCAAAGAGTTGTGTTAACAAAGACGTTGCTTGCCGCCAAGCATGGCTCTCATGCATTAATCCGCCTAGAATTACACAGCCTTCCATTGAATTATGCGATACGCGCTTCGCTCCTCGCCTCGACATCAATGCAATTCATTACGCGCCCTGACGCGGATATTTCTAACGCGCTAACGAGGGGCTTCTACATTTGCTCGTCCTGCGTTGTACTTAGCCATTATGCCTTGGACCATTTATCGTGTTCCTCATTACGTTGAAAATATATGTGAAAATTTTCTATTATGTTTTTCCATGCTGGTTCTGTGAATATAGATAATTACGGAAATTATGCAGGATGCCCCCGAAAAAACACGAAATTTGCAATATACCCCCGTCTATGCAGGATGCCCCTCGCTTAGGTAGTGAACACCCGCCTTCAGCGCCGGGCGCCAAATTTTTCACGCATGTTTTTTTTCCTTACTTGCAGATAAAAATTTTGAATCCACTTCTGCGCCTCTGACTTTGCAAAGTGAATGCCAAACAGCATGTCTACGGCCCATTTGTAAATAGCCAGTTTAAACTCGGAAAACGAGGGAAAATCATCGCCAAGGTGTAGTGCATGTCGAGAGATCGGGTCAGCGGCGTTAGGATCGATGCTGGTTGTCAGCGAATTGGTGCGCTCCATTGTTGTCGTTGTTGACGATAATATCGAGAAGTGGAATCAAAATCTTCACCTGCAAGCGAAGAAAAAAAAAACACACGTGAAAAATCTGTAGCCCGCTGTAGGCGCTGTATTCAATATGGGCGGGTGTGCTCTACCTAAGCGAGGGGCATCCTGCATAGACGGGGGTATATTGCAAATTTCGTGTTTTTTCGGGGGCATCCTGCATAATTTCCGAGATAATTAATTTCTGTTCTCGTCTTTATTTATTTAACCGATCACCCTGTCTACCATACTCAAGCATCATCGACCCATTTCATCCTTTTCATCGTTCAAAAATTCCCTTTATTGCAGTGAAGTTCCTGTTTTCATTCTTATATTTTTATCCGCCAGTACTGCCGCTACTTCTAACCCATTGGAATTGGTTTCTCGCGTCTATTCTACAGAACAGATTTATTTCAGCGCTAATTCGCGGTTGACTACTGCTATGGAAATTTATGCAAGCCGTAGAGAAATATATCTGCCTGAAAAGGCCACCAGGCTGATAATTCAGAGCCCAAAAAGCGATATCAACCCTTCCCCGTGCCCGCGTGTCGGAGAATTTTACACATGCAGTAAATATGTACAACAAGCGTTCTCAAGTCTTTTCGAAGTCGTTATCGAACGGTTATTCTCGGCTAATAAGAACAAATATATACAAATTGAAGACATATAAATATTGAATGCAGAACCGTTGATGAAAACGGTACTACATCTCAAGGCACATTGAAATCCGCATGTGGACACATCCTGCAACCGTATATCTTTCGGAATGTAACGGTATCCCGTGCGGTATTTACAGTAACAGAAGTATCCACACAATATTTGAAGCCAACCGGTTTGCGAAATACTACATGCGGTTGTGGTACCCTATTGGTTCCGAGTTTTTTTTTTTTTTTTTTTTTTTTGGTGGAGGGGGAACACTGCGAATGATATATGATGATTTGTATACTCCGCCACCTTTGGTGCAGAATACTTCAAGATTGATGAAAACCGTCTAAAAAAAACCCCCTAGTATATCATCCCAAGCGAAGAAAAAGCGACGAATAGATTTTTAACGTCGTAAATACACCCCAGAATATGAATCTACCGACATTTACAAATACCAGACGATAAAAAAGTCCAAGATAGAGATACATTTCATAGTAGATGTCATTAGCTCCTCAAAACAGGGTCTTGGCACCAAGTCCATGGAGGACACACGGAGTTTCCATCCGTTTTGCTCGTGTCCCCAAACTTTCTCCATATCCACTACCTCCATTTCCATGTTCCATCTCAACCCAACAGCAGTACAACATTACTAAGGTACCAGCAACCAATCTGACTAATGAAAATTAGAACGAAATCTTGACTCTGATGTACCGGAAAACCAAGACTTCATATATATGGTGACGAAGTCTCAATACCCTTCAAAAAAGTAGACTATGAATAAGTACCAGCATCTTCTTACGGAACTTGAATCACTACCCTCACACTCTTCACCTCAAAAATGTTAACCCGCAGGCCCCAGTCCTGGTTTTTCACTATCCATATCCCACAGAAACAACTTCAAAACTTAAAACCCAAGATCCTCCCTCAGGACACCACCAGAAACGGTATTCATAATCACAACCATTTCATTCTTCACCAGAACCGCAGAACTTTTTGGGCCCTTGATGGCCGATGGGGCCGGAGAGAAAACATTACCTCCACAGCCGAGCTCCCAAGACTATTAACGCTGGTGATTATGAAGCCGGCGTTGATGGAGGTGTAGTTGGTGAAGACTAATAGCTTGTGTGTTAAGGGAAGTCTTTTTTCAGGATGTAATCACTGCTAAAGTTTCGACAGAATTACCGGAGGAGATATTGATGCAACTTCGACTGGAGAATGGTAATCCCGGGTTATATAAAATGAAGCTTGTGTCTCCATGTTGGAGTGCTCCAATCAGCTTACTCACAGGCTGCGTATCACCCTCGCTTCGCTTGTCATCGAATCACAGCATCTCACTTTCTCATAGGAAACTAAATGATGGAACATATTTTATCCATAATCAAAAAACAACAAAACGCCTTCCATTTTTAAACCAAAAACGTGGTACCATCTACATAACAACACAGAATATTTACTTCAACTGGGCCTTAACCCAGCCCTCCAAACCACCCTGTACGAAAACCTCCTGGACGTTAGGGGGAAGCTCTCCAACCTTCATTCCCCAAGTCTTTCCGCTCTTCTCAGTGATCTCAACCCAGGATCTCTCAACATCCCACTTAACCTTCCATCCGGTACGTCTAGTAGCGACCTTCTCGGCGTCCTTGTACTCCTCTCTCAATCTAGTAATAAGGTCGGGGACCTCAACAGTCATCAAAGCGTTGTTGATGGAGTTTCTGGAGAAGATGTTTCCGAAAGATCCAGCAAGAACAAGCTTGATTCCCTTGGCCAACAAAGCGGTGGCAGCCTGCTCACGGGAGGATCCAGTTCCGAAGTTGTATCCAGAAACAACGATGTCACCAGCCTTAGCAAGCTTGGTGAACTCGGCATCGTAGTTCTCCATAACTACCTGGGCCATGGTCTCCTTGGGGACGTTGTCCTGGTAGGTGTACTTTCCGGGGTAGATACCGTCGGTGTTAATGTTGTCGGCGTCACAGAAGACAATCTCACCCTCGATGGAGGATGGGAAGCCGGGGAGGATAGCGGTCTTGGACTCAGTAACCTCTGCGGCGGCAGAAGCAGCAGAAGCAGCGGAGGTGGAGAAGGTAGGCTTGTCAGCTACGGGAGAGTAGGTTCCGGCACCAGCAATGGATCCCTTGATGGCAGAGGCAGCAACAACCTCGGGGGAGGCAAGGTAGGCAAGGGCATCACGAGATCCCATACGTCCCTTGAAGTTACGGTTAGTGGCGGAGATACCAACCTCACCGTCCTCGAGAAGTCCAGTTCCGAGTCCGATACAAGGTCCACATCCAGCGGGGAGGGGCTTGGCTCCAGCGTTCACGAGAACCTGCCAGTCACCGGCCTTCTCAGCGGCGGCCTGCTCAAGAGTGGAAGCGGCAGCGATGTAGAACTCAACACCGGGGGCAACCTTGGCGTCAGGGCCCTGGGCACGGAAGACAGAGGCGGCAGCTCCAATGTCGGAGGCACGGGAGTTAGTGCAAGAAACGAGGTAGGCCTTGTGGATGGCAATGTTCTGCTTCTCGAGCTCAGGGAGAGGAGTAGCGATCTTGACGGAGTTGGGACCAGCGACGAAGGGGGAAAGAGTGGAGAGATCGAGGGAGAGGGTCTTGGCGTAAGTGGCATCAGCGTCAGCCTCGACTCTGTTCTTGAAGAGCTCCTCAATGCGCTCCTTGTTAAGACGGGGATGGGGTCCAGAGAGACGGTCAGAGTGCTCGGAGGCCTTCTGCTCCATCCACTGCTTAAGGACACCATCGGCGGGGAAGAGACCGGAGAGGGCACCCCACTCGGTGGTCATGTTAGCAATGGCAAGACGGTCGTCAATCTTGAGAGACTTCATGGTCTCCTCAGATCCGGTGAACTCAATGGCATGGTTCAAAACATCGTCCTTGTTGAAGAGACCACAGAGGGAGACAATAACGTCCTTTCCGGAAACACCCTTGGGGAGGGTTCCCTTGAGCTCAACACGGGCGACGGGGGGGATCTGCCACCAGGTACGTCCAGTGGCCCAGATGGAAGCAGCGTCGGTACGGACAACGGGGGTTCCCAAACAAGAGATTCCTCCGTACATGTTGGAGTGAGAGTCGGAAGCGACAGACAAAGTTCCGGGCCAGGCGTATCCCTCCTCAACCATAATCTGATGTCCAATACCACGTCCGGCGGGGTAGAAGACAATTCCCTGCTGCTTCGCAAACTCCTCAATGTTCTTGTACTTTCTCAAGTTGGCCTCGGACTTGTTCTGGACATCGTGGTCGAGGGTGAGAACAATCTGCTCGGTGTCGTTGACCTTGGTAGCTCCGATGGAGAAGAATTTGGTTGCAACGGGCCATGAGTTGTCGTGTGTCATGCACTTGTGGGGCTGAATCGAAACATAGTCTCCGGAACGAACGAATTTTCCCTCAGGAAGGTCCTTGGAGAAGCGCTGGACGATCTTCTCGGTCAAGTTCTGGCGGGCACTGGCGGCGGTAGCAAGCGAACGGACGACACGGAAGGAGGTGGCGGGCTGGAAGAAGCTCTGGATGCGAGGCGTCTGGCGGGCAAGCAGCCGGGACGAGGTGGAGAGGCGTGTCTGGGCACGTCAGTTGCTGTTCTGCGGTGTGAATAGGCTCAATTCGGGCACATGCTGATGGGGGTCTGTACCAAAACCATGATGACCGTAGCGGGACAGTAATCGTGGCCAGCCGGGTGTTTTATGTGCAGGCGCGGGAATATGGGTTGGTAATTCGGCTTCGGCGTGAGGCTGAAGAAAAATCTGGGGAAGCGCCATCACGTGAGAGTCCAGAGAGGTGTCGATAGCGTAATATTTGTTTGATAAGATGCGATGAGATTAAAGCGGGGTGGTCTAGTGCGGGATAATTTTTGACTCACTTCGAGAGCCGCATCACCTTCCGAGACGAATATATAGCCCCCAAGAACGAATTGAAGCTTCTGATTGAGCCTCGTGGTAATTGATAAAGTCGAAAGTGAGTTCTAATTGTTTGATATAAATTCCGAGAGATTTCTCTAACAAATCTTCAGTTCAAAATGCCCTCTCGTTCTGACGTTTACTACTTCGGTGCCGGCCCCGCCGCGTTGCCCCAGGCCGTTCTTGAGCGCGCTTCGGCTTCCGTTTTGAACCACGAAAACTCCGGTGTCGGTTTGATCGAGCAGTCCCACCGTTCGGCATCTTCCACCCAAATCGTCGCCTCCGCTTGCCAGCACCTCGAGACCCTCCTCGGCGTTCCCAACGATGGTTCCTACACTACCCTTTGGATGCAAGGAGGAGGAACTACTCAGTTCTCTGCTGTCGCCTACAACCTCCTCGGATACTGGGTCCAGAAGACTCTCGATGCCAACAACGGAGATCTTGAGGCTGTCAAGGCTGCTCTTGCCAACGCAAAGGCCGACTACCTCGTCACCGGATCTTGGTCCAAGAAGGCTGCTGAGGAGGCCCAGCGTCTTCTCGGAGACGAGCTCGTGAATGTTGCTACCAACTCCAAGGCTGCTACCAAGAAGTTCGGATCCATCGCCCCCGAGGAGACCTGGAACCTCACTCCCAAGGAGAACAACATCTTCTCCTACTTCTGCGACAACGAGACCGTCGATGGAGTTGAGTTCCCCGCCTTCCCCACTTCCCTCGAGGGAACCCTCGTCGCTGCCGACATGTCCTCCAACATTCTTTCCCGCCGTGTCGACGTTTCTAAGTACGCCATTATCTTTGCTGGTGCCCAGAAGAACGTCGGAGGTGCCGGTGTTACCCTCGTTGTTATCCGTTCCGACATCCTCAAGACCCAGCCTACCGTTGACACCCTCCGCAAGCTCGGACTTCCCATCCCTCCTATTATGTGCCACTACCCCACCCTCACTGGCGCTTCCTCCCTCTACAACACCCTCCCTATCTTCGAGGTCTTCATCTGCCGTGAGGTTATGGCGGGAATTATTGCTCGTGGAGGACTCGAGGTCCAGGAGAAGATTGCAAACGAGAAGGCTGAGGAGCTCTACAACGCTCTTGACCAGGGTGGAATCTACAACGTCGTCCCCGAGAAGAACGTGCGGTCGCGCATGAACATCTGTTTCCGTATTGAGGGCGGAGAGGATGTTGAGAAGGCTTTCTTGAAGGGTGCTGAGGAGCGTGGATTGACCGGTCTTAAGGGACACAGAAGTGTCGGAGGACTCCGTATCTCCAACTACAACTCCATCCCCCAGGAGGCTGCGGCGAAGTTGGCTGGCTGGATCCGCGAGTTTGCTGCCTCCCGCAAGTAAAAAAATATTTGTATCTACATAGTTACATGGCGTTTTCTGTTTTTTTCTTCTACAGTAATTATATCCTTGGAATCATATCAAGTAGACTTTTTTTGTTATTCATTTTATCTTTCTCTTCAGTCGCGTGTATTCATGAGTGATGACCATCGCCCCATCTCATAAACGCGTCTGCCAAGATCACTGTCGCTACCGCTCGCGTTTCCCTAAGCCGTGAGCTGCTACGAAAGCTCAATAGCTACCCAACCTCTGTCACTTACTCAGGCGACATCACGCAACGATGTCGTCCCCCGTGGAACCGCCTCTCGCGTCTTTAAGCTTAACTCATGTTTACTATGTACGCGCTTCCCTCGAGTCGCCGAGTTTCCAAGTCCCCGAGCTCCTAGTTTAACTTCCCGATCTCCGTACCAGCAACCTCTGCCCAAGCTATTGCCTTTTATACAATTACTAACAACCACCTTCTGTAGAATCCCAATGACTACCTCTCCCTTCTCTCCGCCTGGTTGGCATTGTTGCCTCAGGCAATGATGGTGGTCTATGCCACAACCATATTCTGTACCCGCGAATTGGAGTGTTTCTTGATGTTCGCTGGCCAGCTATCCTGCGAGCTTGTGAATTTTGTACTAAAGCGGGTTGTGAGAGAGGAGAGACCTAAACGTAAGCTTCCCCATAAACTTTAATTCCTACCCAAGAAGAAATGAGGAGACAGTTTGCTGACACTACTCGCCATACTCAAGTTCTCCATGGCAAAGGCTATGGAATGCCCTCATCACACGCCCAATTCAGTTCCTACTTCTTCCTCTACCTCACCCTCCTTTTACTCCTTCGTAACCTTGGTGGCCCTCGACTCCCTACCTGGCGTCGGTATTTCTACGTTTTCGCTGCTCTCGTTGGGTCTGTGTCCGTAGCTGTTTCGAGGGTCTATTTGAATTACCATACGCAGAAGCAGGTGATTGTAGGATATCTTGCGGGATTGGGGTGGGCGTTGATTTGGTACATCGCCGTCAGAATAGGACGAGAGATAAAGGTAGCGGGGAAGACGGGGAGGGAGTGGGCACTCTGGATTGGAGGGTGTTTGTGGGTTCGTGATAGGTGTTTGGGAGAGAATTTGGTTATTGAGGGTTGGGAGGCAGCACAGATCGGAGAAAAGAAGAAGCTATGAAGTGTGGTGGAGAGGGGATTATGTGTTTAGTGACTGAGCGATTGAGCAATAGGTTACCCAGTTTAAACAGGATGCAAATTGATGCCAGTTTCTATATACAAACATTCATTTCGAGATTTTGCTGTGTGTTGCAAAATGAGCAAGCATAAGCCCGTATGAATATTTGTCTCGTATCGAGTTCATGGAGACAATAACATCAGTGTCTAGCCGTCATTTTTAGTTGCTCTGCCAAGATGAGGCCCCACACATAGACCTCGACTCGCGGCATCTGTCTTCTGTCACTACTAATTTGCTGTCAACCTCCACCTTTCTCTATCTCATGATTTTCACAAGTTACAGGCCGAATCATCTGCCAAATCGAATACAGCTTGGTCGATAATGCTAGATATATTTTACAGTGACATCGATAACTTTTGATAATACGACTTTACTTAGAGTTGGTTCGTTTGCACTCAGCTTCCATTATTAGACTCGGGTTCTTACATAGGTAAATACCTTTCTTTGGGATCTGCTCAATTTCGTTCACTTGACTCCCAATAAATCATGGGACGAATACACTGTTCTCACGCTGGGCCTTATTCATCTGGGCCGATTCGGTTGGGCTCTCACCTCGAATATGGATGTGACCTTAAAAACTGTGGCTATCAGTGAGACTTAGAGTTCTAACTTGTTTGACGAAACCTCGACACTTGGTTGGCACGGGTAAGACTTTATTGGTTCACACTCTCAGTTCTTGAGGTGTAGGCGTATGCCTTTCAGGCTGTGATTGGCTTCAGTCATCGCGGCATTAAGGCCTCGTCATCAGCAACGATGTACCTTTGTAGTAAATCCACTTTCACTACCGGATGCCCGTTTCTACCAATATTGTAAGATGTCCGAAATACCCCGGTATGTTTCGGCACTATCCGTAGCTGGTAATTGATCTTGATTTCTCGCTTGTCAGTTACCGGGCAATATATTGGTTTAATAATCATGCCTACCGTCACTCATGGTATTGACATACGTATGCCCGGTGTACAAACAGGTACCCGAGTACCTGGATACCGACGCCATCAAGACAAATATTTTATCTTGGCCAACTAATCACAAACTCATGCACAACTACACGTGATAGCCTACTTAGGGCTTTTTGAGCCCTAAAATTCATCGACTGCTCGTGCGACTTGTTATGGACGACGGTTGCCAAGATCTTCAAACTTTAACAATATTTGATCGGTTTAGTACAGTCGAGAACGATTGAGAACATAACCAATGAAAATTGATGACATCTCATCTAGACTTAGCAGGATGACATGGACAACAATATCAAATACTGAGAATACGGGAATGCGCAAAGGGTTGCAAGATTGGCCAAGAAATGAAGTGGATCCATGCAGGTAAGCTTATTTACTTCAGAACTACGACCATTATAATAGACTTGGGCCGGTACGAACTTCACATTAGATTATTGGGCGCATTTCTGGATGGAATATCAACTTTGCAGATAGTATATGGAGGCCGGTGGTCGGGGTTATAACCGCTTACCGGATCTTCTCATTCAGCTGAGATGAGAAAATAGGCAATGGATTCTAATACTTCCATTTAGCTTGGATTTTAGAATTTCATCAGCCAGTGAAGCTTCTCTCAGCTGAAGCTGCAGCTTGAAAGACGAAGCCATATTCATGCACGCCGAAGAAGCTAAAATGACCCCAATAACAGACTATTGGATCCGAAAAGCTTAAAATTGAGACAGGACAGATGTTATTAACCTCTTAGCCAAAAATATAAGTCGTACAATATGTAGTATTACTCGAGGAGAATAGCAAATGGATATTACAACAAATATCTTTCAAAATACAGCCCCATAGAGCAAAACTAAACAGGACCAAAATGCATAATCATAAACTGCTAAAACCAAAATATTTTCTCCGGCATCCAATTTACATATACGCGACCGCCGCTGCCGCTGCGGCTAGCACAGCGCCAATTTTAGGTGCGCCGGTAGGCATGGCGAAGGAGGAACTTGCTGTATGATTTCATCTGTTAGATAATATTCCTAGAAGCACAAGAACAGAGAAATATGACGTACCGGAAACGTTGGAGTTATCGTCAGAACTGCTGCTATGCTTTCCTTTCTTCGAAGCGCGAGTTTCGAGGGTGGGGTTTGCTAGTGTGGTTGCGATCAAACCGAAGGCGACAAGGACGGAGGCGGAGAACTTCATTGTGAATGTCTTTTTATTTGTTAAGTTGGATTTTGAAAGTTGGTATTGAGAAGGGTTGGGGTAATGACTGGAGGTGTGTAGTTGGCAGATGATGGAAATGAAGATCTTCAGGACTTCTTAGGCTTCTTATACATGCAAAGCACACTGCCTCCTGCTGTACTCTGGTTTACTGCTCATTTAGTAGTGGCAACATGAATCAGGATAATACGAGAGATCCCAGGTTCAGCCCCGAACGAAAAGAAGCTTCGCAGCCAGGGTCTACATCCGGCGATCGGACAGGCAGGTGGGACTATGTATCAGCTGTGCCACGTCTTACTGCAATCTGCACGAGGGGTGAAGACTATGCGAACTCGTTAATCTAGCTGATCATTCCAAGTATGCATAGGCCAGTGAATCTTGTTTGGCAATCAATAGAAAGTGTCATAGATTACATAATCCGTTCAACCGAAGCTTAGCCAATGATAGCGCAGAGACAAGCTTTATAAAGCTTTCTCGTTAATCTCGACTTCGTGTTGGTTTTAAAATTGAAGTCCAACGAAACGAACTAATGAGAAGAATATGCCCTGTGCGTTGTAACGGTGGTACATGTTCTATACTTGTAAGACTTCTCTGTAGGACTTTACTGGATGATTCACCGGTATATACTTGCAGAAATGGTGATCGTAGCCGAAGCGAACCCGTATTCATGACAGATTCATGGCATATTTAGCGGAATCGTCCCGCAGTTCTGCTAAATTATCACCTAAAATGGTTAAAAACTGACAGTCCAGATCCCACAGATTCGACTCATCTATCATTCATTTAACCTATGTACGAGGATAGTTTTATGCATCTTTCACGGTTTGCTCCCTTCGTGTTAATCAATCCATCGGGAAGTCGCTTTTGGACGTTGCATCAAAGAAGCGAGCGTGACCCTCAGCCACAAACTGGGCGTGCAATCAACTATATGACATCCAGAACTCAGCCTTAATCAGGAACACCAAAACCGTGGTTTATATGTATGTGGCAGTACTAAGAGCACAGCCTTAGTTGATCTTACATACATAGCCATAAGGGTTCCCGGAACCGGTTCCGATTCATGAGTTAACACCAGGGTAACACAGTGATAAACAGGAAATCACAATACAGAACACAAGGTTGCTTACATACCATGACCATTTTTTTATGTAATCCACTGCCCACAGAACTTCTTCACTCAATTTTGTTTTTGTGACGATGCTGCTGGGTATTTATCACTCCTGTCAACCAATGAACGTTAATGAGCACGGCCTCACAGTCCTCAACATCTATGTACACATGACAAGAGGATGTGGCGAAGTACATATGGATGTGCATACTGACAAGCAAGTAAAGTTTCCGCGGATAAAAAGACCATGCGATTGATATGTAGGCTGTGCGCATCATGATGACGCTTGGTGAAGTAACCTTAAATATGATACTAGGTCTAGGAACGCAACCGGGATGTGAAGCTTACTAAGGAACCCTAGATCTGGGATATGAGAAGTGTGTTAAAGCTAATTATTTTTGGCTATGTATGTAGAATGCTCATTGCGCATGGTTAATTTCCTCGGCTTCCGCAGAACATGGTCGTTCGCTGTTCACGGGCTCGCTAAATATCGGTTAGAAATTAGCCCTAAACCGTATTTCCAGACTACGCCGCGGTCATGCCTGTATATATTGTTAAAGTTAAAACCCCTCCCCAAGAGTCTAGATGGCATGGCAGAACTACGGTATGTAGATCACCGCACTCCAGATTTCGAGGCATGTTTTTGTCAAAGTCAAAAGTTTGATAAAAAGCTGGGGAAATGTGTTAAGCCGTACCACGCGATGAAATGGCCATCAGTTGACCAGTAAGATGAATATCCCCCAGATATAGAGTAACCATGGGAATGTACGTGTCCGTGGATTTAAAGAAATTTTCGATATCATCGTATTTGACGGGAATCGTTTAAACGGTATTAAGCCGTACCACGCGAAGGAGATGGCATACCATCACAGTTACACAGATGGATACCGTATGTTCACCGGATTGGACCTCAGATACCCTCCATATAACCAAGTTAGGGTCAAATGAGTGGATCAAGGCAGGGAAAAACGAGTGAGAAAAGAGGTGAAGGTCAAGTTGGTCCCCATCCCTTTGGTTTTAAGACACGCCTTTTGCCCTTCTCAGTATATGAAGTTCAGCATTTTATGCTACATCAAGTTCGCTGCAATTCATATGATGGTACAATGTTAGAAATTTTCGATAAATACTGACGGGAAACGTCCTGTATGAAGCCGCGCCACGCGAAGGAGATGGCCTGCTACTACAGTTACACAGATGGATACCATATTTTCACCGGATTAGATCCAGATACCTTCATATAGCGAAGGCAGGGGTAAATAAGGGGATTAAGACAAGGAAGAATGAGTGAAAAGAGAGATGAGGGCAGAGTTGGACCCATCTCTTCGGTTTTTGGACGTGCTTTTCATCTTTTCTCAATACATAAAATTCGGGGTTTTACGCTACATCAAATTCGTCGAAATTCAGATGACTGTACGATTATAGATATTTTCGATAAAATCTTGATGAAAAACGTCCTGTATTAAGCCGCGCCACGCGACGAAGACGGCGTACGCTTAGGTTACCTTAAAATGAGCATCACGGAAGGCCGCCGACGGAAGATCACTGAAGGTACATACGCCGAATATAGAAAAAACAAAGCAGATGACCTGACTGACACCTGCTTCAAATTTGGTCACTACTCCAGTCACAAATTGTGATTCTGTGAATCGTTTTGTTTTTTCGTAAAGGACAAGGAATAACGGGATGAAAACATTCGCTTAAGATGATGAGAAGCAGGTATCCGTTATGTTCGAGATCGAATCTTGAATCTGAGATGTGAAATGTGAAATGCCGTATTTTTTTTTTGTGATTTATCCGTCAGCGTCGACCTTCAGCGATGGTGTTATATTGATCTTGCGCCTTGCAGCCTCAAACAGTTGCTTTCAAGTTGGGAGATGATAGTCGTTTATCTCGCGTGGTTGGCTCGCGGGACATGGGTTCAGATGACAAGCGGGATGTGATGTATGTACGGGAAGGATATTGGCTCGATCATGGGATCTCTGGCTGAAAGTTCAGGTATCGAGGAGAAAAATTGTGCGATGGAGGTTTTGCGACTGGTGGAGTTATTGGACTGCAGCACACTGTAGGCGAAAAATAAAAGTGGCAACATGGATAGCAAGTGACGAAAAAGCAGACAAGTTTTATGGATTATTTGTGGTGATGTTGATTTTGCCCAAATTGGCTGACGAGTCCGAGTAATCAGCTCCGGATGCAGAAATCATGTGATCCAGTGTGTATCTCCAAGAATCTTCAAGTGTAATTTTTTATGCATGTGGTTAGGGTCTTTTGTATCCAATCCATCATTCAACATCACTCGAAGACTAACTATATCCAAATTCGCTTATGAGCTCTTATCTTTCGGTGTAAAGACCCCCGATTACCGATGCAAGTAAAGCTAAGGTTCCACAAATAAGTAATGGTATTCGAAATCAATCGGGCCGGATAAGACCGGCGGATTCAATAAGCTAATCGAAGATTACGACGCCGCATCGAAGAAACGTTAAGCGCAGCGGCGCAGCTGTTCAAGCAAGAAAGCATTCTAACTCAATCTAGTCCAGCTTATAATTTTACCGCGATCGCCCCCAAGGGATTTAAGCCACTCGCGGTACTGAGAACTTCCGGATTGGTTATGTTTTCTGTGCCGCAACGCCACATTTGTAATCTGCACTTGATCTCGATCATCGCGGTTTCTTAGCGGATACCGTGTCTCTGAGTTACATTATATGCAACGAACGAATGGATGCAAGGATATTATGCTATTGAGTATTGGCATTGATCTTTTCTGAAACTGTATCTTTATGGAGACTTGTCACATCACGACATCAACCTGACAGAGTGTTCATTTCCACGGCCTGTACATAGCCCGTCCGAAAAGCCACCCATTGAAAATTTCATGAAACCCAGTAAGCCATTTGTGTATGACAATCGATACCAACCGGAAATATCGAGATCTATGTATTTCCCTGGTGTCCACGGGAAACAAAAAGAAAGTTATATTGCTTATTTGATGCGACTTCTCGCGTACAGGACTGAGTAATCGCAGCATGCGGTTCATAAAATATCTGTGGTATTGATTCGAATCGTTATTATCAAGATTTTGTGGTCACCAGGCGTTAAGTGCATGAAGAAAGTCAACCTTAAAACATATTAATGACATAATTACATAAATGAAACTCTAAAACCCGATTTCTATAAATTGAAAACGTCAAATAACAATCGTTATTACCCTCCGGCCCGTTTTTCTCTATACCCAAATGTAGACGCCTGTAAAGAACAAAAGAAACCTCTATGAAACGATACCCAAAAGCCATATTTTGCTACAACAGCCTCTTCAATGAGTCCTCAGCGGGAGGCGTTGGTGGCATATCCTGATACGTAAACTCGTCGCTCTCAGGCCCACATGCCAGCCATTCCCGTTTCATTACATATCCCTCAATCGAAGCTCGATTCCATTGTCTACGGATATACCGTTCGCAATCATGTCGCATTAACCAGTCCTCCCTGGGCAATTTGATGCTTTCAGGATTTTCGCGAACCTTAGTCCAATCTGCTTTGTGCCACATATCCCGGACTTGCTCTCCCTTCTTCTGGGCCTCTTTGACCCGCTCGTACCGCAGTTTCTGGTAAGTCTTTAGCGCTGTCGGAACTTTTTGTAGTGGCGATATTTTTGGGTCCGCATGTGAGAGTGCAAGACAGGTCGCCAGTGCGCAACCATCCTCGATGGCCTGAGAGCACCCTTGAATGCTTGTTGGAAGAAAAGGGTGTGCAGCATCGCCGAGAAGGCAAGTCCGGGCCGAAGATGTAATCCACGTGGGAAGAGGATCGCGGGAGACAAGCTTCCAATCGACACAAGAAGGAGTTCTCTCAACCTGTAATTTTAAGTTTCATCAGTATTTGAATCGAATTTTTAAAGTCTTTGCTCGTGATATGGTGTGACAGCTTCCGGATGTGGGTCCAATTTATTTGAGAGAGAAAAACGGTGGTGCATCCGCTGTCACACCATCGAGAATCTCAAACAATCGAACATAAGATGCTTCAAGCCGTGGCCGAGGCCGGGCAAAAATATGATATCGAATAGTGGGGGCTAACTTACGATAGCACGGCATCTTGGATCCCATCCCTCGAGTATCTTAAGAACATCATCAATTTTACCAGGTAAAGACCAGGACTCTTCAATATTTTCTTCGTCCTATCGGAATGATATTAGCCGACATACAACTTTGAATATATCCGCAATATCGCGAAAGCTTACCTTATGAGTGCACACCCACGAAATTTCCTTTCCACCCTTGCAAGTAGCAACCAAGAAGTGGACGTCGGGACCCAACCCTACATTAAAAATCGTCATCAGCCTGGGCAAATTGGAAAGCTTCGCACACCAACCCCGCATTGAAAACTGCGCGTTCTGTTCAAGAATGCCGCAATGGGTAAAAGAAATTGAAGAGGGGTAGAAGGGATGGATGTGTGGTGATGACAATAGGGTACGGTAACTTACATCCGGTGTGAGTATCGCCGTTTGCGACAAATTCCCTCGTCAAGGGATCGGTGGTGATTCCTGCTGCTTCGGCGTCGAACCACGCTCTGTATACTGCATAACCCGAGCTCTTTGGCTTGTCGTCGTATCCGAGAACTAATTTTCTGGCTTTGCTTCGGACACCGTCTGCTCCAACAACAACATCACCCTTGAAAACCTCTTCCTCATCCGTCACTACCCAGGCCTTTCCCTCAATGTCGTCCTCGTGGTATGATTCAGCACGTCTTCCGAGCTTAATTGGAATACCAAGAGACATGGCATATTCATAGATAACCCGGTGGAAATCTGCGCGGTGTCCATTGTACATTGGCTTTTCCTTGTTGGGAGGATATTTGGGCTGATCAAGGACCCAGTCACCATTATGCGTATGGATTCTGAAATGTTTGTGGTGCATGCAAAGGGCATTGAGCTTATCAGCCACTAGGGAACTGTCCCATCTAGACAAAACCTGGCCGGCATTTGGACCTGAGCAAAACTGTTAGTGGGGAAGTTCGAATTTTTGCAATAATTTTACAAGATAAGCTGTGGCTTTTTACATAATTCTACCAGTGGCTGATTCAATACGATGAACACTTCAGACAGTGGCGATTAATGCTACGGAGAGTCTCCTTCGCTAATCTTCAAAATCTTATGTAGCCAATCATATCAAACGAGGACAACCAACCAGAGTTTTATGCAAAAACACAATTTTGGCTTGAAACTCAAGCTTAACGGAGTAGTAATCTACTTACTAATAGAAATAATGTCTCCAAGCTGAGTCCATGTTGGCGTCTTCTCGAGAATGACAACCTCATGGCCTTTGAGATGGCACTCAATAGCAGCTGTAAGACCACCAAATCCTGCACCCACAACGACGACCTTCAAGCCCGTCTTTGGATACTCCGCAATTGGTGAAGCCATTGCCTTTGAGAATCTGAACTCGCTGCTTGAATGGATCTCTATGATAATAACGCTTTCTGGTATTTGATTATAGTGCAAATAGGGTTTTTGAAGTGCTGAAAGATTCGAATATTAAGGAACGTTGGAAGCGGTGGAGAGTTGATGAATATGTGAGTGATCTGGGGAGATAAACAGAAAACAAGGGCGATGGAGGTAGCTTTTAACATGTAGTCCATGATATGAGGAACTTGGTAGTGTTCTGGGGGATGATCTCTAAAATTGAATGTAATACCTAGCGCAGGTCACCAGCAAGGGCGGTTCTGGCTTCGCTCACATGCTAGCACAAAAAAAATCATATTATCCGATCCTGGAGACGTCAAAAACAAGACCACGCTATCCCTGGGCCGTCGTAATCCATCGAAGGAAAGGAAAGTTGCATGGTTCCAATTTGGGGGTTTAGTGCCGTTCCGTGGTAGTCCGCATTTAGTTGGGACATTGGAAAAACACAGTAGATACCACTGTAAATACGACTATAGTAACCATAAGTTCCTGGAGGCGGAGGGTCCAGAAAGGAGGGTCACCCGTGTTTGAATGCAACATATTTCTGTCTTGTCCATTGAGTAGATTTACCAGCTCAAGACTTTATTGTGTGGTCGTTGCAACACCGTTGGACTTTGATCCGTCAAATGCGCCTCTAACCAAGCGTGATCTGTCGCATAATAGACGACATAGTGGTGCCTATTCGTTGCGATTCATACGAGCTTTCAGACTAATATCCACACTAGCTCTCGAATCTGATGGTTACTATTCATTCTCGATATGCATGGCTCTTCATCCCGTAGTTATAACTGTGACAATGTTGTTTATTTTGTAACCAGGTAACCATGACTATGGCAATTGCTTTTGTCACCAGGTCCAATTCATAACTGGGGCCGTTGCTTCTGTTAGGTTAGTCAGAAAACATTGATGCAGAATGTGTGACCATTGAGCTGCTAGTTTCAATAATGCCTTGCACTTGGTCCACAGTAATACAGAAGTGTTCTGTACCTCATTTATGGAATAATTGACTTCGATCAAATCTCTGACAAGATGGCTGCCTCAGCCAGAGATGGCCGCCGCATGCAGAAAAAACGGCGCATTCGTGACACAACACGGACTGCTGCTGTGGGGCGTGACCTTTGCGTGGCTCCCTGGTTGGCGAAAAGGTAACACACCTAGGGAGATGCCTTGATGCACTCTACCGGAGAATTTACAGGCAGAATACAAGGTGCATCGTGAGGATCCCCCTGGAAACCTGGTTTTAGAGTTCGGTATTTCCGGGTGTTTGCAATGCCATCGAAAGAATTCAACGGCTAGATCGTGCGGTAATCGCAATTGTGCGACAAATTCTAAGAATCCGTAGGCTGATTGCTGTCGAGCAGATATCCGTCTTGCTCGATCTTCTTCAACTCATTCCATCGCGTTTTTTTGTTGTTTTCGTCTGTAAATTCTCTACTATTTCCGTACCCTAGAGCTTTGATAAACTCCGCATGCACTGACGGGTATCGAAAGACCGGATAGATTGGCGGGCTTGTGCAACGCCGTTGGCCGGTCTCCACAGTGCGGAAACGTCCGTCTTACGCTTACTGTGTCAACGTTGAGCTGACCCGGTTCTCATTGTCTCGCTACGGCGACGAAAATCTCCAGAGTCCGAATACTGATCTAGGGTTGCCGATTTTGTACCCGGACTCCATCCTCATACCTGTGCATGATATTTCGGGCCCACACAGCCGTCGGTTTGTTGCGTTTGCTCATCCAACGCCGAGCTTAAAAATCAGTCTTTCAATTATACAGTGCAAAATGTGATCTAACGTGATGTAATATCGAGAGATGAACAAGCTTTGCCTATCAGCTGTTTTTTTTTTGTTTTTGTTGTTAACGTTGTTGTATGCAGATGAACCAACACCAAAAACATTGATAACGCAAGTTTCCGGACCATGCAAGACTGACTTACTTCTATTGTCTAAGGTTCTTCTGTGATCAGATTTAATCCAACTATCATAAGGTTTTTGTTTAGACCCTGAGATGTGCATCGCTTTATCTATCCCCAAAGAAGCAAAACTATCAACGTTGCTAAAGTTTATACAAACTGAAAACGTACGATAACTTTTAATAATCAGTCAACTTTTGAACTTCGAAGGTAATGTCAATTTGGAATATTGATAATAGAGTTCAGATTAACTTCTGCAGTTGCATCAACATGGTTCACATACATCTGCGTCGAAGAATTCATCTGTTACAAGACTAGTTGTATTCGCCGGATATGATTCGTTGCTGAAACGTCCGCAGCTAGCCCCAAAACATTTCCATACTGCCTGGTTGCGGTCCGACACGTTAACCTGCATAGGCGAATGTTAACGGCCACTGGAAGCTCCTGTAAATCATTTCGGCTCGTTTCCGTATACATTAGTCAACGCGGGTAAATGCATCTCTAGATGTAAATTCAACAAGTTCTATAGTTTGCTACAAAAGTTTCTCTTCATATATTTGGTTTCGGCAGCGACATGAGCGTTATTTGAGTTTGCCTAAATATATATATTATCAAAATGCTCCAGCGTGCGCATATATCTTTATTTCTTGCGGTTGTTTCTGGAAGCTTGCAAAGCTTCTTCTGAAAGTGCAGAAACCCCTTCAAATGTGTCCCCACCCGGTAAGGCGCCACGCATGGGGGGCATTAATTGTCTTTGTAGGGTTTGGCCGCGGCTCAAACGGTCCGAGATCTGTCACCGGTTGCTTCTAACGCCTTACCCCACGTGGAAATATCCTGGAAAGACGTTAGCCCGGATGTAATACACAACATTACTCCATCCCTACTGTGACCCGATCGAATCGAGATATACCTCTCTTTCAAAGCCAAAAAAATGAGGAGCATCTAATGTTTCTTTCCAATGTGCTTCAAGAACGCGGGGAGTCGTTTTTTTAGATCTCCGCTGTATTACAGTAAAACTTTGTATACTCCGTTGATCTTCTCCTGTTATATCGCGGTAGATGGCCAACTAAACACACATCAGACCACCTGTTACATTCAGGAGAAAGATTTGGAGTTGTGCTCTGGAGACAACACCGACTACAGGGGGCTTTTATGCGCTCAGCTACTGAAAAATCAACAAACTGTTAATCCCTATAGCATATAACTCGGGACTTGCTTCTGCGATCGGAAATGTTCGGGATTTTCAGAGATATCGGACGTATAGAGTTCACAATCTCAACAGTTTCCAGGTTCGGTATGGAGGAGCCATTTTCCGGCATTTTATCCGTAACACGGGATGTTCTGATCACCTTTCTTCCCCAATTTGTGATGATTAAATAGTTGATTCCTCTAGGTAAATTGGAGTACTATGGAAGACCTCCGCAAATTGGAATCCTTTATTGCTGAGCTTCCGTTTCAGTCTCACATTGCGCCGCAATGCATAGATAGATGTCAATATGCATATAACAACCGTTTCGGATCTCGGATTCCCTAAGGCGCCGGATCTATTGCATATTATCCTTGCTATGTATTATCATCAGAGAATATATTTCGACTTTGCTCGGTAAATCAAAAGGGAACCTTGCCCATCATCACCACATATCGCTCGGGACTTTATGCAGATATTATATGCATGTCAGGATCCAATACCAGTTCTGCTGTCCAATTTCGGCTTGCTTTTCATATGTTTACCGAGTGACCCATTCCACCATACCCAAAGTTGGACCCGCGCCCGTTTTATGCATAAACATTCACCGACGTTTTTGTCGGTATATTCCGCTGCATCTGCATCAGGTTAAAAGCAAAACCACTGAAGAAAAGGCAGCCAAGAATATATTGTTGTGGAAACCCTTCTAGTGGCGCAAATGGAACGTGCTCCGAAATAAATCCACATCCAAAAGTCGATGAACTAAAGTTTGAGGCTGAAACGTCGTACCTTCTCTGTTCGTTGATAAATCACGGCCACGGCTGCCCTCATGCAATAATTTCTTCCCTTTAAATGGTTCAATGCTAAAGATAAGTCGCATAACGTTCTTGCCTGACGTGACGAGACGGCTGATGGTCCGCCAAGTTACCAACAGAGCCACCACAACTCAAAAACGAACTTCGATATGCCGTTGTGACCTTTGCCGTTTTCAAAGATCACTTCTTTTTTTCCTTTCCGCTTTGCGGAAAGAACATTGAAGGTAACATCCTAAGGGGTAGATTCTGACATAGGGGGCGGCGGACAGAAAGTAAGAACTATGTCTCCATCAGTGAGGGTTTATGGAAAGTGCAAAATGGCTGAACTTTCCATGGGAACGGTGTTGGGCGCCTGTGGTGGAAAAGCGGGGAGTCATTCTTACTGTGGCTCCAGGGGAACAGAAATACACTTTGAGCTGTTCATCTAAGTGTTTCATTTTGTTCTGGAATTTTCCTGAAATCCCACTAATTTTTGGAAAGTTCCTGTGTCAATATGCAACGCCACAGATATGCATCTCACTCGCCACAGATGGGATGGCTTGACACCGAAAATAGGAGCAATAGTTCTCGCCGGGAACCTTTTTGGTTAGGAAAAGTAAACCCACCAGAGATGAAAATAGTTCGGTCCAGATTCGACTGTGCTCAACTGAATTTCGGAGAATTTTTCGGACCGATAACTACTCCCTGCAGTAGCTTCTATCCCGACGTGAGTGTGCTACATATGTACATACATACGAGCCGAGAACGCTCTCGGAGTTTACGATCGGCTTTATGGTTACACGACGACGGTAAATACGGCGACGGTAAATACGACGCCCAAAGGAAAGAGGAAGAAACAGCATGTGGCGCGATTTGTCAAAAAAATAGCCTGGGAGTTATTTATTTTCGGTGGATTTTCCCCGCACTTGAAGTGAGTAGTGAGCTTTGGTGTAGAAGTCGACCGCTTTCCATGATGGACGCTAGATTAAAGTTTCGTGCGCCTTCCGGACGCTTCGTTATCCGAATCTAATCGCCGTTCAAACCGGACCCTCAAATCTGTCAGTGCCAGAAGATTTTTGCATGATTTTCCTTGGTCATCACGCAGAGACAATCATTTTAGAATTGTCTTGACATCAAACAGCCGAATAGGATGATCACCACTGGGCGCAAACTTGATTCCGGGCGGACGCGAATACCACTACTCTAGGGTGAGTCGCTCTTTATTAGTTTTCTCCGTTATGCCCGGTGCGGTCTCCGCCTGGGCATCTTGGGACCTTGATATATAAAAGCTGTAGACGAATTTCCATGGAGCTGAATTATCACCAATTCAATCATCAACTCCACAAGCAATAATGTCTCACCCTACTACTTCTAAGGCCTGGATCGTCAGCAACAACCACGAGGGCTTTGCTGCTCTCAAGCAGGAGACCAGAGAGGTCCCCAAGCCTGACCCCCGTGAGGTTTTGGTGAAGATGCATGCCGCCTCTCTTAACTTCAGAGACTTGTCCATTCCCCAGGGATTGTACCCCTTCCGTAAGTTTACTTTCCATTGATTATTTTGAATTTCTCAATCTAACGAAATTTATAGCCTTGAACTTGCCCGTTGTTGCCGCCTCTGATGGTGCTGGAGAGGTTATCGCCGTTGGAGAGAAGGTTACTGAGTTCAAGGTTGGTGACAAGGTTTCTACCTTATTCCACCAAGGACACCAGCATGGACCTTTGGACCCCAAATCCATCAGATCTGGATTGGGAGGAGCTATTGATGGTGTTTTGACTCAGTACCGTACCTTCCCTGAGACTGGGTTGGTTCTTGCTCCCAGTCACTTGAGCTACGAGGAGGCCGCCACTCTTCCTTGTGCTGCCTTGACTGCCTGGAACGCTCTTCACGGTGTCACTCGCTTGAAGGCTGGTGACTCCGTCCTTGTCCAGGGATCTGGAGGAGTTTCCGTCTTTGCTTTGCAGGTATGTTTCTGATGAACTTTTTGAATTTTGTAATTATATCTAATCATTGGAACAGTTTGCCAAGGCTGCCGGTGCTTTCGTCATTGCCACCACCTCGTCTGATGAGAAGGCTGCTAGACTCAAGGCTCTTGGTGCCGATGTTGTCTTGAACTACAAGACTACCCCCAACTGGGGAGAGATCGCCCGCCAGAAGACTCCTCGCGGTGAGGGAGTCGACATTGTTATCGAAGTTGGTATGTTTATTTCATCAATTATCTTTTTTAGAAACAGATACTGACTTCTTCACAGCCGGAGAGGCCACTCTTCCCCAGTCCTACCAGGCTGTTAAGATTGAGGGAACCATTGCCCTCATTGGATTCGTCGGAGGAGCAGGAAAGACCGGATCTGCTCTCGAGCCTTTGGCCCGTGTCTGCACTGTCCGTGGAATCTACGTTGGATCCCGCACTCAGATGATCGACATGAACCGCTGCATCGAGGCCTGCGGAATCAAGCCCGTCGTTGACGAGAATGTCTTTGACTTCGACAAGCTTCCTGAGGCTTACGAGTTCCAGAAGTCCCAGAAGCACTTCGGAAAGGTTGTTGTCAGAATCAACTAGAGAAAAATTGTAACTTTATTTTGTTTATAGCGGGATACCCGATACCACTGGAGAAATGTACATAATAGGTGGAGTTTGTTAATAGATTATTGATGATTCATGACCAAATTTGTTCTCTGGGTTCCATTCACGTGAATTTTCATGACTGTACTTCTTACTCTACGAAAGCCATTGTTCTAGAAGGCATAAACCTGGGAGATTTTGCACGCTCGATGTCATCATTGGCTTGGGCTGTCTCGTTTCAAGTTATCATAAATATAGGTTCAGATATTGGTGTTACGGCGGCGTGGTTACAACATGTCTGCCCGTACGGTATTAGTCCTTTGTAATACTTACTACTTCTTCATTGCATAAACCCAATGTAATGGACCATAGCAAAGGACTCAAATTAGTTTCAAGCCTGTGATTCAGTAAAATTATAGTGACCTTGTGGTGACTGGCATCGAAACAGGTCTCTGGTAGGATAAACTGACAACCATTGGTCAAATCAGATTGTGGCTGCTTATTATGCAGCCACACACCGAATACACGGAACCGAGCTTTTCCATATTTAGTTTTGAAACAAGCGCCTCATGATTCACGTGAGCTTTCAGTAGTCAGGTTGTATAGACATTGAAGTGCAAGATGATGCAGTTGGGTTTGGCCGCTGTTGATTCCGATTAAGTTGGTTAAAACGCAAACCTGACCCGAGACTCTGGTGACGGAAAGATAGAAGACTTTTTACTTTAGTTGAGCATTGGGTCTTGTGAGATACATAATTTTAACGATCTGCAGATGTGTCAGATGTCAAAAGTGCATTTTTGTTGCACGTTTTGTGAGGACTAAGAGTGGGCTGAAAAGTTGGGCGGCTTTGCTTACATATTCACTTCGACGGGAATCTCCAGCACTAAAACAATACAGTAAATTACTAGAAGTTTACTAAAAGCACTTGCTTTGAAGCGCCGCACACTTTGATTCAATGACGTATGACAACAATTATTTGGGATCTAACAATTGCCCAATTGCTTACAGAGTCCAACAGCTTACGGTCACTGAAACTCACTCACCGTGCGAAGTTCATGCCCGGCAGACCGCGCATTAATTATTCCATCGAAAGTTCTACGTATCTACCACACAAAGCCATTGATATCCGTTATTACGGACGCCACATATTACCGCTGTAAATTCTTATGATCCATTATTCCTATCCTTCCCTTCATTACAACAAACACCAACATCTTGTCATAAGCACCTTATGCCGAGTAAGAGCTCATGTAGTAGGTCAAGACCGACTGATCTGGATCTGCCTCTTCGGTCAAGAATACATACAACACCAACGCTTGATCGTCACAGATACAAGCAACGACTCTTCTTGACAGTCCCTGCACCTTTAGGACCTTTGCCCATTCCCGGCCGTCGACTCTAACTTGTGCAAATTCCGTCTGACTGCGTACCGTACTTGGATGCCCCTCTCTGTTCTCACTGTCTGCTAAAACCGGATTTTGTAGATCATGCCATTTGCTTTCCACTTTCACTTCAGCACCTACTAACGCCATCTTAAACTCACCAGCCATGTTGGCGGAGAGTAAAAGCTTGTACCGGTCTTCTGACAAAGAAAATGTGGATAGCTTATTGAATCTCTCGGTAATACCCCGGACCCTTGATAGTGGTGGTAGGAAAATATGCACATCAGACTCAGGTGCCTGTGGCTCTTGTATCAATTCTACCGTAGATGCGGAAAGGACTCTACAGGGTATCTCTTGTGTGATAAGAGTGCTACCGGCTAAGAAGTCGGAGGCTGAAGCAACCGTAACAGTCAGGGCGAGAATTGGGCTACCATCGGATGCTCGCTTGGTAAGACGGAGGACTGCCTGAGAGGCAGAGGCACAGGATCGAAGAGATTTGTGGAGGCGGTCGAGAGGGACTTCGAGATTAATAATGTTGTTGTTGGCGGAAGTTACTATGTAGTCCTCAAAAAGCATTTGCTAGTTGCAATGTTAGACAGTGATAAGTAACGATGGAGAGGGAGAATAACAATTGATAGGACACTATTAGGATCAGCAAATTGAAGTACGGAATTTACAGTATATACAAGAGTACTCACGCCCAAACTGCTGTGCCCTCTGCTGCCTTTACAACAAATCGAACCTCATCTTCTGAAAGTCGAAGCCATGCTAGCTTGGCTATGGCACTGAGGGACTGAGTGAGCTCTGATGAATTCGAGTTAGTACAACCAATACTGTGATTTTAGGCAGTCAGTCACGTACTTAAGAAAGTGCTGATACTTCTCACCGAAGTCTTGAAGCGCATTTTGCTGTCTGTGGTGATTTATTATGGGGTAACGCGTCGAGTGTATTAGGGAAGACGCGACGCGTTCTTGATGACGCACTCAACGCGACGCGTTTACTTCACGTGATACAAATGGCAACAGAGCCGCAACTCCAATAATTATTCGGAATTTCCCGAATTCCCTTCACCCACTGAATAAATGTCGCTTCCTCGATTATTCCGGCCGGCATGTCGGCGGTTCGTATCTACCTCCACCCGGCCTGAACCCCTCAAGCCTACGAAGACAAGAAGAGTTCTCTATCCGGCAACCTTCGTCATTGGTTCCGCTGCCGGAATACTATTCTTTAACTACAGTCCGCCGGCAAAGCAGAGCCTTAACCCAGAGACATTTACACCCTACACGCTCATATCACACGTCCCAATCACTACATCGCCATCACAGACCTCAATTCTTACCCTCCTGCCACCTGGTAACTCGCCGCCGCCACCATTTGTTCTCTCAAAGCTCCAGTCAATCGAGATCAAAAATCCCTATGTTCAAATTGCCCGTCACTACACCCCCCTCCCCAGCGAGGACGACAAAATTCGGCTCCTAATCAAGCGCGAACCCGACGGCGAAATGTCGCGGTACCTCTTCACGCTCAAGCCTGGAGCCACAATCGAACTGCGGGGCCCCCACACCGAGTACGAGCTGCACCCCGCGGCACATGCTTCCAAGCTACTATTCCTCGCCGGAGGAACTGGAATTGCCCCTGCTCTACAGTGTGCACAGAAGCTTCTTGATAGTTCCGAGAATGCCTCTATGCGGATTCTTTGGGCGGTTAGACATCGGTCAGAAACTGAAGGAGCGGCATCGGAGGAGTTAGAGAAGTTGAAGCGGGTATATGGAGGAAGACTACAGGTGGGAATTTTTAGTGATGAGGAGGGAGGAATCGGGCAGGGCATGGTCAAGGATGCCGTGCTTTCGTGGGGGGCGAGACGAGTGCTCATTAGTGGACCTGATGGGTTTATTGGATACTGGGCTGGGCCTAAGGGTGATTGGGTCATGGGTAAAGAATCGCAGGGAGAGGTCAGAGGTGTACTGGGCCCACTGCATCAGCAGAAGGGTATTGAAGTTTGGAAGTTGTAGAGAAATGGTTGGGTGTAATAAGGGTGAATAGCGTCAGGGTATGTGACGTAATGCATAGCATAGGATGCATCCATAGAGGGCGTATGTTTTGCAGCGCTCTTAATTCTTAGTGTTTACTATTCATCCAATTGAGTTTGGTTCACGTGTAAAAAATGCTGCTATTACGGAGGAGAAGCTTGGATAACCATCACGTAAATCTGGCCAGTTATCGATGACTCTTTCTGTCAATCAAGCCAATTACTATCATACCGTAAAAGTAGCAGAAATTGTTTATGGTTTGCATAATCACATTACGATATAATAGCTGTCACTCTCCGCCGAACAAAATTGAGTGAGTCTCGATGAAGCGGT
This sequence comes from Pyronema omphalodes, assembly GCA_024516155.1. NCBI lineage: Eukaryota > Fungi > Ascomycota > Pezizomycetes > Pezizales > Pyronemataceae > Pyronema > Pyronema omphalodes. The sequence continues at coordinate 1,184,864 of JAJJXM010000005.1, forward strand.
GAGTGGGTCGGATGCTGGGTTATGATGCAATATGTAGTTAGCTAACTTCCTACAGAGCATATGCATAAACCGTCAGCTTTCATTGGAACAAAGTATGCAGTGATAATCAAATGACAGGGTCAGTTGCCCTAGCATTCTTAGGGCTTTACCATCCTACGAGGGCTATCAGTGGAGTCAGGGCACGTTTTAATCCTCCATCTTCACTGACCACCCGGGCCGGATGGGGTACGTACTCGTCCATAGTAAATATCGAATACTCAGGGGTTCGGCCCGTGGCTACGATCTTTACTGTTTCTTATCTCTGTTGCAACTATGTTTACATTCCTGAGTTTCCCTGTCTCCTCACTCGCTATTATGTACCGCAGAGTGGGTCCGCTGATCAAACATTGAATCAGCTCCAAACAGTAGTAAATCAGGATACACCAGTCATAATGTAGTAATGATACAGATGATCAACCCAGGGCTGAATCTGAACTTTGATTGAAATCATTACTCATCTGGCCTAGATCAACTAGAGTCAGTGACATCTCATGAATGATTGTGACAAGCTAAATATGTAGCGGTCAGTCCATACTCGCATTCCCCCGCTCTGTATCTTTGAAACATGCGGGGAGAATCGATAAAGAAATTAATTCCTGTCATGAATCTCTTGAACAGTAGATACCCTGGATAAGCACCGATCCCAGGGTACCTCTACGATACAGCTGCAGGGCTATTTCTGTTGATACGCCATGACCGCTCCAATTGACAACTGCACCTACAAACGAATAGCTCTTTCACTAGACTTCTGGATACATCGGCGACCAGTTTAATCGTCATGCTATACTTTCGGATAACTGACTTCGCGGATACTTTTGCCGCATCAAGCGAATCGAACAATCTTTGATGAAAGATGATCATGAACAGCATTAAAAATGGCCATATCGTTTGCAGTAGTCAACGGCGATGCTCTGCCGTGGCAATTTCTGATACTTAAGCGTCAACATAGTTTGGTGCGCTACTTCTCGGATATGTAGCCGGATACATGTGTCTTGAGCCATGGGCGTCGCGCTCTTGTAACTCACTTTCAGGTGACAGCCCAGGAATGAAGACTGCATTTGAAATCAGTGCGTCCCAGAGTAAAGTTGCCAAAAAGAGAGACTTTCGGCCATGTTCTGATTTGGGAAATCGAGATGAGGTGGAATCAATGATCTCTCTCCTGTTGTCAACCGCCTTCGGCGCCGGATTTACAAAATACCGCTGTCCACCGGCCACAAATCCCACGTGGCGGAACAAGTATGTATGTATACACCGAAGAAGATGTACTGTACCATCATACAGCTCTCGAGAAGTTAGGTCGGACCGATATTGATGAAGCTCGCGAGTTATTTATTGGTTAGCGATGCTATGTCCGATGCATGATATTCTCCACAGCTTCCCCGCACCCCGAAACTCCGAGACCAATTATAGAAGCGGGACAAGATCTTGATAGTGGAGTAAGTCCCGAGTTCAGCGTTCTTGGCTACAACGAAGAGAAGTGCCCTATGGAATCGGCAATCTCCCTATGTAGCTGGACGTTCAATGATGGATTGATAGTATGTGCATGGTTTGTGATGGAAGACGGCAGGCTAGAAGAGGTAAGGTTACATCGAGTGAGATTTTAGAATTCATTACACGTCAGGATTGAGATGTCTATGACACGAGTTATATTGCTATGACCACGGAGTAATGTCTATCATGACACAGCTCATGATATTCTGAATCAAGGCGTTCATCACAAACAGTGAACTACTGCATGGACACTGTGATATCCTGTGGACGGAACTCCCGGATAATCGATATTCCTCCTCATTTATCATAGATGCTCCGATGTTTGAGTATTCCTGCATTGCAACGGTCCCACCCGTCCGCAATCACATTCTTGCGGGGTATATGGTGCACAATATTGTCGTACATACATGAGATATCCCAGGTGACGCGTGATATTTTAGCTTCGATGTTTGCGCTATGGATCAAAGTTGAGGCGAGAACAAATGAAGTGAGGCATATGTTGCTGTTATTCTCCAGATTAATCCTCCACGTCTTTTCTTGCCACCAATCGCTTTTTTTTACCATCAAAAGCCCGATCGTCTCCACAGATACGCAAAAACACTATTGCAAGACTGTCAAACGGTATCGTATTGTGCCGGATCTCCCTAGCGATAGAATGTTCGATAGATTGCACCGCATATGTTAGTTACATGCACTTGAAAATTTTCCATGCACAATTCCTCAGCTACAGATATCTATACGGCTTCTAACCTCTACATATACACAATCAGCTGTGATATGGTGCGATACCATTGGAAATCTAGTTGTAGTTCAGTTACTCAATCCCCGGAAATCCTCACACCAGATGTAGCCCTGCCTGTCATGAGCACGCGCATGCATAATACCTCGGTCAGTGTGATTATCTCAAGTAATTCTTGGCTTTTTACCCTTCTCCATATGGAGTGCATTCGGAGTGTAGTGCCGAGTATTGATCGAGTATCTTTTGCTATGTACATTCTGCCGCACAGACTCGGTTTTGGGAATCGTGTTAAGGTGCCGCAAGTGCAGATGTTTTGGTCAGTAGTGGGGAGAAATGGCCAAAATACCTTGCCGGCACCACGGTATGATTAAATCACGGCCGTATTTCAATAATTTCTGTAAAGAATAGCTACTCGTGCACAATAATACAAAAATACAAAATACCATTAAAAAACACGGGTTCAAACATGTGACAATAGGCACGGGAAGTTCCACGTCGAGTTTTTTTTTTGCCCCTCTTGCTCTAACAACAGTTAACGGCATGCGCACGCTGTAGGAGTTCGGCTGTGGCGGCACTGTACGTGTTGAAGGATCAGCAAAAAGAGCACCTCCAAAATGTTGGGCACATTTCTTCTTCTAGCTTCTAGACAGTTGTCCGCCGGAAAAGGCACGATGACGTATTAGGAAAGATAGATTTCATACCCAGCCACTTTCCGATCACTGTGATGAATAAATCGCTGTGCAAATGTTTGCTGACAATCAAGTTGGAATGTTTGTTAAAAAATTAGGCTTGATACGCCTGTAAATTTTCCTTTCCTGTAACTATCGTATCCCAGTTTACAAAACCATAAGAAAACCACACCAAGTATCATCCACATGCAGGTCATACCCAAAGAAACAAAGAAAAAAACGTCCGCATAACAAATAGCGCGTGACAATAAAATAGTAGTAACGAAAAACATAACCCGGAACTCCATTCCATCCCAAAATATTCGACCATCGTCCATCATCGCTTTGCATGAAGGGCATAGCAGAAACCGCAAGCAATGCTAATCAAAAAGAAAATCCAAAAACCCTGAAATAAATAAAGAAATTCATCATAACGTCGGTCGTTTTAGTTGATCTCGGTCTCTAAAACTTGGATGACATCGTCGAACGACAAGTCCACACCGTCTAAAATCTTGCTCATATCCTCAAGACCATTCTCGGTCCACATGGAACCAAGTCCAAACTCCTTCGACATGCCGTTATTTCCTTGTTGCATGGAAAACATACCGGGCATGCCCTCGTGTCCCAAGAAGGGATCACAGTCTCCTTGACCACCCAAGAAAGCATCCAAATGGCTCTGATCATCGGCATCAGGCATGGAAAAGTCAGGTACTCCCGAATCGACACCAAAGAACGATTCCTGCTTTGCCATGGCCAACAGCTCCTTGTCGTGGTGTGGAGATGGCGGTGCCTGCAAGAAGCTCTCGAGCTTCAACTGCAAGTCTGACTCGTCCAAAACATTCGTGGTGGCGTTTGCTGCAACATCGAGCGTCTCCATGTCAGGAGGCGGGGTAAGTGCAGCATTAGAAGGAGGTGCAGTTGCGGGAATCGAGATTGCACCTCCAATACGGTTGAAATCGCAGGAGAACGATTGAACTGGCTCCTGGGCAGCGGGGAGCTGTTGTAAGTGCTGCTGGTGGTAGCGAGCACGGCGTCGGTTTGCGTGTTTCCGGAGATTCTCAATGGGAATTCCGGCCTTCTTGATGGCCGCCTCCAAGAAGTGGGTTGCGTAATCGGCGGCGGAGTAGGTCTGTCGTAACCGCTGCAAAACCTGCATACACAATGCAAATCCTTCCAAAGACATTTCCCTGGTAACAGGGTTGGATGATTTGATGTCCAAAAGGTGAATAATTACGGCAGGTAAAATAACCGTAACTCTGTAGTGCGTTAGATTTTGCCTAGAGCACAAGGCGAGGGGAGAATATCATACCCTGTAGTAGGCAAATACCTAACAAGATCGAATTCGATCAAGTCATCTGCCAGCCTCGTGATCTCCGATGCAGCCTGGCGAACCTTCCTGCGGGAGACTTCCTGGAGCTCTGACTTCTTCACTGGTGGGCACGATGGTGTCGACGGGAGGACCTGGGGTCTGTGCAAAGCGCTCACAGTGGTGCTAAAATGGAAAGAACAACCGTCAGCATTGGTAATCAAGGAAATCTAGAAATCCGGGAGTCATACTTGTAAATTAGGTGAAGTAACGCCTTGTGGAGAATCAAGACAGGGTCTGCTCCGGTGGCACAGGGCGTTCCGTAGATTGCCTCTGATGGTAGCCCATTATTCCATTTCTCCAACTCCTCATCACATTTCGTAACTTCCTCACATCCCGGCTCCAACTTCTTCGGAAGAAGCATCATAGTAGTTCTAGTACTTCCGTCGGCGGTCAATGAACCGTGGTTAGTGTTCAAAACCGAGTATTGAGCAGTGAGGACATGTGAGATGCAAACACAGAGTTTCGCCTTCTCAATACACAGCACGGCCAATTGCTTCTGTCTCTCCACATCCTTCTCCTCCTTTGCACGCCTCTCTGCGCTCCAGAAGAATGCCTCACTCTCGTCGAATCCGATATCAATGTCAAAGTCTTCAATGGTAAGCATCGGCACATCGCAGTCCTCCGTCTTTATCCGTGTCGGTCTCCTCATTCCCAAAGCGACGAGTCTGTCTCTCATGTAACAACTCCACCAAATACGCTTCCATAATTTCTGTCGCGTCAAATCCATGTTGGAGTTTTCGGGGTTGCGATGTAGACCAATAGTGTGAGACAAGGAAATTGCCACCCCCATCCAATGCCAGGTATCCTTCTGATCGTCTGGTGTCTCGTACCAGTACGACATCAAAAGCAACGCCTGAACAAGAAGCATGCGATCCTGCTCGTGATCAAAGTCGTACAGAAGTCGTGTCTTGATGAAAAATGCTTTTCGTGCTGCCTTACGCGATGTGTATCCGGCGGCGCGGAGGTGCTCCATAGGAACAAATGCTGATCCGGAAAACATAACTGCCTGAAATAGTAGAAGTCCAACCTTTCCTTTGCTTCCATCCTCGCAGTTGACAGTCTCAAGAAATTGTCTTCTGTCAAGTAAAGGCATGTACGGGTGCACAAAGTCGAAATGTGCTTTGAGCAGTATAGAGCGGAGGGGCTCGTCTGGTAGAGTTAAAGCGCCCTTTCTCCATAGGTATTCGAGGTCTTCCGCAGGAATGCGGGATGGTGTTTGCTTGATGAATGCCGGTAGCTCGAAGGTAGGCTGTCCGGACATGTTTTTCTGGGGAAAGGTAGATGTGGCGGATGAGGCAGTAGATAGGCTATTTGATAACGAAGGAATAGAGCCGTGTGATGATGCAAACGATGCCCGACGAAGATTTTGTGTCTGGTCTAAAGAATGAATGTCAACACGGGAGTCTCAAATTATTGTCTGAAGGAAAAAATGGAATTTTGGTGCATACAAATAAGATGGGGCACGTGACCCTCTTTGTCGGACTGGCCGTCCATGGACATGGCAGAGGGGGAAGCAGAGTGGATTCTGTCATGGTGAGAATGATCAGTTCCGTCGAGAGAGTGGGTGCTGTTTCCGTTGGCGGCGTCGAGTTTCATGCCCCAATTCTTCCTTCAAAATTGGGAATATCAGATTAGTAAAAGTTTGTCATAGAGAAACAGTTCACTTGGTGATATTGTTGCTCACTTTCTCCGCTTGCTCTCCGTCACAATACACTCGACCTCGTCGAGTCTGCAATTCGTGCAAGGCGCACCATGCTCAACAACATTGCATCGAACCTTTCTTGCCCGACAACACTGACAAGCCTTGGATGCTCTTCTCTTTACTGCGCGGAATCCGGGTCCTTGGTTGCTGGCGTTTGCTCCACTGGTAGCAGGATTGCTTCTCTTCTGACCAGCTACTGGAGAAGGTGTCGTAGCTGTCTGTGCAGTTGATTCTGTTGAAGCCATGTTGAAATATATTATTGCTGATGAACTCTACTGCTGATGTTGAACGCCCACGTCGCCTTGCTGCTTCTTCTTCTTCTTCTTCTTCTTCTTCTTCTTCTTCCGAAAATTCCTCAATGTCACAACCCTCAGTTCTATCGCATGGAAAGCTCTTGTTCAAAAGTAAAAGAAGGAACCTGGGGTATGCGGAACGGACGCTGGTGAATAGTAGTATTGGACCACTGATGACATACAAGGGCGGGCGACCGGAGCAATATAAGGGAAAGTCTGGAAATGGGACGGCCACCCCCCCTCCCCCTTTTAGCGCACGTTTCCTGTGGGACACATCGTCCACACGCGAATCACCGCTCTATACCTAATTCATGGCGTTTATTTCAAAATGGCGCAACGCTCAAGGTGGAAAGGGATTTCGGCAGCCTGTCGCATCCATGCTCGTGCAGTGCTAAGCCTAGGAAACTTTTTTTACCCCGGACTTTCGCAAGCTCTGAGAAGAGAAGTGTCGAGCATGGAAATAGCGTCAGATGGCGCACCCCTGAGGGGCAAATTGTGGGGCAGGCGTTGGTGGTGGGAGGTGAGAAGGACTGAGGAGGAGGATGGACGTTCTTGGTGGCAGGAGGGACAAGCTTGAGTAAGGGTGGACGTGCTCTGGGAGGGGGGGGGGGATCGATAGCCATAGTCGACGGAAGACGGACGACGGATGTAATGCACACCTCGTCACAGGTCCATCACTCGGACCATCGAGGTACTTCCAGACGCAGCAGACACCCTCCCACAGCATCAACACATCCCAGCCGGCCGATCTTCATAACGTACATGATCATACATACAACCCGACGCGCAGATTCGGCGCAGAAAAATAATTCCTCCATCGCCGGTGTGTATATACCTGCCCCCCTGCCCCTCCGTCCGCCGTCGGTGAGCATGTATGCGGTGGCTGCTTCAGGACGGCCTCCGCCCAGGCGCTTCCATCACGTCGCCCAGGACTCGTTTCACGGAACCGCAAAATAGAATCCCACAAACAAATGTAGCCAGCTGTGAGCTTGAGCTTTGGTTTCCGTCCTAAGTAACGGTTCTCCACCTTTTCGCCTCTCTGCCGCCACCAGTGCAGTGCTGCAGTTGGCCGATTCGGGATGGGAAGCGTCCCCCGCCCTTTCCCATCCCGGATGAACTATTCGCCTGGCAAGCCCGAAGCCAGCCCTCCCCAACTTGCTTTGCCTTCGCTGCTAAGGGATGCTTCTAAATTGTCGGATCGTCCCCTTGTTTTTCTTGGGACGCTGACAGTCCTCCCCGTCGCATCAAAGACACGCGGACCGCTTGGCGGACCGCCTGTTTGGGGCACTTTGTAGGTTTTGAGAGCTCGTCGTTATCGGGGGTCGTTTGTCTTGATCCAGGTTGTATAGAAATATTTGATCCAGTAGTGCAGTGTATGTATGTAATGGAGCCATAGCCTCGAAGTCTTCATCAGTAGCCTCAGCATCCATCAGCAGTCTCGGCATTCATCAATAGTCTCCACATTAATCTATTCATCAGCAGTCTCAGCATATTCATCGATACATAGTCTCGGCATCCATCAGTAGCCTCAGCATCCATCAGTAGCCTCAGCATCCATCAATAGTCTCAGCATTCATCCATCACAGCCAGGATTCATCACTATCACGGCTACTCACTCACAGCTAGAGACTTTTTCAACTTTCACAGTGGCTCAATTACACACATCGCCTACCGGAGACCCGTCGCCGTCAGACCCTCTTTTTGCGTTCTTGCTTTCGTGGCCATCGTGGATCGAAGACCTGGTGCACCCAAATCCACCAAATCCATCGGCTACGGACGAACGGAGCAATACGGCGCCCCAGTTCCCCACCACCGGAGGTCCCCCGCCCGGGCTTCCCGATCCTTCTTTGGATGCACCGACGAGATCTCAAAATATGAGTGCACCCACCGATGTTGAAGAACAAATCCCGCATTGTACGCCTGCTGTCTTTGGATTGCCAGTGGAATGGGATGCTCGGAATGATGGGATGAGTCTACCAAAGAAAAAAATCACATACATTTATCCGACAGAATTATTATCTACATCCAGAAATTTTCTCATGCTGAAACTCGTGTCGGAAGTTTTCCGACAGTGTCATGCAGAAAAGTGAACCCGGATACGTAGCAGTCCAATGCGTCAGAGTTATCTGCATCCAGCAATTCTGAACGCCAAAAACCAGAGACTGTTCATTTCGCTATGGCTCTATGCGCCTGCGCTTCACGGTCTTCTCCTTCACCGCTGCCGCAGGAAAAAAAAAAAGAAAAAAAAAAAAGAAGAAGAAAAAAAAAATTGAAAAAAATTATCCCTCCAGAAGCGTTGGGAGTCAGCCTTTTTGAATCTTCTTCAGTACTCGAGTCTGCCACTTGGGTTAATCCACCAATAGCCTCATCGGGGGTTAATCGATTAGCCAAAAACGCCGTGTAACGGTAATCGCTGCCAAGAAGGAATTATCCATTCAGCGTGAGGGATTTCCTGTATCGTTCGCACCGGACCAACAATAATTTTTCCAATTATGCACTCTGACGAACAGTTTTACGGGTTACATATTGCGGGGATGTGCAAAAATAAGCGAAAGTACTAGAGTCCCCGGCATTCTCCATGCATCGAGAAAAAAAAAGTAACGTACCTACAGCCAGGGTCGACATTAATGGCATGTATGTTTCTGGCATAAATGATTAATTCGATGTCGCTCAAAATAATGATGGCAAGAACCTCACGCTGGTGATCATAACGGTCTCTAGAAGGTGACATGAAGCACAATTGTTTCCTTAACCGTGATGTTTCACAGACTGCGAAGAATCTTCTTTTTCTTCCATGAGACCCATAAAGAATCAAGGCACCAACCGGTTTGACGCTATCACCCCGGATCACGTTTCCCCGCGATGTTCGTAGCTTGAGACCCACCATCTCGCAGAAATCACACCATATACAAAAGTCCGTAAGTGCCTCGTCCGTATCTGGAAAGGACTCGTCAAAATGCAACGGAAGAATTTTGAATGCAGCGTTTAATAAGGCTTGGAAATTAGGGATCGCTTGAGGTCCAGACGAAACAACAGCTAAGTGTTACAGAGCTCATCACGCTTGGGTTTGGTTGTTCTTGGCCTGCTTAAGAGTAATGCAGTCACCGACTGGCTTTATTCTCGGCAAAATTATTGGTGTTTCGGAGCTCGCGTGTTTTCTTAGGGTTGATCAGAAATTAATTGATTTGATGATGAAGCACCGGAGGTAACGGTTGACATGCACCGTTACTTGAAGACGGCATATTTTTCCAGAGCAATATGGAATTTGGGGTAAGGTGCATAAATTATTGATGCTTTACGTACTGAAAATAACGTTAAGATGGGCGTTATTCGTGTGCGAACCAAGCCCACCATACTTGTTTCCGCCGTACCAAACCTTCGGATGAATGGCGGAGACGTAATTCAAGGTTGCATAGTTCCCGCTTCATATACTCCAGGCCTGGTCTTCAACTACATATGACCTTCCAAGACTGGAGCTATGTATAGATGAAAAAATATGCATGGAACGCCATCCAATCGTACAAGAGTAGGACTAAAGGAATGAGGTCACTCTTGAGAGTCGTTCTGGCCTCATGAATTCGATTTGCAGGGGGTTAAAAGAAAAGTATCTTCAACGAGAGCTGACCCGGCTTGACCGAAGCTCGCCCCCGAAAAAGCTCCAGCCCTGATCACCTATATATCTTTTCCATTTACCCAATACTGATGTCGTCCTGTAGGATCACTGTATAGCCAATTTTGGCTTGGCCGGTGCCCGAAACAGTGAATGTCAAAGCTCAAGAATGGGAGCCGTATGTAGGTATATATGCAGATGTAAACTTCTTTCAGATGGCCAAAAAGATGTATGTAGGTACATCGATGTACGTGTGATGTGCCCTGTAGCACGGGTTAGCTCCCGTTCTCCAGCTGGGAACCCCATGGGGATGCTCTAGAGCAGCTATCCTAGTTGATCAACTAGCATGATTACCAACCAGTTGTTGCAGACGGGATACCGAGGCACGCTTACATGATCCACGTGATTCTACAGACCCCCGAAACGCTACAGTATCGGACCCGCGATATGAATTGCGCTGAGCTATCCGATCCGACAAGGACAAGATTTAGGGCTCCTTATTCGTTGTTTTAGACTCTAATCTCGCTGTCTCCGAATGGTTCAACGCCGGTCATCCAGATAAAGTGTATATCTCGCAAGAGTGACGTTCAGCCATCCTGATATAGGCACTCCGCGGCTTCACGTGAAGTATCGGAAAATGCTGCTGGAGTAAACTGAGTTGAATCTACCGTTTTATATAGTGAAAATTCATTGACGACAACCCAACAATTTTCGGCGGCAGTTAGCATTGATGAAGGAATACATACCTATTTCATGTATCGATATCGTCATCGGCAACGAACAATGGCTGCGCGCATTGACGCCTTTGTCCAGGAAGATGTTTACACCCTGAACCACAGATGACCCGGTTACCAGTTCATTGGATCTGAAATGCTCCGTCATGGAGAGAAGCGTTATTTGTTTTAGCCGTTTGAACACGCTTGCTCCCGTAGGCACTTTATCCAAACTTCATGATTCCACGGAAACTAAAGGTGATGAATATTCTAGTGATTCCATAGGCTGAAACATACTGTGCATCGGAAATATGTTTTTTCCGGTCCGAAAGTATGAGCCTCCTTTGAACATGTGAAAAAGAAATGAAGACTATCATGAGTGGTAGTAGTTCTAGCGACTTTCATGCGCCGGTCCATCGCCAATGGCGTCTTAATCACTATTCATCACTCGATGCAGCAACGTCCGACAAACAGATTGCAAAAAGCCCGGTGGATTCTGACGGGCGTATGGACTGCAAATTTTCAGGGCAATTGTGAAAATTTTCTGCTTTACTTCATACCACTTGTTATCAGGATCTAGGTCAGTCAGAGTCGGGGTCGTGTATCCCGCTGTGCATGCGCACGCATCCTTAGTATCAGGACAGATTCTTCCACCCGTCCGCGCCTGGCGATAGTTAAAACATCTAGCAGCAATGTGCCAAGTTCTTGAGCTCGTGTCCCCTGTTAGGCAGAATCTGTTGCTACGGTTGAAGCTAGATGAAGCACAGCCCAGGCTGCACATACGTACAGTTACATAGGGTCCATCTAGTGCGAACGATGACTCGTCGATGAGATCTCGGTATCGAACCTGAGTAATCTTTAAATGCAATTTGTTTCATACCAAAATCAGGAGAGCTTAGAACAAACAGTAAGCTTTCTAGAGCAAATCTAATGTTCCACTCTGAAACTGGAACTCGAAAAGCGCACGTTCTTGTAGGGCAAATGGATTCCGGTTTCACGTCGACGCAACTATGTAACGATATAGTTAGCATTACCGAAAAAGAAAGCGAAATATGTACAGAAAATTTCATCCAAACAATTCAAACATGCCATTGGGATGCATGGCTTCCGCATCACCGACGGACATACGGAGAATAGTTCCTGCGGCGATTCAGGGTTCAACTTTCCCATGTTTCGATGAAGGGGACTATGAAACCCTACTCATCGATTTTTAAATGTGCCAATCATTCTGGAAAGTGATCGTTGGAATGTAGGGCTTGAGGTTACTGAATTTTCACGCACTTGAAGGATCGATCTCTATGTATCCGTTCGTGCGCACGAAGATCAGCATGCTTAAGACCTTTCCAAGAACTATAGGCACCGGCATGTATGCACAAAGAGAGTTTACTGTACCTCTTGTCTTTCTGAGAGAGAACATGGCTGTGTTCAATGTTTAGTGTCCCTGGTAGTTCGCACGTTTCGATGCCAAGGCGGTGCTTCGCTGGAGACCGACGCTGCGCAGCCGGGTGCGATGTTGTGATCTCAAAATCCGTGATCAGTAATCGTAACGGCCCGATCACTTGGATGCACAATGTTGCATATGCACACTCCTTCGAGAACAGAACCTCCGTTTTTCTATTACATAAATCAATGTATATATACTGCGGTAATGCATCTCTCCACGTGAACGGCCTCGAAATGAATACGGATCAGTGGTCGAGCTTTGAATTTTCATTGAACACCACTCTTTCGATCTCTTCATGAGGTTTTCGAAGCGAAAAATAAAATACCAACTACGTACATTTATGTATCAGTCTATTTCCGGCTTCTCTCGATATCTACTTCCTGAAGGTTCAAGCCGACCTCATACAGTTAGCGAAGCCCTAATTTTCACTGTTCAGGAGGCCAAGATCGCGATTTTTTTTGACGATTAGCCCCTGTGATGACACATCTCACTATATTGAAAGATGGCTGAGCATCACACAAATAACGTGGCAAGCATGCATACTATGCGTACTAATTTGTATTTGCAACTTGTGTTTCATCTCTCATCGTGTGTATGCAGTTGGTTTTCTCCTGCACTAGGTGTAGTGTATAACAGCAATCGCTTGAGCGGCACGGCTTTGGATGCCGCCTTTTGTACCATATGAGTTAAATGGGGGCCTACACCTAATTGAGGGCCATAGCCTATTTCTTCTTTCAACTTCATCAAGGGTTGATTTCAATCACAGCTAATCAGTCACAAGCGGCAGAATATGAATTGGGGACCTTGAGTGTCATCATATTATAGCCTAATTGACGTACATTCATCTTTGGTATCATATATAGAGGATGCATCTCTTCTGAAGAGAGATGTGGTGTTAGACATACCGAACTACGTACATATATCGATTCTATGTCACAAACGAGCACTCGCTTCATGAAGAACTTTCGCTTGAAAACTTTGCTCACCGAGAAGTGGGTTCTCATATCGAACTAAGGCAAGGTTCAATTTGAAGCACCTACATAGGACGCCAGCTATCGGCGAAATTTCCGCCGTTATAAAAGTATTAACCTCAGGCGGAATTTTTACCAAGGAACGCCGGTGGCAGCTCGCCAGAAGTGGCGCTGATACGTTTCGCGATAGAGGTTCATGTGCTACCTTTATCTCTTAGCGTATAAATATATCCTCTTGTCCGCGGGGCCTGGCCGTACTATCAAAACTAGCTAAAAGATGATCTGGAATTGGCCTTTCGCTAAAATGTATGGGCCGCCTGATGGAACCGCAATTATGATGCATAGATATACCCACTTACCATATCAAGAAATCTTTCCCCAGTTCTTTGTTCATAAGGCGGTTGCGGTGGGGAAAGAGGCGCGGAGAGCGGGGGAAACGGCGAGGCACCGTTCGCGGGGCAGTGGCTGCTCTAAAGTAGGGTAGAGCAGCATCTAGAGTAACGAACCAGCGTTAAAGCGATGATTTGAGTATTTGTGGGGTGGAGGCTGTCGCTCATATGTAGAATGTTTGGTATGGCTAACCATAGCTAACAGCGCGATGTACTCTTGAGCCTCGTTTATAGCCTCAGCCCCTCGGGGGGCAAAGAACAACCTGAAGTTGAATTAAGCAACGTGAATTCAGCCTGAAAAAGCCCTAGCCCTCAATCATTAAAGACGACATAGATTCAATGTGGAATCAATTGTGTTTCGGCCGAATGGAAGAACAAATGCCAGCTCCGGAGAGAAAGGGGTTGGTATTAATATTCATCATTTACTTAAGAAGAATCTTATGAAAGATTCATGTATTTTTAATTAGTTATTATTAACTATCATTGCATACAGACCTGTCAGATACCTGTGAAAAGTGATGTAGATTACAGTGGATGAATTGAACCGAATGATAATCTGTGCACAGGATTGAAAAATCATTGATATCTCGTGTCTATGATTCATATAGATAGATCAAATACCCACAAGTTGTAGATAAAATACCGTTTTGCAGTGCTATTTTCTTATTCCGAATCACCACACCTTTTGGTAGGGTTGAGAATGCAAGTGATATTTGATGTTTTGGTGCTGAGATATGCTCTTGTACGGCGTAGCAACAAGCTCGAAAGTCTGTACTGTACTCGATTTGGATATAAACTGTGCCGATTCGTACGTGTTACACAACCTCATATAGGACGATCGCAAATCTTCATTCCCACACATGCCACCTGAAAACCCCTCAAAAATGGTCACACGCAGCGATGTCACTCAAAACACTACTTCTGAGAACCCTTCATCCGACGATAATTCCAAGCTTTCGGATCCTGAGTTTGTTTTGGCAAATGTTGTTAAGGAATGGTTGGAAGACATTGACAATCCCATATAAGCTGATAAGCACTACTGATGACACTGTGAAGGCATTTTCATATATACTTCCAAATAAATTCTCCAACACAACACTCAGCTGCCCTAAAGCTCAGAGATGCCGTCCTCACTCTACGAAGGTCTGGAGTATTTGTGGCAGTGCCTCTTAGTCGAGTTAATGTCGCCCCCATCGGGCCACATCCAGCTGGGTCATACGAGATTTGGGTTCCTCGTGAGAGTTTTGCGGAGGTTTTCAGCTTTATGGCTCTGAACCATGGGGAGCTGAGTGTACTTGTTCATCCGCTCACAAGACATGAAAGAGAAGATCATAGTTCTCGCAGGGCGTGGATCGGTCAACCATGGCCGATCTTGCTTGATCAGCTACCCGAGGACCTGGGAAGGGCTCCGTTGCAATACCCAACTTTAGGTAAGATCTTAGACTTCATGATTTACGCCACTCATGATGATACACAAATATCTTCTACTAACTTCTTATTCTAGGATTTGGATACTCGAATGATGCTCCTGAGTTAGACACAGGGGAACGACAGCGGAGGGCCAGAGAATTAGAAAAGAAAATCAAAGATGAAACAGGGGCCGAATGATGGGTCGCCTGTTCACTTCCATGAATAAGTAGAATTTTATACAGGCTAAATGGTCGAGATAATGGTCGAAGTGGATCCTTTGTCCCTGAAGTGCCTTCTCTTATGGCAAGGTGGAGTATCGGTTAGATAGTAAAAAAAAATACTCTTGTATTTAATTGCACTTCCATCAGCATAGATTCAGTAGTGTAGGGGTATCATGAGCGCTTGCCAACTGCATACTGCGCTCGACCCGGGTTCGAATCCCGGCTGAATCATTTTGCCCGTAGCTCTTTTTCAGCCCTGAAGTGAAGTTTTCTTTTCCCTTTTGTGACTGTCACTGAGATATGAGTTGTAGATCTTCTGGTTAACCAGCGATTGCCATCTTCACCCGTAAAACTTACCATGGATAGGAGTAGACAAGGTGCATTGTCTAGATAACCGGTTGATCGCAAACTGCACAAGATCATACTTTTAAAACCTGGCAGATTACCTGCCATTAGATTGTCTGCCATTTTTAATTTGCCGGAACAGGCTGTCTTCTGGTTCGCCAGAATCTTAAATTTTATGAACATCTAGCGATTCTGCATGTTGGCCCTAGTTAAAATGCAACTGTCAATTTATATTTTCCGTGGTTAACGCGGTATCCTGTATATACAGTACGTCGAACGACTTTCAGTCGCTGAGAGACGTCAATGGAAGTAGGCAGAAAGTAACCCTGGGAAATATGATCATTCTGGGCTAGCGCAAGACCTGGGAATCGCCTCTGGCTTGAGATGGATTCAAGAAGAGTGGCCAGTATTTTATTTCTTTTTTCCGCACATCCCGCGGAGCTCAACGGATATCGTGGGTAATTATCCCTTAGACTCTAGCTGCATATATAGAAACAGCCAATGAACTAATGGCTTTCACGCGTTTATCTACTCTCAAGCGGGGGCGCAAACTAGCATTGAGTGTTCTCACATCCAGAAAAATTCATTGTTTTCCCCGGTTTCTAGCATAGCACTTGGTTATCAGCAGATGGGCCCAGTGGCTGAGGTATCAAAACATCTGATGATAGGCGTCCACGACTCGGGGGCCTTTTCAAATAAAGCTCAGACGCGTGGACCTATTACCGCTTAACGGGTTCGCGGCAACTGCGCAAATTGTTTCCTGATATTCAGTAGTGGTAACCGCGCCTCATGGGATAAATCCAGAAATAAACATTGCGACGCTCGGACTGGAATACATAAAAGTATCATATACTAACTAGCCTCCCGGAAACCCTCCGGACAAATGTTACTGTAATAAGATATCAAGCTAATTATTGTCTTTTACAAAATAATCCCTCTGTCATCGGATCCAAGACACGAAATATACTCGCATCAAAATTTATATGAACCTCCTGAGAATTGCATTCGGCACATCCACCCACCCGACGCGGGTCCTGACGGTCAATTTCTTCACGCAACTATCTTCGAATGGTCTGCAACTCGTAGAATAAAAGTACAAATGAAAGCTTGCCACGAGCATCTCACTAGCCCAGCTCCGTTGTTACGGTTCACGCCACTGAGAAGAGTGCACAAGCGTGCATATGTATGCATAGCATGGTCGAAGTATGTGCGAATCCAAATCGGAATAAATCCCCATTCACGGTTTCGGCAGATCGGTCTATGGCGCTCAGGGGTTTGGGATGTCTTTGTGTATTCGGCCATATAAATATCTGCATATAAGCTGCGGGAACTAGCGAAACGGACTACGGAATATCGATGTGTTGCTGTGTGTGTATGTATGAGTGATGACTCGGTGATGGCCCGGTGATGGTTCGGGGATGATTTGCTTGTGATTTGCCTAATGATTTAACTGTGATTCGCCTCTTAACTGAGTGATGACTACCTTTAAGCTCATCATATCGATCTAAGGTCCCGTTAATAATAGGCAACTAACGCTTCAAGGATAATTCCGGTAACCCCCACCCACCGTCGGCGCATCTCTAGAACGACATGAAGGCCGCGAGTCCAACGTTAGGTCAGGCAGCTTTAAAGCCAAGCGCAGCTCATTTCTTTCCGAAATAAAGTTAGGTCTTTCACCAGTCGTTCTACCGGACTCCCATGGAACGCTTCGCGCGGCTAATAGAAGAATTACCCCACCAGATAATCGGATATCTCCTTTCCACGTATGCATTACGCCTTGGGCTGTTCCTGATCCTCGGTATGGGTAGTACTACTACTGAATGCTGGACTATCATTTGACTATGTATATCGCCTTGTATCGGAGTTGACGAAGGCCAACCAGAACGGAATTATATCTCTCATTAATCCTGGCTGGAAAATCCACAGGAATTTGAAATTCGTGGTCCGACTTGCTCAGAGGGACAAAGATCACTAGGATATTCCCCGTCTGTGCGCTGCCTGATGAGAGATCTAGAGTTATTTTGTCTGCATGTCTATCGTACGGGCCGGCCCCGTACGGAGCGCGGGGGGCAACTATGTAGGCGAGAGAACGTGAATATGGGTGAGTATGGCCACTAGAGTATATTGCGAATAATCATCGGTTGCAGTGCCCAGTTCTACTGCAGGGGAGGAGTTTGTCGTGAGCGAGTAGACAATAAGATTTGATTGGCTGAAATGGCGTACTGCCGCGGTTGCGATTGCTACATGAGGCTGTGATGGAATACAAATACATTGGCGGGAGAATAAAATCCATCACATTTTATTCGCCTCCGACTTTCCATGGTTTTTAGAGAAAACCAGTTGGAAACCAAATGAGAATACTTGAATCCAATGGAATGAATATTAATTATAAAAATAAATAATATTCTCCAGACGAAATACGATTGAACCAAGTATTGGGCAGAAAATATACCGCCAAGCGCTACCCTTACTGACCGGGGATCTCTCACCAGATCTTGGGACGATTGCTCCGATTGCAGAAAGGCAGCTCAAAAATTGTTATCTTGTCTGCACCTGATGAGTAGCCGAATTTTGTATTCATTTTTGTGCACTCATCTGACCGATTTTAAACACATCTTTACTATTACTCCCAACGCCATGAACCCACGTCAAAATATGGGAAGCTGCTAAACTCGTCAAGATGCATCATCCATCCATCGCTAGAGACATCTCCCGCCTTCCAGGTTCATCACCCCACCCTAGCATCATAGCACTACGCGATTATTTACATTTGGGCATTTTCGTCTGCGCCCGGGCCAGTTGCGACCCCAGCCTGACCCTATTATTATCAAGTCACAAAAGTCTGGGACTAGCTCTCGCTATACCCTGGGCTGTTGTCAGTACTGTTAGCTATGTCACTGCATAGAAATGGTGATCAACTTGACACTGGCATGAAAATTCTTGGTATCCCGACCCTTTCGGTTGATTTGAATAAATAGAGAACGACCCCTTCTTCAAGTTTAAGCTTCAGTTGTGGGTTTTCACTAGAAAGTCCAGTTTGTTGTTTGGCTTACAAACGAAGCCAAGTTTGCTCGCATTCTTTAGTACACTACTCCTACACGCCTCTACCACCTCTGGGGAACCATGGGCAATCCTGAAGAACCTCCCCAACCGATGAGCAACGAAAACGCCGAAGCAATGATGAGCGACAACGCCAGCAATCTTTTCGATATGAAGGAGATTGAGAGATTAGGACGAGTAAGACCAGAATGCTTCAAAACACTTTGGTCCGAGATTGGCTTTGTGGTTTCGATATGCATGGCTCAAATCCTAGTGGTATGATACGAACAAACACCGTCGAAATGAAAATGCTGATTTATATGCACAGGAATACTACGTATCTGGGTTCAATGTGTTGGTACCTGCAATCATAGACGCTCTCGACGTTCCACCTGAGACTTCGACATGGCCCGCGTCTTCATTCTCACTGGTCATTGCCTGCTTCCTTTTGCCGATGGGACGATTTTCAGACATGTACGGCGGAAAACGGTTATTCATTCTCGGCGTAGGATGGCTCGTGATATTCAGCATCGTGGGGGGTATAGCCAAAAACGAACTGATGTTGGTATTTGCGCGAGCCCTTGCAGGGTTGGGTCCAGCCGCCTTCCTCCCCAGCTCTGTTATGCTGCTAGGGAGTGTATATCGCCCCGGTCCTCGGAAAAATTTGGTTAGTTGCTTAACTTCTGAAAAAAACAAAGAAAGCCGGTGGCATGTGTCTTGAATAAATGACTAATCTGATTTTACTAGGTATTTTCGATGTATGGAGCATGTGCACCTCTTGGATTCTTTTTGGGCATCTTTTTTGCCGGATTAGCTGCTGAATTATTGAGCTGGCGCTGGTATTTTTTTATTGGGGCCATTTTCACAGCGATTTCTTTTTTTCTCGCTTGGGCGTCAATGCCGGATGACAGAGATGAGCGCGCCAGTTTCGGTACCAAGATGGACTGGCCTGGCGCCGCATTGATCGTCTCCGGCCTAATTTTGGTGGTTTTTTCATTCACAGCATCCCCGGGTGCACCACAAGGTTGGAAAAGTCCCTATATTCCAGTTTCTTTTTGCTTGGGCTCGATTCTTCTCGGACTTGCCGTTTGGTGGGAGGGATGGATGGCAGAGCAGCCTCTGCTCCCAATTGAAATCTTCAAGGTCAAGATGTTCCCCGCGGTTGTTGGGGCAATGTTTATGCAGTATGGTGGCCTCGGAATCTTCTTGTTATACACAACTTATTAGTGAGTTTCCTCCCGCAGGTCCTCAAATTACTGACAGCTAATTGTTTTGCAGTATGGACACAATTCTCGGTGGAAGTCCCCTCAAAATTGTCGCGTGGTTCTCACCGATGTGTGTTGGAGGAATCATAATTGCTGCAGCGGGTGGCTTTGTCCTGCATATACTTAGTGGTACAATCCTCATGCTTATTGCCGGTGTATCGTGGATCGTTGCTCCACTGTTATTCGCCATCATGCCGGAAAACGCCTCATATTGGGCATTTGTTTTTCCTGCAATGGTTACTGGGACGATCGGAATCGACGTCAGTTTCAACATCACTACTATCTTCATCACCACAGGGCTTCCAAAGCGCAGACAAGGTCTTGCTGGGGCGATGTAAGTATTTTCGACCCACTGTCATACGAAACAGGACTAACGGAGATCTTCAGTATAAACTCAAATATGCATCTCAGCATTGCGTTCTTTCTCGGATTGGCAGAAATCCTTGCGCACGAAACCCGACACGTTGGTACGCGGAGAAGTTACGAATATGTCTTCTGGTTTGAAGTTGGACTTGCTTCAATTGCTCTACTAATTATGTTGGCATTCGTGCGACTTGATAAGGCCAAGAGTGATTTGACAGCTGATGAGAAGGAGCGGTTAAGAAAGCAAGAAGAGGCCAATGGCAGTTCTACTACGATAGAATCTCAGTAGATCAGTGAGCTAGATGTCCTGGACTATGTCTAGGAATTTGTGGCTGCATGGCGCGGGGCCCTATCAATAATTGGGGCCGAAACATGGCTCTTGGGGCGGGAAAAAAAAAATTCACTTAGGGAATCGGGGACAAAATGGATACGAGAAAAATAGGGATGGAATTCATATTGGTAGTGCTAGTGGCTATTGGACTGACTATTGCCCATATCGTTGAACTAACCAGCGATGCGTTGGTGGGTATCTGAGGAGGGACACATTGAGTAGGTACTACCAACCATATAGACTGTATATATTACTCCAAGCGACCCGCGGGTCACATGTACAAGAGTAAATAACGAGAGAGATGAAGAACTTGTTGGCAAACTTTGAGATTAATTTCTTGGTCTCGATCTTGCCAGCACTTTTGTAATTGATTGCGGTGTGCGGGGAGATATTCTGATGGAGTGTGATTAAAGAAGCAGAGCGTCTGCGTGAATTCTAAAATCCTATCAAAAAAAAGACCCCACACACTCTATGATAACACGTGACTCTCTCTGCCTCCCGCCTGCATAACCACCAATCATGTCGTGATACCTAACTGGCAAACCTGTAGTCAGTACGTAGATAGGCGGAAAGCGGAGTTGTACCTCTCCTGATTGTCTCGGAGATTCCTATCGATCTCGGCCCGTTAAGTAATCGGCCCGTATTAGAATAGGCGTAACGCAGTGAGCAAACGTCAAATTGACTCTAGAACCTGAATTGTGTGATCTGCACCCTGAGGATAGCCTCATGACTCTATGTGTAATTTTCTCACCACCTGCAGTTGAGAGTCAATTAAAAAAGGCATCCAAACAAAAGAATATCTGCCCCAAAGTAACCTGCCGTGCTTTCCGGAGAAGCAAATACCGAAAACATTTCTCGAGTGATATCGGATGTCTTCATATATCCCTGATGATGCTCTAGTCATATGTGGCTCACCTCACCAGTGGGTGAAAAATTGGCGTTGAAGGAAAATATCGATAAAGACTGTGCCCAGGAATGCCACTTGGTCTGAGCTTCTCGTCAATGGCGATCATGGCAATTTTGGTGATAGCTTTCCGGCGAAATGCGTTCGATGTTCCCGGCTCCCAGGTTCATAATACGCCTATTAAGCTTTGGGAAACCCGAACAGAGTGAGGATCACAGGATGAGCTGAAAGTTAGCGTTTCCTAGCTAACGAATGCTGCGCAGCCCTGCAAACTCTGTTTTCTACTTCAAAGTTCACTTGCATGTGTTTGGTCAGACATATGCCTGCGTGCGTTCACGCGCAGAGGTAACAACAATACAGACGGGTAGGGCGATATACTTCAGCTGTCTTTGTGCACTGCGGCAACCACATGTCGTCGGGGCTGGTACTTTGCCCCACGGGTTTAAGACCCCTTAACGGTACCGGTAGAGTGCAACAGGTTGGATGTGTGATCAATTTCCCGCCGAACGCCGTTCTTCTAGCGGGCCCGGGGAAGCAAAATTGTCGGACTCAGATGTTTCGAGAGCCATTTTTTGAAGTACAGCGGCATCGCGTGTCCTCGCCCAGTAAAGCTAATTGGGGTTTGATTGACTGCAGTAGTGGACGACGGCGTTTCGGAAGTAACTGAGGTTTTTTTGTGATGGTTTCGATGTTGGCATAGGTTTGACGTGCTGAGAAGTGAAGCGCAGGGCCAAGGCGGGTCTGAAACATTCGTGCAGTACGGCGGCGGCGGCTTGCAGAAGAGACGGCGAAGTGAATTTCAGAAGCTAGAATTGGTGTATCCTCGGGTGGATTCTTGGAAAGTAGATGCGGTGGATGGAAGCCGCTCTCCGGACAGATGTGAGTGAGTCCTAGTGATCGAAGCACCGGACTGAACTACAACGCCCATCAGCGGGTCCATCAGTTCCGCTACGGAGACATTTACAAACACAGGCATCAAATGAATGGTTTACGAGCTCAAATATGACTTCCGATGCTAAGCAATGTGCGGAATGTTCCTTCCGCAGGCTACATATGAGACACCCTTACCTAAATTCACCGGTCGAGTTTTCTGCAAACTTAATATGCATGCATCTCCAGGGCGACCTGTATACTAATGAGTGGCTGGCGTAAGGTATTCGAGCAAGCTACGGCGGATAAAAAAAAATGAATTTCTACATATCCTAAGTGAGAAAGACGAAAGTAATTAAACAGAGATTTGGAATTGAATCCGTTAGCCAGTCTACGTGGGATAGAAACAAAAAATGATTCAGCCGGGATTCGAACCCGGGTCGAGCGCAGAATGCTAGTGGCAAGCGCTCATGATACCCCTACACTACTGAATCGCTGTCTGTAGTGGCAAAACTAAATTATATAATTCTGTTAACACGTGCTCGCTTACCTCGCTAACCCCTTTCCACGGCACGAGACGCCGTCGCCAAACATCGCAAACGGCTTCACGGCTAGCAGCTTCTCTACGAACCAAGGCAAACATTCCCTCACGACCCTCACGCCCGACGCGTCTTCTTTTCGCGCCTTCTTGCATTGAGCTTGTTCTTTAATGACGATTATGATCACCACGTTTTAATATACTTCCATTCACCCTCATACCACCGCACGCACCTCCGCGGACAGCCTGACGTCAGGCTACACTATCCCCCAATGACGGACCGTGGAACCTATGCTCCGGTCCAGGCCCCAATTCGTGATTCTCTGGAGCTCGCTTCACTAGCCGACTCTGACTCTGAACACTCTGGTCGATCTTCTGCCTCCTCCTCCGCTGGAATCTCGTCCTCCCGCCGTCTCTCACTCGCCTCCGATGCCGACGCCGAAGAAGGCACCGGCCTTTATCGCCCCAGATCGAACCGTTCCTACTCTATATCCTCCGCATTCGACTTCAACACACATCTAGTACCGCTTACCTCTTCTGCGGAGGGTCGCTATCAACCTCTGGGAGCACCTACATCTTCCGGCGCAGGTGCAGTCGGGGGTCTTGAGCGGCAAAAGACTCTTACATTCCTCAACGGTCTTTCACTATTAATAGGCCTCCAGATAGGCTCTGGAATATTCTCATCCCCTAGTCAGGTTAATAACCATGTACCATCGCCTGGAGTGGCCTTAATAGTGTGGGGAGTTGCTGGACTACTTGCTTGGACCGGAGCAGCATCATATGCTGAGCTCGGAGGTGCCATCCCACTCAACGGAGGAAGTGGTGTATATTTGCGACATTGTTTCGGAGAGTTGGCGGGATTTCTCTTTTCTTGGACAGCGGTGATAGTACTCAAGCCTGGAAGTACGGCGATTATTGCTATCATCTCTGGAGAGTATCTAAACCGAGTGCTTTTTGGATCATTCACGGCGGATCATAATGCAAAGCTACCTAGTGCATGGGCGAACAAGTTGACGGCAATCATTTTATTCTCCATTGTTACAATGTTGAATATTATTTCTACACGGTTGACGACACGGCTAAGCGACGGAATGATGTTTATGAAAGTCGGAACTCTTTTAGCTATCACCATCATTGGAATTATTGTCGCTGTAACAGGTCTCAACGGTGATGGAAAGGGCGCTAGTACTGAATGGAAGGACATTGGCTGGTTCAAGGTTCACCCTACCACCCAAGCGGTGAAGGAACATAGTGGAATCGGAGGACTTGGAGAGTATGCTATTGCATTGTATGCTGGACTATGGGCATTCGATGGTTGGGACAATGTATGTTTTATTCACCTTCATGGTGGTGCTTTGCTAATATTCTCAGGTTAACTATGTCACTGGTGAAATGCGAAACGCAGGCCGCGATCTTCCCCGCGTAATCCACTCCAGCATGCCAATCGTCATCATATCCTATCTTCTAGCAAATATGTCCTACTACTTTGTCCTTCCCGGCTCAGTCATCGGCTCTTCCAATACCGTTGCTGTCGCATTTGGAACCAAGGTTTTTGGTACTGTCGGAGGTCTTGTTTTCGCCATCGTTGTTTCATTGTCCTGCTTTGGAGCTCTGAATGCAACTACCTTCACCTCTGGCCGACTTGTCTACGCGGCTGGTAAGGAGGGGTACCTTCCCTCTCTTTTCGGCACGCTCGGTTTCCGTCCGAAAGCGGATAAACTCTGGTTCCAGAAAACTCCTGTTTACGCCATGCTCCTTAACGCTTTATTGACGATGGGCTACATTTTGGTCGGGGAGTTTGGGACACTGTTGACATTCTACGGAGTGGCAGGCTACAGTTTCTACTTCCTGACCGTGTTGGGATTGATTGTGTTACGGTTTAGAGAACCGAAACTTGAACGTCCTTACAAAACTTGGATTACCACCCCGTTGGTGTTTTGTTGTGTTAGTCTTTTCCTGATTACTAGAAGTGTGTTTAGTAGCCCGCTTCAGACATTGGCTGTTTGTGCTTTCGTTGCGGCGGGTGTGCCGATTTATTATTGGAGAGTGAGAGGTTGGAGACCGTGGAAGTGGTCATCATGGAAATTTGGAAGGGGACAGAGCAGTTAGGGGGTGTAATGAATGTAATGGTTGATGGTTGATGGATATGATACCGAGATACAGGATAATGATGGCTGAATGTTACAAATGATGGCATTTTGTATATGGCGGATACCAAGGGCGTTTGTGTATATATACCTATTGATAGCGATAAAGCATAATGCTTCATTAGAGGTTTGGAGAAGCTTGTCAAGGAATACCAAATATTATCAAAAATGTCCAATCTTTCGAAAAAAAAAAAAAAAAAGAATTGGGGTCGTTCAAGCTCAATAGGCCTAATAAAATCCAGACAAACCATAGCACAAGTTTAGTGACATAACATGACCCAACTCTGAACTCCCCCAAACCCTTAACCCTAAACACCCTTTTTGCCTCGCCACGCCTTGCCTCGCCACGCCCTGCCTTGTCACGCCTTGCCACGCCTTATCAACGCTTCCATCCCTCCTTCCAACCTTCTATCCCTCCTTCCAACCTTCTAGCCTAACCCTAATGTACATTACATACATACATACTGCAATCCGCCACGTTCCCATGCCACGTTTCTAGCTCCCCAGCCCGGAGGTCCTAAACCAGGCAGGCTTCCGGCGTAAGAATGCAGCCACGTCTTGACTTTATGTTGATGTTGATGTTGATACTCGTGCCTAAAGGTGATGACTTGCACCACCTTTAGGCACGGGTAGGTCATGATCACCGATCAATTATCAGCAGTGAATGGTGACAGTTGTACTCTATTGTAATCGCAGTTGTAGTTGTACATATGTAGTTGTGGCTGACCGGGTAGGATGGTGGCCTGTGCGTTATATGCAGGAATTTTTACTTTGACTTATGAATTAGCCTTAGTCTATGGTTAAATTCCTGGGATTAGGAATAAAAATATTGGGGTTTATGGTATTAAAGATTCGCTTGGGTTGTGTTTTGTGTTTTGTGTTTTGTGTTTTGTGTTTTGTGTTTTGTGTTTTGTGTTTTGTGTTGCTTGGAGATTGTAGAGAAATGCTGGTATGGTGTGATAAGTCCGTGACCGCCGGTGATTATGTGGATTTTGCGGGTGGAATATATGGCTTGAAATACATACATACATCCTAGTTGATGAAAGTTGTGCACTTGGCATGGTGATCATAATGCGCGGAAATCCCGGTTAACGGAGTGTATAGGGTGGGGTATGCTTCGGAGGCTGGTCGGGTGTTTATTATCATCGGGTCGGAAGCTTTGGTGTATGTAGGTAAATTCGGATGCTACATCTTGCGGATCTGTGTAAGTACTATCGGTACTGCATGAAATTGTATATTGCACAATTATCGATATTACTCCGGCCCGTCTTCTATATACTGTACTTACTCGACCCGAGTAACATACATATATACATACACATGTAACTCCTAATAGCTACATAAATCCTGCCACCCGCGTGTATATCCGATATATTATTCCTTCGGTCCCTGCATTAGAGATTACACCTACAGCTATACCTACACCTGCATCCTACTGCATACTGCATACTATTTCTGCCTGCCTCCTGACGTTGCTTACGGGACTAAATTAAGTAGGGTTATGTCTACCCAACCTTAATTTTTTTTGAATGTTTTGGTTCCTGACTGAACTCCCGGGGCTGGATGAGGGTTAAATACACCAGACACCCCTCCCCCATCTTATCCACGAGCAATACATACCAGGTATCAAAATTCACATATCCTTATTCTTATTTTTATCTTTATTCTATATTTACAACGCAATTCAAATATCGGATTTATCACGGGCTATACAACATCAATTTACCATCCCACACTTTTAATCTCACGGCTTTCAAGACTATTGTTATCAACACAACTTCGAAGAATTCATACTCTACAATAATCATCATTTACTACTAATACCCCTCACACCCATAATGTCCCTCCTTGCGACACCCTCACCCCCACCGATCCTAACCCTCCCAACCGAACTCCACCTCCTAATAGCACAACACCTCCCGCCATCCTCTCTCCTAACCCTCTCCCTCTTTCCCTCCCTACACACAACCTTTGTCTCCGCCCTCCAGCACCGCTTCCTGCATCTCTCCCGTAGCGATCCTTCACCTATAACAAATCCCGCCGCATGGTGTATAACCTACAACCGTCCGGACCTATTCCGGAAGTTATTAGACATGGGATTAGAAGTTGATATTCCGGTTGTTCAGATGGAACGGTATGGGGGTATGGTTAAGGTTACTTGGTTACATTTGGCTTGTTATGGGGTTAGGAATTTGGGGAAGAGGGGGAGGATGGATGGATGGGGCCCTGGATCGGAAAGGTGGTTGGTTAGGCAGGAGGTTGCGGGGTGGTTGTTGGAGAGGTGGCCGAGGTGTGCGTGATGAAAGAGGGCTGCTGTCTGATAGAGATGGGAATTGGGGATGCTATGGGAAAGGAATTGTGTATTTATATTATAGAGGGACGGGATGGGATTGTAAAGGAATAGTTATTGATAAAGTAATGATACAAATGAACCTCTATATAATACTAGATAACCTAAGGTATCTCTCGAAATCATATCATTCATTAAACCACTTTAATATCCTCCGCAAACCTTACACCCCCCGTAAACCCCATCTCATCCAAGTTCTCTGCCTTCTTTCCATCCGGTAGTGTAACATTATCAAACGAAACGCCCCTCAACTTTCCGTTTTCATCATTCCTTCCCACCAACTGCGCCGTCGTCTGTCCCATATCCCTGACCGTAACATCCTGCACCGAGACATTCATAATCGCCGCCTGTACTCCATCCGTCGGATCCGTCCCTCCCGTTACAAAAAACGCACACCAAGTCCTCATATTCATATTCGTCCACGTAACATTCTCAACATCGACATCCTCAAAGCTCACACCTCTAACCCAACTATCTCCCGCCTGAAAATGTATTCCTATAGCAATACTACAATCATAAACCACCGCCTTCCTAAACGTAATATTCTGTTGCGGAGCCCAAACTCCCGCTCCAACCTTTAGTCCAAAACATATCGTCCAACTAACAGTTTGCTCAAACGTAACCCCATCATTCCCCGGTAATCCACCCTTTGGTATCGGCCACGGAACCGCAATATCAGATAAACTAGCGCTCCAAGTCTTGGTAGAAAACGGATCATCCAATCCAACCCCGATTGAGTTATGGATAAGAACATTCGAAGAATGCATAACATCAATGCCATCATTTTCTCCAGAGTCTCGAAACCGGTTCAAGAATTTCACATCTCTGAAAACAGCCCCTTCAACCATAATTGGAGTTACAGCCCATGACGCGCTGTTTCGAAATAATATCCCACTGCAAGAAAAATCGGTAGTGGAAATTGGAACTAGGAGGTTATTCCCGATATTACTCTGTGCTGAGGCAACCCCGTTTCCATCTACCACCCCCCGACCGAAGATCTTGATATTCTTGCTCCCGAATTCTGTAGATATCCACCATGTTATCGGCCGCTTGCCTTGGGAGTTTTTATACCAGTGGATTTTGTAGGCGTAACTTGGATCGAAGCGTAGTGTTGAACCCGCGGAAAGGTAGAGGGAGACATTTGATTTCAGAACTAGGTTTCCTAGGGCATATAAACCAGCGGGGACGAAAACTGTTCCTCCACCACCGGCATTTGCGGCGTCGATACAGTCTTGGAACGCTGAAGTGGTAGAGGAGATATCGGTGTTGTTGTTACTTGCACCGGCGGAAACGACGTTGTGGATACGGAAACCGGAGGGAGGGGGAATATGGTCTTCTCGTGATTCGGAGACAAGAAGAAGTTCGGGATAGGAGTCGATTTTGAGGATGTAGTAGCCGGTTGTGGGGAAGGTGGCGGTGATTACTCCGTTGGTGATCTCGGGGGTTATGGAGAGTTTAAGAGGTGTGATACGACAGGATTGAAGAGCGGAGGAAGGATGGGATATCTTGACGGTGAAGGCACCAGGAGAAGGGGAAAAATAGGCGTAGGAATACTCGATGTTGGAGATTGTGGGGATGGTGGTGTTGTTTATGGAGAGCTCAAACGGGCCGGGGGTGTCGATGCTTGGAAGGGGACTGGCAAGAACGAGTGTAGGACCATCTTGGGACGGCTTTGGGGGTTCGGCATTGCTCAAGTGGAGATGAATATGAAGGTTGTCTGTAACTAGATCTTTTGTATGCATTTTTGAAGATCTCTGGAGTGGAAGATTAAGTTATGTACTGTATAAAACGACTTGTGGGGTTACCTTTATATATCCTCCATCCACACCTATGTCACTGCCGTCATTGTGCACTTGATCCTAGGTACCTGATCCACCGGTGTGATGTGAATCATAACCTCGCCTTACTGTCACAGGAACTTCATATTGTTTTCTGATATGATCATCCACCATCCATCGCTCTTGCTAGATAAAGACATAACGAGTGATATCCGATGAGTGTGTGTGACACGGAGGTATTTCCGTCAAGAGAAAGGCAGGAGACAGATATCTGTGTGAAGCCGAATGCATGCACATTCCCATGGTTTATAATATTGTTGGTCAGGTGCCGAAGTCTATTGCGGCATTCTTGATTCAAATCAAAAGATGATGGGGTTATGGAGATGATCAACGGTTGTTGCCGGGGACGTTGTGGATGGTGTTTTGCAGGGCTGCGGGAACTGTTTCACCCGTAAATCCCCCAATGATCTTGACCGTTAACTGCTTATATATTGGTGTATATATTGCATTTTACGGTTAGATGGATTAGATAAATACGATAAAGGCATGTATCAATTCATCCACGGTTGAGTGGATTTAATGGCTTATCCCGATGGACTGGATGGGGTTCGCTAGAAGGATTTTTCGTGTTCCGGGCGGGGGACATCTGAAACGCATCAACACAGACATCTGTTCTCAGCAGTAGCAGCAGCAGCAGTTTAGCAGCAGCAACGGCTTTATCCCATCTTCTCCACACGCCTTGTCCAGCTGTCAGTGTTTGCATCTGCTGGCCCTGCCATATATGGTTAGATGAGATTTGGTGCCTGAGCTAGTTGAAATTGGGTCAAGTGCACAGAGTGGTAGTGAAGCAAAAGTGTCTGAGCGTTGGATGGCGATGAGGATGCGGGTATTTGAGTTGTAGGAGGAGGAGGGGATGCAAGATGCGGGTATTGGAGAAATGGATGTGGGTATTGAAGTTGAAATCAGCAGAAATTTCGGAAGGATAACTGCCTTCAAGACTTCATCTCGAATTATGCAAAATGGAGTCCTTCTGCTTCATGCCTGACCGTTACATATCCCCCCAACGTACTTACCGTCGATCCGCGGGGTGCCTGGCACGTGATGTCAAGGCGAAACAGCACCGGTGATGGATGAGACCATTTCGCACGGATGAATTTGGGGGATCATAAGGAATCACCAACGCGACCGTTCACAGATCACCGCTAATTGACATTCGCACGGCTCCGTCACAATTTCCGAGAAAGCTAATCAGTGTCAACTCGAATGGGGTATGTAGATGGAAAATAAAGTTATGCCTGTGATGCGTTCTACAAGAGGGGGGTCTGTTCCTCCCCGCGTTGTTGTTTTCAGTTATTCAATTGTCAGTTTATATCACACACAATTCCGAATTCAGATTCAATTTAAACATCATATTTGATCACCATTGTTATCAGCTGCCGTTACTCTTTTATTTTATTATTACCTTCATCACGTTTATCAACCTCTTTATTTCCCATCACTTCCCATCACTTCTCATCACCACCTCCCATCCCCCCCCCCCATCACCTCTCATCACCTTTCATCACCACCCCCCCCCCCCCCCAATCCTCCCCACCCAATCACCTCCCATCACTCCATGCATCTCGCTGTTGTGCCTCCCAAATCCGCTCTAGTCATTCCACTGATGCCTGCTATCCACCAACTCAACTACCACGACCCAGCAATTATTATTCCGCACGCGCAAAAGAGATAAACCGGTAAGTGACGCGAGGAGCATAAAATCTAATTAATGAAAGAAGCACAAACCCTCGCTTTCCCGCCTCCGAGATAACCCCAGGCAGTCTGACGTCGAGTCGATGATCAACAAAGTGATTTGATTGATACTCATCCGCCAGATTTGATAGCACAGACACAGACAGACACCGAGACCGCACCAGCACCAACACCATCACGAGTCCAAACACAATTATTATTATCCCCACCAACACAGACACCCAAGAAAATGTCCTACAACTCGCCGCTACCGCCTGGTTGGACTCCCGAGCGTCCATCACCGCTTCCGGTGACCCCATCGTCTGGCGTCGCAGCATGGAGACGTCCCGAACCGCCATCTGCTCATTCGGCTCATTCGCATTCTCACGCGCCAGCAACGCCCTCGCCGTTATCGCCTTTCTGTACCACCCCACCACAGCCTCAGACCTCCTTCTTCCAGCCAGCCCCACCAAAGACTCCCAAACAGACAACCGCATTCCCAAAGTCGCATTACTATCGAGCTCCGAGGTCAACTCTAACTTCGCCATGCCGGACAAACTACTCTTCCCCGTCCGTGTCTCCCACGCGCAACAGTCGAAGGGCGAGGATTCAGGCTCTTTTGGCTACGGATCCGTTGCTTAGCAAGCTCACCCCGAGTACAATACGTGAAATGGCAAACGATTCAGCACTTGGTTTCAGTCCGGAGGAGCGTGCTTGGAGTTTACGCGCTGCTGAGGGTATCGTCAAAGTTGGGGAATGGCTACGTGAGGTGGAAGGCTGGACTTTGAATTGGGGTCGGGGAAAGAATGGAGAGGGATACTTGCCACCTGAGCCTGGAATGAAACGAAAGAAACGCAAGGAGCGTAGAAAGAGTACTCAAGAAACCACTGAAGCTGAAGATAGTCCTCTACGAAGAAAATCCCCCGATCAACCGCTAGATACCCCAAGACGAGCGAGCAAACCTCTCACCCCGATGCAGCTCAAGATGCAGCGAAGAGCTGCTGCTGCTATGGCCGAAAATGCCTCTGCCGTTTCGACTCCCACGAAACCGGCTATCCGATCATTTTCGGCAGAGGCCTTGGCTGCTAAGACCAACGGGTCGTCGGTGCCTTCTACTCCTCAGAAAAAATTGTCTTTTCAGATTGATGAACCGTCATCTGATGAGGAAGAAGAGGAGGAAGTTGAGATACTTGATAATGAGGAATACTACGGATCTTTACCCAGGTCGACGATTCTCAAATACGAAGCTCGGATTAAAGACATTAGCGAACAGGTCGAGGAGCTTGATGTGGATGGACTCAAAGGAAAAGTTCTGTGTATGTATTGTTTGACTCTACCGCTGTTCCTCTTTAACAATATTGGTAGCATACCGTACAGGCATTGATAATCCCTTGACGTCATCTTCGGCTGTAATTACCGCTGTTACCTTGCAGTTACTACCACCACTACACCGGCTCGTTAAGATGCTTTCACTCTGGTCAATTCGTCTTGGAGTTCTCAAGATTGTTCCAGTCTTTTTACGCTGGCTTGATAATGCAAAGACAGCTTTGGAAGCTGGATACGAAGCTATTAGAATTCCTGCAATTGCGAATGGAACACAGAAATTAGACGAAGATATTTTTGCCGTCATGTCTGAAAATATTCAACAACGTGTTGCAACAGCTGGAAGATTAATGGATACCATGTTGGATGCTCTAGAAGGCCGGGAAGATGTTTTACCCGACAAATGGATTGGCCAACTCGAAGAAATCGAGGAAGGTGTAAGTAACTGGGAGATGGACGCCGAGCGAGTAGTCCTTGAAGGCCGTCTCCACGAAGTTACCAAGGCCGAGGAATACCGCACCGAAATGGAGAAGATGCAGCTCGTTATGGAGAGCGAACGAGCCGCCGAGGAAGCCCGCGAAGACGAAGAAGCTGTCGACGATGTCCTCGAAAAACACGGTGACATTGAGCGGGGCCTTATGGAAGCCCTCGAAACTCAAGAAGATGTTCAACAGGGCATTGAAATTGAAGGACACGTCGAAACCCCCAATGAATCACCAGAAGAAAGCGGAGTCGGCCTAGGATTGGATAAGAGCCTTCTTAAGCGACTCCGCGAAGTTCAAACTTCCGAGATTGAAGCCGACCGAGGCCGTCGATGGAGCCGTCGCAGTCGAGGCAATAGTATTGGCGATGGCTTCCCGCTAACCCCCAGCCGGGAGAGCTACAACCGTTCTCCGATTGCCAGTCCGAGCTTGGACATGGAACGAAGGAGGTCTGAGGCCGAAAATGCGGCTGAGCTAGAACGAACCAGCTTCTTCTCGAACGCATTTGCGGAAAGGCTTAAGAGCCCGCAATCCACTAGATCACCAAGTGCAAGCCCAACTCTTATCGTTCAGGGCTTCGAAGTTCCCCTTAGCCCTAGAGGATCTCCGGATAAGAGCCCTAGATCCCTTTCGTGGCGTTCCCCTGTACTTCCAAGTGTTGAAGAGGAGAATTCAGAACCAGGAAGACATATCGCTACTAGTCAACAGCTACAGCATATTGTCCTAAGACCAAGTATATCGGTTCCTGAACCAGACGAGGATCTGAACCAAGAAAGTGAACATCCTACAATCAAATTGGTATCACCCACTTTGAGACCAGTCATCCCGACCATCGGTGCTTTACCCGATGAAGGGAATAATCAGGAGTCAGATGAACCTGCCAAGTCCTTGCATACCCCTATGGAGATGGGACTCGGTATCCAACTACCGGATCCTGTTGAGGACTTGGAGGTCCCTGAGAATACTATCGTGGAGACAGGAGAAGTTGAGGAGACTACCCCTAGAACTAATTTGAACGAAGAGCAGAAACAAGTGCTATCTGCCGTCATTGAGCAGACTGAATCTGCAGCTAACACTGATTCTGCTGAGGAAGTACTGGAAAGCAGTGTTACTGAACCCGCAGAGGAATTGCAAAAGTCCCCTACAGCCACCGAAGGTGATGCTGCAGAGCCTACTTTGGTCAAGAATCCAGCGGAAGCTGTTGAGACCATTAAAGATGAAGATAACTTGGAGGATGCAGCGGATTACAATTTCGGCGTTGATGGTGCCTCTGATGAAGTCGATAGCCCCCGTATTACCATGCAAGTCCGCGACACCAAACCCGCATCGTCAATTTCCCCGATTGTATCAAGTGTTCTTTCTTCAGCTCCTGTTTCCAAAGAGTCTTCTCCCATCGTCAATGTTTCACTGTTGGCCAAAGAAAATGTCCAAGGATTCGCACCTGTTATCACCCGCGATGTTCCTACCACGCAATCCAAGGACCAACAAGAGGTAGAGCCAACCCACCCTGTATTAGTAGAAATATCAAAAGAATATGCCGTTGAAATTCACTAAAATTCTCAGGTCGAAGATGTCATCTCTGAACCGGTCGTGGAAAATACCAAAGTACTAGAAGAGGTCTCACAAAAGGCCCAAATTGATCAGGACGTGCTTACAGAGTTCAACACTGCTATGAACGGAAGGACTGCAACTCGTCCCCGGACACCACCTGCTCCGGCTCCTATGGCAGTCGGTCTTGGAATTTTCGTCGACGCCCTAGAGCCTCAGTCTACCATCGAATCTGATTCCTCCCGCACAACTCCATCACCAACAAGGTCCCCGACGAGAACCCCTAGGAGATCATCCAGGGAATCCGTCTTTTCCACACCAAAGCGTAGGAGCACAGCCCCTCTCGAACGTCTCCGTACCTCCGACTCTGTCCCCGCATTTTCCATCGATGAGCCTTCCTCTCCTGCCCAGGTCTTCCGCAACCGCCTCTCAAAGGGTTCTATGTCACCCATAAAATTCGATGTTCCCGAGCGAGACATTCCCGAGGACAAAGGAAAGAACGTTGAAGCCGCTCTAGCAGCTCTTACCGGATCTTCATCTACAGCCACCACCCCCAAGGTATCGCCTGTCCTTGATGCGCCGGTTCCAAAGAAACATGTCCTTAAGAAGATTTCCTCGATTGAACAAATGACCCGGGCAGCAGCGGAAGAGAAAGCAGCGGCACTTGCAGCCAGGACACCGGAAAAGGTGACACCTCTTCTGGGGTCGACTAAAGTTATGGCGACAAAGGCCATGTTTGAGACTTTTGCTAGTAAGGCTGCGCAGGAAGCGTTGGATGCAAAAATCAAGACGCCAGAGATTGGACGTAGCAGAAATACTTCCTTCTCTGGGACGTCTGGGGGTAATACTCCCATTTTGAAGTCTCAGAGATCTATCGTTTCTACTCCAGTTCTGGGCAGCGAGGATGTAAAGGAGGAGGAGGATGTTGCGCCTGTCGTCAAGGATGATACGCTGATCGCGATTGAACATGCAATTGCGGAGATCGAAAAGTCAGCGCCAAACACACCTGCTCTTGCAACGGAGGATGAGGAGTTTAAGCTTGTTGAGCCAGCTCATGAAACTCCGGAAAAATTAATTCCTACTATTGACGCCCCCGTTGAACAGAAGGCTTCGTCTTCAAAGGCTAGTACTCCTCAACTACCATCCGGAGCACACACGCCAATCAGGAATGTTCCGATTGATCAGTTGTTTGTAAAGACGCCGGTCATGACTTCCAGCCCAACAATGGCTAAGCCTACTGCTACCACTCCTCGTTTGGAGGAAGCATTCGTTCCCACACCCAACGCAAAGAGGAATATGGATGACGAGTTTCTGGCTGTGATGGATCTTGTCTCTGAGAAGGGAGATATGTCTGAGATTGAGAAGGATCTCGTATCAGAGACTGATACCGTCACCTCTTCTCCACCCCAGTCATACGATTTTGATACTGATAGTCCTCAGCTTCCCCGGCTCAGGGCACCGTATCAGGATGGCAATCCCATCACTCCTTACAAAGAGCATGGATTTTTGAACGCCTCTACTCCGGGAAATGATTCCTTCAACGCATCCGGTAACGACACCTTCGATGACTCCTTTGATCAGTCTTTCGACGACTACGATGATTTCGAGCCCGAATACGAGCCGAAGCCATTGACTAGAATTCTCCCGCCACATCTTGGTAGAGGCCGTGGTTTGTCGTTAGCTAGAGAGTTGCCTAGCATCATCGAAGCTCCTACTCCTCAGTCAACTGCAAAGGAGTTTCCTGTCACTGTGGCAGCTAGACAAGAAGCCGCGGCGACTCCTACTAAGATTAGAAGCCCCGGAGGAAGCGTTATGAGCGAGGATATGATTAGTCCTGAATTGTTGAGTGAGGTGGATTTTTCCGAGACGGATGATGATGTTTTCCGTAGTCCTCAGCCGGCTTTGAGACCGTTGCAGAGGTTTTTTGTTAGCCCCCCACAGGGAGGTCAGGTATGTGAAGATAATCCAAGGTTTCACTGGGGGGATTTTACTAATGAGTACGCAGGATTCAAGCTCTGACAACACCCCTATCAATTTGTCAGAAGAGCAGCCTAGTCTTCTTTCACCGCTCAATAGGCGTGCAAAGAGATTAAGCCAGAACTTTTCGTTGGAGGATAGTCCTTCTATCAACAGCGAGGCTTCTTCTGAACGCCGTGGTCGCAACCGTGAGGAGACTCCTGAGGTCAGCTCGATTCCCAGAGCAGCCGTACGCCCTAGGAGAAGCTTGCCTAATACTCAGGCTATGAGGAGTACTTCTACTACTCGTCAGCGTCCGGACCGTTCAGAAAGGGATAGACCTTGGTTAGAGAATTCCGTGCTTAGCCAGCAGGATTCGGAACAGGATGGTCCCAGAACTCCTCCTCGTGTTGAGATGGATCTTGACATGAGGATTGCAGAGTTGCTGAATAGTCTCCCACAGAAGGTTATGCTCACTGCATCAAACCTCCAGAAGCTTAATGAACAGTCCAACATTAAGCGCCCATCAAGATTCGGATGGGGAGGAGCAACAGGATCTAGTAACCCAGGACCTAAATCAGTTTCCTCTGAACAATCCAGCGGAAAAAGGAAATCATCCCAAGGAAGCAGTAGATTCCAAGGAGGAGGAAACAGAGAAGATATTAAATGCTACCATCTTCACCGCAACGACGATCAACCGCCTATGAAGCTTTATGTCCGTCTCGTCGGTGACTCTAGGCTTGTCTGCCGAATAGGAGGTGGATGGAGCGACTTGGAGGCATATCTCAAAGAATGGGCTACTCATCACGGATCCAAGATGCGGGCTGTATCGGAGTCACGAGTAGAGGTTCAGGATGCAAACGCTCCTACATACCAGCGCAGCATTCGTCCTATGGCTAGCAACACCTCATTCAGATCTCCTTCACCATCTCCGGGATACCGCGCCCACAGCCGCGCAGCCAGCCATGCAAGATCTCCTTCCGTTGGCTCTGTTCGTTCCTCCCGCGAGGTGACACCTCCATTCCAAATCTCCGCCCGGCCTTCTCCACCTGATTACTTCCGCTCCGATTCGCCGACTAGCCACCCCCGGTCTTCTAGCCCTAATTCCAGCCAAATCATGCGCGGTGGCTACGACGGTACTCATGGTCGGAGCAGGAGTCGATCCTCCATAACTCCCACCAGCGGAACCTTTCCCCCTGGTGTCTCTGGATTCACCCCTCCCTCACCTCACTCTCCTGTCTCCCGCCCGATGAGCTCTGGATCTTCAATGGGTCTCCGTCGTCGTAGCAGCAGATTAAGTTTTGGAGAATCTATAAATGATGATCTTCATCCCCAGCTAGGATTAGCAGGTCCGAAATCCAAGACTACGAAACCACTCACATCGGACCATCAAGCTTGGGTGGAGGGAATGATCCATCATGTCAGGAAAGCTAGTAACGAGCGATTCCGATCTGGAGGCGCAGTAACACAGAGTGTTGTACCATCTGGTTGGACTCCTGGAGGTAGTGCATCCGGATCTAATTACGGAGAGCAATACGGGGAATTCGATGACGAATTACTATCCCCCACACAAGTCGAAGGCAACAGACGAAGATCCAACAGCACTCGCAGCGTCGGAGGCGACGAAACCACCCGTCTACCAATGCCTAGACAACGGGAAACACGAGACGCCGAAACTAGACGAATATTCATCAAACGTGGCGACGCAGGCACCGGCAGAGGCCGCGTCGGTTCTATCAGTCGACCATCTAGCAGCGCTGGTGCACAGCCATCATCTGGTATCACCCGACCCGCTAGTTCCGCCGGAACACGTCCCTCGACCTCCGCCGGTACCAGACCCAGCACCTCCGCTGGTCACCGTCCAGGCACCGCCACCGGAGGCAACAGCACCAGCAGACCAACCACATCCGCCGGAAAAACAACAAGACCACAAACTGCCAGTGGCCTCCCCCGGCCTCCAAGTGCAGGCGGCCTTCGCCCCACCAGCTCCAGTGGTCCTTCCGGATTAACAGGAATCCCAAGACCTCCCAGTTCCGGAGGATTGGGTAATATTAAATCACCTTCCTCTGCTATACCCCGCCCACCCAGCGCGGCGGATCATAGACCTCCAAGTGCAACTGGTATCCCGAGACCGCCGAGTTCGGGGGTTACGTCCCCTACTAGCGGGATTGCGAGACCTCCTAGCTCCGGAGGGATTCCGAGACCTCAGAGTTCGGCGGGTCAGAGGTTGAGTGGTGGGTTTAGTAAGAGACCGGTTACGAGTACTGGGGGGTATAATGGGAGTAGGGCTACTAGTAGGGAGCGGAGTGGGAGATAGGGGAGATTGAAGGGAGAGTGAGAAATGATGACGAGGAAGAGGAAGAGGAAGAGGAGGAGTGAATTGAAAATGGTATGGACTCAAGGAGTTAAGGATCCGGAAACTCGAAAATTCGTGGAGTCGAGAAGCCGAGGATTCCAAAAACCGAAAACTCTGGAATTTGTGGAGTCTGGTTCATGGATTCAAGGAGTCGAGGAGTCAGGTTCGGGGAGTCAGGGAGTTTGAAACCTTTGAAATTTTTTCTCGTCGGCGTTTGGCGAAGTCTTTG
The DNA here is from genome assembly GCA_024516155.1 of Pyronema omphalodes. Classification (NCBI taxonomy): domain Eukaryota; kingdom Fungi; phylum Ascomycota; class Pezizomycetes; order Pezizales; family Pyronemataceae; genus Pyronema; species Pyronema omphalodes. Next base: position 1,223,478 of record JAJJXM010000005.1, read on the forward strand.
CTACTATGATTTTTCCTTTGTTTTTTGCTTTCATTCCTTCTTGTTTTTTTCTTTTGTCTTTTCGTTTTTTTTATTACTTTGACTGTCGGGAGAGGGGGAGTACGGGTGCATAAACTTATGGACATGGACAGGAGAATACATAGATTTGGACCTGATGAAATATTGCTCATTTTGTACGATATACAATATCATGGAGCTAGGATGGGGTTCAGTTTTAGACATGATTATGATGGTTATGGTTATGGATAGAGGATTTTGCTTGGATAGCTGGATTGGCATATTATATTGCAAAGCGATGGATGGAGGGAGTTTTTTTCTGCGGGAATTGGGGATAGAGATGGATAGATGGATATGGCATAATACGGGGAGCACCCATTGTTTTTTCTTTTGTTACTTGTTTTTTTTTTCTTTGCTTTTATTACAGATCATACCTTAGTAGTTATTGGTTATGTGGAGAAGGGGGGATATGATGACTGCGGAATGTAGTATCAAATGAGAGATATTGCTGTTGCTATTTTTTACAATCATCGCCTCTTTTTTTTTTTCTCCAAGTACGCTGACTGCTATGTGTATTGCCTTGCCTCGCCTTGTCTTGCCGTGGATACACCGTTATATCGCCGACTTCCCAGGTTCGTAGATAACTAGAAAGCATACCCACGACACGACATACCCCACCTCCCCAATCTTTATCGTTGCTTAACCTCACGGAGATATCAATACAACAGAACCGCTATTTCTCTTCATTATAACCGACTTCTTACTCTATTCTTTTTTGACCGTCTCTTTCCTTTCACCTTCTTCATATTCCATCTTGTTATAATCTATGTCTCAGTTCAGTATAAAAACCATTTTATATTACGGGCCATTCCATTCTATTTCGTATTCATAATTTCGTGATAAAACGACATTTCTAATCCCTCAACCACTGCCCAACCCCAGAAAATTGATCCTGATCCCAATCCCATAAACCATTGAAATTCTCCGCTGAATTTGTTATCTTCTTAAGCCCCCTCTCCCACAGTCCCCTCAACTCACCCACCTCTCACCTTTCCCCCAACTACTCCTCCTCCCCTCAGCTCCCTCCACAACTACCCCTGCTCCGCTCCTCTCCGCTCATCTCCGCTCCTCTCCCCCATTTCCCGCTTCTAGAGCAGACTACACTCTTACAACCGCCGCTCCCAAACGGTACACCATAGTGATCTCACATGAGATTTCGTGAGCCCACAACTATCACTTCTCTCCGACCATAGTTGAGATAAGGATTCTGTATCTTGGCATAGGTATATAGTGGCAAAGTACCTATCCTTAGGATATATATTCACGTATGCCGCTAATTTCTTGAATCGTTATCTTCGACAGTCTGATGAATGGCTGTGATGTGGCATAATATTGTTGATTGTTTCTTCTTGCATACTCGGGTTGGAGATCTCAGGCCTCCCAAGCGTACCGCCAAATATCGTAAACCAGGTAAACTGAACTGACAATTCACAGTTAGTTGGTACAGTATTGGTGATCCGGATACACAGTTGATTCAGTTTTGAGGAGTCCATAGAACCAGGTAATTGCAGTGCACTGATTAAATGGATTTGATAAATATTGAATACACAAACCAGTTTAACCGCATTAAGGACCAGTGCATGCAGGAATAAATAATGTATTCAACCTCGTTTGAACCCACCGGTGGCCGAACCTGCCAGTATCTTTACCCTCCTGAATCCACTAGTTTCTGGTAATCAGATTTCCTAACATTTATGAAATATCGGTGAACATGCTCTCAATTTCCGGCATGACTATCCAGTCTGCTGTTTTCCAAATGCAAGCAGATCATTATATCAAACCGCCATTCAGTGCCAACAGATACTCCGGAGGCCAATGGTGAGATTAAGAGCGTCAATCATAGGCGTCCGTTGTGATTTTTGGCGACCCAATCAGGATAAAATTCCGTTATGTATGCACTAAGTAATATTTATTACCCCATCATAAACCAGTTCCTTTAGACAGAGCAGTTTTTCGCAGTTTTAAACAGTTCACCTGCTGGTTTGCCAAGCCTTGCAATCAGTTAACTTGTTTTCGCAGTTTAACTAGTTTAACCAGTTTATACTACTGACAGGAAACTGAACTGGGTCGTTGTACAGTTCTCATATTCCAATAATCCGTAAAGTCTGTTTTGGCCGGCATTTTAAATTGGTTTGTACGATTGGGTGGTCTGTTTTGATGCACCGGGTTTATGGTGTCTGTCTGTCGAATTATGAATACATATTCATCTATCCATCTATCCATCCATCCATCCATCCATCCATCCATCCATGTTATCCAGAGACTTGGAATATAATCATAATAATAATCATATATGCAAGTACTTCAGCTGTGTTTCTCCAATTCTACCTCCACCCTTCTCAGAGATTCTTATCTTAGTGTATTTATTCCCCCGTTGCTGATCATGTATCATCGCTCCCTATGTGTGTATTTTATCGACTACGGCTTTCGTTTTTTTTAGTGAATTCGGTTGGTGGTTATGGTAGGTACATGGATAGGTATGTAGGTAGGCAGGTATAATATCTAATATCTAATATCTAATATCTAATATCTAATATCTAATATCTAACACCTAACACCTAACACCTAACACCTGGTATCTAAGTCCAAGTCCCCAAAAAAAAAGAAAACAGAAAACAGAAAACAAAAAAGGTAAGCGAATCCGTCTGCAATGTGTCTACAATCCATCTTCAATCCATCTTCAATCCATCTTCAATCCATCTTCAATGCATCTTCAATGCATCTTCAATCCATCTTCAATCCATCCTCAATCCATCTTCAATCCATCTATAATCCATCTTCAATCCATCCACAATGCATCTACAATCCATCTCCAACAGATCCGCAGTGTTCTTCCAAATTCCAAGTCCCAAGTCCCAAGTTACAAATTCCAAATTCCAAGTTACAAACAAGACATATCCAATCTCCAATCTTCAATCTCCAATCTCCAGGGGTGCTATGTAGGTGCTTTTCATATATATATATGTAGCCTGCAATAACATCCACATAACATTAATATTTAAGGTTTGTTGGTTTGTTGGTTGGTTTGTTGGTTGTATCGTTTTTATCGTTTCTATCGTTTCTATCGTTTCTATCGTTTCTATCGTTTCTATCGTTTCTATCGTTTCTATCGTTTCTATCGTTTCTATCGTTTCTATCGTTTCTATCGTTTCTATCGTTTCTATCGTTTCTATCGTTTCTATCGTTTCTATCGTTTCTATCGTTTCTATCGTTTCTATCGTTTCTATCGTTTCTATCGTTTCTATCGTTTCTATCGTTTCTATCGTTTCTATCGTTTCTATCGTTTCTATCGTTTCTATCGTTTCTATCGTTTCTATCGTTTCTATCGTTTCTATCGTTTCTATCGTTCTATCGTTTCTATCGTTTCTATCGTTTCTATCGTTTCTATCGTTTCTATCGTTTCTATCGTTTCTATCGTTTCTATCGTTTCTATCGTTTCTATCGTTCTATCGTTTCTATCGTTTCTATCGTTTCTATCGTTTCTATCGTTTCTATCGTTTCTATCGTTTCTATCGTTTCTATCGTTTCTATCGTTTCTATCGTTTCCATTCTCGCTATGCCTATACCTATAATTATACCTATTCCCATCCCTATACCCATCCCTATTTCCATACCCAACCCCACTAACCATAACCCCATTCCCAAATCCGTTTACTCCGTTTACTTTGCATCCTTTTCTTTCTTTCCACGATACTTAGACTTTTCCTCAGTACAATTAAATGGAGAACTTCCCGTAAGGCTATAGACACGCTATAGCAAAAATTCTTCTATTGCAATTTACAGCAGATTGATACCGTAAATTGTTACGAATTCGCTTATCACGATTGAGCGCGTCTCTGACCCCAATGCCTTTGTGATTTCAAAGTTACAACTTTTGATCGATTGGGGGGCGTTGTGTTTTGTTGGAAAATGTAATAGAAAAAGCGTTGTTATAGCCTTACGGGAAGTTCTCCATTGATTGAATGGCATTGTGTTTTGTTGGAAAATGTAATAGAAAAAGCGTTGCTATAGGCTTACGGGAAGTTCTCCAATACAGTCTATATCAAGTTTCGAACATTACCGACTGTATCAATATCTCGGTGGTGTGTGGGGGGTATCAGTGGTTTTCAAGATAAATTGTTATTGGATGTTATTGGATGTTTTGTTTTATGTTTTGTTTTGTTTTGTTTTATTATGTTTTATTATGTCCGTATTTCCAAGTTTGTTGTTTCTTGTTTCTTATTTCTTGTTTCTATTCTACTTCAATACTTCAATACACCATATACCATATACCATATACCATATACCATATACCATATACCATATTTCCCCACGCAATACACAATATTTCCCCACGCAATATATCTTTCCTCATATTTCCGTACGTGCCCAGTCCATTCCATTGCATTTCGTATTCATAAACTCGTGATAGATTATCGTTTCCAAACCTCAAAGCCTTCAGCCTTCTGTCAACACGCCCCCCCGCCCCCCCACACCCCCGCCCCAGAAATTTGATCCTGATCCTATAACCCATTAAAAATCCTTGCTGAAGATTATTTGTTTTAACCCCCCGCTCTGTCTCTTAATTCTACTCTGCTCCTCTCCTACTCCTGCTCCCTACTCTCTACCAGTTCCGCTCCGCTCCACTGCGTCCCCCCCTCCCTCCCTCCCCCGGAGTTTACAGCACTCCCACAATCCCACAATGCCACACCCGATATTCCCGGCCTGTAACAACCACTCACCGCTGCTGCTCCCTCAAATACTTCAACAACTTCTGACCATCTGCCATGATCTGGGAACTCATCGCTATGTTCTGGACCCATCTTGGGATGCTACCTCCTGCGTCACTCTGTTTGGTTGGGTCAGCGTGCTGTATTTGCTTTCCTTCTGCAATTCCACTACTTCCACTACTTCCACTACTTCCACTTTTTCTACTTCCGCTACTTTCGCTACTTTCGCTACTTTTCCACCATCTTACCGCCCCCGGTCCCCCGCCCCCCTCTGGATAAAAAAAACCAAAATCAAGACCAGAGAGCAACTTACACTAATAGCGGTAATAATCTCCACCTTCCCATCTCCCACCTCACTCACAGAATCAATCGCAGTATAAACGCCCTTAGCATTGGAGGGATTCCCGATATTTCCCACACGGGGTATGCTAACCGTGATGAAGCTCCGTTTTCCTGTGGATTTCGGATGTTCGTGGAGAATTAACGTCTGCAGGAATTCTCGAGGGGAGAAGGCTTGGATGTGGACTAGTTTCCGGACGTCTGGGTGTGTTAGCTGTGGAGGATAACACGGGTAGTAGCAGGTGTAGCAGTGATAATGATTTGCAGATAATGATTTATAGTGTAGACATACCCTGAACTCTGGCCTCCCCAACTACCCGTTCCTCACCAACATACTCCTGCTCATCATCCTCCCTCATTAGAACCGTTCGTTCGGTTTCACATTTCTCCAGCAACAAGGCATGTAGTAATTGGTTATAGCTTATATCTGAGGCTACTGATACCCGTGCTACCCACGGTTCCTTGTTATGTGTTGCTTTGTAGAGTTTTGTTTCGAGATCGCCTTTGGCTGTGCTCCAGTTGATGGGTGGGGTGGTGGCTGGAGGTGGCGGCGGGTTGAGACGCCCGGGGAGACTGCAGAGGAGGGAGTGCGAGAGGTCGAGGAGGTGTGAGATGGAGTCGGGGGTTATGGATTCTGGGGGGTTGGGCGTGAGGGCGAGTGTGAGGGACATGGCGATTGTTGGAGTGAAGCGAAGCAAAGCGAGCAGGGCGAGCAAGGCGAGCAAAGCGAGCAAGGCAAGGTGAAGCAGGCGAGGTGAGGTAAAGCAAGCAAGCTGGCGATTGTCGAAGCAAGGCAAAGTAAAGCGGGTGATTATCGAAGCAACGCGAGACGAGGCGACTAGTAACTGGCGTTGAATCCGCGTGATGATCTCCTCCTTAGTCTTATCTATCCGTCGTCAAATTCTAGCGCGTCGTGTCGAGCGTATGGAACCTCGAATTCTCAATCTGTATCTGTACCGTGCGTATACTCCACAAGAACAAGAACAAGAAGGAAATGAATATGGTGTATGGTGTATGTCTGTACTTCCCAACCAACAGTAAAAGAGAAAAAGAGAAAAAGAAAAGAGAAGAGACGAGATTACAGATTACAAATATCACAGCGAGAAGATATCTGTGCTATGGCTATGGCTATGTATGGCTGTGTGTGGTCCTGTGGTTCAGTTTATGCGGTTTATGCGGTTTATGCAATAACGCCTAACTGGCTCGACGGGCTGGACTGAGGAAAATAAAATGGCAGGGATGGCTGAACTGGCTGGCGACTGGTGGTGTGCTTTATGCAAGGGACGCGATGTAGAGCAACTACACTGTGCACACCAGTGATCAGCCTTTTTATGTGGGGCGGGGGGAGGGGGGGTGATGGGGGGGGGGGGGGGGGGGTTGTTGGTGATGGGGGATGGTGATGAGGAGGTAGGATTAAAAATGAGATTCCACAAGAAGTTGTAATTATCTTCATATCCAAAGTCAGTAAATTATATCTCTGTTCTTGATTTCTGTATTGCATTGGACGGGTTGGATTAATCAATCAATCAACAAACTCCAGCAACACTCCACAATCCGACAAAAACAGAACCCGTCTCAAACAGTCTTACCCCATAATTCCCTTCCCTTCTCTTCACCGGTACCATATCCCCGACTCATACAACAACCGGAAGCTACACGGAGACTCCCTGTTTAACCAGCACCCGCAGCCCGTAACTCAATGAAACCCCTGTAACCCCTACCACCAATCAAGCTCCAAGCTCCAATCTCCAACCGAACAAAAAAAAATAACAGTTGGTGATGATGATGGTGATGGTGATATGGAATTCACATTTTACATATGTATCGTGGCATATGTAGGAGTTTGGGGTTATCACTTGCATGATGTGTAGGTATGTAGGTAGATATGCTGACATGCTGACATGCTGACATGTCACAGACAGTTATCATAGATATATAGAGGTATTGATTCTGTGTAGGGCAAGGGCTTCGTGTTTGTGTTTGTGTTTGTTTTATTTTGTATTACTATAGTCCTTGTTGCCTTGCTGCCTTACGATCCTGCTGCCAAGAGGGCACGCGACTTCCCTGGGTATATACACAGGGTTACTAATCTATCTACGATATATCCAGATTCTCTACATAAGCTCTATTTCCCCACACAAAACTTCTCAAACACAACACCCAGAACCTCCTCAACATCCCCAGAACCCTCTCCCCGTCCTGTAATTCTTCCCAAACAATCCGCCGCGGCTCTTAATTCTTCCGCCATTACCACTACATCCACTTCATCCGCATCTTCTAGATCCTCCGTGATTTCACCGTTTGTGTCGACTTTTGCCATTTCCAGGAATTGTTCGAGATGCTCGAGACATTCTTCTACCAGTAATCGCTGCCGTTCTGTAGCGCCGATGGATTCATAGAGTTCTAGGCTCGTCTCGGTGCCGGAACTTAACGGGGAGGTCATCGATTTGAAGATGTTTGTTAAGCCGTTTAGGAATTCCTGGATTCCATCTTTTCCTTCTCTTCCTCCTGCGAGACAAGAGATGCCGAAAATCCGATCTTCCTTAACAGCGAGGAATGCAGTGTTGACTTGCCGCAAAAGGTCCATAGGAAGCTGTGATGATCCATTCGGGGGTAGGAGATCGACTTTATTCAACACCACGACGATTTCCTTTCCCTTCTCTTCGGCTTCATTAACCAACGCCTTTAGCTGCTCCGAGATGCGTAGATCATACCCCCCGTCCGTAGTTTCAATATCCAGCACGGCAACCACGACATCACCAGACAGCGCCCTAGCCTGAGCACGACGAATACCCTCCTCCTCGATCCTGCCGACCTTACTCCCAACATCACTAACCCTCAACCCAGCCGTATCTCCCAGCACGACCATAAAACCCCCCAAATCCACCGCCAAATCCACCACATCCCTAGTCGTCCCGGCCTCATCACTAACAATCACCGCCTCCCGCCCAACAACCCGATTCAACAAACTACTCTTCCCGGCATTGGGAGCTCCCACAAGCGACAACGAAATCCCATTCTTCAACAACTCCCCCCTAACCGCATTCTCCCTATGCCTTTTTAACCTCCTTGCCAACCCCTCCACCTTCCCAACAACCCCCCTCACCAGCTCCCGATTACTTTCCTCAAACGCCTGATCCTCCGCAAAATCAATCAAAGCCTCCAGTTCTCCTCTGGCCTCCACCAAATTCGTTCTCCATCCCTCATACCGATCCGCCAACCCGCCAGAAGCCCCCCTTACCGCCCGCCTTCGTTGCTCCTCAGTACTAGCATCCAGCGCCTCCCCAAGCGCTTCGATTTCCGGAAGCGATAACCGCGCGTTATAAAATGCGCGCCGGGTGAATTCGCCGGGTTCTGCGTACCGGATAGTAGGACTGATAAGCGGGATACAGGAGAGGATGGAACGGATTATGGCCGGGCCACCATGGAGGTGGAACTCGAGGATGTTTTCGCCGGTGTGGGAGTGTGGAGAAGGGAAGAAGAGGCAGAGGGCACCGGGGTCGAGGAGCTCAGAGGTGGTGGGGTGGTAGAGTGGGCGGAGGAGTGCGTGGCGGGGTTTTGGGGGGGCGGGTGGGGTGCTGCGGGAATCCCCAGAAATTGGTCGCCGCGTCAGGGCATGGTATATCTACCCATCATCAGTAACCCATCCTATATAATCCAAACCGCAGCCCACAAAATCTCAGCCCTCAAAAATCAAGAAAGAACATACATCAAGACAAGCAGGCCCCGAGATCCTAACCACTGCAACAGCCGATTTTCCCGGTGGTGTAGATAGTGCATATATTGTAGTCGAAGACGCAGCCGAAGACGCAGCCGAAGACGCAGTCGAAGACGCAGCCGAAGACGCAGCCGAAGACGTAGCTGACGCTGACGCCGACGGGTTCAAAGAATCTGAAGCCTGCGATATGTGAAGATATCTTCCTCCACAGCCCCCTTGTAATCGCGGATGGGGGTGATTTTCGCTGCATCCCGAGTATCCCGCGCATCCCGGGTGTCGTGGATGTCGTGGGTGTAGTGGATGTCGCAGGTGTAGTGGATGTCGCAGGTGTAGTGGGTACCCAGATATACAGCGGCGCAAGAGTATACATTGCGGCACTTGCGCTGCTACAGCAGACCGTCCTAGTCGCGGTAATGGGAGACGAGATGCCATCGGGTTGGGATAGAACGCGGGGTGAGAACGCGGGGGAACGCGTACTGATATCTAGTGACGTTGGTGAAGGGGATGACGTAGGAGGCTCTGTGCAGCGTATGCCGCGGCGCTGAAAATTGAAACGCAGAAAATTGAAACGCCGTGGCACGATGGCGAGATGAACCTAAGGCGAGGCTGAGGTGAAGCTGAGGTGAAGTAGAGATGGGTATATAATAGGGATTGTAAAAATTTTCATGGGGCGAAGATATGCTGCAGAGGGATGTTCATGGGGAAATACGGGAAAAAAATCGATAAAAGATGATTTCACCCAGGCTCGATCTGGGGACCTTCAGTGTGTTAGACTGATGTGATAACCAACTACACCATGAAACCATGTTGTTGCGTTATTGTAAAACTTAATCAATATCGAAATCAAATATGTATTTTCTTTGCCATCAGGGTTTTTATATAATTTAGAGGTAGTATATGTTCTAGTACTCATCAAAGTCAAGTAGATAAAAGAACAATTTCAGATATTTTAGGCCGCAAAGTCGAAAAACAAGCCTTGGGTTTTTTTTTTTTTTTTTTTTTTTTTTTTTTTTTTGGGGGGGGGGGGGGGGGGGGCTGTTGCTTCATACATCATCACCATGCATGATCCAGACCTCCCCGTCGTACAAACCAGTATAAAATGACGGCCAAAACGTACTGTACGGACTGTTGGAACATGAGAACTGTACAGCGACCCAGTTCAGTTTCCTGTCAGTAGTATAAACTGGTTAAACTAGTTAAACTGCGAAAACAAGTTAACTGATTGCAAGGCTTGGCAAACCAGGCCGTGAACTGTTTAAAACTGCGAAAAGCTGCGAAAACTGCTTTGTTTAGTAGAATTGGTTTATGATGGGGCAATTATAAATATTTCTTTAGTGCATACATAACGGAATTCTATCCTAATTGGGTCGCCAGAAATCACAACTTACACCTATGATTGAAGCTCTAGAGCCCATCAATGGCCTCCGGATCAGTATCTGTCGGCACTAGAAAAGGCAGTTTGATATAATGATCCGCTTGCATTTGGAAAACAGCAGCCCAGACTCGGAAGGTATCGCGGGGACTGAGAGCATGTTCACCGATATTTTGTAAAGGTTGGGAAATCTGATTACCAGAAGCTGGTGGAATAAGGAGGGTTGAGATACTGGCAGGTGCGGCCACCGGTGGTTTCAAAGGAGGTTGAATACATTATTTATTCCTGCATACACTGGATCTTGATGCGGTTAAACTGGTTTGTATTTATCGAGTCCGTTTAATCAATGACAGCAGTTACCTGGTTCTACATATGGACCCCTCAAAACTGAACCAACTGTATATCCGGGACATCAAAACTGAACCAACTAACTGTGTTTTGTCAGTTCAGTTTACCTGGTTTACGGGTTTACCCGGTGAACTGGCTTTACGGTTGGGAGGTCTGCGTCATTCCTTTACACCTTGAACTATATATCGTGTGCGATGTACAGTGCACTGATATCTGTCTCCTCCGGGCTAGCCATACGCGCAGCCTCAACGTCGTGATGAGGGCACTGTACTTTTGTTGTGAAGGTATGCCAAAGTACTGGACCTTAATTTGAGTAGATACTTACGGGGTTTGTAGGGCATACTATTATTTCAAAAGCTTAAGCTAGTCCTCGGTATTCAACCGGGTTCTTATCCAAGGCTGCGTTGATTAGGAGTATTTCATTTTATCGCTCTGGCTTATACCATCCAGTCACAGGATCCACTGAACCTATGAAGACCGATGTCGTGATCATCAATCTAGATACTGATGCGGACGGCATATACTAAGACCAGCGGTTGCAAGATAAGCATCTCCGTATATTGGAACCGACATATATATACAGTAGTCAGCGAATCGATATGCTAAACAAAGGTTGGGTAGCCTCATAGGACAATTAGATATCCAACTTCCTATAAATCAGCAGTCTCATGTGGAGACGATTTCCTATGAGGCCATGGTTATGAAAGCGTTCTGCAAACATGATTCGAGGAGAGTGGTGTGAGCGTAGCTACCAAACAACTGACATGTCTTGGAAACTTGCCCAGGGAAGTTGTTTGGGTTGCGGCTATGCTACATCCGTAAGAAATGGTGTTTACATGTTGATAATTGAGGTACAACCACAAAGTATCACGAGTTATTCTGTTACTTTCTTCCGGTTCAGCCCTAGTACACGGATCGGCGTTGACATGGAATTTACGTCAAGACAAAGCCATAGATTCACCATTAAAGGGCATACCTCTTCAGTCCTGACATCCTTTAGTAGATAAGTTTTTTTACAGTGTTTTTATGTACCTATCAAGGCATCTTCTTGGGACGCAGTTGAATTCAAAGAGAAGGGATTGGGTGCATCAAGCGAGGCACATACGAGAAGGAATAATCGACCAATTGGATGAGTCTTCTGTACAACGGGAGTGCATATGTACAAGTTACAACTGATCTGAGACCCCCTCAGCCCCGGCTACATACATACGCCGAAGGAATATCAGGCGAAAGTTACTCTGCGATGATGGAGGCGTTGCCTGAGCGGTTAGAGAATACTTGTACTTGAAATATGCGGCGATGTGGTATGCCTTACGCAATGATTTCTGTGACGCAGTCGCAGCACACCCCCAGAGTCAAAATGCTGCGGTGAGGGCGATGCAAGTTAATCCCTTTGAATAGAATGTCGACAAAGTAACGTGAGATATCCAAAAGAACCCCACCCTTGGTTTTGTGTTTGAAAAGTATCACAAGACATACTTCTACGGTAATTAGCGAGCACATATAAACAGTATGAGGAATTGTATCACCATAGCAATTCGCTGTATTAAGGCTGTGAAGACCGTATTCAAGGGTATTAGCTCTATATGTATTAGTCAAAGACTCTTGAAAGCATTCCAATGCACAGGATATGAATGAGCAAATATATAATCAATAAGAATCTCCGTAGAGGAAATATTGATTTCATCGGAGAGCGATGTGGAAGATTATTCTTTCATTCGAACAATCATATTAAGGTCACTCGGAAACTCATATTTGGTAATCTTTCTAGGCTCTGCGGCTTTCAAAGAATGGGCCACAATATAGATTTGACTTGTCTCGTGGACCCGTATACGGCGCCTTCAACTGACGGAGGTAAACCTTAGGATTGATCAACGCATGCGTCCACGCCTAGGCGGGTACTCTCTTCCCGACACTCAGCACAAACGCAGCATTTGAAGTATTTAAGAGTATATTTGACTGCGGAAATTAGGAGACTGCACTAAGTGGCCTAGAACGCAAGGAAAGTTGTTTTTTCTGTCATCCAGAATGGGCTTTTCTGGCTTCGGTCAGGTTACATATGATAAAATAAATACATCAATAAGGATGTCGACTGAGATCCTGTGGTCCCATTAACCATGATTACTGCATAATTATGAGACCATAAATCGTAACACCGACCTTGTTCGTGTGGAATTGTCACCTGTTGAAGTGGCATTACGACGCCGTAGCTTAGCTAAAGACCGCAGTCACATTCTCCGAAACAACATGGGGTAAGTACGTGCGCAAGGCGTTTACAGAGCCTCTCAGTCCAATTGGTTTGGCGTATTATCTTCCTACATTTCAAGGACTCACTATTGGCGGATTTGCTATTTTATAAGGCGATGCAATATGCATAATAAATCCGATTGAGATGCATGTTGCTCAGCGCACGCCAAGTCACTGCGCCATCCCATCAGTCGGGTGAAAATACTCTGTGTTATTGCTCCAGAAAATATACCCCGCATTTCTATATTTTGCACATGCGGCATCGTCGACAGGATATTTATATGCATCGTTGTTATCTAGCATCTAGCTTGTATTCCATCATTTCCATCACCGCAAAGCAACGGCTCTTCGCACCAGCGTTCACGTCCATCTGAGAAAGTTATTGTTGCGAGCAGTAACTCCAATATTTTACGTTCAGTATTACTCACGATTTACGAAAAACCCTTCACTTTATCGGCAGTACAAAATGGCCGGAACCGCTCCCACCAACATGAAGCCGAGAAAACGTCATCGACTAAGGCGAGGAATATCCAATTTATTTAAGCTCCTGAAAGCACCAAAAAATCAGCCGTCTATGAAAACAAAGGGCAAGAATACTGAAAGTCCAGAAACTGACAATACCAACCCGGCTACATCCCCATCCTCAAAGATATCGGCTCCTACAGCAGAGTCATCGTCAAAAGCCGAGAGCAGAGCTGCCATTGGAAAGGAAAGCCCTCAATCGGATTCATCGAATCAGTTTGAGCAGCTACCTACGACGACAAAAGCGCAGCCTGAGACGAATACCAATGCCGGAAACACAGACGAACGGCAAACCAATTCGACAGCAACTACCACCGTAACAAATCAATCCCTGTGGAGCAAGGCTCTCAGCAGCAAAGTTCTCGATGACGAGCGCGAAACACTCAACAGTTTGAATTCTCAAGCCAACTCCTTCGATACCGTATCTGAAGTCAAATCTTTTGTTCAAAATATTCTCAGCATTAAGAAAGATGATGCTTGGAAAATCAGAGTCAAAGGGGAAGAAATTGTATTGAGAGATATTGCGCGAAAATTGCTCGGCTGGATGGACCGATTCAAGGAGATTGGAGATATAATTATTCAATACAGTCCCGTGAATGCGGCGCTTCCATGGGCTGGATTTCGATTTCTTCTCAAGGTTAGTCGTAACTACTACTTCGTATGATGGCACTTATAACTCATACTCCGCAGGTTTACATGGATAATGAGAAGACGATGGACGCAGTCTTTGTGGGACTTGAGTACATTGCCGGTCTTATTCACAGATGCACGCTTTACGAGCTGCTTTATATTAGCGAAAATTCCTGTCATTCAAAAAACCTGGAGGAATCAATGCTTCAACTTTATATAGCAATATTAAAGTTCCTTGCTAAAGCTATCATTAAATCAAAACGTAAGTACGCCCATTTCAGACGGCTGTGCCGCTACTAATGCTTCTTTAGAAAATCTCTTCAAGACAGTGTTTACCACAGAAGACATTTCAAATAACCTTAAAAATGTCGAGAACTTGGAGAAGAGGGTTGGATACGACGCTGATGTCGCCAAAGAACAAAGTATTTTTGTCTACGCCGGCGCCGGTTAAATCTGAAATAATATTAACGCTAAGTAGATACCCGAAAGGATTTTATGCATCTCCGAACGCAGCTGGAAAATATTCAAAATATAGCGTTGCATAATCAACCCCAACTTCACAACATAAAAGACTGGCTGGAAGGTACGAGGGTTACTCCAAGTTGTTAAACACAGAGATCTTCTACTGACTTCCATAGACAGTGAAGCATCGACGATTTTACATTGGATATCTCTGATCCCATACACAAGTCACCACAAACGTATTAGTGAAGGCCGCCTGGAAGGCACTGGTAAGTGGATTTTGCAGAGGCAAGAGTACACAAGATGGATTTCATCCAGTGTTTCTCAGCTATTACTATTACGGGGAATACGTAAGTCACCTCATACCTCTTATATTGGAATGTTTCTTGTCTTACCATCCAAATCATTCAGCTGGAGCCGGGAAAACATACATCATGTAAGCGACAAAGTTTCTCCCCGTGCTATTGCAGGAGTAAATTTTTAATGCAGAGTCGCTATAGATCAAAAGTTATTGATTCTCTGAATTCGTCTACGACGGGGCTAAAGATAGTGTACTTCTATTGTAATCGAGCCGAAGAAAATCGCCGAGAGCCGGAAAGCATCCTGAATGCGATAATACAACAACTTGCGCACTCTGACGTTGATAAGAAGAAATTAGCAAAGCCCATTTTGGATATATACCACGACCGAAAAGAAAAGGGGCAACTGCCATCCCGACCGAGCCTTTTAGAAAGTCAAAATCTTTTCGTTCAACTCACGAATATATATCCTCGGACCATAATCTGCATTGATGCCTTAGACGAAGTCGCAGAGGACAGCCGGATACATCTGCTGAAGGCCCTAAATGATGTCATCGCGAAATCCAAAAACCTGGTTAAGATTTTTGCGACAACTCGTATGGATCCTGAGATCGTTGTGCAGTTTAAGATATTTCCCAGGATTGAGTTACAACCCGATGACAATGTCAGCGATATCACCCAATTTGTACATTCAAGAGTCGAGAGCGCTATAGCGAATAGTCGATTGCTCTGTGGTCAGGTATCCGACGAGCTTAAATCTGAAATATGCGAAATGCTTTGTGCACGATCCAAGGGAATGTAAGTTCACCATACGACACAGTGTATTGAGCTGCATATTGGTACAGATACTGATGACTTGGCGGTAGGTTTCAATTGGCAGCGCTTCAAATTACTTCTCTCTGCCAAGAGTTCACGGAAGGCGATGTAAGACGCAGTTTGCAGGCTCTTCCGGATACTCTGACGGCGGCCTACAACGAGATCTACCACAGCATCACTTCTGCAAAATCCAACGCTTCTCAACTTGCACTAACTGCATTCCGCTGGATCCAATATTCATACGAACCGATGCAGACGAGGACCTTACTTGATGCAATTACAGTTGAAGTCGGCAAGTCAGGAGAGTTCACCCGGAGGGATCCAATACATGCAAACAGCTTATTAAAATTATGCCAAAACCTACTCGTATTGGACGAACAGCTGGACGTTTTCCGCTTCGCCCATCTTACTGTGGAAGAGTATCTGGAGACAAGGCCCGAACTCAGTCAAGTCACTTGCCATACCGAAATCGCGAAGGGGTGTCTTTCACTGCTGTGTACTCCGGAATGCTGGATTGGTTATGAAGAAGTTCCAGTAGAAGAAGGGGGATACAGAAGTCGTCACTTGTTGTCATATGCTGTGACGTTCTGGCCATGGCATTTACCTCGTGGCGCAGACATAAATAGCTGCCAAACCCTCACTGAACTATGGGATGCATTTGCATCAGAGAGCAACTATGAACGATGGCTGAGCTATGAAAGAAAGTGCGTTAAACCTGATGACTGGTACTCGGAAGATGAATTTTGGGAGACGCTTGCCGATTGGAAGCGAGAGGCCGATGATATTCTTATCCTTATCGCCGTGTTTGGGCTGAGCAAGGCATTCACTTCAGTATTCGAGTCCGCTCGTCACCACTTGAAGACCGATTTAGGCAGGGCACTTCTAAAATCATGCGAGTTAGGGAATCTCGATATTGTTTCATGGCTCGTCGATAAGGGTGCCAATATCTCAACCATTGGCGGTATGCACGATCAAACACCGCTGCATCTGGCATCGTCTATGGGGCATGACGAAGTAGTCCAACTTCTCCTTGACCGGGGCGCAGACATCTCGGCCGTCGACAGGCATGGGTATACACCACTCCATGAAGCAACAAATGAAAATATAGCCCGAATGCTCATTGAAAAAGGCGCAGACGTCTTCGCCATTAATGGGCTGGGGGGGTCACCACTCCATTATGCAAAAAATGAAAATATAGCCCGAATGCTCATTGAAAAGGGCGCAGACGTCTTCGCCATCAGCAAGGGCGGGCATACGACACTACACTCTTCAGCAAACGAGGCTGTTGCCCAAGTTTTCCTTGACAGCAACGTCGACATCTCGGCTATCGATGAGAACGGGAACACAGCACTCCATTTTGCCCGCGATAAGGGTGTGGCTAAACTGCTTCTTGACCGTGGTGCAGACTCTTCGGCCACCAATAATGATGGACGGACACCATTGCATCTCACGTGGTTTGCGGAGGTGGCCCAGGTGCTCATTGAGAATGGCGCGGAAGTCTCGGGCACTGACAATTTCGGCTTAACACCACTTCATATTGCAGATAATCAGGAAGTCGCACAGCTGCTCATTGATAGTGGCGCAGACCTTTCAGCCATCGATAAGGACGGAAAGACTCCGCTGCAATTCACGGATAAAGAGGAGATTGCCCGAGTGCTCATTCAGGGGGGCTCTAACATCACGGCCACCGATAATGTCGGACAGACGCCGCTACATTATATATCTGATCACAAAATAACACAGTTACTATTGGACAGAGGCGCTGACATCGCGGCAATCGATAAGGACGGGAAAACACCGCTGTATATAGCATCGCAGAGAGGGTATATACGGGTCATACAAGTGTTACTTGACGGAGGAGCAGATGTATCAACTACCGATAAAGACGGACAGACACCACTACATATGGCATCTTTGGAGGGGTATAAGGGAGTTGTTCGACTGCTGCTTGACAAAGGTTCCGATATATCACCCGTTGACAAGTTCGGGCAAACACCTCTGTATCTGTCACTGCTAAGGGGGCATGACGCTGTAACACAGCTGCTCATTGAGGGAGGCGCATGGGACTGAGATCGGATGGAGTCGATGCAGGTTATAGGGTCAGCAGGAGAGGCGGAGAAGCTGGATAGGCAGATAGGTGGATTTCGGGCTACATGGTGTCTAGATTATATTTGTGACAGTTGAATCGATGGTAGATACTATTTAGATAATGTGACTTTGATATACGATGCATGCAACCGTGATCGTAATCACGGTGTGACGGGAAGAAAAGGAAACAACATGGACAGTTGAATTCAACTGACAAGCAATGTATCTTTCACAAACAAGATGGAGAAAGAAAATAAATCACGATATTCCCCTAGCCTAGAGAATGCAGCAACCAGCATGACGATACCGCTATTCTAATCGGCTATTAGAACATGTATACAGCTTGGCAATCAGGGGAATCCCAACACCGGTCGGTAATACGAAGCTTCATAGAAGCTTGATGCCCGCTGTCTTTGCTTGGTTCTTGGCCCGCTTCGTCTCAAAACATGACTAATAACAGTTTTGTATTGAGAGGAAGCGGGCTTTTTTTGCGTTAGGTAAGCAAGAGCACCACCGCATCTACATCGGCATCCGAGTGACACCGTATGACTAACAAGACATTCTCCTCGAAACCCCGATCTGTCGACTCGACACCCTCTGCCTACTCGACACTGTCTACCTACTCGATCCCCTCTGCGTAATCGACCCCACCACCCATCTCTTCGACTCAACTAACCTAACCCATATCCAACCGCCTTGCCACTTCTGTCCTAGCGCCGACAGGGATGGATCACTAGACATCCTCGTCCTCCATCATCCCCCATCACGCGGTGTGTAAGGAAACAGGGGTGCTAATCCTGTCAAGGGAAATCGAGGGGGCGGCCCCAGTAGTGTAGTGGTATAACTCCCTGCAACTGCACAAATACGACGGGTTCGAATCCCGTGTCGCTCCCACAGGTATTACTTGGTTACCGGGGTTTGTCCTCAGGGAGGTTTACCCGGTGCTCAGGATAAGTGGTCACGCTTTCCTGATCTATGCCTCCTTGGGTATAGACAAGTGTTGGTGGAATGGTTGGGTTAATGGGTGTAGGAGATTAGGGCGCCTCATTAGGAGACTTCGGTCTCGAGGACAGGAAAAATGGTTGTACAAGTTGCTTTACCCGCATAGGCCTTAAAGGCCTCGATCGGACGTATGATTAAAATAAATAAATAAATAAATAAATAAAACAAGGGAAATCGAATCCGCGCCTGAGACCCGCAAATGTCATAAAACCGGTAGAGACAAGGAAAACCGATCATTAGGAGTACATCCGAAATGGATAGGGTAGGAAATACCAACAGCCAAAACCATCGGGGACAGTATAAAGCGAGGAAAATGGGAGGATATTTTAAAGGTCTTGATCGAATATGACGAAGACTTTTCAACGCACAACTCGATACAGACAGAGAAGCAGCTGGAATCATACGGGGAAAATGGACGCATATTTTTAAAAGTTTAAAGACAGAATATGATGGAGACATTCCAACTCAACATTCTAGGAACAGCACCGAGCGGAGATATTTCTGCTCCACGATTACTTAACGTCCATACGATCACAACACTGTACGCCCTAACACCAAAAGTTCCTTTCGAATATGTGGTTAAAAAGTATCAACTGATTTCACAGGGTGGTAGAAGTTTGTAGGCAGACCTCGCAGTCGTACGATCTTTGTACAATCGTGAACCGGGACCACCTTGCAAAACATTTATTCTGATTGTTATGCATCCACCGACACAAAACATGTCTTAGCTTTCAGTTTGAAGTTAGTTACAGTAGTCAGGGAAACATTATTGATCTTCTACGGTTTAGCTGGGTCAGAAGTCACTTGTTTCTCATGACAAATCGAAGGAACGAAAGAAACTCAGCACGCCGGCTGATGGAAACAATACCACCCAAATCACGCACCCAAAACCACTGACATCATATTTTTCCCTACCGCCATCCCAAACCACCAGAAACACCGAGAACTGGCCTTTCTCCGTTAAACAGCAGCGGGTTATATTCCAATTCCAAAACGCTCTCTCACAACCTGGGTTTGTAGTTCAATTGGTAGAACACGGTCACTTAGTATACTTAGGGGCCGTATGTGGGTTCGAGTCCCACCGAACCCATTCTTTTTGCATTATTCTTTTTGCACGCAGTCTGATAAGGCTACCGCCACAGGTGAGGGCCCCGAACTTTTGATGTTATTGACGCCGTAAAGAACAAAATTCCAACCTTCTACACCGTACTTCATGATACACCGCATGTGTAGTTGCCTAGGTAAAAAGTACAATTTATACGATGTGGTCTGTTGTGACGCCGGATGCCAGAAGGTACAAGACACGTCGCGATGTATGACGTAAGTGCGGGTTGTATCACGTGATGATGGCAAATGCACCCTAGCTGCATGACCGTGTAGAAGGACTTTTTCTTTATGAACCTCTGAAATTATGAATCATTGCTTTTTTTTTTATATAACTCCTCTGCGCTGAAATTCACTTCTACTAAAGTACGATGCACGTACTCAACCTTATCGTCCATCTTCTCAAGCTAGTTATGGTCGAGTTAAAATAGTGAAGACCGATGCCGAAGATGTGATATTAATCTCTCAGCTGTATCTCCCTCACGTACATTGAACATTACTTATAACTGGACAGCTCAATCGGCGGCGAGGTTACTGCAGCACAATCCGAATGCAAGGCGGATGATGGTCAACTATCATTATATATTCTCCTGTCGCTCTCTATTGAACAATTACTCCGAATACTCACGGAAACATCAACCGTACTGTTCTCGTTTGCTGTGTTGTGGCAAAAGAGAAGTTTCTCCGAGCCTCCAGTACAGTCTCTCAATCATACCTAACTCCAGTACATTGGGCAATAAATAAAACTGGACTGCTCAGTCTGGGGTGAGATATCTTTGCTGCAAATTATAGGTACGCATCTTGGAGTTTACACGACGGGTAATTGGTGGTCGATGGGTGTGGTGATGGTAAGCGTCAACATTTAGAAGATAGGAAGATAGCATGACGGGTGTAGAATCGAAAATGCATCCAAACAGAGTTAATTTCGAGAGCTCATAGAGCCAAAACTACTTGAGAAGGGTTAAATGATTATAACTGAATCTGAACCCGCTAGAAGGTGCTCTCAACAAGGTGGTTCCTCTTCCCGAGGACAAGCAGACATTCAACATGATTACCCCCCCAGTTTTATGTAGCACAATTCTCAGATCTACCCAGTGCATATAATCTCCTTCGAAAATACTCAAAGCGTATAGATAACAATACAACTATCATTTTTACAACAAGAAATACCAATAATCATGGCGCTCCACTTTAAGAACACACACGACCGTGCCTCCTGTATAAATCTGAGCCAGCCCCCTCCTGCACCTCCTCCATCACCAATCCCACGCGGCCCTGGGCCCCGCCTGAACAACTCTATCTACGGCTACTCAAGCCAACCCCCTCCTGCACCTCCTCCGTCACCAATTCCACGCGGCCCCGGGCCCCGCCTTTAAGACGGACATTCTTGACCCCAGGGTGCAGCTCATCACACGATGACCAACGGCGCCATGAAATTTGTTTCTGTTTGTTTTCGCTCTGTGGAGCAGAAAAAGGTGGGAAAGGAAAACTCAAAACGGAAGGGGAAGAAAATTCTGTATTTATAGATTCAGTCATGACCTTACGGTTGCATGTGACTATGAATCAAAATATATTTGGATACTTCCTCAACGGGAAATGCTTTCAGTGACTGTGACCTTTTCTATATCTGTAATTTTCTGTAATTTTCTGTAATTTTCTGTAATTTTCTGTAATTTTCTGGAGCGTTCACCCGTGCCAAAGTCAACCACCCGCACGCCGTTGCAGCAGAATACAATGATATAGTTATCAGGAGCACTGTCTAGAACATTTTATGATATGACGCATGATATCATCTCTTGAATTTTTATTATATTTCTATTAGAAGCAGCTTTCATCAAGGTTACATTGGGAGGTGAGAAGGTAGCTAGTATCGTACTGCATCGCCCCCCTCAGCTCCCCAATGAATGCTTGTCGAAACGGTACTTCTAATCGTCTTCTCGCAATAGATACCAAATATTTTCAGGACAAGTAAAAGGTCTATTAGGAGTGGCTTCCACCAAGAGCCGATTGGGAGGTGAGAGGGTAGTCGGTATCATACCGCATCGCCCCTCCCCAGCTCCCCAATTGATGCTTGTGAGAAACCCCTTCTGATAGATTAGTTATTCATTCCGAAAATGCTTGACAGAGAAAGAATTCGATGGGATGTGCGTAGGTTTATATACACGGGGTAGAGAGCAAAAGGTTCAAGAATGGCTATTGTGGACATACCGAGCAAAGGGATTGTCAGGGTGCAAAGAATGCAGCTGACCTTGATTCGACAACAAAAGAAAAGAAAATAACATAGAGAGTGTGAGTCACCAGAGCATCATCGGTAGAAGGACCATGAATGGCGGTTGTTGACACACGGAGCACAGAGAGTGGCAGAGTGCGAAGGTGGCAAGGTGACATCGATTTTGCAAGGAAGAAGGAAAAAACCAACGCTTCACGGTAACGATACAGTATAGAGAGTGGCCAAGAGTGCACCGGACATTCATTTTACAGAGAAAATAAAAGAAAATAGAGAAAATCAGTCTACTTGCAATCGACACATGATAATGAGAATGCAAATTTCTGAATAAATAATTAAAAAACGAAAATGCAAACTAAATAATGAAAAACTCACCAAGCATATTTCACGAACAACATGGAAAAAGCAATGCATAAAAGAAAAAACACGCATTATGCATGTAACCGTGATCGTAATTGCGGTAGTCTCACGTAGCCTCGGGAATGCAGAAAGCAACGTACCGATTACGCTCTGTTGCCTGAGAGATCCCGTATGCGGCTTGGCAATTGGGAGAATACCGACACCGGTCGGACGAAGCCATTCTTGCAGTACTACCAATTTCACAAGGCCCGCTCCTTCTCAAAACATGACTAATAACGGTCTTGTCGTGAGAGGGAGCGGGCTTTTTTTGCGTTAGGTAAGCAAGAGCACCACCGCATCTACAGCGGCATCCGAGTGACACTGTATGACTAACAAGACATTCTCCTCGAAACCCCGATCTGTCGACTCGACACCCTCTGCCTACTCGACACTGTCTACCTACTCGATCCCCTCTGCGTAATCGACCCCACCACCCACCTCTTCGACTGAGCCCATCCACTCAGCTAACTAACCCATATCCACCCGCCTTGCCACTTCTGTCCTAGCGCCGACAGGGATGGATCACTAGACATCCTCGTCCTCCATCATCCTCCATCACGCGGTGTGTAAGGAAACAGGGGTGCTAATCCTGTCAAGGGAAATCGAATCCGCGCCTGAGACCCGCAAATGTCATAAAACCGGTAGAGACAAGGAAAACCGATCATTAGGAGTACATCCGAAATGGAAAGGGTGAGGAAATACCAACAGCCAAAACCATCGGGGACAGTATAAAGCGAGGAAAATGGAAGGGAAATGAAATAGAGGATTTATCGGAGAAAATGGAAGGATATTTTGAAAAGTTTAAAGACAGAATATGATGGAGACATTCCAACTCAACATTCCAGGAACAGCACCCAGCGGAGATATTTCTGCTCCACGATCACTTAACGTCTATACGATCACAACACTGTACGCCCTAACACCAAACATTCCTTTCGAATATGTGGTTAAAAAGTATCAACTGCTTTCACGGGGTGGTAGAAGTTCGTAGGTACGCATCCTGGAGTTTACACGGCGGGTAACTGGTGGTCGATGCGTGTGGGGATGGTAAGCGTCAAAATTTAGCAGATAGCAAGATAGCGTCACGGGTGGCAGTCTGTAGAATCGAAAATGCATCCAGACAGAGTTAATTTAGGGAGCCTATAGAGTCAAAACTACTCGAGAAGGGTTAAATGATTATAACTGAATCTGAACCTGCTAGAAGGCATTCTCAACAAGGTGGTTCCTCTTCCCGAGGACAAGCAGACATTCAACATGATTACCCCCCAGTTTTATGTAGCACAATTCTCAGATCTACCCAGTGCATATAATCTCCTTCGAAAATACTCAAAGCATATAGATAACAATACAACTATCATTTTCACAACAAGAAATACCAATAATCATGGCGCTCCACTTTAAGAACACACACGACCGTGCCTCCTGTATAAATCTGAGCCAGCCCCCTCCTGCACCTCCTCCATCACCAATCCCACGCGGCCCTGGGCCCCGCCTGAACAACTCTATCTACGGCTACTCAAGCCAACCCCCTCCTGCACCTCCTCCGTCACCAATTCCACGCGGCCCCGGGCCCCGCCTTTAAGACGGACATTCTTGACCCCAGGGTGCAGCTCATCACACGATGAACAACGGCACCATGGAGTTTATTTCTGTTTGTTTTTGCTCTGTGGAGGAGAAAAAGGTGGGAAAAGAAAACTCAAAATGGAAGGGGAAGAAAATTCTGTGTTTGTAGATTCCGTCATGACCTTACGGTTGCATGTGACTATGAATCAATAAATAATTGGATACTTCCTCTACGGGAAATGCTTTCAGTGACTGTGACCTTTTCTATATCTGTAATTTTCTGTAATTTTCTGTAATTTTCTGTAATTTTCTGTAATTTTCTGTAATTTTCTGTACTTTTCTGTAATTTTCTGTAATTTTCTGTAATTTTCTGTAATTGTCTGTGATTTCCGCCAAGGCACTCCGTGTGTAAAGGCATCATCGAGTCAAGATGGTACCGATCTCACATCCTTGCCGCAGCGAGGAAAGTAAAATCGGACACTTTAGGCGTTCGATGCCTAGGCAAGTCCAGGACGCGGTTAAGCTGCCCCTTCTCCTGGGCGGAGTCAAGCCGTAGCAAGACTCCAATCCCTATGTCGTCTATCCGTTGAGAAAAGGAAGAGAGGTGGGGGGAAAGCTGTGGTTATATAGACTGTGCCAAGACCTTGAGTGCTGCGCCGTGAACATGACGTACTGATCGGACACCGGGGTTGAGCGTTTACCTGTGCCAAAGTCAACCAGCTGCACACCGTTACAGCAGAATACAATGATATAGTTATCGGGAGCACTGTCTAGAACATTTTATGACATGATGCATGATATCACCTCTTGATTTTTTATTTTATTTCTATTAGAAGCAGCTTTCATCAAGGTTACATTGGGAGGTGAGAAGGTAGCTAGTATCGTACTGCATCGCCCCCCTCAGCTCCCCAATGAATGCTTGTCGAAACGGTACTTCTAATCGTCTTCTCGCAATAGATACCAAATATTTTCAGGACAAGTAAAAGGTCTATTAGGAGTGGCTTCCACCAAGAGCCGATTGGGAGGTGAGAGGGTAGTCGGTATCATACCGCATCGCCCCTCCCCAGCTCCCCAATTGATGCTTGTGAGAAACCCCTTCTGATAGATTAGTTATTCATTCCGAAAATGCTTGACAGAGAAAGAATTCGATGGGATGTGCGTAGGTTTATATACACGGGGTAGAGAGCAAAAGGTTCAAGAATGGCTATTGTGGACATACCGAGCAAAGGGATTGTCAGGGTGCAAAGAATGCAGCTGACCTTGATTCGACAACAAAAGAAAAGAAAATAACATAGAGAGTGTGAGTCACCAGAGCATCATCGGTAGAAGGACCATGAATGGCGGTTGTTGACACACGGAGCACAGAGAGTGGCAGAGTGCGAAGGTGGCAAGGTGACATCGATTTTGCAAGGAAGAAGGAAAAAACCAACGCTTCACGGTAACGATACAGTATAGAGAGTGGCCAAGAGTGCACCGGACATTCATTTTACAGAGAAAATAAAAGAAAATAGAGAAAATCAGTCTACTTGCAATCGACACATGATAATGAGAATGCAAATTTCTGAATAAATAATTAAAAAACGAAAATGCAAACTAAATAATGAAAAACTCACCAAGCATATTTCACGAACAACATGGAAAAAGCAATGCATAAAAGAAAAAACACGCATTATGCATGTAACCGTGATCGTAATTGCGGTAGTCTCACGTAGCCTCGGGAATGCAGAAAGCAACGTACCGATTACGCTCTGTTGCCTGAGAGATCCCGTATGCGGCTTGGCAATTGGGAGAATACCGACACCGGTCGGACGAAGCCATTCTTGCAGTACTACCAATTTCACAAGGCCCGCTCCTTCTCAAAACATGACTAATAACGGTCTTGTCGTGAGAGGGAGCGGGCTTTTTTTGCGTTAGGTAAGCAAGAGCACCACCGCATCTACAGCGGCATCCGAGTGACACTGTATGACTAACAAGACATTCTCCTCGAAACCCCGATCTGTCGACTCGACACCCTCTGCCTACTCGACACTGTCTACCTACTCGATCCCCTCTGCGTAATCGACCCCACCACCCACCTCTTCGACTGAGCCCATCCACTCAGCTAACTAACCCATATCCACCCGCCTTGCCACTTCTGTCCTAGCGCCGACAGGGATGGATCACTAGACATCCTCGTCCTCCATCATCCTCCATCACGCGGTGTGTAAGGAAACAGGGGTGCTAATCCTGTCAAGGGAAATCGAATCCGCGCCTGAGACCCGCAAATGTCATAAAACCGGTAGAGACAAGGAAAACCGATCATTAGGAGTACATCCGAAATGGAAAGGGTGAGGAAATACCAACAGCCAAAACCATCGGGGACAGTATAAAGCGAGGAAAATGGAAGGGAAATGAAATAGAGGATTTATCGGAGAAAATGGAAGGATATTTTGAAAAGTTTAAAGACAGAATATGATGGAGACATTCCAACTCAACATTCCAGGAACAGCACCCAGCGGAGATATTTCTGCTCCACGATCACTTAACGTCTATACGATCACAACACTGTACGCCCTAACACCAAACATTCCTTTCGAATATGTGGTTAAAAAGTATCAACTGCTTTCACGGGGTGGTAGAAGTTCGTAGGTACGCATCCTGGAGTTTACACGGCGGGTAACTGGTGGTCGATGCGTGTGGGGATGGTAAGCGTCAAAATTTAGCAGATAGCAAGATAGCGTCACGGGTGGCAGTCTGTAGAATCGAAAATGCATCCAGACAGAGTTAATTTAGGGAGCCTATAGAGTCAAAACTACTCGAGAAGGGTTAAATGATTATAACTGAATCTGAACCTGCTAGAAGGCATTCTCAACAAGGTGGTTCCTCTTCCCGAGGACAAGCAGACATTCAACATGATTACCCCCCAGTTTTATGTAGCACAATTCTCAGATCTACCCAGTGCATATAATCTCCTTCGAAAATACTCAAAGCATATAGATAACAATACAACTATCATTTTCACAACAAGAAATACCAATAATCATGGCGCTCCACTTTAAGAACACACACGACCGTGCCTCCTGTATAAATCTGAGCCAGCCCCCTCCTGCACCTCCTCCATCACCAATCCCACGCGGCCCTGGGCCCCGCCTGAACAACTCTATCTACGGCTACTCAAGCCAACCCCCTCCTGCACCTCCTCCGTCACCAATTCCACGCGGCCCCGGGCCCCGCCTTTAAGACGGACATTCTTGACCCCAGGGTGCAGCTCATCACACGATGAACAACGGCACCATGGAGTTTATTTCTGTTTGTTTTTGCTCTGTGGAGGAGAAAAAGGTGGGAAAAGAAAACTCAAAATGGAAGGGGAAGAAAATTCTGTGTTTGTAGATTCCGTCATGACCTTACGGTTGCATGTGACTATGAATCAATAAATAATTGGATACTTCCTCTACGGGAAATGCTTTCAGTGACTGTGACCTTTTCTATATCTGGAGTTTTCTGTAATTTTCTGTACTTTTCTGTAATTTTCTGTAATTTTCTGTAATTTTCTGTAATTGTCTGTGATTTCCGCCAAGGCACTCCGTGTGTAAAGGCATCATCGAGTCAAGATGGTACCGATCTCACATCCTTGCCGCAGCGAGGAAAGTAAAATCGGACACTTTAGGCGTTCGATGCCTAGGCAAGTCCAGGACGCGGTTAAGCTGCCCCTTCTCCTGGGCGGAGTCAAGCCGTAGCAAGACTCCAATCCCTATGTCGTCTATCCGTTGAGAAAAGGAAGAGAGGTGGGGGGAAAGCTGTGGTTATATAGACTGTGCCAAGACCTTGAGTGCTGCGCCGTGAACATGACGTACTGATCGGACACCGGGGTTGAGCGTTTACCTGTGCCAAAGTCAACCAGCTGCACACCGTTACAGCAGAATACAATGATATAGTTATCGGGAGCACTGTCTAGAACATTTTATGACATGATGCATGATATCACCTCTTGATTTTTTATTTTATTTCTATTAGAAGCAGCTTTCATCAAGGTTACATTGGGAGGTGAGAAGGTAGCTAGTATCGTACTGCATCGCCCCCCTCAGCTCCCCAATGAATGCTTGTCGAAACGGTACTTCTAATCGTCTTCTCGCAATAGATACCAAATATTTTCAGGACAAGTAAAAGGTCTATTAGGAGTGGCTTCCACCAAGAGCCGATTGGGAGGTGAGAGGGTAGTCGGTATCATACCGCATCGCCCCTCCCCAGCTCCCCAATTGATGCTTGTGAGAAACCCCTTCTGATAGATTAGTTATTCATTCCGAAAATGCTTGACAGAGAAAGAATTCGATGGGATGTGCGTAGGTTTATATACACGGGGTAGAGAGCAAAAGGTTCAAGAATGGCTATTGTGGACATACCGAGCAAAGGGATTGTCAGGGTGCAAAGAATGCAGCTGACCTTGATTCGACAACAAAAGAAAAGAAAATAACATAGAGAGTGTGAGTCACCAGAGCATCATCGGTAGAAGGACCATGAATGGCGGTTGTTGACACACGGAGCACAGAGAGTGGCAGAGTGCGAAGGTGGCAAGGTGACATCGATTTTGCAAGGAAGAAGGAAAAAACCAACGCTTCACGGTAACGATACAGTATAGAGAGTGGCCAAGAGTGCACCGGACATTCATTTTACAGAGAAAATAAAAGAAAATAGAGAAAATCAGTCTACTTGCAATCGACACATGATAATGAGAATGCAAATTTCTGAATAAATAATTAAAAAACGAAAATGCAAACTAAATAATGAAAAACTCACCAAGCATATTTCACGAACAACATGGAAAAAGCAATGCATAAAAGAAAAAACACGCATTATGCATGTAACCGTGATCGTAATTGCGGTAGTCTCACGTAGCCTCGGGAATGCAGAAAGCAACGTACCGATTACGCTCTGTTGCCTGAGAGATCCCGTATGCGGCTTGGCAATTGGGAGAATACCGACACCGGTCGGACGAAGCCATTCTTGCAGTACTACCAATTTCACAAGGCCCGCTCCTTCTCAAAACATGACTAATAACGGTCTTGTCGTGAGAGGGAGCGGGCTTTTTTTGCGTTAGGTAAGCAAGAGCACCACCGCATCTACAGCGGCATCCGAGTGACACTGTATGACTAACAAGACATTCTCCTCGAAACCCCGATCTGTCGACTCGACACCCTCTGCCTACTCGACACTGTCTACCTACTCGATCCCCTCTGCGTAATCGACCCCACCACCCACCTCTTCGACTGAGCCCATCCACTCAGCTAACTAACCCATATCCACCCGCCTTGCCACTTCTGTCCTAGCGCCGACAGGGATGGATCACTAGACATCCTCGTCCTCCATCATCCTCCATCACGCGGTGTGTAAGGAAACAGGGGTGCTAATCCTGTCAAGGGAAATCGAATCCGCGCCTGAGACCCGCAAATGTCATAAAACCGGTAGAGACAAGGAAAACCGATCATTAGGAGTACATCCGAAATGGAAAGGGTGAGGAAATACCAACAGCCAAAACCATCGGGGACAGTATAAAGCGAGGAAAATGGAAGGGAAATGAAATAGAGGATTTATCGGAGAAAATGGAAGGATATTTTGAAAAGTTTAAAGACAGAATATGATGGAGACATTCCAACTCAACATTCCAGGAACAGCACCCAGCGGAGATATTTCTGCTCCACGATCACTTAACGTCTATACGATCACAACACTGTACGCCCTAACACCAAACATTCCTTTCGAATATGTGGTTAAAAAGTATCAACTGCTTTCACGGGGTGGTAGAAGTTCGTAGGTACGCATCCTGGAGTTTACACGGCGGGTAACTGGTGGTCGATGCGTGTGGGGATGGTAAGCGTCAAAATTTAGCAGATAGCAAGATAGCGTCACGGGTGGCAGTCTGTAGAATCGAAAATGCATCCTGACAGAGTTAATTTAGAGAGCTTATAGAGTCAAAACTACTCGAGAAGGGTTAAATGATTATAACTGAATCTGAACCTGCTAGAAGGTGCTCTCAACAAGGTGGTTCCTCTTCCCGAGGACAAGCAGACATTCAACATGATTACCCCCCCAGTTTTATGTAGCACAATTCTCAGATCTACCCAGTGCATATAATCTCCTTCGAAAATACTCAACGCATATAGATAACAATACAACTATCATTTTTACAACAAGAAATACTAATAATCATGGCGCTCCACTTTAAGAACACACACGACCGTGCGTCCTGTATAAATCTGAGCCAGCCCCCTCCTGCACCTCCTCCGTCACCAATCCCACGCGGCCCCGGGCCCCGCTTGAACAACTCTATCTACGGCTACTCAAGCCAACCCCCTCCTGCACCTCCTCCGTCACCAATCCCACGCGGCCCCGGGCCCCGCCTTTAAGACGGACATTCTTGACCCCAGAGTGCAGCTCATCACACGATGAACAACGGCACCATGGAGTTTATTTCTGTTTGTTTTCGCTCTGTGGAGGAGAAAAAGGTGGGAAAAGAAAACTGATAATGGAAGGGGAAGAAAATTCTGTATTTGTAGATTCCGTCATGACCTTACGGTTGCATGTGACTATGAATCAATAAATAATTGGATACTTCCTCAACGGGAACTGCTTTCAGTGACTGTGACCTTTTCTAAATCTGTAATTTTCTGTAATTTTCTGCAATTTTCTGTAATTTTCTGTAATTTCCGCCAAGGAACTCCGCGTGTAAAGACATTATCAAGTCAAGATGGTACCGATCTCACATCCTTGCCGCAGCGAGGAAAGCAAAATCGGACACTTTAGGCGTTCGATGCCTAGGCAAGTCCAGGACGCGGTTAAGCTGCCCCTTCTCCTGGGCGGAGTCAAGCCGTAGCAAGACTCCAATCCCACTGTCGTCTATCCGTTGAGAAAAGGAAGAGAGGTGGGGGGAAAGCTGTGCTTATATAGACTGTGCCAAGACCTTGAGTGCTCTTCCGTGAACATGACGTACTGACTGGATAGCGGGCTCGGAGTGTCAGAGTGCAAAGGGGGCAGCTGACGTTGATTCAGCAAGGAAAGAAAAGAAAATAACATGGACAGCAGGATTCAGCAGAGAATCATCGGTACAGGGACCATGAATGGCGGTTGTTGACACACGGAGCACAGAGAGTGGCACAGTGCGAAGAGGGCAGGTGACGATGATTTTACACGGACAGAAAACAGAAAAATCAACGCTTCACGGTAACGATACAGTATAGAGAGTGGCCAAGAGGGCACCGGATATTCATTTTACACGGAAAAAAAGATAAAAGAAAAAAAGAATAAGAGTCCACTTGCAATAGGCGCATGATAATCATACTGCACGTGTCACGAAAAAAATAATCAAAAATGATTATGCAAACCAAATAATGAAAAATGATTACGCATATTTCACGGAGGAAATGCAACGACACACCGTACCGATTATGCTCTGCTATTCGGCTGAGAGAACCCGTACACGGCTTGGCAATTGGGAGAATACCGACACCGGTCGGACAATACCTCACGGAGGCTTGATTCCCGCTGTCTTTCCTTCATTCTTGCAGTATCACCAATTTCCCAAGGCCCGCTCCTTCTCAAAACATGACTAATAACAGTTTTGTATTGAGAGGGAGCGGGCTTTTTTTGCGTTAGGTAAACATGCGCACCACCGTGTCTACAGCGGCATCCGAGTGACACTGCATGACTAACAAGACATTCTCCTCGACCTCGACGCCGTCTACCAACTCAACCCACTCTGCCTACTCGAGCCCCTCTGCGTAACCGACTGCATCACCCACCTCTTCGACTGAGCCCATCCACTCAGCTAACTAACCCATATCCACCCGCCTTGCCACTTCTGTCGTAGCGCCGACAGGGATGGATCACTAGACTAGTGCTGTAAATCCTCGTCCTCCATCATCCTCCATCACGCGGTGTGTAAGGAAACAGGGGTGCTAATCCTGTCAAGGGAAATCGAATCCGCGCCTGAGACCCGCAAATCGAATAAAACCGGTAGAGACAAGGAAAACCGATCATTAGGAGTACATCCGAAATGGAAAGGGTGAGGAAATACCAACAGCCAAAACCATCGGGGACAGTATAAAGCGAGGAAAATGGAAAGGATAATGAAATACCAGCAGCGAAAACAATGGAGGAAAATTTAAGGATTTTGGTAAGCGTCAACATTTAGAAGATAGGAAGATAGCATCATGGGTGGTAGAATCGAAAATGCATCCTGACAGAGTTAATTTAGAGAGCTTATAGAGTCAAAACTACTCGAGAAGGGTTAAATGATTATAACTGAATCTGAACCTGCTAGAAGGTGCTCTCAACAAGGTGGTTCCTCTTCCCGAGGACAAGCAGACATTCAACATGATTACCCCCCCCGTTTTATGTA